>OZ010798.1:231041566-232291566 GCA_963932465.1 Maratus speciosus | reverse complement strand
ATGCGTTTAAGGCTTCTGGGCCTGCCGGCGAATGCATTCACGAGCTAATGCTAATCCTAAGGGGAGGGATTTTTCTAATATCTCGTTTGCATTTCTACATACTTAAATATATATATATATATATTTTTTTTTTTTTTTTTTTTTTTTTTTTGCATTGGATAGCCGAGATCCGTCTCTACATCGCACCTTTTTTACTTTTTCTATTTTGGTTGCAGATATTTTTTAGAATGACACTTTCATTTTCAGAACTGGTTTTGAAAGTGAAAGTAACTTTATAAAAAATATCTGCGATCAAAATCGAAAAAGTAAAAAAGATGCGATGTAGAGACGGACCTCGACTATCCAATGAAAAAAAAAAAAAATAAAATAAAATAAAAAATGTCGAAAGGGAAACGAGATATTTGTCGGAACACAGCTCCGACTTCCCTGCAAAAATTACACTTATTGTTAACACGATAACGCCCAAAATATTTGTCGTATCGACACAAAAAATTAAATGGACGTTGGTAGTGCCAAAATTTCGGTGCGTATTGAAAATCATAAATATTCGTCAACCCTAACAACAGGAAATGTCTGCTCAAAATTTTCCCATAGAGATAACATTGCGGGTTTAAATCTATATATTTGAAAGATAAGGCTTTTTTTTTTTTAGACATCTACCTTGAGCTTTTTTCTGAACCAATTTTAATAATTCTTTTTTAAAATGAAAGTTGTTTCTTTGCAGATTTGCGGCACAAGCTATTTTTTTTAATATTCCCATTTTTATATTTAAATTTAAAATTTAAAAATTTTCTATGATTTTTTTTTCAAAATGGTAGCAATTGTATTACTTCCATTGTTGTAAGAAAAGAAAATTAATAAAGTATGTTTATCTTTATTGATGCCAATTTCTAATAAAATTCAAAATTAACTTTGTAAAAAAAGGGAACAGAAAATGACGTCACGCTTTAAAAAAAAAAAAAAAAAAAAAAAAAAACCACTCAATTTTTCCTCAAAAAGTTATTACAATTCAATACTTTTTCACTCCACTGAGTTTGAGACGCTATGTGAAATGCTTCAATGAGGCAAAGTGACATCATATTTAAATGAAAACTATCATTTTCTCTGATAAACCGAAATATTTTACTACGAGCGCCTCTAAAAGATATAAATTTCTGGAATTTTACTCGCCGATACGGAGATTAGAATCACAAGTCAAGAGTGCGAATGTTCACATGCAAAGTCGTAGAACCTTTTATTCTCCATAACCTACCAAATCGATGCAATTCATTTTGAATTTTAAATTGAGAGAGATGAAAAGAAATCGAATACGGGGAATTAGCCGCATGGTAATGGATTTCGTATTAGCCGCATGGCTACGAGTGATAAATCAAAGAAATCGAGAAAAATATAACAGGGTTTTGTACGGATCAGGGTATTTTCCCGGAGAGTGTTCACTATTTTTTTATAGTAAAAGAAATCTAAGCTAAACTGGTGAAATTTCGCATTCTTATAAGGAGAGATTTTCTGTAAGAAAATAGCGGTGCTGAAGAATTTCCTGGTCGCAAAATTCCAGGAGTCGTACGAACCCTGATACAATGTCATGTATGTATTACTTATATGTATGTATTCTTATGTATGTATGTTTATATTCAGAAGTATGCATGTTTGTATTGGGAAATTTCCGCAATCGGGTTTGTAGACAATTTCATAATTTAGCGAGCGTTGTTTGATGCGCAAATTTAACCATTTGGTGGCGGTTCCAATTACAGAAGGTTACTCTTTTTTTAGGGTTTCGTTCATCTGACGAAACCCTATTCGTCTCACTCCTTTGTCTGTCTGTCTGTCCGTTTGTCTGTCCGTTTGTCTGTCCGCCACAGAGCCCGTTCTCAGAAACTATACATGTTGGAGACTTGATATTTTGAGTACTTATAGCTGAACACCTCACATGAAACAACAAATCCTAAAATTTTGAAAAAGTCTTAAATTTAACACTTTGGGCTCCCACATGTGTATTTCAAACAATTCTTTCTAAGTCAGCCCCTAATAAGGTTGGAGCCATGAAATTCCGCATACTTATAGCTGAATACCTGAGACAACAAGACAAATCATAAAATTTTGAAAAAAGTTTTATATTTAACCCTTTGGGCTCCAACTTGTGTATTTTAAGCAATTTTTTCTAACAGAGCCCCTAATTAAGTTAGAGACATGGAATTTTGAATTGTTATAGTTAAACACATGAGCCCAAACAACAAATCATAAAACTTTGAAAAAGTGTCATATTTAACCCTTTGGGCACCAATTTGTGTATTTTCAGCAATCCTTTATAACAGAATTCCTAATCAAATTGGAGGCATGCAATTTTGTATTCTGATAGCTAAACACCTCAGATCACACGACAAATAATAAATTTCGAAAAAGTTTTATGTTTAACCCTTTGGAGTCCAGCTTGTGTATTTTAAGCAATTCATTTTAAGAGTCCCTAAGTGAATTGGGGACTTGAAATTTTGCATACTTATAGCTGTACGCCTCAGATCACATGCCAAATAATAAATTTCGAAAAAGTTTTATATTTAACCCTTTGGACTTCAGCTTGTGTGTTTTAATCAATTCTTTTTAACAGAGCCCCTAATTATATTGGAGACTTGAAATTTTGCAAATTTATAGCTGAAAACTTCAAATCACACGACAGATAATAAATTTTGAAAAAAGTTTCATATTTAACTCTTTGGACTCCAGCTTGTGCATTTTAAGCAATTCTTTCTAACTGAGCCCATAATTAAATTGGAGATTTGAAATTTCGCATATTTATAGCAGAACACCTGAGGCCAGGCGACAGATCATAAAATCTTGAAAAAGTCTTACATTTAACCTTTTGAGCTTCCACATATATATTTTAAGCAATTCTTTCTAAATGAGCCCCATAATTAAGTTGGAGGCATGAAATTTTGCATACTTATAGCTGAACACTTCAGATCACACGACAAATAATAAACTTCGAAAAACATTTCATATTCAACCCTTTGGACTCCAGCTTGTGTATTTTAAGCAATTCTTTCTGAGACCATATTTAAATTGAAGATTTGAAATTTTCCATACTTATAGCAGAACACCTGAGGCCCGGCGACAAATTATACAATCTTGAAAAAGTCTTACATTTAACCCTTTGAGCTCCCACATATATATTTTAAGCAATTTTTTCTAAATGAGACCCATAATTAAGTTGGAGGCATGAAATTTTGCATACTTATAGCAGAACACCTGATTATTAATTTTGCATATAGCTGAACACTTGTGATCACACGACAAATGATAAATTTTTCAAAAAGTCTTATATTATTGACTCCTCTGGGCTCTAACTTGTGTTTTTTAAGCATTTTTTCTAACTTGGTCGCTAATGAAGCTACAGCGAGCTAGTTTCACTTGAAGGTTCCGGGAGGGGTCAATTTTTCCCCAAACCCTCATCTGATATATCATTTGACGACCCTTCGGCCACTCTTTCATTTTATGCACAATAGCCTTTCATATTTTATTTCGACTGGGCCAGGGGGGCTTTCCTATTTTAAGTTTTATGGGTCCAATTTCCACGACTAATATAAGTGCGAATAGGTTCTAAAAAGGAGTTTTGTCGGGCAGATGTTTGTTTAGAATAGAGTGCACTGCCTAGTTGTGAATTGTGAAGCTAACAGATTTTGCAAAAGGATAGTGTTTTGAAAGAAATGTTAAACGAAATTCTCTGTGCGATCTGTGATCACACTTACCCACTTGTTTTTAGGGTTTCGTTCACCTGACGAAACCCTATTCGTCTCGCTCCTTTGTCTGTCCGTCCGTCTATCACAGAGCCCGTTCTCAGAAACTATATATGTTGGAGACTTGAAATTTTGCAAACTTATAGCTGGACATCTCAGATCAAACGACAAATCATAAAATTTTGAAAAAGTTGTACATTTAACCCTTTGGGCTCCTACATGTGTATTTTAAAGAATTCTTTCTATGTGAGCCTCTAATTAGGTTGGAGGCGTGAAATTTTGCATACTGATAGCTGAACACCTCACATCAAACGACAAATCATAAAATTTTGAAAAAGTTGTAAATTTAACCCTTTGGGGTCTCACATGTGTATTTTAAACTATCCTTTCTAAGTGAACCCCTAATTAGGTTGGAGGCCTGAAATTTTGCATACTTATAGCTGAACACCTTACATCAAACGACAAACTATAAAATTTTCAAAAAGTCGTATATTTAACCCTTTGGGCTCCCACATTTGTATTTTAAACAATTCTTTCTAAGTGAGCCCCTATTTAGGTTGGAGACATGAAATTTTGCATACTTATAGCTGAACACCATCATGCGACAAATCATAAAATTTTGAAAAAGCCTTACGTTTAACTCTTTGAGCTAACACATATATATTTTAAGCAATTTTTTCTAAGTGAGCCCCTAATTAGGTTGGGGGCGTGAAATTTTGCATACTTATAGCTGAACAACTCACATCAAACGACAAATCATAAATTTTTCAAAAAGTCGTACATTTAACCCTTTGGGCTCCCACATGTGTATTTTAAACAATTCTTTCTAAGTGAGGCCCTATTTAGGTTGGAGGCGTAAAAATTTGCGTACTTATAGTTGAACATTTCACACAAAATTACAAACCATATAATTTTGAAAAAATTGTACATTAAACCCTTTGGGCTCCCACATGTGTATTTAAAACAATTCTTTCTAAGTGAGCCCCTAATTAGGTTGGAGGCGTGAAATTTTGCATACTTATAGCTGAACACTTCACATCAAACGACAAATCATAAATTTTTCAAAAAGTCGTACATTTAACCCTTTGGCTCCCCCATGTGTATTTTAAACAATTCTTTCAAAGTGAGCCCCTAATTAAGTTAGAGGCGTGAAATTTTGCATACTTATAGCTGAACACCATCATGCGACAAATCATAAAATCTTGAAAAAGTCTTACGTTTAACCCTTTGAGCTACCACATATGTATTTTAAGCAATTCTTTCTAAGAGAGCCTCTAATTAAGTTGGAGACATGAATTTTTGCATACGTATAGCTGAATACCCCAGACCCCACGACAAATCATAAACTTTTCAAAAAGTCTTATATTATTTACTCCTCTGGGCTCTAACTTGTGTATTTTAAGCAATTTTTCTAACCTCCGCCCTTTTCACCGGGGAGCACCTTTCCAACTTTTGCCGACACCCCTTTGACCATTCTTTCATATTATGCACCATAGCCTTACATATTTTAGTTCTACTTTTTACCGCCAGGGGTGCCTGCTTATCTCGGGTGCTATGGGCCCAATCCCCTCGACTAATATATCTACGGATAGTATGTAAAACGGAGTTTCGTTCGGATAGAGGTTTGTTTAGAATAGAGTGTGCCCCTGGTTGCGAAATGTGGAACTAACAGATTTTTCAAAAGGATAAAGTCTTTTGAAAGAAATATTAAACGAAACCCTCTGTGCGATCTCTGATCACACTTACACACTTTTTTTTTTTTTTTTATTCACTGTAAGTGAATGTGCTGCAACTGAAATGCACATGGACATTCTCCGTAACCTTCCAAATCGGTGCAATTAATTTTGAATTTTAAATTAAGAGAAATGAAAAGAAATCGAATACGGAGAATACGATTTCGTTTATTAGCCGCATGGTAACGATTTCAGTATTAGCCGCATGGCTACGAATGATAATCAAAGAAATCGAGAAAAATATAATGTCATGTATGTATTACTTATATGTATGTATTCCTATGTATGTATGGTTGTAATAAAACGTATATATGTTTGTATTGGTAAAATTCCGTAATTGGGTTTGTCGACGATTTCATAATTTAATGAGCGTTGTTTGATGCGCAAATTTAACTATTTGGTAGCGGTCCCAATTTCAGAAGGTTATTAAGTTTTCTTTTTAATTCACCGTAAGTGAATGCGCTACAACTGAAATGCAAGTGAACATTTTCCGTAACCTACCAAATCGATCCGATTCACTTTGAATTTTAAATTAAGAGAAATAAAAAGAAATCGAATACGGAGAATACGATTTTGGATGTTAGTTGCATGATAACAGATTCAGTATTAACCGCATGGCAACGAATGATAATAAAAGAAGTCGAGAAAAATATAATGTTATGTATGTATTACTTATATGTATGTATTTTTATGTATGTTTTTATTCATAGATATGTATGTTTGTATAAGGAAATTTCCGTAATCGGGTTGGTAGAAAATTTCATAATTTAGTGAGCGCTGTTTCATGCGCAAATATAACCATTTGGTAGCGGTCCCAATTACAGAAGTTGACTCATTTTTTTTTTTTAATTCACCGTAAGTGAATTTGTTGCAGCTGAAATGCGAGTGAACATTCTGAAGTGAATGAGATAAGCATTTTTGTCCTAGATGTACACTTGAAAACAGAAATATGTAGATAACAAAATAAAAAAGTCCTAAAAGCGTAAAGAAAAGGTAGCTTACTTATTTCTTGATTTTAAGATTTTAGCTAATTTTACGGTAAAACACTAAGCTAAAATGCGAAGAACCCGATTAGAGAAGAATCATCAGTGCTGAATTTCAGTGGAAATTTCGTCAAATTTGGCAGCTACATCCAAATTTGCTGCATTTATATCCACATATTTTTGACTGTCAAATTTGGCGAAATTTCGCGAAATGTCTCCAAGCATGGTGATAATTTTGACGTTAATGTATATGACTATATAGTTTTATGCTTATAATCGGAAAATAGATACAACAATGAAAGATAATTCGTGAGAAATCAACTTCACTAAAAGTCATAAATCATTCTGTGATTTTTTTTAACCTGTTGCCTAGATGTAGTGTACATTTTAAGAAATGTACATATTTTTATATGTATAACATTATACACAAAAGTTTCGAAAATGCAGGTTAAAAGAAAGCAATTGAGAGGGAAAGAGTTATTCAGCGCAATTCTATGTGGAAAAGTCACATAAAAATAACCCAGCTGCCTACGAGTAATTGCGCGAATAACGATATAACAATAACACAGATGAACAAAAGTATCAAGTTTGACGGAGGAGTATAGCAGATTACCCATGTGTGAGTGTTACATACGTGTTACAAACCTTTCCCTTATACCATATTAAATAAGTCTGGGCTATGCCAGACATGAAGTTTTCTGCCGTTAGCTCGATGGATCCAGTTCCAATTTTTCATTGTCTCAAAGATCGGAGCTACATTAAACAAATCAAAATCGCTCAACACATCTCCGGTGGTTATTCTTTCTCTTTACCGTAGACTCTCCTATTCAATAAATTCTCTTTACTTTTACCATTTCTGAATTATTTTAAAGAACAACAAATCACGCTGCATGAAAATTTTGATAATTCTCACATCAGATTTACAGATGAGCAGCAGAAAATACGTTAGTTATGCACAGAACAGCTTTCGTCATTGCAAACAAAACTTACAATTTTCCCTAAGTCAACTTTTATTATTGGAAAAGCAAGAGCTGGAAAAAGTAGGATAATCAAAGAAATTAGTAAAACAATCATAGAGCAGTTAGGACCAGAAGCTGTCATTCTTTTGGCACTAACAGGTACTGCTGCGTTTAATGTCGAAGGAAAGTTAATTCACTCAATGCTTAAAAAACCACCGTGTTTTAAATAGTTCATTGATTTAAAAAGTCAGGCAGAATGAAATCTACAGCTCAGCATAGATACAGTATTATTCATCTTTATTGACGAATTTTCAATTGTCGTCTTATGGCTAAACTTGAACAAAGATGTCGCAAAGGTACTTTGTTTAAATCCTTGGAGGTATTAGGTAGTTACATCGCTTAAAAGACAGTCGCTATATAAGAGACATTCTATAAAAAACGTTTTGGCTCTTCTCAGATAAAAAATGCTTAGAGCTTTTAAAAATTGCTTCACATTAACAAACTCATTGAGACAAAATGACGATCAGAAAAGACAGTTTCGAAAAACTCTATATTCGCTTTGCGCGGGTCAAGTTTCAGACTATTCTCATCCCTTATGCAACGGTGGAAAGCTTCACTGCTTCCGGCTCAACTTGAATGATTTCAAGATGCTATATGTCTTTTTTTTTTCAAAAAACAAGCAAGCGAAAGAACATAATCAAGAACATAATCTTAAATCAAAGTAGTCAATGACAAGAATGTTTGCAGACCACAATAATTAAAAGTAAGATGTAGTGAAGATGATCACGTGTTTGGACTTCAGGCTGGACTTTTTTCAGCAGTTGGATGCAGAGTTATGTTACATACCAATATCTGGATGGAGTGGGGATTGATAAGCGGTGTTCTGAGTACAGTAAAAGATACTGTCTATGACCCAAAATTTCAAACTCCAGGCTTTGCCACAGGCTATAACGGTCCATTTTGTTGATTATCATGCCACAAATTAGCATTTGAGCATTACCTGAGGCAACTGATGACTGAATTAAATACTCGAAAATGAGGATTCAACGGGCGTTATTTCCAATTTAATTTTGTACTATTAAACAGTAATCATGAAAATTAAATATTTTTTTTTATTTTAAAATGTTATGTGTTAAGTTTATACGACTCCATGCTCCGACACTTCGGCCTGACGGATACTAGTAGAAATAAATATCCTTCCCCATAGGATTAGCATTAGCTCGTGAGTGTCTTCGCCGGCAGGGACAAGAGCCTTCATGATCTACATTGATATCCCTGCGGAGCCTTTCATTTATTGTTCTTATAAATTTGCATTTTTTTCAGGCATTAAAATATCTAATAAGCAATTTTATTTATTTATTTAGTTTTTTTTTTTTTTTTTTTTTTTTGCTTCTGCGGAACTCTTTAATCCATGCTCAGATAACAATCTCCACTGGTACCAGTCCTCGATATTCTTTTAGTTGGTACTCACCAGTGACAATCGTCGAGATCTATGCACTGACATCACTGCAATGCTTGGTATTTTATTCGTCATTTCGTTTTATTCGACATTTGTAATTTATTTTTTCTGCCACAACAATTTTCAATAAGCAATTTTTTTTCGCTTCTGCGGAATTCTGTGATCGATTGTCTGATAACAATCTTCACTGGTACTCACCAGTACTCATCAACAATCTTCACGGTTTTTTTTTGTTGTTGTTTATTTCGGATGTGTTTAAGTAATCGTTATGATCTACATTGACATCCCTGCAATGCTTTCTATTTATTCTTCTTATAAATTTACTTTTTTTTTGCCATAACAATTTCTAATAAGCAATTTTTTTTCTCTCGTCTGCGTAATTCTCTGATTCACGCTCTGATAACAATCTTCACTGGTACTCACCATTAATCATCAACAATCTTCACTGTTCTGTTTGTTTATTTTCGATGCGTTTAAGTAATCTTCATGATCTACATTGATATCCCTGCAGTGCTTTTTATTTATTCTTCTTATAATTTTTTCTTTTTTTTTTAAGCCTTTAAAATACCTAATAAGCAACTTTATTTATTTATTTTGCTTCGGCGGAACTCTTTGATCCATGCTCTGATAACAATCTCCACTGGTGCCAGTCCTCGATATTGTTTTAGCTGGTACTCACCTGTACTAATTGTCGAGATCTATACATTGACATCACTGCAATGCTTGGTATGTTATTCGTCTTATACATTTGTATTTATTTTTTCTGCCACAACAATTTTCAATAAGCAATTTTTTTTCGCTTCTGCGGAATTCTGTGACCCATTGTCTGATAACAATCTTCACTGGTACTCACCAGTGCTCATCAACAATCTTCACTGTTTTGTTCGTTTATTTCGGATGTGTTCAAGTAATCGTCATGATCTACATTGACATCCCTACAATGCTTTCTATTTATTCCTCTTATAAATTTGCATTTTTTTCTGCCATAACAATTTCTAATAAGCATTTTTTTTTCTCTCGTCTGCGTAATTCTCTGATTCACGCTCTGATAACAATCTTCATTGGTACTCACCACTAATCATCAACAATCTTCACTGTTCTGTTTCTTTATTTCCGATGCGTTTAAGGCTGTTCTCAAATCCAAAAGGGCAACTTTCTGACATAAGTTTTAATTTATTTCTGTTCAGAAATGCATGGAACTAGTAGGTGCTGTTGTTCAGAAACTATGTCATCGAGCTATTTTTTCCATGTATTTGCAAACGCAATAGATCTTTCAGAAAATACTGTCAAAGTGGGCGTTTTGAAACGAATTTCAGCGCGAATGGAGAAAACCCACTCAAGAAAGGATGAAAAACGTGTTTGTCCCGTGATCCAAATCGCTTATAACTCAATAGGTAATTAATTGATGATCCAAAAATAGAAAAGGCAGTTCGATTCCAAATCGCTTCCATGGTCAGGTTTTCCAATTTTATATCTTTTCGTTAAAAAATGAATGTGTCAAAAAGTTTTGCGCTTGTTGAGCAGAGCAATTAAGAACAGCCTTAAGTAATAGTCATGATCTACGTTGATATCCCTGCAGTGTTTTTTATTTATTCTTCTTATAATTTTGTCTTTTTTTTCAGCCTTTTAAATACTTAATAAGCAACTTTATTTATTTATTTATATATTTTGCTTCGGCGGAACTATTTGATCCATGCTCTGATAACAATCTCCACTGGTACCAGTCCTTGATATTGTTTTAGCTGGTACTCACCAGTACTAATTGTCGATATCTATACATTGACATCACTGCAATGCTTGGTATTTATTCGTCTTATACATTTGCATTTATTTTTTCTGCCATAACAATTTTCAATAAGCAATTTTTTTTCGCATCTGCGGAATTCTGTGATCCATTGTCTGATAACAATCTTCACTGGTACTCACCAGTACTCATCAACAATCTTCACGGTTTTTTTTGTTTATTTCGGATGTGTTTAAGTAATCGTCGTGATCGACATTGACATCCCTGCAATGATTTCTATTTATTCTTCTTATAAATTTACTTTTTTTTTTCTTTTGCCATAACAATTTCTAATAAGCAACTTTTTTTTTCTCTCGTCTGCGTAATTCTCTGATTCACGCTCTGATAACAATCTTCATTGGTACTCACCACTAATCATCAACAATCTTCACTGTTCTGTTTGTTTATTTCCGATGCGTTTAAGTAATCGTCATGATCTACCCTGCAGTGCTTTTTATTTATTCTTCTTACAAATTTGCATTTTTTTTCAGCCATTAAAATATCTAATTAGCAATTTTATTTATTTAGTTAGTTTTTTTTTTTTTTTTTTTTTTTTTTTTGCTTCTGCGGAACGCTTTGATCCATGCTCTGATAACAATCTCCACTGGTACCAGTCCTCGATATTGTTTTAGCTTTCTCCATACACGACCGTTACACATAGCCGGCATTGACTCACGTGCCGTTCCACCACTTCCTCTCTAATTTAACTTCTTTTTTAACTTCCCCATCTCACTCCTTTCACTCCAAACCACCTACAACTTTCCACTTCATTGAGCTACTAAGTTTTTATCATTCCTTCATCGTGTTCTTGTTTTTTTTTAAATCATCCGCTGATCAAAAGCTGGAGAGAATTCAGGTCGAAAGGAGAGAAAAAAAAAAACATAACAAGAGATGCTTAGAAATTCCAAGCAGTTTTAACGTCTTTTTCGAGTAAGGTACCTCTTATGTAGGTCGTAGTACCACTCTGTCCATAGGAGATGCAGTAGTGAAACTGTAACTTTTCTTTTTTATCCAGGTTGATTATCTGATTAGATGATGAAGAATTAGAGTAACTTTTTTTTTATTGTCGCCATTGTTCGCGTGGTTATCGCGAAGTTTTGTACTACCGGCAAGGAAATGAAAGTAAAAGTAACACCGGCTTATCAAAGACTATTGCTATATATTCTTGTATTTTTAGATATGGGGATTTTTTAGCATTTGACCATGTTTAATATTTAATATTCACTTTAGGGAAGACACAAGTAGGACGCCACGCCCACGCACATTAATTTTACTTTAACATTTATACTCATTTAGTATATGTAATTAAATTTTATCCAGGTGTTTATATTATATACTTTAATTCATGTGTTTGATAAAACTGTGCAAGCACTTCACACAAGTTAGAAGTGTCTAAGTTTTTTTAGCTCTCTGAAAAATTGTACTTTTCAGCTAAAAACCCCATTAACTCCCAAAGTACTTGAGCGATTTCGATAACACTTTTTTTGGTGATAGAGTATAAATACATAGCTGCCAACCTCAAGCTAATCTTCCGTAATACTTGCGTTAATTTGACCCTGGTTTAGTACGTTTCAAACCAGAATTTTTTTTTTAAGAAAGGAAAATAAACATGTTCCACGTAGAAACCTGGAATTAAATAAATAAGCATCCGTGAAATAAATTTTCTGGTTCGAAATGTGGTTAACCTGGGTTAAATTAATCATTCAAATCAATCAAATCATCAGTAATTAACATTACGGAAGATTAGTGGAACGTTGGCAGCTATGTATAAATATAAGATCATATATGGCTGAGAGTTTAAAAAAAATTCAATTAGTTTCAGAGAAAAACGGAAAATTTCTGAAAAATTGAAATTACTCTAAAATAAAAAGTTTTAGTCGCAGAAAAAAACTGTATTTAACCCTTTCAGGGGCGCCGTTTGCCGTCCGCAAACGGCTAATTTTAATGTCTAAACTGCCAAATGTCACCAGTAATTTTTTAGTACAATTTCGATCTCATAATATATATGAAGAAAAGCTTTTAATTATTTTCAAATAAATTTGTTCGCAAATTGCGGTGTGAATTAATTATTTGAACCTTTTTGGAGCAGCCCCTGAAAGGGTTAAGAAAAAGGAGTGAAACGTCATGTGCGACGGAGAATAGTTGCATGTGCGCGACGTGAACTTTCAATCGGCTAGCCGTTTTTCTCAGGTCCGAAACTGTAACTTTTCTTTTTTATCCAGTTTGATTATCTGATTAGATGATGAAGAATTAGAGTAAATTTTTTTTATTGTTGGCATTGTTCGCGTAGTTATCGCGACATTTCGTACTACTGTTGCTATGTTTTCTTGTATTTTTAGATATTTGAAAATTTTAGACAAAAAACATTTAACATTTGCCCATGTTTAATATTTAATATTCACTTAAGGGGAGGTTTTGTTTCTTTGGCCTAAATTGGATTTTTAGGATTTTATTTTTTATTTTTATTTTATTTTTTTGTTTGTTTGTTACAAAGAAAAGAGTTAGCACTTTCGGACTTGTTGCATTATATTTTTTATTGAGATTTCAGTAATATATTTAATTTTTTGTCTTTAAGAAAAAGGGATTAGTCCTGTGCGACGGAGAATACTTGCAGGTGCGCAACGTGAACTTTCAATCGGCTAGCCGTTTTTCTCCGGTCACACAATCTGAAAAAATTTGGTGGCCAAATTATGAAATGGCATTACATTTTCTAGATCTTCTCTGGAGAAAGGTTTAGAAATTGTAAAATTTAAGTTCAGAAAGTTGATTTTTTGACAAAATGGAGGTCATTTGAAAAAAAAAGTCTTTTTTTTTTACCCTTTTTAATCCTTTACGAGCTTGGAAAAAAATAATCAATGAATATTATATTTTTCGGTGATATAAGCTCCATCAAAAACGATTAACATTTGTCACGAGGTGATTTCCCGTGCGGTGGTTCCCGATAACAATTATTACTGATGAGATCAATGATGACGCATGCCTCTAAACTAAAAAAAAAAAAAAAAAAAAAAAAAAAAAAAAACATTTAATACATTAAGGGTGTATTCCGATCCAAACTGCTTATTTTCTGATTCATTTTAAAATTCATTTTTGCTCTCAAACGCATCAAACTGGGAAATTCTCTTATTTAGAAACTATATAATGTGCCGTGCTTCTTAATTTTTTGATAAATGCAGAAAATACTGTAAAAAACGCTGTCAAAGTTGGCGTTTTGAACCGAATTTTCCGAAGCGGGCGATCTGGGAATGAAAAAAAGGGTCATACTGAGAAAATAATTGTTTAAAAATAAAATTCTAATTAATTGAGCTGAAAATGAAATCACACGGCATGTTAAACATGTCTTCAGAAATCACCCCAGCAAGTTTCATGTTTTTACTTTTAAAAATGAGTCTGAAAATGTCTCAGAAAATTTCGAGCTGTTGAGGGTTGAAAAATATTTTTTCGAATACACCCTTAAGACGAAAAATATATTTACAAATTATTAGCATATCAATGGGCTAGCTTCACTGCCTATCTATCCCGTGTTTCTGAGAGCATTCAATAATTAAATATCTAAATTTCGGCGACCAGCTGCCAAAACAGTTTTCACCGTCCAGGTCAAGGGCTTGATCGCTCTCTCTGTAAAGTTTTTATCTTCCCCAAACCCCTAGCATCTCGCATCCGCGGACAGTCCACTTCAAGATTCCAGAGATGCGTTAGGGGTGCAGGGTTGTGAGAGTTCCGAGGCCACACGAATGTAACAACATTCTTTTTTTAAAAAAATAAATTAAATCAGGTGAGTAGTTGTCGGGAAACAGGGTCCCTCGGTTTGAAAAGCAAGTTTAAATTTTTACTAGCACAACGAGTAAAAAAGATTGAAAGGAATTAGAATATTGCGAAAACGTTATTTATTTTATTACATCACTCTGATCTCATACGTCACTTTATTTTTTAAATGCGTATCTGGACAGTCGAAGTAGCAGTGTTTCAGATTAAATTTGGATAGAAGAAAATATTTAACTACCATAAACTTTAATACGTCACTTTTCTCAAATTTCCATGATTTATTTTCAGGATATCGAACCATAAATTGGGAATATTCTACGATAGGGCGTCGTTACACACTTGATTATTTTTACACAGGATTTCTATGGATTCTCTGATAGTGGATGCGTAATAATTGGATGTTGGTAATATGATTTTTGCATGATCAAAATCTATTGTGAAACTTAAACGAGAGAGAACTATGGATTGACGGCAAAATTTAACTGCTTTAAGTTCTTTGACTCTGTCTTTGAGTTTTCTTTTGGTCATTACTATGTATTCCATTATTCTGTTGCTATCATTTCTAAAAGGAATGGCATATACACCAGCTAATTCATCTTTCGGTGTTGGATCTATTTTCGTACAAATTAGCTCTTTTAATTTTCTTGGTGGACAGAGTATTAAATTTATATTATTTTTCAGCAGAGCATATCAACTTTTCGTACAGGCCAGGGAAATAGTTAAACTTTTTGTATATCCTTTCTTTATGGTTTACTTTTTTGATATTTTCATGAAAACTAAATTCATAGATAAGTTTATTAATGGGGATCGTTGAAAAATCGTTTTCTTCAGCGATAGTATTAAGCTCTTTTTCTAAATATATATTTGAACTACTTTTAAAAACTCGTCTAATATAAAATTTGTAAGCTGAGATTTTATATAAAAATGGTGATCAAATAATATGGGATCGTATTATTTGATCTGATCGGTTTCCTATAAACATGTATGTTAATGTTGGGGTGTTCCTTTCTAGAATTAGCTGGATAATAAGGGATTTTTCACAAATTATAATTTAGCTCACTGTATAGCCGACACCTTTCTGAAATGTTATGACAGCCCACTGGACATTCTACACTGCTCAAAACAATTAAATGATATTGTAAGTCTTATAGAAAATAACGGTATAAACGATTTTTTTTTTTTTAAGAAAATGGAAGAAGACAGTGACAAATGCAAATTTTTCTCATTTTCAAACTTTGGAGTATTCAAATTTTGAGTTTGACGTCAGAAACGACGCTTTAGAGCAGTGTTTCTCAACCTGTGTGCCACGAGAGATTGTCAAATGTGCCGCGAGGTTTTTTGACAAATAATTAAAAATGTATCAAGGATACGACATTTTCTATTTATCATGTGCTTAACACCTTAACTGTTTTTTTTTTTTTCTTTTTTTTTTTTTTGACACCATAAATTAAAATTAGGGGCAAACACCACTTTTTCCGTACCAAAATATTTGCTTTAAACAATCACAATTAATAAAGGTAAATTTAAAGTTACAATTTAGTGGTATCAAAAAAGCTCATACTAACGAAGCAAGCACAGTCTTCTTGCCCGAACATAGTTTGGATTTTCCTTCGCTTCCAGTTGACAAATATGAATGATTAACGAGCCCATTTGTAATCTGCAAGACACCTAATTTGAGAACAAAACAAATATTAAATATTATATTATTATAATATAAAAATTTTGTTTTTAAAGTCAATTCCTACTTAGGTCATCAAAGAAAAATTTAATATAATCCCTTAAGCTAATATTAGTTTTTGTTGCATTAAAATATCACAATTTGTTGATTTTCTATAAGCAAGTAGGTTTACAATTGAAGTCTGAATTTGGCGAAATATTAGAGATATCGCCAAGTTGACGTCATTTTGGTCGCCAAATTTGGCGATATATCGCCATGTTGGCGACAAACTTGGCGATATTTGGCGACAGTACAGGGTCCCCCCCCCCTATGGTAACCCCTTATAGATATGAAGATGCATTAAATGCTTCAATAACCAATGGCCACCATTTTGTCTCCCATGCAAAACTAAAATTATTTAATTAAAATTTAATTAATGAATATTTGAAAAAACTGTATTAACATCAATTGTCATCCAGTACAAGTTAAAAAAAATTATTTCAACTTAATAGGATGAATAATAAGTATTTTATTAACGATTGAAAATTTGAACAAGATATATAAATAAATAAATAAATATAGGGAGAGTGTGAACTAATAGTAGGAATTGAAAAAGAACAGCTCATTGTTTTGGAAAACGATGAGTTTTACCTTTCAACAATCTTCGGTAAAAATTTGGTTGAATTTTGCCTTTCTGTCAGAAATATGTCCTCACAATCAGCTTAAAAACTATTAAAATTCTTCTGCCCGTTGCATCTTCATGATTTTGTGAATTTGGATTTTCAGCATTGACAAAAATCAAGTTCAAAAAATGAGTAAGACTTTTAAAAGTTGACGATGAAATGTATACTTGTCTTGCGACTTTAGAACCTCGTATAGATTTAATTTGTTCAAAAAAAAAAAAAAAACACTCTGTGTCCTCCCATTGAATACATTTTGTAAATAAATAAGTAATCTTTTTGTATCATACAACTTTTACACTTTTTATATTCAGGTGTGACGCAAATAATTGCTGATAATTTTAGTGTACCGTCAACCAAAAAAGGTTGAGAAACACTGCTTTAGAGGCAGCGAATGAAATTTGGCTTACGTAAAGACAAAGCGGTAAACAATAATCGATATTCAGTAAATGCTTTGTTTTGATGAGTGCAATGTCTTAACGAAGTCATTTAACCGAATCAGAAGCTTGACGAGTTGGTGATCGGTTAGAGGGGGGGGGGGGAGGGCACAAGCCGAAGTAGTAGAAGCCACTGGAGTTTCACAAAATGTGGTTTCCAGGATCTGGAACCGTTTTTTGGAGACTGGAAATGCAGGCTGAAGACCAGAACAAAGTCGTAGACGCGCAACAACGACCAATGAAGATCGATATTTAACGTTAACGGCTCGGAACCGAAATATGAATACCACTCTTCTTCAACAACACCTTCGCTCGGCTATTGGCACCACAGTTTCGACTCAAACTGTCCGAAAACGGCTCCACGCTGTAGGTCTGTATGCTCGTAGTTCAATGTTATGTGTTACGCTAACTTCAAGGCACCGTGGCGCCCACTGGGAGTGGGCAACAGAGCATGTGAACTGAAGGAGAAGTGCATGACGCAATATTATTTTCTCTGATGAGTCCCGTTTTTCTGTTCTTCCTGATAATAGGCGTATTTTCCTCTGGAGGGAACGTAGACTAGAAACAATCCTGCGTTCTTGCAAGGAAGTGTCAGATTTGGCGGTGGTGGAGTGATGGTCTATGCTGACATCTCCATTGATGGGCGAACCGACCTCCACATCATTGGAAATGGAGCTGTGACCGGTCAGCGATATAGGGATGAGATCCTCAGACCTATTGTAGTCCCTTAGGCTGCAGCAATTGGAGATGACTTCATGTTAATGGACGACAATTACAGGCCACATCGTGCTCACTTGGTGGATGATTTCATTTTCGAGAAAGGAATCATACGACTGGAATGGCCAGCGTGTTCTCTGGACATGAACACAATAAAGCATGTTTGAGACATTCTAAGCAGACGAGTTGCTGGCCGCCTACCACTCCCACAAACTTGCCAAGAACTGGAAAGAGCTCTTGTAGAGGAGTGGGACAGAATACCCCAGCTCCTCATTAATAGCCTCCTAGACTCTATGCCTCAAAGGTGTTCAACGTTGCTGGCTGTCCGGGGAAACCATACCCACTAAAAACGAATTTCTTTGAAGGAAACACCATTTTTACCCGACTGCCAAGAAGGATTATGTGTTTCACGCCTATCTGGGTATGTGGATTTCTTTATACCCTCGAAACATCCCAACGGCTGGGTGGATTTTAATGAATGAGGTCTCTATCGATTTGTCTTAACCGTCCGATGGTTATAGGCTAGGTTTTGTTTGTATAAATTCAAAATGGCGGCCGTAAAATACAAAATGGCGGTAGAGACGAAAAAAAATTTTACGCACCCTATTGAGTGGCATATCATTGGATAGGTTTTTCAAAATGAAGACGATGTTCTATTGACTATTTTACAGTCAGAAGCTCCGTTTAAATACTACACAACCTGGAAGTTGCGTAGGTAGGATCTCTAGCTTTACTGTAACTATAACCATCATAGACATCTATAGGCCTCATCAAAACGGTGTTTATTGGTAGGAATTAACAATTAAACACAACTTAAAAATCATCAGTACCAGTAAATAAAAAAAAAAAAAAACAGGTAAGTAATATAAAAAATGGATTCACATTGATGAGAAATAATTAATTAGCTCGCTTTTTACGCAGTCGGGTTTTTGGATTTCTTAAATTTAATTTTTACTTGTTTATTCGTTTTTTCTCATGTGCATAAATTGTATTTTTTTCTTTTGTACGAAAATGCTCAAAACAATGCATTTTTTTCTGCCGAACATGTGTAATTTTTTTCTCATATAGCCTACCACGTCTATCGATCATGTATCAATCATCTAAACAATTCTGCAGCCGCAAGATCCACCCACAACCGCAATATCCTTTAATCGTTTTACGCAGTGTTATAAGTTCCTTTACGTAATTGATTCCAAATTATGGAAAAAAGGGGCTTTCGTTATCGTTAAAAATTATTTCTGTTAAAAATTATTTCAATCAAATACTTATATCTCATCAAACGTTTAATATATTCATTTTCGATATGAAGTGTAATGTTTCTACCCCACTTCCTCAAGTTTTCGGAAAGTAATGTTAAATTTAGTTGAAAACTCTGCATTCTATAAACAACAACAACAACAAAAAAAAAAAACATTTAATTTCTTTACAGAAACGTTATATATTCACGAATATGCATATGCTATTATTACACAAATCCATATAAATGCGTACAAATGTATACAATACCATGCATTTTTCTACATAGTCCACACAGGCATTTTCTACAGTGACAGACCATTTCGAGCGTTTTATGTTACATAGCGATCGCAAATATGCTTTTTTTTCGATTTATTGTTAGGCCCCTAATTGCCTTCGTCATGAAATGTTCACTGAAAAATATGAGGTCAAATATGTTCTTTACGTCCTCGATGTTCAAGAACGATTTGTCCAACATATCAATAGGTATCCCACAAAATATTAAAATTACAACTGTCTGGTCATTATCCTTAATTTATGAGCATGGGTGTAATCATTATCTAAACATTCTAATAATTACTGCCCATACTTTCGAATTATTTTGTTTTGAGATTTTTCAAGAATTTCTAAACCAATGACATAGCCTTTTTTGATTAAAAAACCCCCTTTTTACCCGACTGCCAAGAAGGGTTATGTGTTTCACGCGTATCTGGGTATGTGGATTTCTTTATACCCTCGAAACATCCCAACGGCTGGTTGGATTTTAATGAATGAGGTCCCTATCGATTCGTCTTAACCGTCCGATGGTTATAGGCTAGTTTTTGTTTTTATAAATTCAAAATGGCGGCCGTAAAATACAAAATGTCGGTAGAGACGAAAAAATTTTTTACGCACCCTATTGTGTGGCATATCATTGGATAGGTCTTTTAAAAGGAAGACGATGTTTCATTGACTATTTTACAGTCAGAAGCTCCGTTTAAATAACACACAAGCTGGAAGTTGTGTAGGTAGGACCTCTAGCTTTTCTGCAACTCTAAACTTCATAGACATCTATAGGCCTAATCAGAATAGTGTTTATAGATAGGAACTAACAATTAAACACAACTTAAAAGTTATCAATACAAGTAAATAATAAAAAAAAATAGATAACTAATATAAAAAATAGTTTCACATTGATCCGAAATAATTAATTAGTTCGCTTTTTACGCAGTCGTTTTTTTTTTTTTTTTTTTTTTTTTAATTTAATTTAATTTACCAAACACTTTTTCCAACACTTTCCAGCATAGTTGTTTAACACTTTCCAACACAGTTGAAAAGTGTTTATGAATTCCGTTTGTCTGGCCGTCTGTCTGTCTGCGCTCTAATTCGCGTAAATAGATGCGGCCTGCTATGTAATTAATATGTGTTATTGAGGTTTATTATGGCATGTTCGATATTTCGTATAGAGGGACAATCAAAAGATTTCCGTTACATTATTGCCAAGGAGGAAAAATCATTTGTTGTGTATTTTAATGATGTTAAACTATTTCAAATACATTAAAATTGAAATACATCACTAAGGTTCACTACAAGATGCTTACAAAAAGGGCATTGATAACGCTTTTCGTTCATTTACCGAGACACACAAAAGAATTCGGTTAGAGTATTGTCTTGGAGCAATTATTACTGGAAGTGAGTTTTCAACTGTGGAAAACATGTTTATAATATTTAACTTATTTTTACTTCCTTCTATCTTTGCAAGAAGAAAGTATTGGATTCATGAAAATTTTCGAATTCCGGTTTTCGACGGATTTACACGTTATAGGGGTCAGAGTTTCCGAAAAACATGTTTATACAAAATGTCTGTCTGTGAGTCTGTCTGTCTGTCTGTATGTGACACAAATTTTGTGGGCGCTCTATCTCAAGAACTAATGCACGGAATTTTATAAAACTTTATATTCTAGTAGTACCTAATATAAATTGGTGCTGATTGGTTTTTGGTGTAAATCTCCCAACAGGTGGCGCTGCTGTGCTGCATTCTTCGCGATTTCTGCAATAGCTCTATCTCAAGAACTAATGCACGGATTTTCATCAAACTTCAGATTCAGTTATTCCTTGATATGAATTGGTGCTGGTAGCGTTTTGGTGTAAATCGCTCATAAGATGGCGCTGCTATGCTGCATTTTGCAGGATTTACACAATTTTCGAAATAGCTCTATCTCAAGAAATAATGCACTGATTTTCATCAAACTTCAGATTCAGTTAGTCCTTGACAGGAACTGACATTTTGTACATTTTGGTGTAAATCGCTCAACAGGTGGCGCTGCTATGCTGCATTTTTTACGATTTCCGCTATCTATCTCAAGAGCATTCTCAAAAATTAATGCTTGGGTTTTCAACAAACTTCAGATTCAGATATACCTGGATAGGAGCTAGTGCTGATTATGTTTTGGTGTAAATCGCTCAACAGGTGGTGCTGCTATGCAGCACTTTACACGATTTCCACAATAGCTGCATCTCCAGAACTAATGCACGAATTTTCATCAAACTTCAAATTCAGATATACTTTAATATGAATTGGTGCTAAATTGATGTAATTTCTTGTACTATTTAAATGATTTAATTGACGTAATTTATATAGAAGAAAGTTTTGTGATGGCCACAACATACTAGTTTACATATTGCTCGATGTGTGTAAATTCTATGGGTACATGGGAGGGCTACAGGGCTACAGAAAAGAGTTCGAGTACATACTTATAACAGGGAATTTTTTTTGTGTTAGGTGTTCCCTAACTGAACTAAATTTTTTGCATACTCTGTAGTATATATACAAATCTATATAATTATATATAAGGCTGCAGAAAAGAATTCGAATAATTTTTCGACTGAAGATGGGAATTTCTGAAATTGCCTTTTCAAATGTACAATGCGTTTTTCCAAATTTTTTACTTAAATATCATCTTTCACTTTATTAAACTGAGAGGTTTAAATAAATAATTCTAAATGTGTTTATCAGGTTTCTGACGTTAATGAGCATATGACTAAATTAAATTACTGTTAATTAATATTATTTTATTTTATATATAAATCACGTTCTACGTACTTGGGTTAGAGAAATCATTTTTTCTTATCTTGAAGTTTGATATGAGCTATTATATACATATCTTATTTCTTATTGTATGAAAATATTCAACGTGTAAACAACATAGCAGTATTTCTTTTGCATACGAGAATGCGGTTATCAAAGAAAATAGATACAGGAACAAAAGAAGTCCTCTACTGAATGACTGCGCGAGGAAACGAAGTTCAGTGGGAGATAAAGTGATTCCTTGATTGTACAGGGGAGGGCCCCAAGTGTTTTTCTCTCGAGGTAGAGGCTGAGAGAGAGTGTTGGAGAGTCTTGGCTGGAGTCTCGTGATGAGAGGCTGGAGGTCGGAGCCGCGGATATGTTAATGAAAGTGTTGCTGAGAAAGGATTTACTCCTGCGAAGAGAAACGAGTATGCGAAGGGAAATACCTGAGTGGTTCTCCGATAAGTCTTACTGAGTTCAATAAAGTGAGAAGGAAATACCGCGTAATTTAATAATCATAATAGATTATAAATAATTTAATAATTTAATACCCAGTACGTAGGCATTATTTCAACGTATAACTTAGTGTTGGGCGGGATTTTCTATATTCGAATCTATAATTGTAAATAATCTTTATTTGATGCAAATAATCTGTAAATAAATTCTTTAATTTTAGTTGAATAGCTTACTACTTATTTATTATCCTTCTCACATAGTGTCTGATATCACACATATGTCGATGGTGACAGCCTATCAGCAAAACAGCTGTTATTCAAAGTCACTACGTATGGTTGTGTGTGATAATTACCATCGTATTGACAAAGAAAAGGCGTAACAATGTTGAAAAGGGTTTAATAATCTATGCTTGATGCAGTATTTTCTTTCTTTTTAGGTGCGTTCGTAATTATATAAATACGTAGCACCTATAGTCGTCGTTCGAACCGTCTGTCTGTCCGTCCGCATATAAGAGAGCAAAAACTACCCGATCGAATGGTCTAAAATTTTAAATATATAATTGCTGCAAAATTTGTCGAGTCATTTCAAATTTTATGAAAATCGGATGTATAGTTTGATTACAGGGACAGTCAAAAGTCTTCTGTTACATTATGGCCAATGGGGGAAAAATTATTTCAAGTGCATTTTAATGATGTGACAGCCTTTCGAATAGAATGAAATTGATATGCATTTATGAAATGCACTAAAATATACATTCAGTACAATATGCGGTGTAAAAAATGTTCATAAAACTAGTTATAGTACGAACGCACCGTATTTGCCACGTTTGACGTGCAGTTTCCAACTTGTTAACATTGCTGTGATTAAATAATAATAATAAAAAAAATATTTTTTATGAAAAACTTCAAATCTTCCAATTTATATTATCCAAAAAAGTTTAAAATTCAAAGTTTTATATACGGAATGATTTTGAAACTTCTTTGAAATATTTTCAGCATGTTTTATTGTGAATAAATATTTTGCTCTTACATAGAAAATTCAGTTATTCCCTTGAATATTTCTAAAATATAACCTTACTCTTTGCATTCTAAGAAGTATTTCCGGTTGAATAAAGTAAACGCATGGAAAAGCAGTCTAACTTATCGTCTGCAAAATCTTTCAAACAGCTTAGTACTTTTAAAATTTTCATTTAAAAAAATAAAATTCAAAGTTTTATGCCTTTAGTGACATTGACATTTCTTTGAACATTTTGTTAAAAGTTGTTTTATGCAGAATAATTCTGCCCCCTTTCACCCCCAGAAAATGCTCAGTTATTTCTGGAAGATTTTAAAAACATTTCTCGGCTGTTTGTGCTCTAAAAAGCATTTTCTTTCGCCTAAAGTAAAAGTGCGGAAAAGCAAAACAAACTTTTCGTCTGCAATTTTTTTTTGTAATGTTACTAAATTTTATTTGGAATTGAAAGAAAAAGTCACATAGATAAATCACTACATAACTTTAAAATAAAGCTATTACATTCGCAAATAAAGAAAAGTCTTGAGAGTCTTTTAACCATTTATATCCTGAATTTTGAATAAAAAAATTGCTTCAGCTGAATAATTATTTACATTAATGTCTAAGATATCCAGACAACCTATATAATAATAATTTGATTTTTAGATAGTGTTTTTTAAAATTAAAACGGATTTAATAAATTGGTATTTAGAGCTCTTTTTGCAAAATATTTGCAAGAATAATGAGATTACTGTTAAAATATACTGTTATAGAAATCTCACAAATCTTATAAGAAAAGTGTAAATAAATGTGTTGCGATCCTATCTGTTACAGATAAGTGTTTTGTAGCTGAAAAGTTTTCGTGTAATATTTTTTAATAGGATAAAAGCTACACCTGGGTAAATGGTTGAGAAAATAACACCATTAAAAAATATTTACCTTCGACTGTTTCACTGTGCTTTCTAAATAGGATTGAACAAATTATTCTGTAATGAAAAGTGCAATCTTCTTTTATTAGTAGACGGATTAAATAAATTTTAGATTGAATTTTCTTTAATGGTACTTAAAAGTAGCTTCAAAATATAAAGGGCTAAGCAAGATCTCTATCGGATCCCACCCGATTGGAAGTGCACGCGCGCATCCATCCATGCAACTTGAGTCACGTCATAATTTTTTTTATTAAACTTTTTATGAAATATTCTTTACGTGATAATAAATAACATGCAAAAAAGCCGGAGCTGAAGTCTTCATTCCGTCTCTAGAAAAAAAAAAGGCAAAAAACACAATTTTTTCGGCCTGTAGAGGCAAATCTTCCCAAGGCTATTCTTCGCTCACTTGAAAACGCCCGCTCTGTAATGTTAATCCTATGAGCAGATTATTTTCGAATTTCTCGTTTCAATTTGAATATTTTTAAACGATTTTTTTTTTTGGATAGGCTATATGAGGTCGATCTTTAATATGACTCTTTTTTACTTTTTCGATTTTGGTTGCAGATTTTTTTTTAAAAGGTACTTTCAGTTTCCAAACTGGTTTCGAAACCAGGGCTTAATTTGCGCCGGAGCCCACCGGAGCTCAGCTCCGGTACTTCTCTGTTTTTAGTGAATATGTAAATATTGGTCGGAATTCACCGGAGCTCATAAAAACAGGGCTCCGGAAACAAATTTATGGGTTAAGTCGAACAATCACGTCGTGCTTTTTACGACATATTACTGGATTAGTACATATTTTAATCAGCCAACCACTTAGTGCAAGCATCGCTATTGGAGGTGTCAACACTGTGGAAATTTAGCAGCTGTGGACAGATGATGAGATTGGTAAAGTCCAATCAAACACTCATTTATTCATAATGAAGACAAGGCAGATTAGGCCGCATCCCCAAAGCAGAATACTTTGCAATGTTCTGCAACGAACTTCTGATAAAGAATGTTCTGCGAGAATACAAAAGAAAGACACAGGGGGATTTTCGTATATATGAAGAAGTGCAATTGCATCTTTTATACAAATGCAAAAGACATTTTGTAAAATGCTGGCATACACAAACGAAAGAATCTACTGCCAAATTTTGCGATTTTTCCCGATCAAATGATGAATTATGCGTTTTTCCGACAATCGACTGACGATTTTCTCAATATTACAGATTTTTCTTTCTGTCAACTGGCGAATTTTGTTTCTCGGACACAATCATCGAATTTTGCAATTCTTTTTCCTCGGCTGATTGAAGAATTTCGAGATATTTTCTGCAATTCACAGAATTTCACTTTTTTAATTGCGACCAATAGGTGAATTTTACTATATTATTCTTCAACCGTTTGACAAAAATCTTATTTTTTCACATGAGTATGCGACTAATCCACGAAATTTTTTTTTACCGACGACTAATTGGTAAGTGTTCCAGCTTTTTATTGTGGCAGATTGGAAAAAAGCATTAACTTTTCCCACAATGGATCGAATAATTTCCTGACAATCTTCTGATTTTAAACATCTACAGTCAATTCGTTATGACTGAAATTCGCCTATAGACGAATTTCATTTTATTTTATTTTTACTGATTGGCAGTTTTTTTCTCTTTCTTGTGGCTGATTGGATCGATGAATTTCCGATTTTTTCCAACAATCCACTAAAAGATTTTACAATTTTTTAGCCACAAATGATGGTCGAATTTAACGATATTTACTTTCTACTGATTGGCAAACTGTCCCTTTTTTGCAACCAATTGGAAAAAATTGTGGATTTTTTCCACGGCTGATCGACGAATTTTCAATTTTCCCCCGACGATCCACTGATAAATTTCACTTTTTTTTTTTTAACCTGTGACTGATTTTGAAATTTCGCGATATTTTTCTTACCAATAGACAAATTTTTGCTGCTTTTTCTTGAGGCCGAATGGAGAAAATCATGAGTTTTTTTCTGCTACTGATCGACAAATTTCGCAGTTTCCTCAGCTTAGAATGGAATTCTCAGTGATGCTACACTGTACGATGTCGATGGTGATGCTATAATAATTAAGGATTGAGTGAATATAGAATAGTGGCTGATTCCCACGGACGAATTTCGTGATTTTTTAACTGTGACAGATTTGCGAATTTCGTGATTTCTTCCTTGTATTGTAAGCAAATTTTTAGCCCTTTTCTTGCAAACCACAAGAGAAAATCATGGGTTTTTTCCCAATTTCTTATAGCGAAGCACTATTGAATTTAGCTTTTTTAAAATTATTTTACCTGCGACTGATTGTTGATAATCGTGGATTTTTTTCTGTGACTGTTCATCGAATTTTGTATGTTTTTTCACAACAGGCTAAAGAATTTCACGATTTCCTCGTCATGATTGAGTGAAGAATTGCATGAGTTTTTCTTGCGACCAATTGATGAATTTTACAATCTTTTTAAATGGACTATTAAAGAATTTTGTGTTTTTTTTCCCGGCCACAGAGGGATGAATTTCGAAAATTTTCCTTTGATTGAACGGTGAATTTTCTTAATTTGAAATGTTCTGCAGAGAAGTTTGTTTTTCTGCGACGTACGTCGCACTTTTAAGCATTTTCTGCTTTGGGGGGCCGCATGAGTGGTTAAAAAAGGCTTATGAAGAAATCTAGGGTTTTCCCTATAAGAACATAGAAATGTAGTCATCGGAAACTGTTTATTCCATCAGAACATACCAACATAAACAATTCCCACAGGATGAGAAATCAGAGCCATCCTGCTTGAGCACGAACTAGTTTCTATGCGAAAAAGATGTTAAATAATAATTTAATATTCTACGCGACTTAGGACACCAGGTAACATATTAAGTAGACAATCAAACTCTACTTCTGAGCTCATGCTCTAGCTATTTATTAGAATGCGCGGAGGAAATCCGATTGAAATGCAAACTTCAGGCTAACCAAACAAATTCACGAACGACACTCGAAATGAAATTTGCGATCCGTCACTCAGCGAATGGAGAGCGATCGAGAAACGTCACAGAAAAGAATCCCGGCGCTGCTAATGGAAGAATTTCGATGTGAATAAGCTGACGCTCGCCCAGCTGGCGGGGAAATGAGATGAAATAAAATAAAAATGCAAAAGTGGCTTTTATAAACATTCTAAAAATAAAGTAACTGCGTTCAGAATTTTACAGTTTGGTAGACAATAAAAAATAAAAGTTTACATAAAAGTTTTTAGGGATTAAAAGTTTAGATTAAGTTTTTGAATAAAACTATTATTAAGATACGCGTTTTAAACTTAGGAATTTAACTAGAAATAAATAATAGAGCGTATTAAAAAAAGGAAATAATGAATATGCCGGCAATTTAGAATAATTTAAATGAATAGTAAAAGTAAAAAAAAAAAAAAAAAAAAAAATTATACCATATATATATATATATATGTGAGTTGTGGTTTTAGATTCCCATAAAACCCTACTCATAGCAACAGATATGGTCAGCTCTTTTCCATGAGAACTTGTTACCACAGAACAGCAGATGTTACTGAATTTGCTGATATGCAGTTTGCATTCTCTTCGCCTGGAAACAAGTGACAACCGGGAGCAGATTGCATTCTGACGCGGCCGATGGTAGGCATATCTCGCTCTAGACGAGAGCAGAGGCCGAACTCCGATGATTCTGCGGGCGCGTATGCTGCAGAGAAAACCCCTACCCTCCCGTACTTGTAAATATAATTTCTATTTAATATGTAAACTATAACCTAGACTCATTAAACTCCTTTTTTTCATTAACTAAGGCCTTATCCTTATATCATCCCTATATTACATGGGTGCTCTAGGCCGAATTGAATCCCAAAACGAATTAAAAAAGTAAAATCCCCTAGGCTTTCTTACCGATCTACGTTTAAAATCAGAGAACTGTTTCGTTCCGTTATCAACCCTTGCATTTCAGCTGATGTGATTCATCTACATCTGATGTGAGCCATCTGTGTGAAGCTCAATCTCCCGTTTATTTTTATTTGTGCAAGATAGTTATCGCTGTACAAGGAATGAATCTTCGACTGCATATTTTTTTTCTACGGATCATTCATTGGATTACTTCAATATATCGTGGCGAGGAATTTATTTTTCAATTGGATAACTCCTTTTGACGTAAGTTTATTTTTTTTTCTCTTTCCTTTCTTGCCTTTTAATATGGAATTACAAGAAATTGACTTTATTAAAAGCCAGTTGAAAACGGCTAAAACAGATAAAATCAAATTATTGCATGAATTTATATTTGGTTGCGATAAAAATCGCCAGAATAGAGCGAATTTAAGGAAATTTAAAGGTTTTTCTTTTACTGACAAAAGCGATGAGTATGAAAATAAACTCAAAGTAATTTTAGACGATTACGATCAGATACAATTGATTACTATTGCTAATATCTTATCCATTGACATCCATGGATCAAAACAAGATATAGGGCAACGTATTTTAAGCGCACTAGTTGATATTTCGGCTTTTAAAGACACGTTTACGGCAGTTTCCGAATCGGATACAGAATTTGATGATAGCCACAATAGTAGTGGAAGCACTGGTTTATCTTCGCCTTTGGCAGTACAGCCAGACCAGGCGCGTGTACACAGTACACACTCCGCGCCCAAACAGACAATTTCTTTCCATGACATTGATCATTTAATTACACCGTTTAGTGGTGATAAAACGGAAAACGTTCAAACATGGTTTCAGAGATTTGAATCTCTGGCCCATTCATTTCAACTGTCCGACATACAGAAATTTGTGTTTGCTGAGCGGGCATTAAAAAGTTTAGCATTATTGTATGTACGTAGTGAAAACAACATTTCTTCATATACATCACTCAAAGAAGCATTGTTTCGCGAATTTGGACAATCAGCTTCGTCCGCCCAGATACATCAATTACTAGCCGCTAGAGGCTGCCGCCCAAACGAAAAACTATTGGAATATTTTTTGAAAATGAAAGAAATAGCACAAAGAGGAAACATCGATGATATATCTTTAATTCACTATATAATTAATGGGATTAACGATACACCACATAATAAAGCTATATTATTCGGGTGCGCCACGCTTGCCGAATTTAAAAACAAGCTCCAAATTTTCGAACGAATTTGTGAACAGAGTTCTAAATTTTATCAACCAAAGTCACCGACGACACCCAACACTCCTAAGATTAACCAGACGGAAAAAACTGCAAAATTAACTTGCTGGAATTGTTTAGCCCCAGGACACCTGTCTACCCATTGTGTGCATTTAAATAAAGGAAAAAAGTGTATGAAATGTGCACGTTTTGGTCATGTTTCCAACCAGTGTACAGAGCAAAATCCGGGGCGTAAGCTTTCGACTCAAGGCACCTCCCCTTCACGCAAGACGTCGCCGCGCAGAGACGAACAAATTAACGTAGTCGAAATGTGTCATTCTCATCCGCGCATGCAGAAACCTGTAAAAATTTTCAATTTACAAATCAATTCAATCTTGGACACTGGAAGCTCACTGACGATACTGAGAGAAGACATTTATGAACAAATTGGGTCTCCCCCCCTCACCGGAGCAACTGTACAATTGTCGGGTATCGGTAACCGTGTTATTCAACCTATAGGATCGTTTTTTACCAATATACAAATAGACGATAATACTTTTTCTACTTCTGTTTACGTAGTTAAGTCTTCTCAGATGCCCATGCCACTTATCATAGGGACAGATGTCATATTTCAGGGTACTCTCACATGCGACAAAAACGGCGCTACTTTAACTAAATCTCCACCCACAAGTATTTTTATAAGCTGCATTACTGTGTCTGATAATGTATCTGCAACGAAATCTCAAGATAAATCCTATGTACCTGCATTTCCCGACGCAAGATGCACTACGGAAACATTTGTTTCAAATTCTTTCCCCCAAGATCTAAAACCGCAGAGAGTAAATACAGACTTTTCGAAGGAAAATATTCCTACTGACATAGAAATTGACCCAATGATTGACTCAGCATATCTGAAACATCTCGCAACATTATCGCCAGACTGTTTTTCCTTCGATTTAAATTTCTTATCCTACAAGCTGTTCGTGACAGTGCTCGTCTTATTGACCATCTTTTTATTACTGTTTACGTCTGCCAACGGACTCATTTATCAGCATTCAGCGTACCATACGTCCCAACCATCTCGAGATTCGAGTGACGTTACTAATTGGACCGAAATTCTGCGTGTCCTTATCATTCCTTGTTTATTTTTTATACGCCGACATTTTGTGAAGTTATCAACGAGAAAGAGAAAAAGTAGACTTAAATTTCCAAAAAGAAATATGCTTCACGTATATAGGTGACTAGTGCAAGCAACGAATTTATCATAAATGTGTTTTCTATTATTACTACTATTTTTTTTTAACTGTGTTTTTATATATTCTGTGTTTTACACCTATACCTGCTTATTCCTGAGAACATTTATATCGTACAGACTATAGACTGCTACTATCTGTGACTTTCTTAGTAACTTTATTTCAATATCTTCGTTTTTTTTACGATTGCAGCAAGCATCCACGATTATTTTTTTTCTGGACGAAACATTAGAATGAGGTGTTTACCAGTGTAACTCACCATTTCAAGAGTCCAATCATTGATGAAAATCTGCAACACAGAACGTTTTTTTTTTCTTCTTCGTATTTTTGTGTGTCATGCCATTCTACAGTGCGATAAACTTCATGTGCTTTTTTTTAAAGAAGTTATCGCGTACCAAGCATTTTTATCAACAGTGTTTTTTTTTTTTGCTTAATTATTCTCAGTTTGTGGAATATGCAACAGATTCTTTATTTTTTCAGCTCATATTAACAGAATTTATGTGCCTTTTTTTCCGAAGTCCTGTTCAACATTTTTTTTTAAATCTGAGCGATATATATCTGCTCAAAACTTTTTTATTGAACCCATGCGGTGATTTTTTTTTTTGCGCATGGCCAGTTATCTTTCTCTCGGACTGCAAATGCTCGGACTGCTATTTTTTTCATTTGCCTGTTTCGCAACACGTGATTTTTTTTATGTTGCGTAAACAACAACTTTATTTAAAATGACTATCTACACAGGACTTTATTTTATATATTTTTTTTTTTTTGAACACTCACTTTTGACAAGAAGAAAAAGAATATTGTTGTATTTATACTTTTAAAACTGCATTTATATTTTTAAAAACTGTATTTTATGTGTAAACCTTTTATTGAATTGCTATATATATGTATGTGTTTTACCCCCCCCCCCCCATCGCATATTTTTTTTACAGAAGTAAGAGCTGGCTGTCGAAAAAAAAAAAAAACCTTTTGGTGGGAAATCCTTTTTTTTTTTTTTTTGCTTAGACGAGGCAAACCTCTTTTTTTTATTTTTTATTCTCGAATGACGTTGGGATAAAGATTTTTTTTTTTACGAAATTCTACCTAAGATGAGGCAGATTTTAGTATGTTTTCGTGATGATAATATAATGGGCAGACGGCCTTTCAGATTATATTTTTCATCCCTGATGATGGCTCATGAGAAAGACGGTCTCATAATTGATGTTATCCTGAGATTTTTTTTTATTCTTTTGTTTGTTTTTTTGGAGATATCCCACGGCAGCTCAGCATCAATTTACATAACATTTAGACTTAAATTAATTTTTTTTTATTTAGCTCAATTTTCTTAATTATTTAATGACCGATTTTTTTTCCTTTGGATTTTAATTATTTTTAGATAGTTTGTTTTTGTTTTTTGACATATCTTGTTGCTTATTTAACGCGCTGTCGAGGTCGACAAGCGGACAAGATGGCCGAGTGTGAGTTGTGGTTTTAGATTCCCATAAAACCCTACTCATAGCAACAGATATGGTCAGCTCTTTTCCATGAGAACTTGTTACCACAGAACAGCAGATGTTACTGAATTTGCTGATATGCAGTTTGCATTCTCTTCGCCTGGAAACAAGTGACAACCGGGAGCAGATTGCATTCTGACGCGGCCGATGGTAGGCATATCTCGCTCTAGACGAGAGCAGAGGCCGAACTCCGATGATTCTGCGGGCGCGTATGCTGCAGAGAAAACCCCTACCCTCCCGTACTTGTAAATATAATTTCTATTTAATATGTAAACTATAACCTAGACTCATTAAACTCCTTTTTTTCATTAACTAAGGCCTTATCCTTATATCATCCTTATATTACATATATATATATATATATATATTATATATGCATGGCTGCGAACAATTCCTTTTTGTGTTAACACGATTTCTGAATCATAATCCTTACCTTATTTAATTGCAGAATTCTGGGATTAATTACCACTATAAAAAGAGGCAAAGATTTTTATTTGGAAGGAGTGAAAAACTTAAAAAATGGAATGAGTTGACACTTAATTATATGCAAGTAGATACATGTAACATTTTTATTTTGCTAAACAAAAAGAAGATGCTTTAAATTTTGTAAATAATGTATGAAATATAAATATGCGAATTGGAAGGATGGTGGAGGTGGGGGGTGGACGCTACGGTTTTAGTACCGCAGAATATTAGGGCTCCGGTACTTCTTTTGTTAGAAATTAAGCCCTGTTCGAAACTGAAAGTACCTTTTTAAAAAAAAAATCTGCAATCAAAATCGAAAAAGTAAAAACGAGACATATTAAAGAGTGAGCTCAGCTATCCTATGCAAAAAAATCGTTTAAAAATATTCAAACTGAAACGAGAAATTAGAAAATAACCTACCCATAGGATTAACATTACGGAGCGTGTGTTTTCAAGTGCGCGAAGAATTCCCATGGGGAGATTTGCCTCTAAAAACCGAAAAAAATTGTGTTTTTTTTTTTTTTTTTTTTTTTTTTTTTTTTTTAGAGAGAGAGAGGGAATGAAGACTTCATCTCCGGTTTTTTTGCTTGTTATTTATTATCACGTAAAGACCATTTCATAAAAAGTTTAATAAGAAAATTATGACGTGACTCAAGTTGCATGGATGGATGCGCGCGTGCACTTCCAATCGAGTGGGATCCGAAATCCGATAGATCGCCAGAGTCGTCTGCAATCAGTTTTTGTTAACCCTTATGGAAGTAGATGATATTGCCTGGAGTTTCAAGGACTTTGGGGTCGAAAAGGTGAAAATCAACAAAATGGCGGGCATTTGAAAAAAAAGGTCTATATTTTACCCTTTTTTTCGCAGTTTGACATATTTCAAAAAATGTTTGTTTTTTATAAAGTGGCTGAAAGTGGCCCAAGCTCTAATACATTATATTACCTTTAACACTATTTCTACCGGTGTCAAATGACACCTTTTAAAATATATCGATTTATCTTTCTTCATTTATAATTTTTAGAGTGAAGCAGTTACATATCATTTTTAATACATTGAAGATTTCTTTATGCTTATTACTTCCAAAACTACGAGTAAAATAAACATAAATCAAAATTTCAAAAAGATGTCAGATGATACCGGTAAAAATAGTATTAATTGAAAAAAAAAAGAAACTTAGGAAGGTCGGTTTAATAGTTTTTGCATTCTGATCCCGCGCAGTTAGAAAAAAAGTCATTTTGCGTAAAATGCGTTTATAGTGCTCTAAAACGGTGTAAGCTTACGGACGCGTTGTACTAAAGCACTCAATAATGACGAAAGGACATTGAATTCGGCCAGACTGTTTTACATGGATAATCTACAGACTATGGGGAAAAAGCAAAATGCATATATCTGAAAAGCAAATGCCACCTTAAGGCTGTTCTCAACTGCTCTGCTCAACAAGCGCAAAATGTTTTGACACATTTACAAATTCATTTTTTAACGGAAAGATATAAAATTGGAAGGCCTGACTAGGGCCTGGCTAGTTTTGCATTTTTTGATCCATAATTACCTATTGAGTTAGAAGCGATTTTGATCACGTGACAAAGACTTTTTCACTCTCCATTGAGCAGTTATTCTTCCTTCGCGGGGAAATTTGGTTCAAAACGCCCACTTTGACGCCATTTTCTGAAAGATCGATTGCGTTTGCAGAGAAGGAAAAAAATAGTTCGATGACATAGTTTCTGAACAACAATACCTACTAGTTTCATGCATTTCCGTACAAAAATAAATTAAAACTTATGTCATAAAGTTGCCCCTTTGGATTTGAGAACAGCCTTAAAGACCAGTTGCGCTAAAAAACCCAATAACTACTAAAGAACTTCAAATTCGGCCAAATAGTTTTACAGGGATAATCTACAGATTATAGGGGAAAAAATCAATTTTTTCAACCAAAAAAAAAAAAAAAAAAAAGCAAATGCTTCCTTAAGACTTTTAAAAATTGAAATGGTTCATTATTTACGAGTAAAGCTACACTTTAGAAATATTTTTTTTTCATGTAATGAAAGTCAAAAAAAGTGTCCTTATTTATATATTTATATACCACTATAAACAGTAAGTTAATTCTCGAACATACAAAAAAAAAAAAAAATCTACTATTTTTATGCTTCAAAATAAATTTCCTTTCTAATCAAGTAATAGTCTCGAGAAGAAACTATAATACATATTTTTTAACGTGCCTTTACAAATTTGATATCTGGTAGACAGGAAAAAATTCCAGTCGCATAAAAGAAATGTTTACCCTCCCCCCATTACCCCGTAATCGATTGTCACAAAGCACAAAACTTTTTTATTAATTAATTGAGAAAAAACTATTACAAGCATAGTTTAGAATTACAAGTTACATAGTTTAAAATAGTACATAATTTAGAAATGAAACTTGTCAAAATTATATATCTCTGAGAAAAAAAGAAAGAAAGAAATACACTGTAGTGTAAAGGATGAAATAACCGACATGTTTGGGAAATGTTGGTTGCCGAATGCTTCAAATGTCTGTATAGTTAAGGATGTTTCAGGCCTTAATTTCTAACAAAAAAAGTACCGGAGCGGTAATAGTCTGCGGTACCAGTACTAACAACTGTACCGTTTTCACTCCCTTCCCCCCTTTCCCCTGTCACTACAATCTGCATATTTATATTTTACACATTACTTGCAATATTTAAAGCATTTTTTTTTCCTTGCAAAATAGAAATTTTAATTATATCTATCAGCATAAACTTAGCTGTTAACTATTCCAATTTTTAGTTATGACTCATTCCGAATAGTAATCTTTGCCTAATTATAATGTTTGTAACCATAATGATTTGATCAATCTTTTTGAATATTTAGTATTTGGTAGACCAGAAACAAACAAATATTTAACTTCGTAAATTGAAACCTTAGAAGAAATTATTTTATAAAATACTTAGGAATAATACATAACCCCGATACTGATGCTTTCGTCTGATTCTTATTTTGTGGTCAGCTCCTATATCCTCACTTGAAACTTTTCATCTCTTGATTACCAGAATAAGTCATAGCTTTTCTTCCAAAATTCACAGGGACACATATTTTTTATGCATCTTTTTCCATTTAAAAAATATATATACCTGTAGTAACCATCCAGATTACTTCATCATTTTCCTTCTATGAGTCGAAATGGAACTTATCTTCGATCAATCTTTTTAAATATTTGATAGACCTGAAACGAACAAATATTTAACTTCATAAATTGAAATCTAAGAAGACATTATTTTATAAAATACTTACGAATAATACATACCTCCGATATAGGTGCCTTCGTCTGATTCTTGTTTTGTGGTCATCTCCTCTATCCTCACTTGAAACTTTTCATCTCTTGATTACCAGAATAAGTCACAGCTTTTCTTCCAAAATTAACAGGGACACATATTTTTTATGCATCTTTTTCCATTTAAAAAAATATGTATACCTTTAGTAACCATCCAGATTACTTCATCATTTTCCTTCTAGGAGTCGAAATGGAACTTACCTTCGATCAATCTTTTTAAATATTTGGTAGACCTGAAACGAAGAAATATTTAACTTCATAAATTGAAATCTAAGAAGAAATTATTTTATAAAATACTTCGAATAATACATACCTCCGATATAGATGCTTTCGTCTGATTCTTGTTTTGTGGTCATCTCCTCCATCCTCACTTGAAACTTTTCATCTCTTGATTACCAGAATAAGTCACAGCTTTCCTTCCAAAATTAACAGGGACACATATTTTTTATGCATCTTTTTCCATTTAAAAAATATATATACCTGTAGTAACCATCCAGATTACTTCATCATTTTCCTTCTAGGAGTCGAAATGGAACTTACCTTCGATCAATCTTTTTAAATATTTGGTAGACCTGAAACGAACAAATATTTAACTTCATAAATTGAAACCTAAGAAATTATTTTATAAAATACTTACGAATAATACATACCTCCGACATAGATGCTTTCGTCTGATTCTTGTTTTGTGGTCATCTCCTCCATCCTCACTTGAAATTTTTCATCTCTTGATTACCAGAATAAGTCATAGCTTTTCTTCCAAAATTCACAGGGACACATATTTTTTATGCATCTTTTTCCATTAAAAAAAATATGTATACCTTTAGTAACCATCCAGATTACTTCATCATTTTCCTTCTAGGAGTCGAAATGGAACTTACCTTCGATCAATCTTTTTAAATATTTGGTAGACCTGAAACAAAGAAATATTTAACTTCATAAATTGAAATCTAAGAAGAAATTATTTTATAAAATACTTCGAATAATACATACCTCCGATATAGATGCTTTCGTCTGATTCTTGTTTTGTGGTCATCTCCTCCATCCTCACTTGAAACTTTTCATCTCTTGATTACCAGAATAAGTCACAGCTTTCCTTCCAAAATTAACAGGGACACATATTTTTTATGCATCTTTTTCCATTTAAAAAATATATATACCTGTAGTAACCATCCAGATTACTTCATCATTTTCCTTCTATGAGTCGAAATGGAACTTATCTTTGATCAATCTTTTTAAATATTAGGTAGACCTAAAAAAACATTTAACTTCAAAAATTCAAACCCAAGAAGAAATTAGTTTATAAAATAGTTAGGAATCGTACATACTCCCGATATTCATGCTTTCGTCTGATTCTTCTTTCGTGGTCATCTCCTCCATCCTCACTTGAAACTTTTCTTTACTTGATTCAAAGAAGAAATCACAAGTTTTCTTCCAATATTAACAAAGACACGTATTTAATGCACCTTTAAGAAAAACAAATGTATTCCTGTAATAATCTTTCACATTATAAGCATCATTTTACGTTTTGTATAAGGATGGGAACATTTGTTTAACTTATCTTTCTAATCATACATGAATCTGAAATAAGCAAATATATTTTTAATTCAAACCGAAAAATATTCAATTTATGACGTGAATGAGATAATTTCATTTCCCCAAAAAAACTTATCTCATTCTTGTCCCATTGTTAAAATATCCTCCATTGTCTATCTTATTGTTATATAGTATTATTGTTATACGCGATTTGTTTGTTATAAAAATGCAATCATTGTTATAGCAAACAAATTTTCATTAGTGAAAAATCCATTGTTGACATATCGATGTATACGAAATAAACAAATATTTTAAAACTAGCTGCCCTTGGCGACCAGTTTGGTCTCCCTTAAATTTAATGTTAAGCATTGTGTCATGTTACTTTTAAACATAATTTAATTTACTTGTTTAATACTTCGCTAAATCGGAAGATTGTGATAGAGAAATAAAAAATTCAGTATATTTATGTTAACCGGACGCAGGGGATAAATCGCCAAACATTGTCGTTTTCGCATTTTTTCGTATGTCATTAATTGCATTTAAAATATAATCCTTTCACTCATTTTGTTTCAAATTCACAACTTTAATTTAAAACTGAAACATTTAAAATTCACGACTTTTACTTATTTCTTTAAAAAAAGAAAAGGAAAATAACAAATAATACTATAAACCATGGCATTTAATTTCAACATCAAAGCATTGCTTTAATTTACCCCGCAAAAAATGGAAAATGCTAACTGGCGAGTTAAAAAATGCTATTGGCAAGATTTTTACCCTGCTAACATAAAAGTATCCAGAATTCTTTGCGATCATGGCCAGGGCTTAATTTCTAACGAAAAAAGTACCGGAGCCATAATATTCTGCGGTACCGGTACAACAGCTGTACCGTCCCTCCTCCCCCCCCCCCCCTGTCACTCTAACCTGCATATTTATATTTTGTACATTATTTGCAAAATCTAAAGCATTTTTTTTTGTTTTAGCAAAATAAAAGTTTTAAATATATCTATCAGCTGCTATTAGCTGTCAACTATTCCACTTTTTAGTGATAACTCCTTCTGAATAGTAATCTTTGCCTAATTTTAATGTTAATTAATTACAGAATTCTTCGATTAAGTATGGTAAGGATTATAATTAAGAAATAGCGTTAACACGAAAAAGGGATAGTTCGCAGCTTTGCATTTTTAAGGAAAAAATGAATGAAATTTACAGAAATTAATATTTATATGCTTAAGAATGGAACAATGTTTTACAATTTCCTATAAAAGGTGCATATCTTAAACAATAATCGAATAACCGCATAACAATCTATTGTGGTGAGTCCCTGAAAATCAGATTAAATTAAAAATCTGACACCATTATCGGAAAGAATCGGTGCTTTTATAGAAGAAGGGGAAACACTGTTCGATTGCTTTCTATCAGAATAACAATACATGGCAATTATATCTACTTACAAATGAAAGTGACTCCGTAAATGTGCAGAGCAGAGCCTCAGCATGGGTACCGTTCATGATACAAAATAAATAGAAGAACAACTAACGGGATTTGTATACCCGTTTGCAATAGAAGACAAAAAACCTCAAGCTGATGCTCGTTGGCTAAAACAGAAAATATTCTTTCAAGTTAGATATCTAAATAAAATAAAATAAAAACCCAGCCAATAAAAAATTATCCTAATTTCACAAAAAAATCGAACTGAAAGCAAATTCATTGTTCAGTCTCCTGAATGGCGTTGTATCAACACGTCGCCGACATAATTTGAAATAGAAAAACACGGTTTCTATTTCTCCATCATTCTAATCGAAATAGTATTAAAATGATTTGAAATAGAATGTAAGACGTAAATTTAAATGAGAAAAAGTTTTTTTTTTTTTCTATACATGAACAAATAAAATTTTAAATGTAATACAGATTGAGCTCGAGTCAGTTCAAACCCCTAAACTGATATAAAAATTGAGTTCGTTTTATCTCCATCTCCTACGTGTGCGACACATTACGTCTCGTATAAGTGTTTTGGTAAAAAAGAATGCAAAAGCTTGGAGATGGGAACGAAAGGAAAAGATAATTTAGGCTTCACTTTTTCGGAAGCGCTATTGCACTGGGCTCCGGAGCTCTGTATTTATGAGCTCCGGTGAATTCCGACCAATACTTAAATATTTACTAAAAACAAAGAAGTACCGGAGCCGGGCTCCGGCGCAAATTAAGCCGTGGGATGTTCTCAAATCCAAAAGGGCAACTTTCTGACATAAGTTTTAAATTATTTTCGTTCGAAAAGGCATGAAACTAAATGGTGTTGTTGTTCAGGAACTATGTAATTGAGCTGTTTTTCCATTTTTTTTCAAACGCTATAGATCCTTCAGAAAATACTGTCAAAGTGGGCGTTTTGAACCGAATTTCAACGCGAAGGAAGAAAGAGAACTCAAGAGCGGGCGAAAAACGTGTTTGTCACGTGATCGAATTCGCTTATAACTAAATAGGTAATTGATTGATCAAAAAAGGGAAAAAACAGTTCAATTCCAAATCGTTTCCATGGTCAGGCTTCCCAATTTTATATCTTTCTGTTAAAAAATGAATTTGTATATATGTCAAAACGTTTTGCGCTTGTTGAGCAGAGCAATTAAGAACAGCCTTAAGTGCTACAAAATGTATATTTCTGATGAGGCGGGTCGATAAAATACAGGGCTACTACAAATGATGCACCCGATTTAAAAAAAAAATAATATTTTCGAAACTACTGCACATATTACAATAACTGATACACGAATTTAAAGAGAAATATACCAAGTTTTTTCTTTTACAAATGTCCAAATTGTGACCCTCTTGTTACATGGCATACGTACAATCTGTAATCCAGTCCTTCCCAAACATTTTGTAACATCACTCTGTCAAAGGTTCCGAATTCCGCACAAATGCTTTCTTTAAGTTCTGACAATGTCAAAGAGATCGTTTATGTACCACCAATGCCGAAAACAAAGTGTTCAGAACTTAAAGAACGCATTTGGGAAGCTTTCAAAAACATTGGCAGAGTTATGCAACATTTATGTGATGTGAATTTTAAATATTTAGTAGACCTGAAACGAACAAATATTTACAGGGTTATCATGCTTCAGGGAATTTTCCAGTCAAATATCAGCAATTTTTTACAGAAAAATATAACTAGATTAAACGCACGAAATTTCTCCTTATTTAAAGATAGATGCTCTGTAAGAAAGTACTTGTGCCGAAGAATTTCCTGATCTGGAAATTCCCTGAAGCGTGGCAACCCTGATATAACTTCATAAATTGAAACCTAAGAAGAAATTATTTTATAAAATATTTACGAATAATACATACCTCCGATATAGATGCTTTCGTCTGATTCTTGTTTTGTGGTCAGCTCTTCTTTCCTCTCTTGAAACTTTTCATTCCTTGATTGCCAGAATAAGACATAGCTTTTCTTGCAAAATTAACAGGGACACATATTTTTTATGCATTTTTTTTTCCATTTTAAAAATATGTATACCTGTAGTAACCATCCAGATTACATCATCATTTTCCTTCTATGAGTCGAAATGGAACTCACCTTCGATCAATCTTTTTAAATATTTGGTAGACCTGAAACGAAGAAATATTTAACTTCATAAATTGAAATCTAAGAAGAAATTATTTTATAAAACACTTACGAATAATACATTCCTCCGATATAGATGCTTTTGTCTGATTCTTGTTTTGTTGTCAGCTCCTCAATCCTCACTTGAAATTTTTCATCTCTTGATTACCAGAATAAGTCACAGCTTTTCTTCCAAAATTAACAGGGACACATAATTTTTATGCATCTTTTTCCATTAAAAAAATATGTATACCTTTAGTAACCATCCAGATTACATCATCATTTTCCTTCTATGAGTCGAAATGGAACTCACCTTCGATCAATCTTTTTAAATATTTAGTAGACCTGAAACGAACAAATATTTACAGGGTTATCATGCTTCAGGGAATTTTCCAGTCAAAATATCAGTAATTTTTTACAGAAAAATATATCTAGATTAAACGCACGAAATTTCTCCTTATTTAAAGATAGATGCTCTATAAGAAAGTACTTGCGCCGAAGGATTTCTTGGTCTGGAAATTCCCTGAAGCGTGGCAAACTTGATATAACTTCATAAATTGAAAACTAAGAAGAAATTATTTTATAAAATATTTACGAATAATACATACCTCCGATATAGATGCTTTCGTGTGATTCTTGTTTTGTGGTCAGCTCTTGATTGCCAGAATAAGACATAGCTTTTCTTCCAAAATTAACAGGGACACATTTTTTTATGCATCTTTTTCCATTTAAAAAAATATGTATACCTTTAGTAACCATCCAGATTACTTCATCATTTTCCTTCTATGAGTCGAAATGGAACTTATCTTCGATCAATCTTTTTAAATATTTGATAGACCTGAAACGAACAAATATTTAACTTCATAAATTGAAACCTAAGAAGAAATTATTTTATAAAATACTTACGAATAATACATACCTCCGATATAGATGCTTTCGTCTGATTCTTGTTTTGTTGTCAGCTCCCCCATCCTCACTTGAAACTTTTCATCCCTTGATTGCCAGAATAAGACATAGCTTTTCTTCCAAAATTAACAGGTACACATATTTTTTATGCATCTTTTTCCATTTAAAAAAATATGTATACCTTTAGTAACCATCCAGATTACTTCATCATTTTCCTTCTATGAGTCGAAATGGAACTTATCTTCGATCAATGTTTTTAAATATTTGATAGACCTGAAACGAACAAATATTTAACTTCATAAATTGAAACCTAAGAAGAAATTATTTTATAAAATACTTACGAATAATACATACCTCCGATATAGATGCTTTCGTCTGATTCTTGTTTTGTTGTCAGCTCCTCCATCCTCACTTGAAACTTTTCATCCCTTGATTGCCAGAATAAGACATAGCTTTTCTTCCAAAATTAACAGGTACACATATTTTTTATGCATCTTTTTCCATTTAAAAAAATATGTATACCTTTAGTAACCATCCAGATTACTTCATCATTTTCCTTCTATGAGTCGAAATGGAACTTATCTTCGATCAATCTTTTTAAATATTTGATAGACCTGAAACGAACAAATATTTAACTTCATAAATTGAAACCTAAGAAGAAATTATTTTATAAAATACTTACGAATAATACATACCTCCGATATAGATGCTTTCGTCTGATTCTTGTTTTGTTGTCAGCTCCTCCATCCTCACTTGAAACTTTTCATCCCTTGATTGCCAGAATAAGACATAGCTTTTCTTCCAAAATTAACAGGTACACATATTTTTTATGCATCGTTTTCCATTTAAAAAAATATGTATACCTTTAGTAACCATCCAGATTACTTCATCATTTTCCTTCTATGAGTCGAAATGGAACTTATCTTCGATCAATCTTTTTAAATATTTGATAGACCTGAAACGAACAAATATTTAACTTCATAAATTGAAACCTAAGAAGAAATTATTTTATAAAATACTTACGAATAATACATACCTCCGATATAGATGCTTTCGTCTGATTCTTGTTTTGTTGTCAGCTCCTCCATCCTCACTTGAAACTTTTCATCCCTTGATTGCCAGAATAAGACATAGCTTTTCTTCCAAAATTAACAGGGACACATATTTTTTATGCATCTTTTTCCATTTAAAAAAATATGTATACCTTTAGTAACCATCCAGATTACTTCATCATTTTCCTTCTATGAGTCGAAATGGAACTTATCTTCGATCAATCTTTTTAAATATTTGATAGACCTGAAACGAACAAATATTTAACTTCATAAATTGAAACCTAAGAAGAAATTATTTTATAAAATACTTACGAATAATACATACCTCCGATATAGATGCTTTCGTCTGATTCTTGTTTTGTTGTCAGCTCCTCCATCCTCACTTGAAACTTTTCATCCCTTGATTGCCAGAATAAGACATAGCTTTTCTTCCAAAATTAACAGGTACACATATTTTTTATGCATCTTTTTCCATTTAAAAAAATATGTATACCTTTAGTAACCATCCAGATTACTTCATCATTTTCCTTCTATGAGTCGAAATGGAACTTATCTTCGATCAATCTTTTTAAATATTTGATAGACCTGAAACGAACAAATATTTAACTTCATAAATTGAAACCTAAGAAGAAATTATTTTATAAAATACTTACGAATAATACATACCTCCGATATAGATGCTTTCGTCTGATTCTTGTTTTGTTGTCAGCTCCTCCATCCTCACTTGAAACTTTTCATCCCTTGATTGCCAGAATAAGACATAGCTTTTCTTCCAAAATTAACAGGGACACATATTTTTATGCATCTTTTTCCATTTAAAAAAATATGTATACCTTTAGTAACGATCCAGATTACTTCATCATTCATTTTCCTTCTATAAGTCGAAATGGAACTCACCTTCGATCAATCTTTTTAAATATTTGGTAGACCTGAAACGAAGAAATATTTAACTTCATAAATTGAAATCTAAGAAGAAATTATTTTATAAAACACTTACGAATAATACATACCTCCGATATAGATGCTTTTGTCTGATTCTTGTTTTGTTGTCAGCTCCTCAATCCTCACTTGAAATTTTTCATCTCTTGATTACCAGAATAAGTCACAGCTTTTCTTCCAAAATTAACAGGGACACATAATTTTTATGCATCTTTTTCCATTAAAAAAATATGTATACCTTTAGTAACCATCCAGATTACATCATCATTTTCCTTCTATGAGTCGAAATGGAACTCACCTTCGATCAATCTTTTTAAATATTTAGTAGACCTGAAACGAACAAATATTTACAGGGTTATCATGCTTCAGGGAATTTTCCAGTCAAAATATCAGTAATTTTTTACAGAAAAATATATCTAGATTAAACGCGCGAAATTTCTCCTTATTTAAAGATAGATGCTCTATAAGAAAGTACTTGCGCAGAAGGATTTCTTGGTCTGGAAATTCCCTGAAGCGTGGCAAACTTGATATAACTTCATAAATTGAAAACTAAGAAGAAATTATTTTATAAAATATTTACGAATAATACATACCTCCGATATAGATGCTTTCGTGTGATTCTTGTTTTGTGGTCAGCTCTTGATTGCCAGAATAAGACATAGCTTTTCTTCCAAAATTAACAGGGACACATATTTTTTATGCATCTTTTTCCATTTAAAAAAATATGTATACCTTTAGTAACCATCCAGATTACTTCATCATTTTCCTTCTATGAGTCGAAATGGAACTTATCTTCGATCAATCTTTTTAAATATTTGATAGACCTGAAACGAACAAATATTTAACTTCATAAATTGAAACCTAAGAAGAAATTATTTTATAAAATACTTACGAATAATACATACCTCCGATATAGATGCTTTCGTCTGATTCTTGTTTTGTTGTCAGCTCCCCCATCCTCACTTGAAACTTTTCATCCCTTGATTGCCAGAATAAGACATAGCTTTTCTTCCAAAATTAACAGGTACACATATTTTTTATGCATCTTTTTCCATTTAAAAAAATATGTATACCTTTAGTAACCATCCAGATTACTTCATCATTTTCCTTCTATGAGTCGAAATGGAACTTATCTTCGATCAATGTTTTTAAATATTTGATAGACCTGAAACGAACAAATATTTAACTTCATAAATTGAAACCTAAGAAGAAATTATTTTATAAAATACTTACGAATAATACATACCTCCGATATAGATGCTTTCGTCTGATTCTTGTTTTGTTGTCAGCTCCTCCATCCTCACTTGAAACTTTTCATCCCTTGATTGCCAGAATAAGACATAGCTTTTCTTACAAAATTAACAGGTACACATATTTTTTATGCATCTTTTTCCATTTAAAAAAATATGTATACCTTTAGTAACCATCCAGATTACTTCATCATTTTCCTTCTATGAGTCGAAATGGAACTTATCTTCGATCAATCTTTTTAAATATTTGATAGACCTGAAACGAACAAATATTTAACTTCATAAATTGAAACCTAAGAAGAAATTATTTTATAAAATACTTACGAATAATACATACCTCCGATATAGATGCTTTCGTCTGATTCTTGTTTTGTAGTCAGCTCCTCCATCCTCACTTGAAACTTTTCATCCCTTGATTGCCAGAATAAGACATAGCTTTTCTTCCAAAATTAACAGGTACACATATTTTTTATGCATCTTTTTCCATTTAAAAAAATATGTATACCTTTAGTAACCATCCAGATTACTTCATCATTTTCCTTCTATGAGTCGAAATGGAACTTATCTTCGATCAATCTTTTTAAATATTTGATAGACCTGAAACGAACAAATATTTAACTTCATAAATTGAAACCTAAGAAGAAATTATTTTATAAAATACTTACGAATAATACATACCTCCGATATAGATGCTTTCGTCTGATTCTTGTTTTGTTGTCAGCTCCTCCATCCTCACTTGAAACTTTTCATCCCTTGATTGCCAGAATAAGACATAGCTTTTCTTCCAAAATTAACAGGGACACATATTTTTTATGCATCTTTTTCCATTTAAAAAAATATGTATACCTTTAGTAACCATCCAGATTACTTCATCATTTTCCTTCTATGAGTCGAAATGGAACTTATCTTCGATCAATCTTTTTAAATATTTGATAGACCTGAAACGAACAAATATTTAACTTCATAAATTGAAACCTAAGAAGAAATTATTTTATAAAATACTTACGAATAATACATACCTCCGATATAGATGCTTTCGTCTGATTCTTGTTTTGTTGTCAGCTCCTCCATCCTCACTTGAAACTTTTCATCCCTTGATTGCCAGAATAAGACATAGCTTTTCTTCCAAAATTAACAGGGACACATATTTTTTATGCATCTTTTTCCATTTAAAAAATATGTATACCTGTAGTAACCATCCAGATTACTTCATCATTTTCCTTCTATGAATCGAAATGGAACTTATCCTTGATCAATCTTTTTAAATATTAGGTAGACCTAAAAAAAACATTTAACTTCAAAAATTCAAACCCAAGAAGAAATTAGTTTATAAAATAGTTAGGAATCGTACATATTCCCGATATACATGCTTTCGTCTGATTCTTCTTTCGTGGTCATCTCCTCCATCCTCAGTTGAAACTTTTCTTCACTTGATTCAAAGAAGAAATCACAAGTTTTCTTCCAATATTAACAAAGACACGTATTTAATGCACCTTTAAGAAAAAAAAATGTATTCCTGTAATAATCTTTCACATTATAAGCATCATTTTACGTTTTGTATAAGGATGGGAACATTTGTTTAACTTATCTTTTTAATCATACATACATCTGAAATAAGCAAATATATTTTAAATTCAAACCGAAAAAATATTCAATTTATGACGTGAATGAGATAATTTCATTTCCCCAAAAAAACTTATCTCATTCTTGTCCCATTGTTAAAATATCCTCCATTGTCTATCTTATTGTTATATAGTATTATTGTTATACGCGATTTGTTTGTTATAAAAATGTAATCATTGTTATAGCAAACAAATTTTCATTAGTGAAAAATCCATTGTTGCCATATCGATGTATACGAAATAAACAAATATTTTAAAACTAGCTGCCCTTGGCGACCAGTTTGGTCGCCCTTAAATTTAATATTAAGCATTGTGTCATGTTACTTTTAATCATAATTTAATTTACATGTTCAATACTTCTCTAAATCGGAAGATTGTGATAGAGAAATAAAAAATTCGGTATATTTATGTTAACCGGACGCAGGGGATAAATCGCGAAACATTGTCGTTTTCGCATTTTTTCGTATGTCATTAATTGCATTTAAAATATAATCCTTTCACTCATTTTATTTCAAATTCACAACTTTAATTTAAAACTGAAACATTTAAAATTCACGACTTTTACTTATTTCTTTAAAAAAAGAAAAGGAAAATAACAAATAATACTATAAACCATGACATTTAATTTCAACATCAAAGCATTGCTTTAATTTACCCCGCAAAAAATGGAAAATGCTAACTGGCGAGTTAAAAAATGCTATTGGCAAGATTTTTACCCTGCTAACATAAAAGTATCCAGAATTCTTTGCGATCATGGCCAGGGCTTAATTTCTAACGAAAAAAGTACCGGAGCCATAATATTCTGCGGTACCGGTACAACAGCTGTACCGTCCCTCCTCCCCCCCCCCCCCCTGTCACTCTAACCTGCATATTTATATTTTGTACATTATTTGCAAAATCTAAAGCATTTTTTTTGTTTTAGCAAAATAAAAGTTTTAAATATATCTATCAGCTGCTATTAGCTCTCAACTATTCCACTTTTTAGTGATAACTCCTTCTGAATAGTAATCTTTGCCTAATTTTAATGTTAATTAATTACAGAATTCTTCGATTAAGTATGGTAAGGATTATAATTAAGAAATAGTGTTAACACGAAAAAGGGATAGTTCGCAGCTTTGCATTTTTAAGGAAAAAATGAATGAAATTTACAGAAATTAATATTTATATGCTTAAGAATGGAACAATGTTTTACAATTTCCTATAAAGGGTGCATATCTTAAACAATAATCGAATAACCGCATAACAATCTATTGTGGTGAGTCCCTGAAAATCAGATTAAATTAAAAATCTGACACCGTTATCGGAAAGAATCGGTGCTTTTATAGAAGAAGAGGAAACACTGTTCGATTGCTTTCTATCAGAATAACAATACATGGCAATTATATCTACTTACAAATGAAAGTGACTCCGTAAATGTGCAGAGCAAAGCCTTAGCATGTGTACCGTTCATGATACAAAATAAATAGAAGAATAACTAACGTGATTTTTATACCCGTTTGTAATAGAAGACAAAAAACTTCAAGCAAACAAAACCTCAAGCTGATGCTCGTTGGCTGAAACAGAAAATATTCTTTTCAAGTTAGAGATCTAAAAAAAATAAAATAAAAACCCAGCCAATAAAAAATTATCCTAATCTAACAAAAAAAAAAAATCGAACTGAAAGCAAATTCATTGTTCAGTCTCCTGAGTGGCGCTGTATCAACACGTCGCCGACATAATTTGAAATAGAAAAACACGGTTTCTATTTGTCCATCATTCTAATCGAAATAGTATTAAAATGATTTGAAATAGAATGTAATACGTAAATTTAAATGAGAAAAAGTTTTTTTTTCTATACATGAACAAATAAAATTTTAAATGTAATACAGATTGAGCTCGAGTCAGTTCAAACCCCTAAACTGATATTAAAATTGAGTTCGTTTTATCTCCATCTCCTACGTGTGCGACACATTACGTCTCGTTTAAGTGTTTTGGTAAAAAAGAATGCAAAAGCTTGGAGATGGGAACGAAAGGAAAAGATAATTTAGGCTTCACTTTTTCGGAAGCGCTATTGCACTGGGCTCCGGAGCTCTGTATTTATGAGCTCCGGTGAATTCCGACCAATACTTAAATATTTACTAAAAACAAAGAAGTACCGGAGCCGGGCTCCGGCGCAAATTATGCCCTGGGATGTTCTCAAATCCAAAAGAACAACTTTCTGACATAAGTTTTAATTTATTTTCGTTTGAAAAAGCATGAAACTAACTGGTGTTGTTGTTCAGAAACTATGTCATTGAGCTGTTTTTCCATTTTTTTGCAAACGCTATAGATCTTTCAGAAAATAGTGCCAAAGTGGGCGTTTTGAACCGAATTTCAACGCGAAGGGAGAAAGAGAACTCAAGAGCGGGCGAAAAACGTGTTTGTCACGTAATCGAATTCGCTTATAACTAAATAGGTAATTGATTGGTCAAAAAAGAGAAAAAACAGTTCAATTCCAAATCGTTTCCATGGTCAGGCTTCCCAATTTTATATCTTTCTGTTAAAAAATGAATTTGTAAATATGTCAAAACGTTTTGTGCTTGTTGAGCAGAGCAATTAAGAACAGCTTTAAGTGCTACAAAATGTATATTTCTGATGAGGCGGGTCGATAAAATACAGGGCTATTACAAATGATGGACCCGATTTTAAAAAAATAATATTTTCGAAACTACTGCACATATTACAATAACTGATACACGAATTTAAAGAGAAATATACCAAGTTTTTTTTCAGTTACAAATGTCCAATGTGTGACCCTCTTGTTACATGGCATACGTACAATCTGTAATCCAGTTCGTCCCAAACATTTTGTAGCATCACTTTGTCAAAGGTTCTGAATTCCGCACAAATGCTTTCTTTAAGTTCTGACAGTGTCAAAGAGATCGTTTATGTACCACCAATGCCGAAAACAAAGTGTTCAGAACTTAAAGAACGCATTTGTGAAGCTTCGAATGTTCGAAGATCACACATCGAAGATTTGTAACTGAAAAAAACTTGGTATATTTCTCTTTAAATTCATGTATCACTTATTGTAATATGTAGTAGTTTCGAAAATATGATTTTTAGGGTTTCGTTCATCTGACGAAACTCTATTCGGCTCGCTCCTCTGTCTGTCTGTCCGTCCGTCCGTCTGTCTGTCCGTCACAGAGCCCGTTCTCAGAAACTATACATGTTGGAGACTTGAAATTCTGCATACTTATAGATGAACACCACACATCAAACGACAAATCATAAAATTTTGAAAAAGTCGTACATTTAACCCTTTAGGCTCCCACATGTGTATTTTAAACAATTCTTTCTATGTGAGCCTTTAATTAGGTTGAAAGCGTGAAATTTTACATACTTATAGCTGAACACATCACATCAAACGACAAATCATAAAATTTTGAAAAAGGCTTACATTTAACCCTTTGGGCTCCCACATGTGTATTTTAAACAATTCTTTCTATGTGAGCCTTTAATTAGGTTGAAAGCGTGAAATTTTACATACTTATAGCCAGGGACCCGGAGCGCTCCGGAGCTGTGTTTTCCCTGGAGCTGGAGCCGGAGCTGGAGCTCTAAATTTTCCCCAGCTCCAGGGCTCCTTTAGTTTTTAATATGCGTTTAAATCCTTTTTTTTTTTTTTTTTTTTTTTTTTTTTTTTCAGTCTTTTAAATTTTTAGGCTCAAAATATTTTGTACATCATTATTCAGTATTTTAATTATATCATTTTTTAGGTTTTTATTATTATTATTAGAGAAGGAAACCTTCTCAAAACATGGTAACACTACTTTACTTCTACTTTCTACTTGAACTAAGTGACAACACTATTCGAAAACAAATATGGCCGCCTGTTGTTTACATGTGTAGTTGTACAATTTTGGCTGTTTGAAAAGGGTAGAAGAAATTTAAGATTTTTGTGTTTAAAATTCCACCAAACTTTCTATTTTAAAAGCAAAAGCTAAAAGATGTCATACTTTCTGAACAAGCATTTGAAGTTTGATGAGAAGAAAAATGCATTTTGTCAGATCTTTAATGAGGTAGAAAGTATTTGTGAGCAAAAAATTAAACGTGTAAATTAAAATCTGCAACTCAAAAGCGCGAAGTTGGAGCCGAGTTGGAGCCGGAGCCGGAGATGGAGCCACAGTATTTTCTCTAGGAGCGGAGCTGGAGCTGGAGCATCAAAAATTGTTCGGCTCCGGGTCACTGCTTATAGCTGAGCACCTCACATCAAACGGCAAATCATAAAATTTTCAAAAAGTCGTACATTTAACCCTTTGGCCTCCCACATGTGTATTTTAAACAATTCTTTCTAAGTGACACCTTATTTAGGTTGGAGGCATGCAATTTTGCATACTTATAGCTGAACATCCTCATGCGACAAATCATAAAAATTTGAAAAAGTCGTGCATTTAACCCTTTGGGCTCCCAGATGTGTATTTTAAGCAATTCTTTCTAACTGAGCCCCTTATTAAATTGGAAATTTGAAATTTTGCATACTTATAGCAGAATACCTGGAGCCAGGCGACAAATCATAAAATCTTGAAAAAGTCTTACATTTAACCCTTTGAGCTACCACATATGTATTTTAAGCAATTCTTTCTAAGAGAGCCCCTAATTAAGTTGGAGACATGAATTTTTACATACGTATAGCTGAATACCTCAGACCAGACGACAAATCACAAAATTTTCAAAAAGTCTTTTATTATTTACTCCTCCGTGCTCTAACTTGTATATTTTAAGCAATTTTTCTAACCTCCACCCTTTTCACCCGGGGAGCACTTTTCCAACTTTTGCCGACACCCCTTTGACCATTCTTCATATTATGCACCATAGCCTTACATATTTTAGTTCCACTTTTTACCGCCAGGGGCGCCTACTTATCTCGGGTGCTATGGGCCCAATCCCTTCGACTAATATACATACGGATAGTATGTAAAACGGAGTTTCGTTCGGATAGAGGTTTGTTTAGAATAGAGTGCGCCCCCTGGTTGCGAAATGTGGAACTAACAGATTTTTCAAAAGGATAAAGTGTTTTGAAAGGAATATTAAACGAAACCCTCTGTGCGATCTGTGATTACACTTACCCACTTGTTTTTAATTGGGTCCATAATTTGTAATAACCCTGTAGTAAAGCAGGATTTTTTTTATTATTATAATTGATTTTTTCTCCTATTATCCTGTTGAAGTAAGTCAGTTAATTCTGATTTTATCATTTTAAAAATTGTATTTCATGAACGTATTTTTGCTAAATTAAAAATAAAAGTTCTATAATGAGCCATTTTATGAGAATTTAAATTTAAAATGTGACCAAGACGAGTAACAGATGCTGCTGTTGGTAGGCAAGTAACATATTGTTTCTAAAAAAAATCCAATAATAAATCCTTATTTATGTAGCCAATTTTAGAGGCCACTGAAGCTGGAATGACACAATTTCACGCTGCTTAATTCACCCCCCCCCCCCCCACACACACACACGCACACATATTCTAATCACGTGACATGCTAGCTGGCTAGAAAGAAAATAATGATTTTTTTCTATGCATGAGATGGAAAATGCCTTTTAAACCTGGTTTTTATATTTAAAGTACGAGAGAACAGGAAGACTTGCCGATCACGAGAGTAGAAGTGGGGGAGAGAATAATGGCTTTTAAATTTGGTTTTTGCAGTAAAAGTAAAGAGAAGAGGAAGATCACTACTTACCGATGGGGAAGAGAAAAATGCCTTTTAAACTTGGTTTTTACATTTAAAGTACGAGAGAAGAGGAAGATCACTACTTAGAAGTAGGGAAGAGAAAAATGCCTTTTAAACTTGTTTTTTAGATTAAAAGTACGAAAGAAGAAGAAGATCACTACTTGCCGATCACGAGTAAAAGTGGGGGTGACAAAAATCCCGTCATTTCTTAAATCAATTTTTGTAATAAAATAAAATAAAATAAAAATAAAACGTCAAATAAAAAAAACAAACTTGGTTACTAACTGCAACTTAGCGATCCCATTTGTCAAGACCTGGTCTGTGAAACCACATTTTTATGCAATATCTCATTCTGCTTCATAATTTTTACGGTCTTTTATTTAAGTTAACTCGGATGTATGCAAAGATGGATTTTCGTTACTGATTTTTCATTTACTTCCTGATATACGAAAACTATACATATATAAGCATTAAAAAAACATTACAAATTACCAGCAAAAATTATGGAATTATAAATAAAAAGAAATTTATTCATTGACAATTAAACTGTTCCCGTCAACGTATTCAACATAGATTTTAAAAACATAATAACAAAAAAAATGAGCAGAAAATGAATAATGGATATTTTTAGAACCTAGATAGATTCATCAGGTCCCAAATGCCTTGAGTTCCGCAAGTAAAGCGTGTGGTTTCATCTTCATATTAGCCATAATAAAGCTAAAGAATGTGAATTTGGGACTACCACACACGAAAAATAGAGAAATAAATTATTGAAAAACAAATAAGTTTAAAATAAAACATGATTAAAAAGGATTGAGAAATAAAAATTGCATTACCATACTGGAAGCATTACTGACTAAGAATGAGGCAGCATTAAAAACAAGTAATGGAGATTATTTGCACATAGTGCAAAATTATTTTTAAAATGTTGATGGACCAAGGAATAATAATGTAGAGTATGGTCAAGCATATTCCTCAGTATATGAGACCAGCGCCCTCTACAGATAATTTAAATATGAATTCCACCATGTATTCCATGGAATCAATGAAGTGCTACCATCTTTAGAAATTATTAGTAATTATTGATTTTTTTCGTTAGCCGTACGCATGTGATAAATTGCCAAATATTCTTTATTGTTATAACTATATGCGATTTGCAAAAAAAAAATATTTTAATTATGCGCCACACTTTAAAATATACCAATTAGCTAGGAAACTGCAACAATGCAATATTTTAAACATTAAGAAGTAGAAAATAGAAAATACAGTGCATAATATATATTTAAAAAATGCATTTTTGTCAATTAATAATTTATAATTAATTAAATTGTGATTACACGCTGAAGAAAAAAAAATTAGAAATCCTGAATAGATATTTTAAATAATGCTCTTTTTCTTCCTTTCCTGTTGCCACATCTTAAAACAAAAACTGAGCAAAAGTTATATTTTTTGTAATAATTTTACTAGTTCTCGGCTTCTACCAAGCTTTAATGAAAGCGGTGAATTTTCGTAATCGGGGCCTATGCCAAATTAATTTATTGTATCGGAATTTTTTTGAAACAACATGAATTGCAGTCATCAAATTATGCCTTATTTTAAATATAAACACTGAATTTTAATTAAGGAGTGTTTTTTTATTTTCTTGATTGTTTAATTGTTTTAAAAACTATTTTCCGAAAAAGGTAAGACACACTATTCTAAAAACAGAATTCAGAAATTACAAATAAAATAAAATTTCAGAAATATTTCCCCAAATGCACTGAAACTTATAAAAAGAAAAGTCGAACACATAAATCCTTCAAACTAAGTTATTTATCGAATAGTGTTTAAACGCTGTTTGTGTACTTTAAATAACTTTCTCGTTCGAATGAAGTAAAAGCCTCGAAAAGTAAATAAAAATTTATCGTCTAGAAAATTTTTCAAAAGCACTCAGTTATTTTTCGTATTTTTATGCAATACTTCATTTTGCATCATATAAGATGGCATCGATTTTTATCTTGAATAGAAAGAAAAAGTCACTTACAAGGGAACCACTTTTGGTGTTACTCGCACCTACAATTGAGACCCGGTTCATTTTAAAGACCTATATCAGGAAGTTTGAGAATCGATAAAATTTTTCTGTTAAAATCATATTTTTTGATTTTACAGCAGTATAACATTTTGAAAATGCAATTTTCGAAACCACTTATCGGGCTATTAACATAAAATTTTTTTTAAGAAAAGCATTTAAAAATGCAAATAGTACTAAGTATAAAATATTGAAAAAAAAAAAAAATCCTTTAAGAACCTACGAATTTGATTTTGAAAAATTACAACATTATATATTCGCATTTTTTGATGGGGAAAAAGTTGGCGTTTGTTTCAAAAGTAGAGCTTTCCGGCAATCCTAGCCGAATGTCATAGCTGCTTCTCGTGTTTTAGCAGTGGTTTATACTTCACTAGAAAGTGTAATGTCCGACCTAATTAAGAACATTTAATTTTCTAAATTGTATTAAAATATTAATTTACTGTATGATTACTTTTACCAAAATGCACAACGTTTAATACAACATTTCATTTTAAACATTCGAAACTTTATACCATCTGACTTAAAAAAAAAAAAAAAAAAAAAAAAAAAAATAGTTTGCTTATTTTGTATTTCACAAAAAAAAAATAGTTTTCAATGATTTTGAAAGTTTTAACAGAAATACAGTGGAAACCGGTTAAGACGCGTTTCAAGGGAGTGGACAAAAGTCGCGTATTAAGCGGAATCGCGTATTAAGCGTGATTTGTATAATGTTGTAGGATCTGGTCATATTTACACATTTAATTATCTAAATGGACTTTAGAGCTTTTATTTACATGTTTACGGTCGAAAATTGTATTTAGATTTAAATTTAATTCATTGTTTCTTTGAATATGACCGATTGGAATACTAGCAGAAAACAAATATGGATTCGAAAACGGTTTTATTGTCGCTTTATATGTTTCAACTAAAAATAAAACAACAAAAATAATTTTTGTACTAGGCTAATTTTTTTTTTTTTTTTTTTTTTTTTTTTTTTTTTTACAAAAAGAAAAAAAAACTATTAAATCTTTGAAGTACATTCCAGCTTTTAAAACGATATTTAGCACTTGTAATAATGAGTACCATTTTAATCAGTCCTTCTTTTTCATATAAGAAAAAACTATCCTTATTAATCTTCGTATAAAAATATCGTTAGCATAGTTAAAGGCATAGAAAACATAAAGGAATTATTCAATTGCAGTCGTATTCGCTTAATCTTTGTGAGTTTCTCTTTTCCTTTTTTCATTTTTGCTCTATAGGATACATTATAAAACATAGTAGTGATATAACGTGCATTTAAAACCTCACTAACAAAAGGTATGATCAACTTCCAATCATGATAAATTTTATGACATATCTGAGTAACCTAAATTCGTCTATATCTCTACTACAGTAAAAACATAGACAAAGCGAGATAGAAAGAATTTTAAGAGCCGGGATCAAAGAAGAATTACAGTTTTGCGGGTTTTGATTTTATTAAAAAATCGACACATTTCCGATTAGTAATTTTTACCTTAATTAATCTGTTATTAAATAAAGTAAATAATTAAGTATAAATAAATACTATTCTCAAAAAGTGTTTTTTATCTGAATAATAATTTTTAAAAAAATCTGATAATTGGTACCACTCAAGAAGAGAAAAGAAATTCGCATCTTGATGAATTAATTCACGTCTTAAGCGTGATTTTTTTCCTCAAAAGACCGAAAATCTATCGCGTTTTCAGCGGGATCGCGTAGTAACCGTTCGCGTATTAAACATGATATTTTTACATTAGCCTTATGGGCGATGTCCAAAAGATCGAATAAAATCCGCGTATTAAGCGGGATCGCGTATTAACCGTGGGCGTCTTAACCGGGTTCCACTGTATATTTACTATTTATACATTTATCGTCTGCATTGAAAAAAACCTAATTCTTGTTTCTGTGCTATCAATTATCAAACAAATCGCAATCTGATTTAATTCTAATATGTACCGTACATAAACTCCGGGGATAAAGCGAGCGAAAAATTTGAAGCGCCAATATTTGGCGACTTAACTTACATTTGGCGTGAAATAAACAAATAAAAATCCAATAATACAAAATTAAAAATATAAAAAAATAAATAAAATATGATTTTAACAGAGAAATTTTATCCGTTCTCAAAATTTTATGTATAATTCTACAAAATGCATCAGTTCTCGATGCTAGGTGCGTGCAGCACCAAAAGTGGTTCCCTTGTTAGTGATAAATATAACAAAACTAATATGCGAAATAAAACATTTTTAAATAAGAAGGAGATATATCTATTGTTTGATTTACGTATTCCCCTTTCCATTTGCATAATAGAAAATACATTCTAATTTAAGACTAGAAATGGCCCTGAATTTACAAATAAAATTTTAGAAATATTTCTCCAAATGCACTGAAACATATAAAAAGAAAATTTGAATATACAAATCCCTCAAAATAAATTATTTATAGAATAGTGTTAAACGCAGTTTGCTGGTTTCGGTACTTCAAATAGCATTTCCATTCAAATAAAGTAAAAGCTTCAAAGAAAAAAAAAAATCAAATTTATCGTCTGTAAAATCTTTCAAAACCGCTCAGTATTTTTCGCATTTTTATGCAATGCCTCATTCTGCATCATATAAAATGCCTTTGCTTTTTTTTTTTTTTTAAATCTAAAATTGAAATAAAAAGTCTCTTAGTGTTAAACATAACAGAACTAAAAAAATATTCGAAAAAAAAAAAAAAACATTGTTAAATAAGGAGGGGATATCTCTTTTTTTTACCCGACTGCCAAGAAGGGTTATGTGTTCCGCGCGTATCTGGGTATGTGGATTTCTTTATACCCTCGAAACATCCCAACGACTGATTGGATTTTAATGAATGAGCTCTCTAATTGTTTCGTCTTAACCGTCCGATGGTTATAGGCTAGCATTTGATTTTATAAATTCAAAATGGCGGCCGTAAAATACAAAATGGTGGTAGAGACGAAAAAAAAAATTACGCACCCTATTGAGTGGCATATGAATGGATAGGTCTTTCAAAATGAAGACGATGTTTCATTGACTATTTTAGAGTCAGGTGCTCCGTTTAAATATTACACAACCTGGAAGTTGTGTAGGTAGGATCTCTAGCTTTACTGGAACTCTAAACCTTCATATACATCTGTTGGCCTCATCTAAACAGTATTTATAGATAGGAACTAAGATTAAACACAACTTAAAAGTCATCAATACAAGTAAATAAAATAAATAGGTACATAATATAAAAAAAAGTTTCACATTGATGTGAAATAATTAATTAGTTCGCTTTTTACGCAGTCGGGGTTTTTGATTTTTTAAATTTAATTCCTTTATTGATTTACGCATTTCCTTTTCCATTTTCAAAAACTGTTAAGACACAGCATTTTAAAAATAGAAATAGTTCTGAATTGACAAATAAAATAAAATTTTAGAATTATTTCTTCAAATGCACTGAAACTTTGAAAATAAAATAAAAATAAAATAAAAAATAAACAAGATAAGACAGGAAGCAGGAATTCTGCTTTTTTATAATTTAGTGTCGCCCTCGATGAGGAAAAAAAATTATTATTATTATTATGAGGTGGAACAAAACTTATTAACTCCCGGGACGCTTTTTCAAGAAGGCTCACGTTTTGAGCACTTTATCGCCAGAGTAACGGTTGGCGCGGGGATAAATTCAATGCTACGCACCCTTTCTTGTTCCTGACGTCTTATGCGTAGGGAACAGCAGCCCCATTCCTTTGCTGAGAGCTTTTTGCTTTTAAAACAAAGAGCTTTTATCGCATTAAAATGCTTTTAATTGCATAATATATATAATTGAAACATAAGTTATGTTTTTCAGTTCAATAATATTCATTTATTTCATTAATTCACTATGTTCGAAGAAATTGAGAACGTATTTTATTTTTTAGGAAAAATAAAAACAGACGTAAAGATTTTTTTTTAATAAATATAATTCTATTGATCATATTTTTTGACACAATTGAACTTAGAATTATTAGCATTACTACTGAATTAATTTAGTTTTTTTTTTTATATTAAGCGGCATAATTGTGTGACGTGTTGATTGCATTAATAAAACATATTTTCACTGAAATAATTCATTAAAAATTAATTGTTCTTAATTTAATTGCGATTAGACGTTAATAGGAAGTTGAAACTAAAGTCAATTCGATTATAATTAGATTGAACGATAAATCATAAATTATTTAGCTGTATCCTGCAATTAAATGAATCAGTTAAAATAATTGCAAGTTGATGTATGCAATTAAATCAATTACTATTATATTTTAATGCTGTTAAATCTTTATCATTATTTGAGTTTTATGAAAAAAACATTGGTCTGCCCCTAGAGCACAAAATTAAAAATCTTTAAAATTCTTCAGTTTTTTATTTTAAAATTTTTGCCATATTTTAAAATATTATTTCGTCCTAATCGCCATTCTACACACATATTGCACTATTTATTAAGTTGAAGTGGCAATAAAATAATGATCAATCGTTTGAGGCAACCTCCCATTTCGAATTTTCTCTTCTCCTCCCCCCCCCCCCTTTCCTCCAGCACACTATTTTTTGACCATTTAAAATTGATTGTTGCCTTGCAGAAAATATTAGTTAAAATTGTGTTTTGCTCTATCTGTTGATTTGTAAATAACAAATAAATAATTTACCATAAAAAAAGAAAAGGAAAGAAATAGAATAAAAGAATTTCATCTCACATTAAACATGCAATTTCTAAAACATCCTAGTTGGGAGTGTAATAGGTTTTTTTTTTTTTTTTTTTTTTTTTTTTTTTTTTTTTTCTGGCTTAGCCTATTTTCACTCGACTTTGGGTACTGTTTCTGCAGAATGATTTGGTATTAAATTAATTATATAAGTTCATCGCAAAAAATATAGTAATTTTCTGCCACAGGTAGTTTTTTAAATCTGTGTTTATATACATCAAAATGCACTGAAACTGCATTAATTCATCATCCCCATAAATCCATCTTTATACGTAATCAAATATCTAGATTTATGAAGGTAATGAGTTTTTGTTTAACAGGTATGGAATTAATAATACTTAATTGAATGAAAATGTAGATTTTTGAGGGATCAAATAATCAAAATTTCAGTCTATATCATCAAAAGTAATAAAGGCCTTTGATAAAACAGAGTATAAGAGTTCGTTAGACAATTTCTTTCGAAGAAGATTTCTTTTCATCTAGAACACATAATTGAAAATATTTCTTTAATTTAGGTAGGACTGTTATTCTAAAATATGCTAGTTCGTCTTCCGCTATTTCGGTTCAAAACAAAACACAAGACGACGATTGGCGTTAGAGCTGGCTGAACGTTCTCGCTTTCGCCAACTCGACAAGGCTGGTGCTGAAAACGTGAGCCTTTCTGAAAAAGCCCCCGGGACTGTATGCTATTTCTTTCTCCCAGCTTATTTTGTCTCCAAAAAATAACGTTAGCTTACAGAAGGCAGCAATAAACAAAGCAGATGTATCATTGTGCGATTAAATGCTCTATAGCATTTTTTTTTATTTCTAAGCATCGCACATTTTAAATTTTTATACTGTCGTATTGGGAAAAAAAAGTACTTTTAAATGCAAGTTGTTTGAAAAATGTATCTCCATTTATTTTTGAAATATTAATTTTTTTGTAGTTTTTAGCACCATTTGTTTAATTTTGGCAACTCAAGTACTCCATTTATATAGAAAGTAAAAGGAAAATAGTTGAAAAATAGCAATTATATCTTTTTGTTGCCATTTACTCATAACAACCGAAAGAAAATGTAATTAAAATAAGTGCTATTTTGGAAAAATATAAACGAATAATTTCGTTAAAACATGGAGCTATTATAAATTATATTTAATTTTAAGTATCTGTAGACGCTTTCAGTGTGACTTCAGTCATGACGTTTTGGTTGGAAACTGACTCCAAACAAACGGTTGCTATGCGTCATTTCTTTTTAAATATAAATTGTGGAAAATGTTACCAGTACATACCAAGTATTAAAACACTTAGATGTGAGATATAGATGTAAGATATAGCTGCAACACACAAACAAAATAGAAAATACAACATAACAACCGTTTGTTTGGAGCGAGTTTCCAACCAAAACGTCATGACTGACGTCACGATTGAAATCGTCTATATTAATGTTACAAACAAATGAATGCCTATGAATCATTAGATAGCCTTTTTTTGTCGAGTTTCTTTAATAACAACATATTTTTGCTGCATTTGTGTATTATTTTTTCTGTTCGAATAAAGTAAAAGCCTCGAAGAAAAAAATCACATTTATCGCCTGTAAATCTTTCTAAAGGATGCAATATTTTCACAAGTTTATGCAATACCTCTTTTTGCCTTCTGTGATATGTCTTTGATTTTTTTTTTTTTTTTTTTTACCTAGAATTGAAAGAAAAAATATCGCGATAAACACAACACAATGAAATATTCGAAAGAAAATATTATTAAATATGGAGGCGGGGGGGGGGGGGGGGGATATTTTGTGTTTGATTTTCGCATTTACTTTTTCATTCGTAAAACAGCAAAGACACAATATTTCGAGAATAGAAACATTTCAGAATATACGAATAAAATAAAATTTTAGAAGTATTTCCCGAAACACACCGAAACTTTCAAAGGAAAAGACCTCTATGTAAATCGCATAAAATAAGTTAGTTCTAGAATAGTGTTTAAGGGCATTTTGATGTTTGTGCGCTCCAAAAGGCATTTCCGTTCGAATAAAGAAAAAAACCACGGAAAGAAAATCTAATCTATTGTCTTCAAAATCTTTCAAAAATGCTCAGTATTTTTCACATTTTTATGAAACATTTCTTTCTGTCAATATTCAATATTTTGGATTTTTATTTAGAAAAGGAGAAAAAAATGAAAATTTCTATCATAAGTGAAATTTTGAAAATAAAAATATAATGATAATAAACACAACAGAGGTTTGCTTGCGAAATAAAACCATAGGTAAATACTGAAAAAAAAAACAAAACAAAACAAAAAAAAAAACTACCGCTTTATTTTCGTATTTGCTTTACAGTTTGCAAAAATAGAAAATATACATTATTTTAAAAATAGAAATGTTTGATAATTTACGAATAAAACTTAATTTTTGAAGTAATTACTAATATACTTTAAAACCTTTTTTAAATCTCCTTCTCTAAATCGAAAAAAAAAAAGTTTTAACTCGTATGTTTGTAGATATTATAAATTGCTATGTGTGCTTCAAAAAACCTTGTCTATCCATTGTTGAAAGGTCTCCACCACAAAATCTATTTTATTGCCTACAAAATCATGCACTATTGATATTTTTATGCAATATCTCATTATACTCACCATACTATCATTTTTATTTTTATCTAGAAGTGACAAAAAAAATCACGTAGTGATAATTATAACATAACTTTAAATGCGAAATTAAACCTTTTCATTCTCAAATAAAGAAAAGTCGGTACTTTCGGTTAGCCGGGCGCCAGTATTATATACACACATGTATGTACATGTATATATATATATATGTGTGTGTGTGTGTGTATGTGTGTGTGTGTGTGTATACAATGTATGTATATATATATATATATATATATACATATGCATATATACGTATATGAATGTATATATATATGTATATATACAATGTATGTATATGTATATATATACATATGCATACATACGTATATGAATGTATATAGATATGTATATGTAGCACTGGCGCCCGGGTAACCAAAAAGTACCGAAAAGTCTGTAGAGTCTTTTAAGAAGGTTTAAGACTTTTAATCGGAAATATATTTTTGTAATTGGACTGAAACTTTAAAAAGGGAAATGTCTTATATTAGACCGGGAGCCGGCACCACAGACAATTACTTCATCGAGTTCACGGATGAAATTCTAGGATTAGTTAAATCTTGATTCGCATATTAAAACGCAATCGGTCTATCAAGTCATATCTTAGGGGAGAACACCCGAAAACCCGATTTTAGTGGAAGACTCGTAGGTTTACCATTGTGTTTTCCTGCACCAAAAGATATGAAAACATGGTGGACCGGGAGCAGGAAAACACAATGGTAAACTAACGAGTCAGCCGCTAAAATCGAGCTTTCAGGTGTTTTCCACCAAGATATGACTTGGCAGATCAATTGAGTTTTAATATGCGAATCAAGATTTAAATAATCCTAGAATTTCATCCGTGAACTCCATGAAGTGATTGTCTGTACTGCCGACTCCCGGTCTATACATAAATTATGCAAAATAAGTTATTTCTCGAATATATTTTAAACATTGTTTCTTATTTGCGTGTTTCAACAAAACCTTTATACGTTCGAAGTAAAAGTCTCGAACAGAAAATTTAATTTATAGTCTCAATATTTTTTTTAATGATATGACTAGATATTCAGGTTGAATTCAAAGAAAAAGTAAAAATGATAAATACAACAGAACTTTATATGCAAAATAAAAATTATTAGATAAGAGAAAAAATATCTGTTCTTTGAATTTCTGATTTGGTTTTCCACTTTCAAATATCGAAAAGGCAGACTATTTTAAGAATAAAAAATAATTAATAATTTACGAATAAAACTGAACTCTAGAAATGTTTCCTAAAACGCGCTCAGCATGTCCCTAAAAGGATTTTGTGCCATAAAACACCATGCAACCAACCAACCAACCTAAATGTGCTAAAATATAAAAACAAAAATGTCCCAGATATAAATCGTAGGAAATTAAGTTATTTCTCTAACACATTTTTTAACATAGTTTGGCATTTGTGAGCTTCAAAAAGTATTTCCATCCTATGACAGTGAAATACTCGGAAAGAAAATCTAATTTGCCGTCTATAAAAACTTTTTAAAAGGCTGTGACTAGATTTTTTTGTGCAGAATTCAGATACAAAATTACATAGCGGTAAACACAACAGAGCTCTATATGCGATATAAAACTTTAGAGAAAAAATTAGTTCATGATTTACAAATAAAAATGGAATTTAGAAATATTTCCTAAAATACACTGAAAGAAAAAAAAAAGAGAAAGAAAGATCGGTTATATATGTAAACGATACAAAATAAGTTATTTCTTGACTGTTTTTTAGACATAATTTAGTTTGCTATACTTATGCTTTAAAAAGTCTTGTCTATTCAACGTTGAAAGGTCTCGATCACAAAATCTATTTTATTGCCTACAAAATCACGCACTATTAATAAATTTATGCAATATCTCATTATACCCACATAATATGACTTTTATTTTTATCTGTAGAAGTGAAAGAAAAATTCACATAGTAATAATTAGGTATAACATAACTTTAAATGCGAAATAAAAAAATTTCATTCGCAAATGAAGAAAAGTCTGTAGAGTGTTTTAAGAAAGTTTAAGATTTTTAAGAAAAGAGATGTTTCGAAATTTATGAATAAAGTTAAACTTTGGAAATACAGTCAAGGATCCATAATCCGCAATTTTCTATAATTCGCATTGCTTGATGAATGTAAACAATTAAACAAATTTACAAATTTTTGATCCAAAAATGATTTTTAAAAGAAATATCTGAAAATTTTAAATATGAAAGTTAATATAATCAATTTTTTAATACAAGAATTTGAAAAATGCATTTTTTGAGATAGCATATTAAATTAATTATTACATTTCATATTTTTTCTTTCATGTTATACTGAATATGGAATTAAAATAGTGTCCAGAAAAATTAATTATTGTATTTCATATTTTTCTTTTCATGTTATATTGAATATGGAATTAAAATAATGTCCAGAAATAAGAAAAGGACATATAATACTCCATAATCCGCAATATTTCATAATCTGCACAACCTTTGGTCCCAACTTGTGCGGATTAAAGAACTTTGCCTGTATTTTATTTAAATGCACTGAAACTTTAAAAAAAGAAAATGTCCCATGCATAAATTAGTTATATCTCGAATATGTTTTAAACGTAGTTTCTTATTTGTGTGTTTCAAAAAGCATTTAGTCGAAGTAAAAGTCTCTAAAAGAAAAACTAATTTATCGTCTGCAAAATCTTTTAGAAATGATTTGACTAGATTTTTATGTAGAATTCAAAGAAAAAATAACGTATTGATAAATACAACCGAACTTTATATGCAAAAAAAAATTATTAAACAAGAGAAAAATATCTGTTATTTTAATTTCTGCTTCACTTTCCATTTTCAAATATTGAAAAGGCAGACTATTTTAAGAATAAAAAATAATTAATAATTTACGAATAAAACTGAATTTTAGAAATGCTTCCTAAAATGCGCTAAAATTTAAAAACAAAGATGTGGCAGATATGAATCGTGGGAAATAAGTTATTTCTCTACTATATATTTTTTAACATAGTTTGGCATTTGTGTGCTTCAAAAATTATTTCCATCCTGTTAAAGTAAAATCCTCGAAAAGGAAATCTAATTTGCCGTCTGCATAAACTTTTTGAAATGTTGTAACTAGATTTATTGTGCAGAATTCAAAGACAAAGGCACATAGCGGCAAGCACAATAAAACTATATATGCAATCTAAAACTTTAGAGTAAAAAATAGTTCATGATTTACTAAGAAAACTGAACTTTAGAAATATTTCCTAAAAAAAAAAAAAAAAAAAAAAAACAGAAAGAAAGAAAGAAAAGAAGTGTCAGATGTGTAAATCCTACAAAGTTATTTCTTGACTTTTTTTAGACATAATTTAGTTTACTGCATGTACGCTTTAAAAAGCATTAGAATAAAGTAAAAGTTTGAAAAAAAAATCTAATTTAACGTCTGCAAAATCTTTTAAAAGTGCCCAGCATTTTCATATTTTTACATGATTTCTCCTTCTCTGTTATGACATATATTTTTATCTAGAATAATAAAAAAAAAAATACTAGCTTGAGATAAACGCAGCAGAATTTTATACGCGAAATACCCATTGTTAAATATTGGGTAGAAAAAAAATCTAACATACATGGTGCAAAGGAAAGTCCCTTTAACCTGAAAGTACTTGCGAACGGAGAGAGCTACAGCTATGCAAGTGTGGTAACGGTATAGTAAAGTGACTATTCCCGATTTAATGCAAACGGCAGCAGCGCCCCTAGTGGCGAAATCTGGAAGATAGTCATTGCAAATCGAAAACGAAAAGAGATAGAGCAAAATTTCCAGTTAGAAAGTTTTAGAACATCAAATGATTAGTACGAAACGACATTTGGTTCACACGGATAAGATAAATCATCACCTGTATTCCCTAAAATGTCCGAAATCGATGCACTCCATTTTGTGTAAATATTTAAATGGAATAGTCAGGAATATGAAGAAATACGCACAATTTATTGTATAAATGCGTACTTATCTCAATACATTTTGATAATATCGCGCAAAAAACAAAACAAAAAAGGCAATCTGTCTCACAGTGATAAAAATTTAATATTCAATATGTTCGAAAAGTTCGCCATTGCTCTCGATACACGTTTGTATTCGTGAGAGTAATTCTGCATGCACATTTCTCAGCATGGAACGTCCATTGCAATCCTCTTCAATACGACGACATAGATTTAATCCTTTCAATGGCGGTGGTTAGACGGTCTGGCAAACCTAATTTTAATTCCAAAACTGACAATTGGCACCAAGAATATTTTAATAAAATTTTGCCTTTGTAATGAAAGTGCAAATTAGCGTGTTTCTATTTTCTAAGAAATTCGTTTGAATATTCTGGTATCAGTCAATTATTTCATCAGCTTTTACGAGCAGAATTCTTCTGCCCCAGAAAGGCTTAATCTAAAATTTTAAATGCATTAGAAATTAAATTCTTACAGCCATTACAGCACAGTACAATGTCAGAATCTGCATTTGTGCACTGCTACATTTCTGGAATGTAAATATGCAAAGTAGAATCTTCGCTCATCGATTTCCGACATATTTGGCTATACAGGCAACGATTTATCTTATCCGTGTGAGCCAAATGTCGTTTCGTACTAATTGATTGATGCTCTAAAACTTTCTAATTGGAAATTTTGATCTACCTCTTTTCGTTTTCGATTTGCAATGGCTATCTTCCAAATTTTGCCACTAGGGGCGCTGCTGTCGTTTGAATTTTGTCGGGCGTAGTTGCGTTACTATACCGTTACCTGACTTGCATAACTGTTGCTCTCTCCGTTCGCAAGTACTTTCAGGTTAAATGGACTTTCCTTTGCACCTTGTATACTTTTCGTATTTGCAAATATTGAAAAAGAACATTACTCTAAAATTAGATATAACTTATAATTTTCATATAAATCTAAACTTTTAACTGTTTTCCAATATATTTATATAATAACACGTTTTTAAATGACCTTACATAAATGGAACAAAATAAGTTTTTTCTCGAACATTTTTAAACATAGTATGTTATTTTTGCTCCAAAAAGCAATGTCTTTTCAATTTTGTAAATGACTCTAAAAGGAAATCTTATTTATTGTCTACAGAATCTTTAAAAAAATCTTTGTATTTTTCATATTTTTATACAATATTTCATTCTTCGCGAAAGGGTTATGACTTTTATATTTATCTAGAATTTCAAGAAAAAGTCATGTTAGTGATAAATACAGCACAAGTTTCTATGCGAAATAAACTTTTCCATTCGCAAATAAAGAAAGACACATTATTTTAAGAATATATTCTTAATTTAAGAATTAAAATAAACTTTAGAATTTTTTTAAAAAAACGTTGAAACTTACAGAAAAATTTTCATATGTAAATCGCACAAAATTTCTCTCATATTTTAAAACATAATGCCACTTATGTGCTCCAAAAAGTATTTCCTTTCGAATAAAATGAAAGTTTCGAAAACAAACTAACTCTAATTTATCGTCCATATTCATTTCAGATCTGTGTTCAAATACTCAATGTCTTCGATATTCGGAACGCCACCTAGTGTAAGGGTTCCCAGCAGTAATACTGCAAAAGTTCGTGCACTTCCATGTAGTGGTGGGCCAGCGCATGGGATAAAACGGAAGCCCACCAGAATTTTATATGATGATTTCCAATAGCAAAGTTGACTGAAGCTGTCCAGCAGTGGTCATGCAGTGGTAGACCATTAGCCAGCACGTCTCCATCATAGCCAGCACCTATCTTGCTGCTGGCCAGCAATTTCCTCTTTGCTTGGTAGAATCGAAAGAAAAGTAACATAGTCACACAGCAGAAGTTTATATAGAAATAAACTTTTCTATTTGCGAATAAAGAAAAGAACGCATTATTTAAAAAATAAATGCATAATTTAGGAATTAAAATAAACCTTAGAAATATTTTCTAAAATGCATTGAAACTCAAAGAAAAGTCTTGTGTAATAAAGAGCTCAAAATGAGTTATTTCTAGAATATTTGTAAACGTAATGATATTTATGTAATTCAAAAAGTATTTTCGTTATAATAAAGCGAAAGACCTGAAAATAAAATTTATTTTACCTCCTGCAAAAACTAAATCACATATCAGAAGTTTGTATGCGAAATAACTTTTCCTTTCGAAAATAAAGAAAAAGAGGCATTATTTTATAAGTTTATTCATAATTCAAGAATTAAAATAATCCTTAAAAATGGTTACTAAAACGCATTGGAACTTAAAGAAAAGTCTTGTGTAAATAGCTCAAAATGAGTTATTTCTAGAATATTTGTAAACGTAATGATATTTATGTAATTCAAAAAGTATTTTCTTTCGTATAAAGTGAAAGACCTGATAATAAAAATCTCCTGCAAAATCCTTTCAAATTCTCAGTACTTTACACATTTTTATGTAATGTCTCATTCTGTCTCATATAATATGACTTTTATTTTTTTTTTCTTAATCTAGAATTGAAAGAAAAGTCACATAGTCACACAGATGAAGCTTATATAGAAATAAACTTTTCCATTTGCGAATAAAGAAAAGTGGCATTATTTTAAAAATAGATGCATAATTTAGGAACTAAAATAAATCTTAGAAGTATTTTCTAAAATGCATTGAAACTTAAAGAAAAGTCTTGTGTAATAAGTAGTTCAAAATGAGTTATTTCTCGAATATTTGTAAACATAATGCTATTTATGTAATTCAGAAAGTATTTTCTTTCGAATAAAGTGAAAGTATCTAAAACAAAATCTAATTTATCGCATGCAAAATCTTTACAGATTCGCACTATTTTTCACATTTTTATGCAGTACCTCATTCTGTCTCATATAATATTACTTTTATTTTTCATATCAAATATAGAATAGAAAGAAAAGTCACATAGTCATACAGCACAAGTTTATATGAGAAATAAACTTTTTCATTCGTAAATAAAGAAAATAGGCATTATTTAAAATATAGATGCATAATTTAGGAATTAAAATAAACCTTAGAACTATTTTCTACATTGCATTCAAACTTAAGTCTTGTGTAATAAATAGCTCAAAATGAGTTATTTCTGGAATGTTTCTAAACATAATGCTATTTATGTAATTCAAAAAGTATTTTCTTTCGAATAAAGTGAAAGTATCTAAAACAAAATCTAATTTATCGCATGCAAAATAATTACAGATTCTCACTTTTTCACATTTTTATGCAATATCTCATACTGTCTCATATAGTATGACTTTTATTTTTATCTAGAATAGAAAGAATAGTCGCGTAGTCATACAGCAGAAGTTTATATGAGAAATAAACTTTTCCATTCGTAAATAAAGAAAAGAGGCATTATTTAAAAAATAGATGCCTGATTTAGGAATTAAAATAAATCTTAGAAATATTTTCTAACGTGAATTGAAACTTAAGAAAAGTCTTGTGTAATAAATAGCTCAAAATGAGTTATTTCTCGAATATTTGAAAGCATAATGCTATTTATGTAATTCGAAATGTATTTTCGTTTGAATAAAATGAAAGACCTGAAAAAAAAATCTAATTTATCGCCTGCAATATCTTTACAAATTCTCGGTATTTTTCACATTTTTTATACAACATCTCATTCTGTCTCATATAATATGACATAGATTTTTTATTTGGAATTCAAAGAAAAGCCACATAAGGATAAACACAACAAAATATTATATTTGGGAATAAAACATTGTTAAATAAGGCTGGGAGGATGTCTACTATTTGATTTTTGAATTTGTTATTCCATTTGAAAATATAGAAAATACATTATTTTAAGAAAATAAATGGTTTATTCCTAAAATGCACTGAAACATTTTTGCATACCTTTAAATTTAGTTGGGGCAACTGGGCCATGATTTTACAATGTAACTCTGGAGCTTCCGGCAATTCAGCTTCAAAAAGCTAATGTTCATTTGAATTGAAGTCTGAACTTCTGTAAATGTGTTCAGTTAGGTTCCCTCTATTAGACAGAAATGCTCAAAATTGCATTTTAATATTTAAAAATATAAAAAGATGCATATTTCATCTTTCTTTCCTCATGGATCCAGTTGCCCCATAAGAATGGGGTAAGTCGACCACGAGGGTCTATGTTCCACACGCGTTTATTTTTTTCATATGGGATACCAGATCCTGTTAAAAAAGGTGTAAACAACTTTAAAAAAATTAAAATCAGGCAGATCATTTAAATTATATATCAACTAAAGAGCGTTGTAAGGGAAACATTTGCTGTCAATGTGTCTAAAAAAAGCACTAAAAGTGAAAATATTAAATTTATTTATACCAAAAACATAAAAATTAAGTAAGTATTTATGTACTTTAGTATAGGTAATAAGTATAAAAGTCACATGGGTTACTTTAAGGAAAAAATAGCAAGGTAAATCTATGAACAAACGACTACGAAAGTACTTAAGTACTTTATCTGTATAATATAGTACAATTTCAAGGTTTGGCTATCTCGCTTTCAGGGGCAAGGTACTTGCATTCGTAAAAAATGTTGAAATAATTTAATGACACACCAGTATTTACAAGAGAATCTATTTGTAAACAAGTAAAAGTATATTTTCGCGTACTTAATAAAGGTGAAATTCCGGTGTCAATGTGGCAATTATGTATTAAAATTATGTGATGTCATAACGGCCTCACCGCCTCTCAAGGGGTCTTGAAATTTGGTTTGATACCACCCAATATGCTTTTTTTTTAATTTTATTACGTAATTTTAATAAGATATCCTGTAATTTTCTTTATTATGAGCAAAAAGCAATGGAGAAATTTATTTCCCGTAGTAAGAGAAACTCAAAAAAATTATTTATAACTATAGGGGTAACTGGATCCAGTATGGTCCAGTCACCCCGGATACATGTCCTAGTTACCCCATTCTTGAAAAAAATATGGGGTAACTGGGACACCGGGGTTACATTTGAAACATGAAGTAAATATGCATAGATACCTAGTAACATCAATATAGTTATATGCCTAATCTTAAAAAAAAAGATTGTTTAATAAAAGTACTTACAGTATTTTAATAAAATGCCAAGGAAGTTCAACCATATTGACTTTGTTTTTTAAAAAATAAACGTAAATTTTTGACAACCTATCACAGCAAAGTGAGAGTTATGATTGATTCGACACACGTTGTTTTAGGAAGTAGAGATTAAGGTGCATTGTTCACAAAAGCTAAAACTTAAAAAACTTCAACAGTTTTTTATAAAATAGCCTATGGCCCAGTTACCTCGTGGATTCAGTTACCTCAATTAACCTTATAGAAAATAAGATATTTATTGTAGAATTTTTAAACATAGTTTGCTATCTGTGTGCTTCAGAAAGTATTTCTGTATCAATAACGTGAAAATATTAGAAAAGAAAATCTAATTTATAGTTTGGAAAATTTAAAAGAAAATCTTTCAATATTTTTCGAGTTATTATGTTACTTCTCACTCTGCTCAAATGTTTTTTTACTTAAGGCTGTTCTTAACTGCTCTACTCAACAAGCGCAAAACGTTTTGACACATTTACAAATTCATTTTTAACGGAAAGAAATAAAATAGGAAGGCCTGACTAGGGAAGCGATTTGGAATCGGACTGTGTTTTCCATTTTTTATCAATAAATTACCTATTGAGTTACGAGCTACTTTAATCACGAGACAAAGAAGTTTTTCTCCCTTCGCTGACTGTTTTTCTGCTTTCTTCGGGAACTTAGGTTCAAAACGACCACATTGACACTATTTTTGAAAGATCTATTGCGTTTGCAAAAAAATGATAAAACAGCCCGATTACATAGTTTATGAACAACAACACCCCCTAGTTTCATGTTTTTCCGACCAAACATAAATTTATACTTATGTCATAAAATTTCCCATTTGGATTTGAGAACAGTCTTAAATTTGTATATAAAATAACTCTTAATATTAAAATCAACAAACCCAGAATGTCATTTTCATTTACATTATTTTAACTAAAGATTTGATGTAAGAAGGTAATGTTCTCAGACAGAAAAAAAAAATAGCATATTAGTACCTTTTTTCCGGGAAGGAAGCAAATTTTTGCTAACCTTCTCATTCTTTCATTATTATTGCATTTGTGATTTTTAAGTATAGATTTGTTTCAGTAATGCAATGTATTTATGGGTGAGTTTGCCGCTCTGATTTTAGAATCCAGCCACGATAAGTTGGCGAATGACCTTAAAAGAGTTCGTAATGCTGCGGGAAAAGAAAGTGGGCAACACAACAGTGTTACAAAACGCATTATTGAAGGAAAAATTAATTTCTTATAGCTACACTCTAAAAAATAACTGCGTAAATTTACACACTAAAACAAGTATACTGATGATAGGAAAACGATATGTGTAAAGTGGCGTGTAAATTACCAGATACACGCCTTGTGTGTCAATTTCAAAATACACACATTGTCCAGTGCATTTTGATGATGCTGCTTAAGTGTGTGAAAGGTTATCAGATAACTCTGAAATACACAATTCAATATGTAAATTGCTCATGAGTACACATATGTCTGTGTAATATACAAAAAACGGTGGATTTTGTGTACATAGACATAGTATACAATCTTATAGTTTGTGATGTAAATTTTGAACTAAATATTTTTATGGTCGCAAAACAAATTTCCATTAAGAACAAATGTATGGGCTTGGCGTGTTTGTTCTCTTTCCAGCAAATTTGTTTTAAGGCTGTTCTCAACAGCTCTGCTAAACAAGTGTAAAACATTTTGACACATTATTCATTTTTTAACGGAAAGATATAAAATTGGAAAGCCTGACCATGGAAGCGATTTGGAATCGAACTGTGTTTTCCATTTTTTGATCAGTAAATTACCAATTAAGTTATAAGCCATTTTGATCACGTGAGAAACTCGTTTTCGCCCTTTCTTGAGTGGTTATTCTACTTTCACGCGAAAATTTGGTTCAAAACGCCCACTTTGACACTGTTTTTTGAAAGACCTATTGCGTTTGCAAAAAAAAAAAAAAAAAAAAAAAAAAAAAAAAAAACCCAGAAAAACAGTTTGATTACATAGTTTCTGAACAACAACACCTGCTAGATTCATACATTTCCGAACAAAAATAAATTAAATCTTATGTCAAAAAGTTGCCCTCTTGGATTTGAGAACAGCATTAAGACCACAAAATAGTGTAAGTTAATTTACAAGAAACAGCATCGTCTGATATTATATTTACTGTATGCCATCTCTCTGTTCGAGTTGTTTTGAAGTCCTAAAGTCTTACTCACAATTTATACACATAGCCTGTATAATCCAAATAAATAAACTGTTAAAAAAAAATTCGTTAAAATACAGAAATTGTGACACCAGTACTATTTTCATATTTTGTCGGATTTCTCCCCCCCCCCCCTATCAATTTCAGTTACAAGCTTTCAAAGATGCATCTACATCAAGAGGAGAAATTCTCTATTTAATTCAATCTACCGTAAACAAGCAATGCTTAACGAAACGGGATATGAACTGAGGAACTGCAACTTTCCAAACCACTACCTTGACCATTCAGCTACAATTACACAAGCGAAGTTTTCAAGTATAGATATATATTGTGTTCACATAAGTACGTAAAAAGAGGGAGGATTGTACACTGTGCCAATATATTAAGAACACATAAGTACACATATTTCCGTGTAATATTCTGTTCTTACGCATATTTCTGCATAATATTATGTTCTTACACAAATAGCTGCGTAAAATGCGTACGCATATTTCTCTGTAATATCCTGTTCTTACGCATATATCTGTGTAATATTCTTACACATATTTCGATGTAATATGCAAAATACACAAGTATTTGTGTAATATGCAAAATGTGTAAATTTACATTAACATACCAATTCCGGTAAATCCGTGCAATTTTCTACGTTTACACACTTGTTTGAGCTTTTGAAGGGATAACAAATTAACATTTACATTAAGCAGATAAACACACATAAATACAGATAAAATTTTACGACAAGAGTGTAAATTTTACGACAGAAGTGTAATTTTACAAATTTACACATATATTTATGTAAAAGTGACTAATTTACACATTTATTTTTTAGAGTGTACAGTTTGTGATTTTCACTTTAGTTTATCGCTTTGCGACGAGCGTGCTTTTGCTTTACAGAACTTTGAATATTTTATCACCGGATTTTTAAAACCGAAAATTTTACCCCATTTAATCACAAGAATGTTTTGATTTATTTAATCATTTCGGTTGATTAAGCGATTACGATGAAAATCACACGAATCACAAGAATGTTTTGATTAAATAAGGCAAAACTTTTAATTAGAAATTACTGGTAAGAATAATGGAGGATTCTGGACACTTTATGCGTCACGTATACCTGACGCTCGCCTCGAAGAGGTAAATAATTCCTCGAAATTTGCGTTATTTATGATCCCTCTTATCGTTGTTGAGCGAAACTTTACACATTTATTTTTTAGAGTGTACAGTTTGTGATTTTCACCTTAGTTTATAGTTATATAGAGTAAAGTGCCCATATTTTGTCCCCTTTACTTCTCCGCTTCTGCGAAAGTGACGCCACTTTTCACGCAAATCACAGGGAACGGAAGGTAAAAGGGGTCAGTAGGGAAAGTTTCGTTCGCCAAGACGCATACATATATAAAAGACGCCGGATTTCCTATTTTTAGAAGACCTGAGTTTTTATTATGTTGTTTGTATAAAGTTATTTACTGTACTGTAAGTATTTATTTCTTATTCATTGCATGTATCTTATGCAGATAAGATATTGACAGTAGCATACAGCGAGTTTTAGGATGCCCAGTTCATCTTACTGGAACTGAAACTGCGCCATGTTGGCAAGTAGCGTAGTCCCAATTTCGTCCCCATTGCAGTTTTTATTTTCGTCCCGGAGACGAAATTAGGAATGCTTTTTCATGACATTTTTTTTCCATTTTTTCCTCATGTTTGGATGGCTAATGTTTCGTTATGTTATTCTTCCATTGATAATTAGTACATTTCTTTCTGCCTTAATTTAATGTAAATTAAATTACTTACTCATTTCGAAATAAATTTTGATTTAATTATAAGTTAAACCTCGGCGTATTGCATATTTTGAGGGGAACGAAATTGGGACAATTCTTTTTTTCTTTTGCCATATATAGATACTTTTGATAAAACAATTTTTCGCATTGTTAAAAATTTTTTGTACGATATTTGCCTATGTTTCTATGTGCGTGGGTAGGTAGTCTATGTAAAATCCACATTTAGTAGGTTTTCACTGAAAATTACAACATTTAGGGCCTAAAAGTGACTGGGAGGGGGGGGGGGTGAAAATAGGGCACCTTACCTTAAATTCTACAAATTATCTTAAGTACATTTCTGTTTTAGACGGAAATTGCTGAAGGGGAATTTTCAGCTGTGTTACCCGTTTTCTAACTGAACTAAATTCTAGAATATACTTATGTAGTAGTATATTTACAAATCTATAGATCATATACAGAGGTGCACAAAAGAATTCCGATATTTTTTCGACTATTGATTGTAATTCCTGAAATTGGTTTTTTCAAATGTATTATGTTATGCGTTTTCCAACTTGTTTACTTAGACATAATCTTTTATCCTATTAACGTTGTGTCTATAAATTCTATAGATCATATACAGGTCTGCACAAAAGAATTTGTAACCATTACTGTGAATGAGCGTGAATTGTTTAACCCTTTCCGGCGCGGAGTAATTCTGTTTGTAAAATGATAAACTGATGGACTCACAGCAGAATTTACAAGCGAATTTATTAGGTAATAAAATCTTGCTTATTTTCCCGTACTTTAGAAAAGAAAATTTTTAGTTAAATATTCTTGATGCCGTTAGTCAGTTTTTTAATTAGGTGTCCTTTTTTCTGGACACCGCCCACTAAAGAGTTAAGGATGTTTTTTTATATTTGATTTATAGCTACATTTTAAAGCTTGACTAAATTTACTATACCAAGAGATGTTCGTAGTATATAAATAAAACCGTACACAGGACTATGTAAAATATGTATACATTAAAGCACAATAAATTAACGTTTTCATTCGTTTTTTTTTAAATTAAAGCTAACATATATATATTAAGACAGACTGAACACAATTAATAAAATAACCCAACAAGAGTGAAAAGTTTTCCAGGTTCGAGTCCTGGCCTCGGCTAATTTTTCACTCCTGTTGGGTTATTGTATTAATTGTGTTCAAGTCCGTCTTAATCAGGGGCGTCGCCATGGGGGGGTATGGGGGGGGAGCCTCCCCCTCCAATACTTGTGAAGTTGGGAAATTTGAGCTTAGAGTTGGGAAATTCGGGATTTTTGAGACATTATGAAATTTTTATTGTTTTGGTGATTATGTTTCTGACTGAGTATTGTAACAGTAAGCAAGTTAAATTATCAAAAGAAATACAAAAAGAAATCAGACACACTCAATCTATCATTGTATTTTTCAGTTCTACAAAAATATTATACATCTACCAGACCTAAATTTCTCTACTCCTATCCACCAATAGCTGACTATCCAGTTCCGTTATTTCCTTCAAAACTTTGTTTCTTTCTCAAAATTTTCACCCTCCCAAAAGAGAATCCAGCTATTTTAATCCAAAGGGATTGCAGCTTCTTTTGAAAATTGGAGATCACTTGTAGCACAACAGAAAGGAATGTAGTCACCTACTTGAAACACAGCTGGGCAAGAAGATTTGATGAGTTTTCACAAATTGCTCTAATTTTGCGATTTTTGGACAATATTTTACTCATTCTCGTGATTTTTTTTTGCTCCGAAAATTAGTTAACCCTTCGCTGTCATGACAAAAGCATTATATGAGCAAATGTGAATATAAGAAGTCGTTAGTTTAGATACATTTGCTACATTTTACCTTTATTTGTATGCGGAAATATATATATGTCCTGTTCATTTATATTTATAGGTGTTCAGTAAATTTTAAACCAAAAGTCCAGTGTTGTGTGTTTAAAGCTGTTCTAAAAAATGACTATAAATCTTAGCACGAAAGAACCCTTCATAATAGGAAAAGAGTTTTCATGCAAGATTTTGGAGAATCTAAAAATCCATTCGAGGATGAAAAATGTAAAAAAGTGGATGATTTGAATTTGGAACAGAAATATGACCATGAAAGCAGTCCATCAACTGAAGAAAAAAATCGAGATACAGGTTGACATAAACACTGATAGGTTGCACTTGAATAAAATTTTGAAGAAATAAAGATTTCCTTATAGACAAGTTCATAAACAATTATGAATATTAGGATGTGATTGAATAAGCTGGCTTCTGAGAGCGCCGTGGGAAAACGGTTTCACCAAATGGAATAGATAAAAATAATAGCATAGCAATGGACATTGATAGACATAAGTTTTACAGGGAAGAGTTATAAGAAATACAAGAAAATTTCGGCAATTTAGTAATGGGCTTAAATGACAATGTTCCCTATATCAGGAGAATATTGCACCAATACATTCCATATTTAAATTGCAATTGTGCAAGGCAAATTTGAATATCACTAACTGAGAAAAGTTAATAATGTTTCCCCCTGGATATGAGAAACCGGATGTACATGACTTGCAGAGTCAAATAGAAATAAACCAAATCCCAACTCACTTAACAAATCTTTTCTGATGCCATGAAATCCAAAGACTATTTGGGTTACACTGTCAAACTATATACTCGTACCTTAACATTCACAGCAGCTTATCTTTATGGCGTCGCATCTAATGAAAGAAGCTTTAGTCAAATAAAAATTTAATAAATATATATTGCAAGCTACAATGAGGCCTGACAGACTTGACAGCCTAATGCTTTTAAAATGTGAAATTGAAATAGTGGATTTTATTAAACTGGACGATGTTAGGTTAGCTTCATCAGAGTTAGCTTGATTGAAGATAAAAAAAATTGATGTTAAATGAAAATTATTTGGATGTGCCAATCCCAAAACCTTATTCTATCCCATACATGTTAATACTTCAAAATTTGCAATCACAATGTTAAAATTAAATAACAATTCTATGCCCATAATAATGAATTCTAAAGGTTTAATTGTGTGCATTTAATTTATAATTCGTTTAATTGTGTGCCTTTAAAAAGGAGATAGAAGCATCGCATTTTTCAAACAAATCATTGAATTTCGACACCTATGCTCTTAGATGTTTGCAACCAAAATTCCAAACCCAAAGAGCTCAAAAGCGATACCTTTGGACAGTATACACCCAAGCCCAATAAGGAAGTGTAACCGAATATGAAGTTTGACTAAATTTCCGTGCATTAGTTTTTCAGATATAGCTAACGCGAAAATCGTGAAAACTGCAATACAGCAATGCCACAGATATATACAAAAACCTAATAAGCACTAAATTATGTCAAGGTTTAATAGCATATGAAATTTGATCAAATTCTGTGCAACAGTTTTTGAGATATAACTATCGCTAAAATCATGTAAATCGTGAAAAATACAGCATAGCAGCGCCACCTTTTGGGTAATTTACACCAAAAACTAATCAGCATTAATTTTTATCAAGGTATAACTGAATCTAAAGTTTTATAAAATTCCGCGAATTAGTTCTTGAGATATAGAGCACCAACAAAATTTGTGTCACATTCACACAGACAGACATTTTCTAAAATCAGTCAAATCATGTTCAGGACCTTCTAAAACGTATCAAATCGTCGAAAACCAGTTGTAGATTTTTTTTACGAATTCAAAACCTTCGTCTTGTAAAGACAGAAGAAAGTAAAACGGGTGTTTGTTTTTTTATTAAACAAACCAATAATTAGAATTTTTATATTTCTAGTTTCAAAATTTTTCTTTGGAAAGGAATTTTTTATGCATAAGCTTCATTATCATTATTACACACTTTGTGCATATCACTTTAGTTGAATGTTGGAGGAATTTGTTTCAAGTTGGGAAATTTTCGAACTCTCCCCCCCGAAAAAATATCTGTAGCTACGCCCCTGGTCTTAATAGATATGTTCCTTTAATTAAAATGGAATACATGGCTGCCTATGGATAGTAATTCCTGGAAGTGTTATTTCAATAGGTTTAAGCGTGGTTTTGCCTGAATTAAATTTTTCATTGATATGTAGCGTGTATATAAAAATCTTTAGGTAATATACAGGGCTGTACAAAAGAATTCAAGTACGTTACCGGCTATTGGTATAGAAATTGCTGAAAGTGAATTTTCAGTTGTGTTACGCGTTTTCTAACTAAATTAAAGATCCTTCACTAAACTAAATTTTAGATTAAATACCAAGCTGAACAAAAGAATTGGAGTACCTTCCCGACTATCTGCAGTAATTGCTGAAATCTGGTTTTCAAATTTGTTATGCGTTTTCTAAAATGTTTACTTAGATATTTTCTTTACTAAGCGAGAAGGTGTTGTCATTCAGAAACTATGTCATCGAACTGTTTTTTCCATTTTCTTGTAAGCGCAATAGATCTTTCAGAAAATATTGTCAAAGTTGGCATTTTGAATTGAACTTCCGAACGAAAGAAGAAAATCCAGTCAATAAAGGAAAAAATGTCGTGTCACGTGATCAAAATCGCTTATAACTCAATAGGTAATTGATTGAATCTTTCCGTTAAAAATGAATTTGTAAATGTGTCAAAACGTTTTGCGCTTGTTGAGCAGAGCAGTTGAGAACAGCCTTAAGACGGTATTCAAAAAAAAATTTCCCCTCTCAACAACTCGAAATTTTCTAACACATTTTCGGACTTATTTAAAAAAATAAAAACATGAAACTTGCTGACGTGATTTTAGTTGAGATATATAAGCGGCCATGTGTTTTCATTTTCCGCTCCATTTATTATAACTTGATTTATAAACCATTATTTTCTCAGAAGGACCCTTTTTTAGGTGCGTTCGTAATTATATAAAAACGTAGCACCTATAGTCGTCTTTCGGTCCGTCTGTCTGTCCGTCCGTCCGCATATAACAGAGCAAAAACTACCCAACCGAATGATCTGAAATTTTAAATACATGATTGTTGCAAAATTTTGTCGAGCCATTTCAAATTATTTGAAAATTGGATGTATAGTTTAATTACAGGACAGTCAAAAGTTTTCCGTTACATTACGGCCATTGGGAAAAAAATATTTCAAGTGCATTTTAATAATGTTACAGCCTTTCGAACAGAATGAAATTGATATGCACTTATGTAATGATGTTACAGCTTTTCGAACAGAATGAAATTGATATGTACTTATGAAGTGCTTTAAATTATACATTCAGTACAATATGCGGTGCAAAAAATATTTATAAAACTAGTTATAGTGCGAACACATCTCATTTGCCACGTTTGATGTGCAATTTCCAACTTGTTTTTTTTCCCATCTCTCTCTTTTGGAAACTCGGTCCAAAACGCCCACTTTGGCAGCATTTTTTGAAATATATTCTACCTTTATCAAAAAATCGACAGACACGGCACATTATATATAGTTTCTGAATAAGAAAATCCGTCAACTGGATGCGTCTCAAAACAAAAATAATTTTAAAAATGAGTCAGAAAATAAGCAGTTTGGATTCGAGTACACACTAAAAGTACTCTGGAAGTGTTGCATAATCTATGCTCGTCGCATGATTTTTTGTTCTTGTTTTCTTATCCAAAGTGGTGTTACCTATTAACTGAAAAAAATATATACATATATTTTTCACCATGTATCGATTTTTTCTTCTTTTTTCTTTTCTATTCAATTTTTTAAAGTAAGGTTTAAAGCTAGTGATTAATCAAATTTCATCGGCTTTTTTTTTCTTCTGAATACTAAATAAATCAAAAGATCAGCGTGTGTCAATGCAAAATAGCATGGAAGGCCTTGGATCAAATGCTTGAAGGACGAAGGAGCTGTGCCGTTTAGAGCTAGCGAAAAGAAACATATTTACCTCCTGCCAAGGCTGTTTCCCTCCCTTAAACTCACAAGAGTGCTCTTTCAATCATCCACAAAACCAACGTTATGCGCTTTCAAAATACATGCATAAAAACATGCGGCTTTTATTTGAATAAAAGTTGGTTTCAGGGTAACATCACGTTGATATATCTGAATTGATAAAAACATATTTTTTAAAGAAAAAGAAAAAATGCAAGGATAAAATAAGAGTTAAAAAAAATTCTACCTTAACCCTTTGTTTCTCAACAACTCCGATTCGAAAAATGTTTATTCAGCTATATGATTACATCATTTTAAGCAAGTGAAAAAAAAAATAATAAAAAAATTTAACATAAAAAATATATTGACTAAAAGGTGCTTTTTTCACATCTGGAATAAACAGAAAATTAAGAACTTTTCCTTGGGGAGATAGCGAAAATGGGCTTGGCCAGAAAAGGAAATTTTTCATGCTTATTTTCTGATAACCTATTCTCTGTTTTATGTACAGAAGCAATTTTATTCAATTTTTATTCAATTTATTTAATATGAACAAGTCATTTATCTATTTTTATATACAAACTTATTTAAATTGTACATGAAAAACAACAATTGTATATATAAAATGTTTATATCATATATATTAGAACATTGAAAAAAAAAAAACAGGTCAGTGCAAAATTGACACATTTGCGCATGCGTGAAATTGAATCTAGAACCTGTTCAATTGTAGAGTAAAATAAGGCGCTATCCGGTTAACTCAGAGGTCTAAGGTGACATTTTAAAGCTGTGGATTTGTTTGTAGGGAACGTGGGTTCGACCCACAGGACCGGCAAAATTATTTCTGTAATATTTTTGGCGATAATAATTTCAATAATGTGATATTTTATTTCAGGAGGAGAAGAGATGTGACTTGTACGTTTTTATTTTTTTTTATTCGAATACTTTATAATTAAATAAAATTTAATATTCAACAATATTTTTAAATAATAATAATTTTATATTAAAAATATTTAGTCTAAAATATTTTGCATATAATTATCAATTAAATAAATCGATCTGATCTGCAATTTTTGCTATATTTTCTGACCATTATCAAGAATATATAAGTGTGTGTCTACAAAAAGTTTGTCGTTATTTTCGGTAGAAACGAAAAAGAAAACGGAAAGAAAGCAAAATATTCCTATAACAACTGTAAAAGAAATTTCCTTGATATTCATTTTTTAATATTTAAATAATATATTAAAATGCAAAATAACATTCAAGTAATTAAGAGTTATATATTATAAACGTTTAGCTGCTAGCATCAAGTTTCAAAGTTAGGCTTTTAGAATGAGACTAATAAAAATAAAATAAATGAAAACTTTAATGGTCGTTAGTTAAAAGCCAAAAAATAGAAAATACCAAATATCGTTATTTTTTCAAAAAAAAAAAAAAACTATAGTAAGAAAAAAATAAATGCTCAAGCCAATATTTTTAGTTATACTTCTGATAAAAAAAGCAAGCATAATTGGTTATAAATAACCAATTTAAAATTCTTTCACTTCATTGAATAGGTTAGACTGACAGAACCATATATCACCTTAAATCAATAGTAATCACTTATGCAATATAGTAAATTCCTCAATTGTTTGGGGATCTGTATGCGAAACTCAACTACAAAAACTTTAAATCGCTCAAAATACCATTTTGAAGCAGATTATCAATGCAACCACGTTCGTCCGGAACGATGTCATTCATAAAGATCTCAACATTAGTTAAATCTCGCAAGTTATTAAAAAACTTGCACAAAATTTCCATAGAGGTCGTATTCATATACCCAACGAAGCGTTGCATTCAATAAAATCATATAATACTAACTCAACTGGTAAAAAACGACCGCTTATCATCCTAGACGAGATGACGTTTTTTCCCCACCTTCTAAACCAGCCATACTCAACCTGCGGGCCGCGGGCCGCATGTGGCCCGGCGACCTTTTATGTGCGGCCCGATGCACATATTCATTAATCCATATTTTAAAAATTACTTGGGTTGTGCATAAAAAGTATTTAAGGCCTTCACTGTTGTTTTTTCTATTTTCAAGGGAAGATAAAATATGTCCTGTTATTTATAATTAATTTAAATTATGTTAAAACATCTTAAATGCAGTTTTCTTAGTCAAAAGGTATTTTTACATATAGACATTATTTGTGTTACAGTGTTGTATACATTCCCTAAGCTTCAACACTAATCAAACTGTGTACCAAATTAAATTGCACTATAAATTTCTACAATTAAAAGAAACTAAAATTTTTGCATTCAGCAAATGACTGTATAATTAGGGAAAATCTGATTTTAGAACTTTGAAATTCTGCATCTTTATATTACAACATTTTATAGTTGTTATATAATTAATAGTGCTTTTTAGAGTTGAACGTTTGTCGTAAAAAAATTTCACAAAATTTGTACTCTACTATCTCCAAACAACAAAGTTCGCGTCCTATTTCTACAATATTTGCATCAGAAATCCACCACGAACTTTATTGTTTGGAAATAGCGGCGTTAAAATTTTTTGTAACATTTCTTCTGAGACAAACGTTCAACCATAGTGATAAGTTTAAATTTATTATGTTGCTTTGTTATACTACTTTTGTTATCTTACTATTTTAATTACGTCTCTTTAAATGTCTTCCGGCCCGCCGGTTGTTAGAAACTCTTATTTGCGGCCCACATGAAAAAAAAGTTGAGCACGGCTGTTCTAAACGAAGGCGTTTCCAAATTCTAATTTTGTCTCTTTTTTCCAGGGCTGCGGAGTCGGTGGAAAAAATGGACGACTCCGACTCCGGTAATTTTAACAGATTCGACTCCGAATCTTTCGCTCAAAAAAGGGCCGATTCCGACTCCGACAATGCAGACCTGCTTGTAAAATGGACGACTCCGACAATGCAGGCCTGCTTGTAAAATGGACGACTCCGACTCCGGTAATTTTAACAGATTCGACTCCGAATCTTTCGCTCAAAAAAGGGCCGACTCCGACTCCGACAATGCAGACCTGCTTGTAAAATGGACGACTCCGACTCCGGTAATTTTAACAGATATGACTTCACAGATCTGCTTTTTTCCCATCATTTTAATCTTTATTCTCTTATTTTTCACTTTATTTTTATGACACCGTTCCTGCCTAAGCAATTGGCACCTTAATACATCTGCTTTCTTTAAAAATCAATTGTATGCATTTATTTTACAAATAAAATCATTAAGACGAAACGCAATTTTTCACCTTGATTCAACATAAAATATATAATGTGAACTTTAAAAAGTCCTTCCGGCCAGTGCCGGGAGGAAGAGGTAACATTCATATTCCTTATTTTTAAAAAGCCAACTTATATTATTCAAACACACGAAGCTCAATTAAGTGGAAACCGAATATAGGAGATTCAATACTAATTTTTATCAATACTAAATCATTATGAATGAGAATTTCGCGAAATTAGTCAGCTTTATCCAAGCTGCTTTTATTTAAAGTCACTTATATTTGGCTGCCAAATTCGGCGATTTCTTAAAGTGCCTGCCATTTTAAGACAACATGGTAGATGAGGCTAACCAATGAACTTGGTCGAGACCTTAGTTAATTGCTGTGCACATGCTCACTCATATCGGAATCGGTTGATGTGCTGTCGCAGGCAAAAAATCAGATTTTTCAAAATGTCACCCACTTTAGAAATTGAAACTGCTATATCTGAGCCATTTTTTAAGATAAAGACAAACAAAAAATGCTCCTGAATCCTTATATCAAGGTCAAATACTTAAGAAAGAAACCTTTTTCAATTTCTAATTTTTTGCACCTCACTTTAAATATAATTTTTTTTTTAATTTAATGGCCGCCATTTTGAAACAAGATGGCTGATGAAGCTGGCCAGTGAACTTGGTCGAGATATTGATGTATACTATCCACATGCCTTCTTCCATCGAAATAGGCGAATACGTGTGGTATCGCGCGACAAATACAATATCGTTTCAAAGTGTTAGCCATGATAGAAGTTCTAAGTGCTATAATTCAACCACTTTTTAAGATATAAACAAAAGAACAAATTTTCAGAAACAAAAACTGCTCCAGAATCTTTGTATCAAGGCCAAACACATAAAAAAAATCTTTTTCATTTTCCAATTTTTTAATACCTCATTTTGAATTTTAAATTACATTAAAAAAATGGCAACCCTTTTGAAACTAGATGGCGAATGAAGCTGGCCAACGAACTCGGTCGAGACATTGGTATGTACTATGTACAGACCAAGTTACATTCAAATCTGTTCATAAATACGCCTGTTATCGTGACAAAAATCAGGTCGTTTTAAAATGTCAGCCACAATAGAAATTCAAAATGTTATAACTCAGCCATTTTTTTAGATGTAGACGAAACAAAACCTGTTCCGGAATCTTTGTATTAAGGTCAAACACATACAAAAAAAATCTTTTTCATTTTCCAATTTTTTGGTATCTCATTTTAAATTTAATTTTTTTAAAATTTTTTTAAATGGCCACCATTTCGAAACAAAATGGCGAATGAAGCTGGTCAACGAACTCGGTTGAGTTATTTGTATGTACTATGTACACACCAAGGTACATCCAAATCGGTTCATAAATACGTCTGTTATCACGTGGCAAAAATCTGGACGTTTCAAAATGTCAGCCACGCTAGAAATTCAAAATGCTATAACTCAGCCATTTTTTAAGATATAGACAAAACAAAAACTGCTGCCGAATCTTTTTATCAAGGTCAAACACATGAGAAAAGAAAAGTTTTTCAATTTTCAATTTTTTGCTACTACATTTCAAATTTAAATTTTTCTTAAAATTTTAAATGGTTGCCATTTTTAAACAAGATGGCGGATGAAGCTGGTCAACGAACTCGTTCGAGACATTGGTCTGTACTATGTATAAACGAAGTTACATCCAAATCGGTTCATAAATACGCCTTTTATCGCGTGACAAAGTTCAGGACGTTTCAAAATGTCGGCTTCGCTAGAAATTCAAAATGCTATAACTCAGCCATTTTTTAAGATATAGACGAAACAAAAACTGCTACGAAGTCTTTGTATAAAGGTCAAATACATAATAAAGAAATATTTTTTCATTTTCAATTTTTTGGTACCACATTTCAAATTTTAAATTTTTAAAAATTTTTTAAATGGCCGCCATTTTGAAACAAAATGGTGGATGAAGCTGGCCAACGAACTCGGTCGAGACATTGGTATGTACTATGTACACACCGAGTTACATCCAAATCGGTTAATAAATACGAGAGTTACAGTGTAGACATAGGTCAGATATATATATATATATATATATATATATATTGATATATATATATATATATATATATATATATATATATATATATATATATATATATAATATATATATATATCAATTTTGAACGGAGGGTGGTTTCGGGGTCTGGGGGTCATGATCGATGAAAATATACCAAAATTTTTTGAAATCGCTTTCCTCCGAACGGCTGCAATAGGTAGCTTTTTGTAAAGAAAGCTACCTAAAAGCCCACAGTCTTGCTTAAAAGGCGACTAAAGTAATGAAAAAGAAGTTTAAAATATACATTTTATTTAAAATTACGATCCCATATAATACTTCATCACCAATATAAAATTGCAGCTTACAAATTTTACATTAGACGAGCTTTTAAAGTATGTTCAGAAAAATATTTAGAAATAGAGCTTAATACCATTAGAGATATCGCTGAGGAAAACGGCTTTTCAACAATCCCCATCAGTAAACTAATCAATGAATTTAGTTTTCATGAAAATATAAAAAAAGAAAACCACAAAGAAATGATATACAAAAAGTTTAACTATTTCCCTGGTCTGTACAAAAAATTAAGATATGCTGTACTGAAACACAATAAATTTAATAGCCTGTCCACCAAGAACATTAAGAGTTAATTTGTACGAAAATAGATCCAACACCGAAAGAAGAATTAGCTGGTGTATATACCGCTCCTTTTAGAACTGACAGCAATAGACTAATGGAGTACATCTGAATGACCAAAAGAAAACTCAAAAAAAGAATAAAAGAACATAAAGGAGATATAAAATTTTGTCGTCAATCCACTGCTCTCTCTCGTTTAAGTTTCAATCAGAATATCGCAATAGATTTTGATCATGCAAAAATCATATTCCCAACATCCAATTATTACGCATCCAATATAAGACAATCCATAGAAATCCTGTGTAAAAACAATCAAGTATGTAACGACGTCCTATCGTACAATATCCCCAGTTTATGGTTCAATATCCTGAAAACTTGAGCAAAGTGACGAATTAAAATTTAAAGTACGGCAATTAAATATTTTCTTCTACCCATGAAAAGTGACGTATAGGAAACACAGTGATGTGATAAATAAATGGAACTGCAATTAATAATAATATATATTTCCTTAATTAAATTCAATCCAAGAAACTGCTACTGCTACTTCCACTTTCAACTCCAGTAATTATCGGCTCTCTCATTTTCAAAACAAAGTGACGTATTTGTATAAATAAACAACATTTAGTTATTAAAATATTCTTTGGTGATGAGCTTGGAAAGCTTGAAAGTACTAAGAAGTTTTAAAATAAAATGTATATTTTAAACTAGTAACATCTTTTTTCATTTCTTTAGTCGCATTTTAAGTAAGACTGTGAACTTTTTAAAGTTTACATTATATATGTTATGCATTTATTTTATTTTACTTTTTTAAGGTTGAAATTAATTTATATATTTAAAAAATAATATTAATAATAATTACATGGTCCTGGGACCTGTTTCTTTCCCTCCCTCACCCTCTGTTTGCTTCGACTAACCCAATGCTCTGGAATTTGCGTGCAAATTCCGAACTTTTTGCTTACCATCTATGCATCAAGAACTAATCGATTGATCACCTGATTGAAAGTAACCAAGAGCATAACAACTCTTGTAGGCATTTCATAATACTCTGCATTGGTTCATGAAGATTTCAATGCTTTACTGATTTAAAAGAAATAAAAATTCAAGCATTTTTCTAATGAAACATTCAAGTTATTTATAGTCAAATCTTGACGGGTACTATCTAGTTATATTTAAGGGTGTTCTCAACTGCTCTGCTCAACAAGCGCAAAACGTTTTGACACATTCACAAATTCATTTTCTAACGGAAAGATATAAAATTGGAAAGCTTGACCATGAAAGCGATTTGGAATTGAACTGTGTTTTCCATTTTTTGATCCATAAATTACCTATTGAGTTATAAGCGATTTGATCACGTGACAAACAAGCTTTTCGCCCTTTCTTGAGTGTTTTTTCTCCTTTCTTCGGGAACTTCGGTTTAAAACGTCCACTTTGACATCATTTTCTGAAAGATCTATTGCGCTTGCAAAAAAACGGAAAAAATAGCTCTCGATTACATAGTTTCTGAACGACAGCACCTGTTAAATTCATGATTTTCCAAAAAAAAAAAAAAAAAAAAAAAAAAAAAATAAAACTTATGTTATAAAGTTGCCTTGGATTTCAGAACAGCCTTAAACAAGCGTAAAAGTTCACCAAGTTTGTTTTCATAGCTGGTTATATCATGTGATATATCGCACTTTCTGAAGTCCGAACTGCGCCAAGATTTTTTTAAAAATCGCCAAGACCCCTATACTTCAAAAGTACCAAAAATTACTTACATCTTATAAATATTGTCGATTTTCTAATACAAAATTGTAAAGTACACGAACTATTTTAATAAAATCTATTTTTGCACGTCTCCAATCTTTTTTATTTTGCAAAATTTTCCAAGTTCATTTTAGCAATAACGATGAAAAACTTTTCAAATGATAAGCATGGAATATTAACTCATTATTGCCGTTTTAGAATTCTACAAACAACTTATAATAACTGTTGTGTTGGGAGATAGAACAATAAATAAAACCGCCTTTCAAACCCGCTTTTTAAGTAACATTGATTTTTGGGTATGCCGCAGATATGAAATGCGGTAATACAAAGTTTTAAATAAGTTATAACGAGTAAGATTTTTTTTTCTTTTATATGCAAGCAATTGCATTCAAGCATAGATTATAAAACACTTTCCATTCCAACACATTCAGAATACTGTAACAAAAATTCAAAGTAAACAATTTGGAAAACGCATAACGCATTTGAAAACAAAATTTCAGAAATTACCCTCCGTAGTAAAAAAAAAAAATATATATATATATCCAAATTCTTTTGTGCAACCATGTATATGATCTATAGATTTTTATAAATACTACATAGTATGTAAAAATTTAGTTCACTTACGAAATGCATAACACAACTGAAAATTCCTCTTCAGCAATTTCCGTCAATAAGCTGAAATGTACTTGAATTCTTTTGTTCATCCCTGTATATAAACAATAGAATTTATATATATCAAGTAATATACAAAAAATTAGCTAACTTTAAAAACGCATAACAGAATTGCAAACGCGTTTCTAGCAATTCTCGTTCATAGGCATAGACAATTATGTAATCTAATTCTTGTGTGTGTCCGTGTAAATGAACAATAAATGCTATGCATACCCTATTCTATAGTAAGCATCTTATACTGCACCTCAGTTATGTATAATCAATTTAAATGTGCTTAAAAAAGAGTAAAATCATTAAAATACACTACAAACGATTTTCCCCCTTAGACCATAATGTAATGGTATTCCTTTGAATGCCGCTGTAAACAAATTGTAAATGCTACTTACTTCATTTTGAATTCTGAACCTACTATGGTGAACCTCAATAACATATAGAGGAAAAGGTCCAAATACCGGCTACCACTTTTGTTTTCAATCTAGATCATACAATTTTCAAAATTAATAAAATAAAAAGTGACTGCAGGGTACCTTGACACGTCTTACATCTGTGTAGAGAAAAAAATCAGTTTGAAAGGCGTTTTCTGTTTATAAGAAGCAAAATTCCGAAAGTCTTCAAATTTTGAGTTTTTAAAATGGGGTGGGTCTAAATACCGGCTACCTAAGTTTTTTTTTTCCAAAAGATCACACAAATAGAACCGGTATTTAGACCACTCTAGGTAGCCGGTATTCGGACCACTGCTATGTTTAAGTTAAAACTGGTATTACTCATTCATATAATAAAATACCAATATTGGGCGCGTGGCAATTGAGAGCTAAATATGTCTAGAAAATAACTTAATCAACAATTCAAGCCAATATACGATCAGTATATTTTAAAAAAATGAGAAACACATATCTGAAAAACTTTTGATGTACCAGATTACGTAGATTCGACACTTTTGCATTTACTATTTGTAAATGACACAGACTTCAGCGCAGGGCCGTAGCGACCGCCCCCCATACCCCCCATTTGGGGGGGGGGGGCTGAGCAAAGTCAGGGGCCCAGTAGTGAGCTATTGTACCTTTCAGCAAATTTCTTTTTTTTTTTTTTTTTTTTTTTTACTTTTAAAATTATTTTTTTATGTATTTTTAATTACATTTTATTTTGTTTTATCAAAATACATTTATTTTTTTTGGTCAAAGATCTTGATTAGATTTAGAAATAGAAAACAGACATGTGCTTTTCTTCTATATCCACCATTCTTTATAAAAGTTTTTGAAGGCTGTAAGTTCTACTTAAAAAATAAAATGACATTTTAGTATTTTGGGGGTGCGCCTATCAATGGGCGAAAACTGTGAAACCAAATGTTCAAAACTTCTTTAATACTATTACTTCCTCCAACCAAAACAGATATGCGCTTTTTTTCTACAGCAAGCGTTCTTTTTAAAGGGGCCCAGATGAAAGAAATTTTGCAGGCTCTAAATTCTTTTTGAATTGTCTTTTTTAGGTCCCCCTATAAAAGTGCGAAAAAGTTGAAACCCAAGATTCAAAACTTTTAAGCCCATTTTTTTATTAAAATTTTTTAAAAAATATGCTTTTTAATCTCACTGAGGGACCCAATAAGTTTCAAAACTTCGTTATACTATTACTTTCTTCAACCAAATGTGCTTCCTTTCCATAGTCATTATTCTTTTTAAAGGTGCCCAGGTGAAAGAAATTTTGCACGTTCTTAATACTTTTTAAATTGTCTTTTTTGGAGGGACCCCAATAAAAGTGAGGAATAGTTGCAACTCAAGATTCAAAACTTTTAGGCCCCATTTTTATTATTCAAATGCTTAAAAAATATGCTTTTTAATCTCGTTGGGGGCCCAAACAAGGTTCAAAGCTTTCTTAATACTATTACTTCTTTTGACCAAAACAGGTATGCGCTTTCTTTCTATAGCCAATATTCTCATTAAAGATTCCTAGATGAAAGTAATTTTGCTGGCTCTAAATTCTTTTTGAATTGTCTTTTTAGGGCCCCCTATAAACGGGAGGAAAAGTTGGAGCCCAAGATTAAAAACTTTTAGGCCTCATTTTTTTATTCAAATGTTTAAAAAACATGCTTTTTAAACTCGTTGCTATCCCCAATAAGTTTCAAAACTTCCTTAATACTATTAGTTCCTTCAAACAAATGTGCTTCCTTTCTATAGCCAGCATTCTCTTTAAAGGTTCCCAGAAGAAAGAAATTTTGCAGGCTCTAAATTCTTTTGAATTGTCTTTTTTAGGGCCCCCTATAAACGTGAGGAAAAGTTGGAGCCTAAGATTCAAAACTTTTAGGCGCCATCTTTTTATTCAAATGTTTTAAAAATATGCTTTTTAATCTCGTTGGGACCCCAATAAGTTTCAAAACTTCCTTAATACTATTACTTCCTTCAACCAAATGTGCTTTCTTTCTACAGTCACGATTCTTTTTAAAGGTGCCCAGATGAAAGAAAATTTGCAGGCTCTAAATTCTTTTTTAACTGTTTTTTTAGGGGCCCCTATAAAAGTAAGGAAAAGTTGGAACTCAAGATTCAAAACTTTTAGGCCCAATTTTTATTATTCAAATGTTTTCAAAATATGCTTTTTAATCTCGTTGGGACCCCAATAAGTTTCAAAACTTCCTTAATACTATTACTTCCTTCAACCAAATGTGCTTTCTTTCTACAGTCACGATTCTTTTTAAAGGTGCCCAGATGAAAGAAAATTTGCAGGCTCTAAATACTTTTTTAATTGACTTTTTTGGGGCCCCCTATAAAAGTGAGGAAAAGTTGGAACTCAAGATTCAAAACTTTTAGGCCCAATTTTTATTATTCAAATGTTTTAAAAATATGCTTTTCAATCTTGTAGGGAGACCCAATAAAGTTTAAAACTTTCTTAATACTATTACTTCTTTTAACCAAAACAGACATGCTCTTTTTTCTTCTATAGCTACCATTCTTTTTAAATGTGCCCAGATGAAAAAAATTTTGCAGGCTCCAAATACTTTATAAATTTTCTTTTTTGGGGCCGCTCTTAAAAGTGAGCAAATTCGGAACTCAAGATTCAAAACTTTTAAGCCTCATTTTTTTTTTTTCAAATATTCAAAAATATAAGCTTCTTAATCTCGTTGGGGACCCCAATAAGCCGGGCATTTATGTGCATTGCATATGCCGCCTATCCCCTTATGTTCGACCTGTTTCGTTTTTAACATTTAATTTCTCTTGTCTCGATTAATTACTTATGTTAACTATAAATAAATTATATTATTTATTTAATCTACTAGCAGAGCTTCGCCCGCTTCGCTGATTGCTTTTTTAAAAAAAGAACCTAATTTTTGGAGTTCTCCATTGGGGGCCTTCACTGTCTTCCGCAGCGCAGTGTAAACCTGTTCCGGATATTCCCGCTCCGATCTTGAATCAAACAATCATTGAATTATTGTATTTGTTTTTCGATAAAAGTGATAGTGTCCTGATAAAAGTGAAACTTTCCAGCATCGTAGCTCATGTTGCTACAGGAACAAATTTGTTATTTTTCCACTTCATCTTAATTATGACAGCAGAAAAATCTACTGGATAATTCTTCGGTTTCAGAAAAAAATGGCAAAAACCTCCGTAACGCGAAAAAAGATGTGTAAAAATCTTATAAAAAATTGGGCAAAAATTCAAAAATCGCTGAGAGAAAATTGATTATATCGAACCAAAAGATTGAAACTGGAATGTTAAAAAATCGCCGTGAAAGACAAAAATATGCTAAAAATCACATAAAATGTTCGTAAAAAATTCAGAAATTTCTATGGATATATTTTCTATATTGAGCTAAAAGACTGAAACCTGATCTCTTTTAGGCATGTCAAAAATCTGTGCTGCAGATGGCAAAATTTTTACTATATTGGGATAAAAGATTGAAACTGGGTTCCTTTTACTCTCTCTCCCTCTCTCAAAAAAAAGAAAAAAAAATCAGTGAATTGAAGGATTTTTTCCGTAACTTTTTCTTCCGTTTAAACACACACACACAAAAAAAAGCTTTGATTTGATTTGCTCATTTTCCGCGAAAATATAGAAAACTCACCAATCTAACGTAAAAAATTACCTAACATCCTTACTAAATAGAAAGATCCATTTTTGTCAAATCAATTCACAGGAGTGTTCCGCCAACTTTGCTGCATTGTACTTTTCCCTATTAGAAACTGAACTTTTACTCATGACTTTTTTCCTTCATAACACGAAGAAGCCGCGAATCAAGGATCGAAATTTCAAGAAATTTTCCTTTTTAAAGACGAAAATTTCTTCAAATGTGCGATAAAATCTTTTCTAATCACAGTGGTCTTAAAAAATAAAAATAAAAAGTTCTTGAAAAATTCAAAAATCCCAAAGGACGAAATTTAGTACATCGGGCTAAAAGACTGAAACCTGATTCCTTTTACTTTATGTTACTCCTATTACTTCCTTACTTTATGTCATAAAATCACGTCAGAGCGCGAAAAAAAGTTAAAAATCACATAAAAAATTCGCGAAATATTTAAAAATCGAAGAAGACTACTTTACTATATTCAGCTAAAATGGACAGATGGATTGAAAATAGATTCGTTTTATGAATGTGGGGGGGGGGGGGGGGAAGCACGAAACTCGAAAAAATACAAAAAATAGCGTGAAAAATTAAATGAAAAAAATCTAATAAAAAAAAAAAAACCTGTTTCGAGCTGCATAACATCAGGCATACAGGTAACCTCGTAGATTCCTAATTCGCCGAATTCTCGTCGATCAAATTGTCTGACAAGTACTTCCGTTAGGAAAGGACATGAGCCCGAAAATAATTAAGATGGGGAAATGTAAGGGATCATATAGGAGTCGCATAGTGCCAATGTTCAGTTCTGAATCTCAGCAAGATAAAAAAAAATTCAAAATAAATACTATCGGCTATGTTCTCGCTGATACCTGTAACGCAAGAATTATATTAAAACTGAACCAAATTCCGTTTGTTATTCTAGTCTTTCAACAATACTTTTAAAATAGAAAATTTACTAAAATATGCACAAATTTAGATCCAATCTTAAGTTGTAGATATAATATCTAAATTCGTAAAGATTGCATGCAAAAATATTAAATAATGTAAACTAAACCTTGTGCGCAAAAGAAAAAAATTTTTTTTTTCTTTTTGAGAAAAATAACTTTAAAGGTGTCTTTTTTTAATCATTGTTTGCAGTGAAAATGATGGACATATTTTTTTAGTCATAACTTACGTAATAATAGAAATATTTCTATGCAATATGTTTTAAAATGCAATAAAATACTATATTGTTCTTTCATATATAATTTTTCGAAAAATCAATATTCTGGTGATTAAAATATTCTAAATCTCTTAAATTTTCAAGGTAATAAGATTTCAATTATTTTGTGGCTAACAAAAACAAAAACAAAAATGCTTAATTTTCTTTTATAATCAAAAATATTTAAATTACATATATATATATATCAATCTTTTTTAAATATAAATAATTACTCAGTTTAAGGTAATATAATCTCTTACAATATATAACTCTTTTTTCAGATAGCCTAGTAAATTTTCACGGGAAATAAGATTATATATATATTAGTTATAATGCGTTGATTTTAATCCATGTACTCAGTTTTAGATTTTATTTTGTGCAAACCGTTACTTGCAAAATTTTTAAAGGTAAAAGAATTAAAATAATAATAATAATAAAACTTTAACTGATATATTCCATTTTGTAAAAACATGTCCTTCTGAAAAATTTGTTGATGTAAATTTTCATTAATTACGTCAAAATTTAGTGTCCAAACACATCAATCAGTACAATACTTCTTTAAACTATATGCTTTCACTGAATCTTAATGTGCTAAAGTTCTGTCAATTATGAACATTTTGAAACTAAAACTTTACAAATTTAATAATATTTCTACACATTTTAAATTTCATTAAAATTCTACACATTTGCTTTTAGTAGGTTCTAAGGTAAAAGTCCGTGAGCCAACAAATTACCACTAATTCAATGTAGAAAATTTGTCTTATTTAATAGCAGAAACTTTGCAATTAAATAAAGCGATAAAGAGTTAATAAGTATTACCTTTTAAAATTGTGGTGGAAAACGACTATATATACACAAATTAAATAAATTCATGTAAATGAAAAACAAAGATTTTTTGGGATACTTTGAAAGATAAAAGTATATGTAAGATAGTTGAAAGTTACTTTTTTGTATTTAACCCAGAGTTCAACATTCAAGGACAAAATATAATTAAATTTAATAAATGTTTAAAAAAAAACAAAAACCTCAAATAGAAAAAAAAGTATTTTTTCATACGGGAAAAGCAGCCAGTAATAAAAATAAAAATAAACTCCAAATTTGATCTTAATTTGTAAAAATAATAATAATATTAATACTTTTAATGAGGATGTAAACGATTTTAATCAGACAATTAAAATTAGTGATTAAATTGTGTTTAAAAAACATTTTTTTAAAACGGTATGAAAAAGCATGGAAATATAAAGTGAACCTAATTTGTAAAGTTTCTTTGGTGGCTTTGCTTAATGAATAAACGAAAAGTACTTTAAATACGTGTTTTAGCTTAAATGATTATGTTTATAAAAATTTAACTACGATAAGTTTGTAAAAAGCAAGTTCGTAAAAAGCATTCAATTTAAAAATGATATTCAAATTTAATTTGCTATTTTGTGGATTTCAAATATAACTTCAGATATAAAACTGGTCATTCTCATATTTACTTTGTGTGCATAAATTAATAGTTTTCACCCATTTTCATAATTTGTTTTGATTAGCATAAGCACTTACATACGTGTAAATTTTGATTTATGGTATTAACAGCAATTTTTATTGGTTGAAATGCAAAATTTCTTGCCATGATATTTGATTGATTTGTTATTTGTGTTAACTGATGAAATTACTTATGTGACGTTTTTATCATTTCTATAAATATAATAATTATAATTTTATTAATCGAAACATTAATGCGCAACCATCTACAAAAAAATTAACAAGAGTTTTCACAGCAGGCGCCAAAAAGTGTTGCTGCGGCACCGCTTAGATAGCAGATTTCAGAATTTTTTTTCTGAATCAATTAAATAAAAGATGTTTTGTCTTTGAGTCTATCCTGTTTTATGTAAAAAAGTAAAAAAAAAAAAAAAAAAAAATAAAGTAATGATATCAAAGTAGGTTAAAAGTTTGTGATCCAGCACTTAATCTTATGGTTCTAAAAATTTTATATATGGATCTTGAAATTAATATCAAATCTTGAGTGACGCTTATCCTATTAATTAATATGTAGTATATGCATGATTTATTTCATCATTTTTTTTCATAATCGCATATGCAAAAATTATGTTCAACATGAAAAGATGTATGAAACGTATTCGCGGATGGTTTTTCATTAACTCTCTTATAAATTCAAAATGAGTTTGAAAAGGTATGATATTAAAATTCGAATGACATCTTGATGCGACTTTAATAGGCTTGTTTTAAGATTCAATTTAAATTATTTTTCGTTTTTTTCTTCTAAAATATATTTACGCAACCAAACTATACTGTAATTTTCCAATACACTGTTAGGTATATCACTTTCACTGAAACTATGTTATGCATTGAAATATAATTATTCAATAATGTGGTTTATCTATATAGTCACAGACCTTTCCAACGATATCTCACATGAGGGGTCTTGGCTAAATTTGAAAAAGTGTCCCCCGGGAGGGGCAAATTGGGGGAGACTGTCACCGGAGGTGCATAACATCAATAAATAGTCACAGACCTTTCCAACGATATCTCACATGAGGGGTGTTGGCTAAATTTGGAAAAGTGCCCCCGGGGGGGGGGGGCAAAGTGGTGGTGGGGACACCTAAGGTACATAACATCAATAAGTAGTCACAGACATTTCTAACGATATCTCACATGAGGGGTGTTGGCTAAATTTGGAAAAGTGCACCGGGGGGGTGGGGGCAAAGTGGTGGTGGGGACACCGTAGGTACATAACATCAATAAGTAGTCACAGACCTTTCCAACGATATCTCACATGAGGGGTCTTGGCTAAATTTGAAAAAGTGTCCCCCAGGGGGGGGCAAAGAGTGGGGGGGACTGTCACCGGAAGTGCATAACATCAATAAATAGTCACAGACCTTTTCAACGATATCTCATAAGAGGGGTACTGACTAAATTTGGAAAAGTGTCCTCCGGGGGGGGGCAAAGTGGAGGGGGGCGGCCACCGGAAGTTCATAGCACTAATAAGTAGTCACAAACCTTTCTAACGATATGTCACATGAGGGGTCTTGGCTAAATTTGGAAAAGTGTCCTGAAATTTCATATATTATAAATAATATTTAGCGGAGGGCTCCATAAAAAAATCCGATCTAAAATGATAAAAGCCGAAAAAACTACCCTCGCAGTGGGGGCCAAATTGGGGAGGGGAGGAAGAAAGTCTCATAATATGAAAGAGTCATCCGAGAGCTTACCGATGACATATCACATGACTGGTCCAAAAAAGCTTGAAAATTGCTCCCCCTCTCTCCCCCCGTGGGCCCACTCTTTCACCCCGGAATTCACACAGCCGCCACTTTAAAATTTTTATGTTCAATAAATAATATTTACCGGAAGACTGCATAAAAAACCCATATTTAAAGTGATATTTAAATTTATTATAGAAATCAGCTACGGTTTTAAAAATTTGTTCGCCCTTTCCCCACCCCCCTTTGAGCGAAGAAAGGTTCATAGTATGAAAGAGTGGTCAAAGGGCTTTTCGATTATATGCCACAGGAAGGGTTCGGTAAAATTTTTAAAATTGCACCCCATGAGTCCACTCTCACGTCCTTCTCCCTCGAAATCACCCGACTCACCTTCCTCTTTGAAAATTTTATATTTAATAAATAATTTTTATCGGAGGGTTCCAGGTATGTGACATCTTGGTAGGGCTAAAATAAGAGAAACTTTGAAAATTAAAGCTTCATTTCACAGCTCGTTGTCATGGCTTTTTCTCTATCTCGTCCCTTGGTACTCTCGATAAATTTTATTACTATTCTTCTCTGCCGAGGACGAGAGAAATCCTCGAAAAGCTTCTCATAGCGAAATGTTGAAAAGCGCGAGAGAAATCCTCGAAAGGCTTTTCATTGGGAGATTTCGAAAAGGACGAGAGTAACAAGCGAGAGACTTCCCATCGGGTAAAGGTTCAAAAGGGCGAGAGGAAACTCTCGAGAGACTTCCCATCCCGAAAGGTTTAAAACCGCGAGAGAGCCAACCATCGAGCAGCTTGCCATCTGGAAGCGTCGAAATGCTGGAAAAATCATCGAGATGAGATTTGCCGAAATGCAAGATGGAAATGAAGCTTTCAGAGTCAAACTTACCGCATTGCTGGTTTAAGTCATAATTTCTCAAAGGAGTCCATCTGCTTATCCAATCTCTTTTTAGCTCACAGGCTATCTAAGCCTGAGAGCTAATGTACCCGTCGGTTCTGTGTGTATGCATGTACTGTACGTACGTACGTACGTATGTACGTAACGCGATAACTCTTGATTGAAATGTACGATTTGCTTCAATTTTTTACTTTCTTCTATCTTCAATAGAAGAAAGTATTGTAATCGAAATTTTTTTCGATTTCCGGTTTTCGACGGATTTGCATGTTTTAGCGGTCAGTGATTCCAAAAAAACATGTTTATAGAAAACGTCTGTCTCTCTGTGTGTCCGTCTGTCCGTCCGTCCGTCCGTCTGTCTGTCGCCATTGTACCATCAAAAAGTGTATGAAGTTATGTATAGAATTAAACCAAAATTTTATTATAAGTTTTTGGCTATGGCAAGCAGGTCCTCCCGGAATTTGGAAAAAATTCGCCGGTAGGGGGCGCTGATTTAACAATTTTTGTGCGAGTTTGAATATTGTACCATCCAAAAGTGTATGGAGTTATGCATAGAATTGAACCAAATTTTTAGTTTAAGTTTTTGGATATCCCGAGCAGGTCCTCCCTGAATTTGGAAAAAATTCGCCGGTAGGGGGCGCTGTAATAGCGATTTTTGTGCGATTTTGAATATTGCACCATCGAAAAGTGTATGAAGTTATGCATAGAATTGAACGAAAAAAAAATTTTAAGTTCTTGGCTATGGCAAGGAGGTCCTCCCTTAAGTTGTAAAAAAATCGCTCGTAGAGGGCGCTGTAATAGCGATTTTTGTACAATTTTTGTGCCATTTTGAATATTGTACCGCCGAAAAGTGTATGAAGTTATGCATAGAATTGAACCAAATTTTATGTGTTTATTTTTGGTCATGTCACGAAGGTCCTCCCTGAATTTGGAAAAATTCCGAAAGAAGGGGGCGCTATAATTCCGATCTCTGTGCATTTTCATTATTGTACCATCGAACAGCGCATAAAATTATGCATACAATTGAACCAAAATGTTTGAGCTTGTTTTTGGCTTTGGCCAACAGGTTCTCCTTGAATTTGGAAATATTGCGCGGTAAAGGGGCTCCGTGCTAGCGATTTTTGTATACTTTTCTTGATTTTTCGTAGTTCTATTGTGCATCGGCGGCTCATGCAGCGGCGGGAAATGGCTTCCTGCTATGCCGGCTATTCGCAAACAGCTGATAACGACAGAATAAGGAAAAATTAATAATTTTAACAAATATCATGATATAGATTAACTCGTTTTTAGTCCGTTTAATTGACTTGAGCAGAAATTTAAGATGAAAATCAAAGTTGGTATAGTATTAAACAAATAATAGTGAAGTATTAACATGTGTAACTAGGTTTTGAAATATTAAGATGTATAAGATAGAAGAAAGTTTTGGGATTGGCACATCCAACTAGTTTTATGTTCATTCTGATAAGGCGTTCCGCTGTTTAGTTTTGACGTTTCATTGGTTAAGGATAAAGGGAGAGAAGGGGGGCTGCCCCCTCTCCTTAATTTAGATAAATAGGTTTTTCATGCAGAATTCTTCGATTTGCTCCAAATTTCGTATACCGGTTTATTATGTTAAGGAGCTTCCCTGATTAAACTTGGAGGTTCATTAGTTAAGTATGAAGGGGGGAAAGGGGGATAGACCCCCTCCTTAATTTAGATACATGGGTTTTTCATGCAGAATTATTCGATTTGCTCCAAATTTGGTATACCGGTTCATTATGTTAAGAAGTTGCCTTGATTAGATTTGGAGGTTTACGGGTTAAGTATAAAGGGGGAGAAGGGGGCTACCCCCCCTCCTTAATTTAGATAAATGGGCTTTTCATGCAGAATTATTTGATTTGCTCATAATTTGGTATACCGGTTTATTATGTTAAGGAGCTTCCCTGATTAAACTTGGAAGTTCATTGGTTAAGGATAAAGGGGGAGAAGGGGGGGGGGCTGGTCCGAACCCCCTTAATTTAGATAAATGGGTTTTTCATGCAGAATTATTCGATTTGTTCCAAATTTGGTATACCGGTTTATTACGTTAAGAAGTTGCCTTGATTAGATTTGGAGGTTTACGGGTTAAGTATAAAGGGGGAGAAGGGGGGCTGGTCCCCCCTTAATTTAGATAAATGGGCTTTTCATGCAGAATTATTTGATTTGCTCCAAATTTGGTATACCGGTTTATTATGTTAAGGAGCTTCCCTGATTAAACTTGGAAGTTCATTGGTTAAGGATAAAGGGGGAGAAGGGGGGCTGGTCCCCCACTTAATTTAGATAAATGGGTTTTTCATGCAGAATTACTCGATTTGTTCCAAATTTGGTATACCGGTTTATTATGTTAAGGAGCTTCCCTGATTAAACTTGGAGGTTCATTAGTTAAGTATAAAGGGGGGAAAGGGGGGTAGACCCCTCCTTAATTTAGATAAATGGGTTTTTCATGCAGAATTATTCGATTTGCTCTAAATTTGGGATACCGGTTTATTATGTTAAGAAGCTGCCTTGATTAGATTTGGAGGTTTATGGGTTAAGTATAAAGGGGAGGGGCTAGTCTCCCCTTAATTTAGATAAAAGGGTTTTTCATGCAGAATTATTGGATTTGCTTCAAATTTAATATACCGATTTATTCCGATATGGCGCTTCCTTCATTAGATTTGGAGGTTCATTGGTTAAGTATACAAGGGCGAAAAGGGGGAAAGTCCCCTTAAATGGATTTTCATGGAGAATTATTCAATTTACTTTAATTTTTTTTTCTGTGTTTGTTCTGGTAAGGAGCTTTCCTGATTAGATTTGGAAGTTCATTAGTTAAGTATAAAAGGGTTAAAGGGGTTAGACCACCCTTAATTTAGCGATATGTTCCTTTTTTTCATGCAGAATTATCTGATTTGCTTCAAATTTGATATACTGATTTATTAAAGTTAAGGAGTTTCCCTGATTTGATTTGGAGGTTCATTGGTTAAGTATAAAAGGGGCAAACGGGGGATATTACCCTTCATTTATTTTTTGAGGAACATTATTCTTTGAAATAAGAGTATAATATACAGTTAGTGTGAATAACCTGTGAGCTCAATGCCATCAGTTTAACTCGCACTTATCTTTTTATTGCTATTAACCGATGTGGGTTATGAAGCATAGTGGTTTATGTATTCAGTTCTGTATAGTCCTAGTTTCAAACTTTACTGTTAAATTTAGTGTCATTTTGCCACGAATTTTCAATGTTTCTCTTATTTTAACTCTGCCAAGCTGCCCCATACCTGGAGACTCAGATAAATACTATTTATTCAATATAAAAAGTTCAAAGAGGAAGGTGAGTGAATTCTGGGGTGCGCGAGAGTGCACAAAGGGAGGGGGGGGAGTAATTTTCAAACTTTTACCACACCTCTCCTTGACATATCATCGGAAAGTCCTTTCACCACTCTTTCATATTATGAACATTTCTCCTTCCAGATTTGAATTCCAGAAGGGGTTCGGGGGGGGGGGAGCGGTGCGGGGGTGACTTTTTTTTTAATTGTAGAGATTTCTACAATAAATATCATTAAATGAGGTTTTTTAATGGAGCTCTCCGATAAATATTATTTATTAAATATAAAATTTTAAAAGTGGGGCTGCGTGATTTCCGGGTATATTCTAGGATAAAAGAGGGAACCCACGTGGGAGGGGTAGGTTTCAAACTTTTTTTGGACCAGTCATTTGATCTATCATCGGAAAGTTTTCGGTTATCATCGCAAAGTTACTCTTTCATATTATGAACCTTTCTTCTTCCTTCCTTAGTTTGGCGCTCCGAGAGAGGCACTTTTCGAACTTTTTTGAAATCGTAGCGTTTTTAAACATTTTAGATCGGATTTTTTTACGGAGCCCTCCGATAAATAATTTTTAATATATGAAAATTTCAAAGAGAAGGATGGGCAGGGTATATTTCGGGGGGGGGGGGGAGGGGCACGATAATTGGAATCCTGGGAGTTGGAACTCTTTTCTATCTTTTGCTGACACCCCTCATGTGATATATCATTGGAAAGCTCTGTGACTACTATTTCATTTTATATATCGCCCGCGCCCCTCCCCTTACTTTGCACCCGAGCGGAGGCACTTTACTAAATTTAGCCGACACCCCTCATGTGCCATATCGTTGGAAAGTCCTGTGACCACTTATTCATATTATGCACTTTCCTTGCCCCTCCCTCCTACTTTGCTCCCCGCGGGAGTTCGTTTAATGTATTCCAGTCGAAGACTTTATAAAAATGGGGAAATTAAAGATCCAATCTCAAATGACGTAGAAAAATCAATAAAAAATTTTCATCCCTTTTATCATCCTTTAGTTCATATTTTTGCCACTAGGGGGTGCTTTTGATTCTTATTTCTTTGGCCATTTTGGTACTAATTGCCGAAAAATTCTAATTTTTGATACTTAAACTCCCCTTACCGCTTCATAGCTACTCGCGTTTTTTCAGCTTTTTTCAACCAGGGGGCACCCTTACAAGACTTTTCCAGTCTTATGGCTCCTTTATAGTTTCCCTTTGGTTTGTTGTTTTTTTATTCCGCCTGTTTTCAGTTACCCTATATTTAATAAAATCTGCCTTATATATGTGTAAAAACAATGATTTCAATAATCGATTCTAGAACATCCTTTGTAGATCCTCGAAAGTAATCGATGACTGTATCGACTGTGTATTTTACGATAACGATTTTTTTCGATTGGTAAATTTTCGAGAATCGCCCATCACTAAGCCCTATCACTACTATGAAATTGTCGGCCAGAATAATAGCTAAGTTTTCCAATAACTGTTTTTAGCTTTTCTCGTTATAATCGATTGTAAAACATCTCGATTGTAGATTCTATGAATTAATCGATGGCTGTATCGATTGTGATTTTTTACGATGACGATTTTTCTCGATTGTCGAATTCTCGAGAATCGCCCATCACTAGTAGTGATGGGCGATAACGAGATGTTTTTCTCGATTTTCTCGATTGTATGGACATCTCGATATTTTTCGATTGTGTAAATTTTTTCTCGATGACTACAGTTTGCAAATTTCTTTTATAAATCATATAATATGTATTATATACGTCATACATTTATCAAGAATCGTCTGCGGTGAACTGGAATGAGTCGATGTTAATAAAGACTTAGGTGACTTCGACCGCTAGCGGGCCCCTCCTTTAATCGGGGCCCCTAATTTATACGTAATCTTGTAATATGAAATCACAAACAGGTTACCCGCTATATACGGCACTGATATATGATAGCAGGCGAGTGTGGTGTGCACGCACTACAAAATCTTGTAAAAAATATAATATCGAAACGATGAACTTCGGGCCAGATCTCTTGGGGGCGGAGTCAAAGCGAGCGGAGGGGCACAGCAGCTGCATAATATGATTAATTCGTCACAGGTCTTTTGGCCTTTCCAACCATATGTCACATGAGAAGTCTGGATCTGGATTCATAAAAATGCCCTCCCCGTGGGGGCAAAGGGGGGGAGGGTGCGGGAGGTGGATAACATGAGTAAGTGGTCATAAGCCTTTCCAACAATATGTCACATGAGGGGTCTCGACTAAATTTAGAAAAACATCCCCGTGGGGCAAAAGTGGGGGGGGGGGCGGTCACCGGAGGTGCATTACATCAATAAGTAGTCACAGACCTTTCCAACGATATCTCACATGTGATGTCTTGGCTAAATTTGGAAAAGTGTCCCCGGGGGGGGTGCAAAATGGGGGGATGGACACCGGACGAGCATAACACCAATAAGTAGTCACAGACATTTCCAACGATATCTCACATGAGGGGTCTTGGCTAAATTTGAAAAAGTGTCCCCCGAGGGGGACAAAGTGGTGGTGGGGACACCGTAGGTACATAACATCAATAAGTAGTCACAGACCTTTCCAACGATATCTCACACGAGGGGTCTTGACTAAATTTGAAAAAGTGTCCCCCGGGGTGGGGCAAAGAGTGGGGGGACTGTCACCGGAAGTGCATAACATCAATAAGTAGTCACAGGCCTCTTCAACGATATCTCACAAGAGGGGTATTGACTAAATTTGGAAAAGTGTCCTCCGGGGGGGGGCAAAGTGGGGGAGCGGCCACCGGAAGTGCATAGCATCAATAAGTAGTCACAAACCTTTCCAACGATATGTCATATGACGGGTCTTGGCTAAATTTGGAAAAGTGTCCTGAAATTTCATATATTATAAGTAATATTTAGCGGAGGGCTCCATAAAAGAATCCGATCTAAAATGATAAAAACGGAAAAAACTACCCTCGCAGTGGGGCCAAATTGGGGAGGGGAGGAAGAAAGTCTCATAATATGAAAGAGTCATCCGAGAGCTTACCGATGACATATCACATGACTGGTCCAAAAAAAGTTTGAAAATTGCTCCCCTCCCTCCCCCCGTGGGGCCACTCTTTCGCCCCGGAAATCACACAGCCGCCACTTTAAAATTTTTATGTTCAATAAATAATATTTACCGGAAGCCTGCATAAAAAACCCACACTTAAAGTGATATTTAAATTTATTATAGAAATCGGCTGCGGTTTTAAAAATTTGTTCGCCCCTTCCCCATCCCCCTTTGGGCGAAGAAAGGTTCATAGTATGAAAGAGTGGTCAAAGGGCTTTTCGATTATATGCCACAGGAAGGATTCGGTAAAATTTTTAAAAGTGCACCCCGCATGAGTCCACTCTCACGTCCTCCTCCCTCGAAATCACCCGACCCACCTTCCTCTTTGAAATTTTTACATTTAATAAATAATTTTTATCGGAGGGCTCCAGGTATGTGACATCTTGGTAGGGCTAAAATAAGAGAAACTTTGAAAATTAGGGCTTCATTTCACAGCTCATTGTCATGCCTCTATCTCGCCCCTTGGTACTTTTCGATAAATTTTCTTATTTCTCTTCTTTGCCGAGGCCGAGAGAAATCCTCGAAAAGCTTCTCATAGCGAAATGTTGAAAAGCACGAGAGAAATCCTCGAAAGGCTTTTCGTTGGGGGATTTCGAAAAGGACGAAAGAAACCAGCGAGAGGCTTCCCATCGGGAAAGGTTGAAAAGGGCGAGACAAACTCTCGAGAGACTTCCCATCCCGAAAGGTTTAAAACCGCGAGAGAACCAACCATCGAGCAGCTTCCCATCTGAAAGCGTCGAAATGCTGGGAAAATCATCGAGATGAGATTTGCCGAAATGCGAGATGGAAATGAAGCTTTCAGAGTCAAACTTACCGCATTGCTGGTTTAAGTCATAATTTCTCAAAGGAGTCCATCTGCTTATCCAATCTCTTTTTAGCTCACAGGCTATCTCAGCCTGAGAGCTGTACCCGTCGGTTCTGTGTGTATGCATGTACGTACGTACGTACGTATGTATGTACGTAACGCGATAACTCTTGATTAATAAAATGTACGATTTGCTTCAATTTTTTTATGTTCATTCTGATAAGGCGTTCCGCTGATTAGTTTTGACGGTTCATTGGTTAAGGATAAAGGGAGAGAAAGGGGGCTGGTCCCCCCCCCCCTCCTTAATTTAGATAAATAGGTTTTCATGCAGAATTATTCGATTTGCTCCAAATTTCGTATACCGGTTTATTATGTTAAGGAGCTTCCCTGATTAAACTTGGAGATTCATTAGTTAAGTATGAAGGGGGGAAAGGGGGGTAAACCCCCTTCTTAATTTAGATAAATGGGTTTTTCATGCAGAATTATTCGATTTGCTCCAAATTTGGTATACCGGTTCATTATGTTAAGAAGTTGCCTTGATTAGATTTGGAGGTTTACGGGTTAAGTATAAAGGGGGAGAAGGGGACTGGACCCCCCCCCCCTTAATTTAGATAAATGGGCTTTTCATGCAGAATTATTCGATTTGCTCCAAATTTGGTATACCGGTTCATTATGTTAAGAAGTTGCTTGATTAGATTTGGAGGTTTACGGGTTAAGTATAAAGGGGGAGAAGGGGACTGGACCCCCCCCTTAATTTAGATAAATGGGCTTTTCATGCAGAATTATTCGATTTGCTCCAAATTTGGTATACCGGTTCATTATGTTAAGAAGTTGCTTGATTAGATTTGGAGGTTTACGGGTTAAGTATAAAGGGGGAGAAGGGGACTGGACCCCCCCCCCCTTAATTTAGATAAATGGGCTTTTCATGCAGAATTATTCGATTTGCTCCAAATTTGGTATACCGGTTTATTATGTTAAGGAGCTTCCTTGATTAAACTTGGAAGTTCATTGGTTAAGGATAAATGTGGAGAAGGGGGCTGGTCCCCCACTTAATTTAGATAAATGGGTTTTTCATGCAGAATTACTCAATTTGTTCCAAATTTGGTATACCGGTTTATTATGTTAAGGAGCTTCCCTGATTAAACTTGGAGGTTCATTAGTTAAGTATAAAGGGGGAAAGGGGGTAGACCCCCTCCTTAATTTAGATAAATGGGTTTTCCATGCAGAATTATTCGATTTGCTCCAAATTTGGGATACCGGCTTATTATGTTAAGAAGCTGCCTTGATTAGATTTGGAGGTTTATGGGTTAAGTATAAAGGGGAGGGGCTAGTCTCCCCCTTAATTTAGATAAAAGGGTTTTTCATGCAGAATTATTCGATTTGCTTCAAATTTAATATACCGATTTATTCCGATATGGCGCTTCCTTCATTAGATTTAGAGGTTCATTGGTTAAGTATACAAGGGCGAAAAGGGGGAAAGTCCCCTCCCTTTAATTTAGATAAATGGATTTTCATGGAGAATTATTCAATTTACTTTAATTTTTTTTTCTGTGTTCGTTCTAATAAGGAGCTTTCCTGATTAGATTTGGAGGTTCATTTGTTAAGTATAAAAGGGTTAAAGGGGTTAGACCACCCTTAATTTAGCGATATGTTTCTTTTTTTCATGCAGAATTATCTGATTTGCTTCAAATTTGATATACTGATTTATTATAGTTAAGGAGTTTCCGTGATTAGATCTGGAGGTTCATTGGTTAAGTATAAAAGGGGCAAACGGGGGATATTTCCCTTCATTTATTTTTTGAAAGACATTATTCTTTGAAATAAGAGTATAATATACAATTAGTGTGAATAACCTGTGAGCTCAATGCCATCAGTTTAACTCGCACTTATCTTTTTATTGCTATTAACCGATGTGGGTTGTGAAGCATAGTGGTTTATGTATTCAGTTCTGTATAGTCCTAGTTTCAAACTTTACTGTTAAATTTAGTGTCATTTTGCCCCGAATTTTCAATGTTTCTCTTATTTTAGCTCTGCCAAGCTGCCCCATACCTGGAGACTCATATACATACTATTTATTAAATATAGTAAGTTCAAAGAGGAAGGTGAGTGAATTCTGGGGGGCGCGAGAGTGGACAAAGGGGGGGCGGGTAATTTTCAAACTTTTACCAAACCTCTCCTTGACATATCATCGGAAAGTCCTTTCACCACTCTTTCATATTATGAACCTTTCTCATCCCAGAGTTGAATTCCGGAAGGGGGCGGGGGGTGGAGGAGCGGTGCGGGGGTGAATTTTTTTTTTTAATTGTAGAGATTTCTACAATAAATATCACTAAATGAGGTTTTTTAATGGAGCTCTCCGATAAATATTATTTATTAAATATAAAATTTTAAAAGTGGGGCTGCGTGATTTCCTGGTATATTCTGGGATAAAAGAGGGAACCCACGTGGGAGGGGTAGATTTCAAACTTTTTTTGAACCAGTCTTTTTATATATCATCGGAAAGTTTTCGGTTATCATCGGAAAGTTACTCTTTCATATTATGAACCTTTCTTCTTCTTTCCCTAGTTTGGCGCCCCGAGAGAGGCACTTTTCGAACTTTTTTGAAATCGGGGTGTTTTTAAACATTTTAGATCGGATTTTTTTACTGAGCCCTCCGATAAATAATTTTTAATATATGAAAATTTCAAAGAGAAGGATGGGCAGGGTATATTTCGGGGGGGGGGGGGGCACGATAATTGGAATCCTGGGAGTTGGGACTCTTTTCTATCTTTTGCTGACACCCCTCATGTAATATATCATTGGAAAGCTCTGTGACTACTATTTCATTTTATATATCGCCCGCGCCCCTCCCCTTACTTTGCCCCCGCGCGGGGGCACTTTTCTAAATTTAGCCGACACCCCTCATGTGACATATCGTTGGAAAGTCCTGTGACCACTTATTCATATTATGCACTTTCCTTGCCCCTTCCCCCTACTTTGCTCACCTCGGGGGCTCGTGTAATGTATTCCAGTCGAAGACTTTCTAAAAATGGGGAAATTAAAGATCCAATCTCAAATGACGTAGAAAAATCAATAAAAAAATTTGATCAATTTTATCATCCTTTAGTTCATGTTTTTGCCACTAGGGGATGCTTTTGATTCTTATTTCTTTGGCCATTTTGGTGCTAATTGTCGAAAAATTCTAATTTTTGATACTTAAACTCCCCTTACCGCTTCATAGCTATTCGCGTTTTTTCACCTTTTTTCAACAAGGGGGCACCCTTACAAGACTTTTCCAGTCTTATGGCTCCTTTATAGCCTCCCTTTGGTTTGTTGTTTTTTTATTCCATCTGTTTTCAGTTACCCTATATTTAATAAAATCTGCCTTATATATATGTAAAAACAATGATTTCAATAATCTATTCCAGAACATCTCCTTTGTAGATTCTCGAAAGTAATCGATGACTGTATCGATTGTGTATTTTACGATAACGATTTTTGTCGATTGGTAAATTTTCGAGAATCGCCCATCACTAAGCCCTATCACTACTATGAAATTGTCGGCCAGAATAATAGCTAAGTTTTCCAAAAACTGTTTTTAGCTTTTCTCGTTATAATCGATGGTAAAACATCTCGATTGTAGATTCTAGGAATTAATCGATGGCTGTATCGATTGTGATTTTTTACGATGACGATTTTTCTTGATTGTCGAATTCTCGAGAATCGCCCATCACTAATTAAAGGAGAATTAATGTGAAATATTCTAATATTTTGATCCACTTGAATAAATATTCTAATATTTTGTCTTTTCAAAATAATTTTTTTTCAATTAATCTGTTCAAAAATGATATTAATTTCAAGATAATAAATAAGTTTAATCAACAACAAGTTCTTAATAAAAATATTGTTTGCATATTTGCATTAAAAGACATTAAATTACCAAACGATATTTTCAATTTGTAAAAAAAAGTAATTGTTCTAATATTTTGATTATGAGCTGTACACCAGATCCTTTGGATGACATTATTCCTTTCCACTTAGGCAGTCTAATCGCCGTCGCCCTATTCTCTTTTGATTCGACCCTGCTTCTTGTTCAGAAAACTTTCAACGTCCAAATAGTAATTACATGGTGAGAGGACATTTCGTCTCCCAGATTATTTAAAGTGCACGTCTATTCCGTGTATGCAACAGTGACTTATAAGTAGAAACTCGAACTTGACTACTATCACCTATCAATCATTGAAGCAATGCAAAAGTACATTATAAAAAATTTGCAGGAAACTGTATAGTCAATCGACTGTGTTTATAGATAACGGAAACTTAATCGTAATTTTACCATTTAATAGCTTATTTCCATTTTAACCATTTAATAGGTTATTATTTTAACAACCATTATTTACAAAAACGATTGAATGAGTAGACAGTTTGTTGCAAATTTTTTACACGTACGTGCGAAGTTTAATTTTAATTTAAAAAGAGAGGATAAGCTAATTAGCGTATTTTTTAAATTAACTGTGGATTATAAGTGTAAAAATGATTACTTTTGTAATTTTTATGTTAAAGTAAGTTTTAATAATACAGTAAAACCTATGAAAATGAAATCTGACTTAAACGTTTAAAATCTCAGTCTTCCGGCGGAAAGAATATCATTATCATACAATTATACTTGGTAATACGGAAACCTGTTTAAAGCAGAATCGTTTTTGTTTCCTTGCTCCTGGACGTTCGGTTTTCGCAGTATTCTGCTTACATTGTTACCATATTCTAATTACAACAAGAAGTTTTTCGAATAAACAGCAGCTCATACACAAAAATTAAAATCCTAAAACCAATGTGAGCCACTGTAAAATGTTAATAAATAATAATAATAATAATAATAATAATAATAATAATAAATAAATAAATAAATAAATAAGGCGCGCTATTTGTTGTTTTCTACTCTGCTCTGAAACCGTTAAACGCAAGATCCATTTATCTTAAATCCTTAAATGGTAAAATCTTATGCTTCAGTCTGTAGGAATATCATACCATTAAAACTGTTCAGACGGAAACCTGACAAAAGCGGAATTTTTTTCCTCTTTTGTCAGGCTGTTCCATTTTCACAGTATTCTGCTTACATGTTTTACTGTAGGCTACAAGAAGTTTTCCAAATAATCAGCAGTGCATACACAAAAACTGAAATCCTAAAACGAATGTGAGCCATTGTAAAATGGTAACCAAAAATCAACCAAAAAATAAGGCGCGCTATTTGTTGTTTTCTGCTCTTCTCTGAAACCGTAAACGAAAGGCCATTTTATGATTCCGGCGGAAGGAATATATATTCCAATTATAAGTGTATATAATTCCAATTATAAGTGTTAAGACGGAAACCTGGTAAAAGCGGAATTTTTTCCGTTGTTTCGTTTTTACAGTATTCTGCTTACATGTTTTACTGTAGTCTACAAGAAGTTTTCCAAATAATCAGCAGTGCATACACAAAAACTGAAATCCTAAAACGAATGTGAGCCATTGTAAAATGGTAACCAAAAATCAACCAAAAAATAAGACGCGCTATTTGTTGTTTTCTGCTCTTCTCTGAAACCGTAAACGAAAGGCCATTTTATGATTCCGGCGGAAGGAATATATATTCCAATTATAAGTGTATATAATTCTAATTATAAGTGTTAAGACGGAAACCTGGTAAAAGCGGAATTTTTTCCGTTGTTTCGTTTTTACAGTATTCTGCTTACATGTTTTACTGTAGTCTACAAGAAGTTTTCCAAATAATCAGCAGTGCACACACAAAAACTGAAATCCTAAAACGAATATGAGCCATTGTAAAATGGTAACCAAAAATCAACCAAAAAAAATAAGGCGCGCTATTTGTTGTTTTCTGCTCCTCTCGGTAACCGTAAACGAAAGGCCATTTGTCTGAAGTCATTTGTCTTAAATGGTAAAATCTTATGCTTCCGGCGGAAGGAATATCATGCAATTATAACTGTTAAAATGGAAACCTGACAAAAACGGAATGTTTTCAGCTGTTCCGTTTTTACAGTATTTTGCTTACATATTTTACTGTATTCTACAAGAAGTTTTCCGAATAAACATCAGTGTACATACAAAAACTGAAATCCTAAAACGAAAGTGCGCCATTGTAAAATGGTAACCAAAAATCAACCAAAAAATTAAGGCACGCTATTTGTTGTTTTCTGCTCTTCTCTGAAACCGTAAACGAAAGGTCATTTGTCTTAAATAGTAAAATCTTATGCTTCCGGCGGAAGGAATATCATACAATTATAAGTGTTAAGACCTGGTAAAAGCGGAATTTTTCCCGTTGTTTCGTTTTCACAGTATTCTGCTTACATGTTTTACTGTATTTTACAAGAAGTTTTCCGAATAAACGTCAGTGTATATACAAAAAGAGAAATCCTAAAACGAAAGTGAGCCATTGTAAAATGGTAATCAAAAATCAACCAAAAAATAAGGCGCGCTATTTGTTGTTTTCTGCTCTTCTCTGAAACCGTAAACGAAAGGTCATTTGTCTCGAGCAAGCTGATCTGTCTGATTTGAAGGTAATTCCATTTTTATAGAACAACCTGATCAGCAACCTTTCAGGTTATGTATCCGAACCACTCCTCGACAAGCAGACCATGTTTATCGGAAACAATTAGAGGTATCAGACGAAAAAAATAACCTGAGATGCTTGTCAATGTCTCCACGATAATTCCAGTTCTTGCTTGTTTTCAGGGTATGAGATAGTTCTTGATGGGTTTTTTTTTTTTTTAAATCTTCACCTGGGAGGGATAGCAGAATTGCACGCTGCTCGTTATATCATAATGAATATATTGCCGTTAAGAACAAAGAACCTGGTTTCTATTTTTGAATAAGATTAGGGTTATAATGACCTCTAGACGTTTATTCGCTATTTTGAACTTGCTTCGTTAGTGTATGCAATTGACCATGGATGGCGCCGAGAGGGGGCAGGATGGAGACATTGCCCCTCTGTGGATTTTGAAGTTTAATTAACTAAATTTTCTTTTATCTGAGAGGATTGTAAAAAAGAAAAAAATATAGTAAAATGCATTCTTTCCATGTGACTTAACCCTCTATATATCATATTATGAATTAATGAAAGTTTCTTTTTATTCGTGAATTTTTGAAACTACATTAGAAGTTTTACACAATCATTAAATATATTTTACTAGGATTTTTCCAATTAAAATTAATTAATTATATTTGAATTTATAGGGATTTTGTGAAATATTTAGAGCTCCACTCAAATTTTTTATTTAATTTTTTTTAGTTTTTTATAGAATTAGGAAATGTACAAATATAAGGATTTTACAACAGAAATATAGAAATATTTGAGAGCAGAAACTTTTACCACATAATCTTTCAATGTCAAAAAAGCTGAAAAGATGTAAATGAAAAAAAAATCATCCTTTTAAAAATATTTTTGTTTTGTGCAACCATTAATGCTTTTCGAACAAGATAAAGTAAAGTACCTATAACTCATTCTAAACTGTATTACTACTAACTGATGTACTAAAGAAATTTTATAACACATTATTTTAATGGTACTCAAACCCTCCGAGCGTCTTGAGGGCTTTCCTGCATTTTCATAAAAATGCTTATAAAAATAATCTTAATGTAAATTTTCTTTCTTTCCCTGTTTGTTCCTAAAATACATTTCATACCCCTTTATTTGATATTATATTTTAAAATACAATTCCGTTTAAAATATTTTTTCTACAACAGATTTAAGTTGTTTTGGGGGAACGGAAAATACATCCAAACCGCTCAGGGGGTTAAAGTACCGCCGGGCATAAACGGTTAAAACAATTAAAAAGTGAGAGAAAAGAAGTTAAAAAAATTTTATTAAGCGGCACTGCCTCCCTCCCCCCCCCCCCCCCCCACTCCCGTTCTTAAACCCATAGACTTGAGATAACTAATGATATAATAAAGAGGATAAGACAAATAAAAATTAAATTTAAAAAATCAAAAAACCCGACTGCATAAAAATCGAACTAATTAATTATTTCTCTTCAATGTGAAACTATTTTTTATATTACTTACCTATTTTTTTATTTACTTGTATTGATGACTTTTAAGTTGTGTTTAATTGTTAGTTCCTATCTATAAACACTGTTTTGATGAGGCCTATAGATGTCTATGATGGTTAGAGTTGGAGTAAAGCTAGAGATCCTACCTACACAACTTCCAGGTTGTGTAATATTTAAACCGAGCGTCTGACTGTAAAATAGTCAAAGAAACATCGTCTTCATTTTGAATGACTTATCCAATGATATGCCACTCAATAGGGTGCGTAATTTTTTTTTTGTCTCTACCACCATTTTGTATTTTACGGCCGCCATTTTGAATTTATAAAAACAAAAACTAGCCTATAACCATCGGGCGGTTAAGACGAATCGATAGAGACACCATTTATTAAAATCCATCCAGCCGTTGTGATGTTTCGAGGGTATAAAGAAATCCACATACCCGTACATAGGCGTGAAACATATAACACTTCTTGGCAGTCGGGTAATAATAATAATAATATTGAGATAATAAATAGCAACTGGAAACACATTAAGAAACTACATTTTAATAATGAAGTGTAAAAAAGGGAGGCTTTAATCTGTTTTTAAAATATCACTGACATATAATTTTCCTAAAAATGACCTCCACCATTAAAAATTATACATAGAATTAATCTGACAAAAAAAAAATTAATTAATTTATAACTAAATAAATAAAATAGGGCAAACTTCAACGGGATCGGATGAAATTACTCGGTATGATACTAAACTCTAATTAGAAACAATATTATCCTGTCATTAATAAAAAAATATATCAATGAAATTAATATGTGGAAGATTATTATATAAAATTGCAGGATTCAGATAGGATTTAGAAGACAGCGTCATCTTTATATCATCTTAATATTATGAACGAAAAATTTAAATTTACGTTAATGTTTTTACATGTTTTTTTTTATTTCGTGATTAATTAGTTCAATCATTAATTTCTATGGTTTTTTTATATATATATATATATATATTTTTTTTTTTTCTTTTTTTTGTAACATTTTTTTTTCTTTTTTGGAGTAATGAAAACAATTGCTGTTTTGTGCTAAAAATTACGCTAATTTATAACAGTGATGATATATTGAGTTTGTTTCCTCGATGTTTTCCAATTCTTATAAACACTTATTTTTTGTAATAATAATTTCTGGAAAAACTTTAATCAGAAAAAAGTTTTGAAATACTATGTTTTTTAATTAAATACATAATGAACAATTACTTATACCTGAACATTACGAATAACTTAAGAAAGATTTACAGTAGTCAGAAATATAAATACATTGCACGAGAGAGGAAAATTACAATCTGGCGAAAAAAGTGTCGCCCAAATAGAAAGCGGAAACTTCTCATTTGTTTAAATAAATAATAAAATTATTGCGATTTAAAACTTACGTAATTTACACAAGATAAAAGTACATATATCAGTGTAAAATATTTTATTTAAAAAACAGATATGCTTCATTTGCAAGGCAAAAAACAGTCATTATCAAATAATAACTCTGCTTCAAGTCACAATTATTATTATTATTTTAAATAAAACAAGTTTAAAAAGTAAATGTAAGACTCCCCTACGAAAAGTTATACCTCCTCCTTTGACATATCTTTATTCATATCATTATGCGCTAAAATACATCGCCATTATTACTTACAAAATAAAAAAAGAAAGCTGTCAATGTGTTTCTTTTACGGACAACCCCATATAAATCCAATGGACGGAAGTTGCAGTCAAACTTCGGCGGGAGAAAAACGTCCTAATATCACATGCAGTGTTGAATTCAGGGGTGGCCCCCGGGGGGCATCCCCCCCGGAGTAATGAAATGTCCCCTCCAGAAGATTTGAAATTTTGCGTTTTCAATGGTCAAAAAGTGCAATCCCCCCCCCCCCCCGGAACTCTATAGTGTCCCCCCCGGAGCCACAGAAATCCCTCCTGGAGAAAAGTGTCTGAATTCAACACTGGTCACATCACTTTATCTTGGGGTCAAAAAGAGGTTTCAAGAATTTTGAAGAATTTCTTTTTGCTATGTACATTTACTTACTATTATATACACATATAGGTAATACTTAAAAAAAAAAAAAAAAAAAAAACTGATTTTGATAAGAAAAAAAAGTCATTTTGTGGGTAAAATTTGAGAATTTCAATTTTCTTAAAAAAATTTTAAAGAATTTTAAAGTTTGTGATTTTTGATACATTACTGTGTTTCAAACACTAAAACGTCTACAAATATTTGTAAAATCACTCCATTATTTTTTTTATCCTCAATATAGTGTACTTATAGATGAATATAGGGATAGATTTTACAATATAATGAATAAATAAATAAATAAAAATCAAAACGTAGAATAAATCATGTTTTTTGCTGCGTTTTTGCTCATGTTTGTATATTTCATTTTTTTTCCTCATAAAATAATTCATTAATTGTAAAATCGATCCCTAATTTTATTAAGTACATTACATTGAGGATACAAAAAAAAAAAAAAATAATAATAATAATAATGGAGTGATTTGACAAAGATTTGTATAAGTTTTGGTGTTTTAAACACAGTAAAGTATATAAAAAAAAACAGCAATCCTTAAAATACTTTAAATTAAAAAAAAAAAAATTCAATTTTCACCCACAAAACTATTTTTTTTCTTGTCAAAATCAGTTTTTCTAAGTATTAACTATAATAATATGTGTATACAATAAGTAAATGTACATCAATAAAAAAAAAATTTCAAAGTTCTTCAAAGGGTATCTAGTCCCTTAAGGGGATGGGTGGACGTTCTTTCTCTTTTTATTTAAAAGCTCTATAAATTATAATTGAAATCAAGCAAAGATTTTATCAGTACACACAGCACGTTTTGAAATAAAATATTTAAATTTTCTGTCGGACGAAAATGTTTTTTAAAGAAAATAATACATAAGAAATTCATATTTAAAAATTCCCCATGCAATTTCTAAATGATTGAAAGCCAAAGATTAATTTAATATAGGATCAACATTTAAAAATAATCAAATATGTTTATTAGTTTTGATATACATCAATTATTACTAAAATTATAGAATTTTTTTTACGCTTGTTGGACACAGAGCCGTCCTTAGCGAAAGCGGGACCGGGTGCAAAAATTTTTGCGAGGCCCTTCCCTTGAAACAAGTCAAATCCCTCGCATTTCGACCAATGTTACCAATTTAGCTGATATTTTTTATTCTTCTTCCTGAAATTTCGATTGGTAATTTTTGCTTTATTGGATGACAGACATTACTTGATTAAATAAAATGAAAGTAGTTTGAAATTCTGGTAGGTATTTTTGAACTAAAAAAATCTGCTAAGTTGACAACACTTATTTCCCTCAAAGGAATCGCCTTTTTGATACAGCTCGCATGACATACATAGGGACGTACTCAGGATTACACTTTTTTTTCGCGGGGGGTTGGGGGTGGGTAGTATATTTTAGTAGAGGTTTTACTTACTCAGGACGAATCTCCTTTCATATAATACTCAGACTCATAAGGGATCAAATAATTCTTTTTTTTTTCTGTAGATTTGTGGCGAGCCGGATTCATTCTTGCCACTTGCCATTTCATGTCGGAGCGACATTCATTTCTTTCTCTCTTCTCTTTTAATTTAATTCGTGATATTGTACAGTCGTTAAAGAAAATATAGAACATCTCCATATATTTCAATCACCAAATTGCCTCAGCGATGCAAAAGGAATTGTACGACTAGGAATCGTGTCTGCTTTTTGAATTTGAATACAGATTTTGAAATAGAAGTTATCTACACAATAAACCACCTGCAGGCCCAATTTTAGTAGCTGATCGGTATGTTTATCATTGTGTTTTCCTGCATCCAAAAGGTATGAAAACATGGAGGACTAGGAGCAGGAAAACACAATGGTAAACCTACCAGTCAGTCACTAAAATCGGGTTTGCAAGTGTTTTACATCAAGATATGATTTGGCAGATCAGTTCCATTTTAATATGCGAATCGAGTTTTAACTAATCCTGGAATTTCAGCCGTCAACTCGATGAGGTGATGGTTTATGCAACCGCCTCCCGATCTATGACAAAAATTATTTTCAGTGTCTATCGACTCTGTTCGCATTTCCCAAACGTGAAAATTTTTGTTAATTTTATACATTTTTTAATCAAAATTTAAATTTTAGTTATTTTTAAACAAAAAAAATCGACACAAGATGACTTTTATATTTTTAATAAATGTTAATTGTTACATTTCTGTATTGCTCTTTAACATTACGTGTTTAAAAATCGCCAAGTCTTGGCTGCAAATCGCAAGCACAATATTGTCCTTTCCTGATTTCGTTCTATCGCCGCACACTGTGAGGACGTGCTTTTTTTTTCTTTTTTTTTTTTTTCAGACACTGATCAAACGGTTTTCAGTTTTTATCGAGTCTGTTCTCACTTCCAAATCATGACAATTTCTAATAATTTTTATACATTTTTGAATCAAAACTTAAATTTTAGTTATTTTTAAACAAAAACGTCGACTGAAGATGACTTTTATATTTTTAATAGCTCTTAATTATTTCATTTCTGTATTGCTCTTTATGATTAAGTGTTTAAAAATCGCCAAGTCTAGGCAGCAAATTACAATCACAATACTGACCTTCCCTGATTTCATTTTACTGCCACATACTGTGGAGAAGTGCTTTTTTCCTGTAATTGACTGAACGATTTCCAGTGTTTATCGAGTCTATTCAAATTTCCCAATCACGACTTTTTTTGTTAATTTTATACAAAGTGTTAATTTTGTACAGTTTTAATTCAAAAATCTCGCTTTTTTTTTTTTTTTTTTTTTTTTTTTTTTTTTTTTTTTAAGTAATAACATAATTCAACTTTCAGTTGACCTCAAACAATTAATCCATTTTATTTAATTTTTCAACTACTTTTCAGCACTGAAGTTACGCTTGAAATTATTGAATATTAAAGACGTGAATTATCACTTTGCTAAGTAAGTGTAAACCAACAGAGTGAAAAATGTCCAAGCCGGGAATCGAACACGGGTCCCTGGAATAGCGCCCCAGTGCTCTACCATTAAGCCGTGAGGACGACGCCCATTTGGCATCTCTCACTCACATAGGTCGGTAAGGCTGCTACCGCAGCTACTAGACGGAAAAATCTTCACGAGCACACAATCTTGCGGCATAACATGAGACGCAAATGAGCCCAGCATCGGTGAATATACAATTTAATTAATTTTTCAACTACTTTTCAGCAGTGAAATTGCGCTTGAAATTGTTGAATATTAAAGACGTGAATTATCACTTTGCTAACTAAGGATAAATCAACAGAATGAAAAATGTCCTAGCCGGGAATCGAACCCGGGCCACTGGAATAGCGCTCCAGTGCTCTACCACTAAGCCACGATGATGATGCCCAGTGGCACGATGCCTCGTGGCTTACTGGTAGAGGGGAGCGCTATTCCAGGGGCCCAGGTTCGATTCCCGGCTTGGTCATTTTTCACTCTGTTGGTTTACGCTTAGTTAGCAAAGTGATAATTCACGTCTTTAATATTCAATTAAGGGGACAGTACACTTTTAAAAGTCGCAGAACACGCAAAATTGTGTCATGTGCTTTACATTTTTTTTTTTTTTTTTTTTTTTTTTTTTTTTTAATTTTAAGTAATGTCTCTAGAAGCACAAAAATTTCAGAATATCTTTGTGTGGTATTGAACTATGTTTAAAAAATTTTAGTTTGGATATAATATTTTTTAAAAAAATCTACAGGTAGGTTTCAAAATGATATTTAAAAAAATTTATACCGAATAACATTTCACTGCGCGCATGATATCTCATGCAGATTTCATGTTATTTACATAAATTTTATTTTAAATTAAACAGAATACCCTGGACTATAATTTGAACTAAAATGTTTATAAATGGTTAATTAGATAAAGAGAAATTAGAGTTTAATTATAAAAAATTGAAAAATCATGAATTTTTACATACATTCAATCTTATAATTTTTTCATACTGATCACAGCTGCATAATTCTAGTTCATTTTCATTATTATATGCACATTCAGGTAGAGTAAAAATTTTGAAGCTATACTTCAAACGGTTTTGGAGATATCATACGCGCAAGTGTAAAAAACCTGATTTTGAGAAAAAGCCGTTTAAAGATTTAAATGTGTTTTACATATATAAAACTCACAATAAAAAAAACAAACCTACTAATAAAATAACTTATTCAGTATTAAAAATAAAATTTGAGGCTTTCTTAAATTGATAAATAAAAAATAGTTTGTAAAATGCAGTAAAATACAGGAAATTGCGTACAACTTTTACCAGTCGTAGAAGATGTGAAATTCTGTCATTTGCTTTGGATTTTTTAAAAATAAATAATGATGACTCTAGTAGCACCGAAATTTCAGGGAATGTTTACTTGATATTAAACTATGTTTATAAAATTTTAATTTGGATATAATACAACAACAACAACAAAAATTCAAGGGATAGGTTTCAAAATATTTTTAAATTTTACGTTGAATAACATTTCATCGCACGCAAGATATCTCAACCAGATTTCATTCAATTTACATAAATTTTATCTTAAATTAAACATAATATTCTGTACTATAATTTAAACTTATTTTTTTATAAATGGTTAGTTATATAAACAGTAATTACTTTTGAATTATAAAAAAATAGAAATCATGAATTTTTGCACACATTCAACCTTATAATTTTTTTCAAACTAAACACAGCTGCCTATTTCTAGTTTATTTTCATCATTATATGAATATTCAGGTATAATAAAAATTTTGAAGCTATACTTCAAACGGTTTTGGAGATATCATGCGTGCAAGCGTGCAGAATTTCATTTTGAGAAAAAGCCGTACATTTTTGCATATATTCAACCTTATAATTTCTTACAAACTATACACAGCTGCATAATTTTAGTTTATTTTCATGTTTATGTGAACATTTAGGTAGGATAAAAATTTTGAATCTATACTTCAAACGGTTTTGGAGATATCATGCGCGCAAGCGTGTAAAATTTCACTTTGAGAAAAAGTCGTACATTTTTGTACACATTCAACCATATAATTTCTTACAAACTATACACAGCTGCATAATTTTAGTTTATTTCCATGTTTATGTGAACATTTAGGTAGGATAAAAATTTTGAAGCTATACTTCAAACGGTTTTGGAGATATCATGCGCGCAAGCGTGTAAAATTTCACTTTGAGAAAAAGTCGTACATTTTTGTACACATTCAACCATATAATTTCTTACAAACTATAAACAGCTGCATAATTTTAGTTTATTTCCATGTTTATGTGAACATTTAGGTAGAATAAAAATTTTGAAGCTATACTTCAAGTGGTTTTGGAGATATCATGCGCGCAAGCGTGCAAAATTTCATTTTGAGAAAAAGTCGTACATTTTTGCACACATTCAACCTTATAATTTCTTACAAGCTATACACAGCTGCATAATTTTAGTTTATTTCCATGTTTATGTGAACATTTAGGTAGGATAAAAATTTTGAAGCTATACTTCAAACGGTTTTGGAGATATCATGCACGCAAGCGTGCAAAATTTCATTTTGAGAAAAAGTCGTACATTTTTGCACACATTCAACCTTATGATTTCTTACAAACTATACACAGCTGCATAATTTTAGTTTATTTCCATGTTTATGTGAACATTTAGGTAGGATAAAAATTTTGAAGCTATACTTCAAACGGTTTTGGAGATATCATGCGCGCAAGCGTGCAAAATTTCATTTTGAGAAAAAGTCGTACATTTTTGCACACATTCAACCTTATAATTTCTTACAAACTATACGCAGCTCCATTATTTTAGTTTATTTCCATGTTTATGTGAACATTTAGATAGGATAAAAATTTTGAAGCTATACTTCAAATGGTTTTGGAGATATTATGCGCGCAAGCGTGCAAAATTTCATTTTAAGAAAAAGTCGTACATTTTTGCATACATTCAACCTTATAATTTCTTACAAACTATACACAGCTGTATAATTTTAGTTTATTTCCATGTTTATGTGAACATTTAGGTAGGATAAAAATTTTGAAGCTATACTTCAAACGGTTTTGGAGATATCATGCACACAAAATTTCTTTTTGAGAAAAATACATACATTTTTGTACACATTCAACCTTATAATTTCTTTCAAACTATAAAACTCATAATAAAAGAAATAAAACTACTAATAAAATAACTTATTCAATATTAAAAATAAAATTTGATGCTTGCTTAAATTGAGAAATAAAAAATATTTTGTAAAATGCAGCAGATTATAAAAAATTACACTAAAAAATGGAGTAGAATACAGGCATTCTTCGGTTAGTGTGTAATTAATCGAGGGATAACTGTAGTAAAAAAAGAACACTTACCTCGTTAAAAAAATTATTTATAAACCACAAAGCAGCTAAAATTTTATTTTGCTTTAATTGCAAAGTGAAGTATGTCGTTATAACGAATATGGTTTACATATTTTGCAAAAAATTATCAAAATTTACCACTTTCATAAATAATCCCTTCCCTTTCTTTTATTTTTTCTAATTTTGAACAATTGATCATGTGTCTATTTCTTCGCACTTCCAAACTCAATTCTGTAGCATTTCTTTCAGCTTCTGCGATTCGTTGCATGTCAATTTTATTTGCCGCTTGTAAAGTGAACTGCCCAACGCGGAAACCTAAAGAATCCATAATTTGGAGTCTTCCTTTTCTTCCTTCATTAAATGCCACAACTGCTTCATTCGCAGCAATGTCAGCAATTATTCTGCTTGAACCACTAATTTTGGGACAGAATTTCAATACTAATGAATTAAAAGTTTCATTAGGATTCTGAGTTCGACCCCGAGGTAACGATTCAAAAGTTTAGGATCAGATAAATCCTTAAAAATTTTCTTTATGGAATCCATTACTGGTGCTGGTATGACATTTTTATGGTGAAAATTTTTCAGTTTCCCTTCTGCTTTTGCCTTTTGGTATTTACACCACGATGCGTCTCCTTGTGGGCAAAAATCATGGAGCGGCTCTTGATCGTTTATGAAAATAAATCGCCCATACGGCTTTTCGCATATCCATGACACAGTTTTTATTGTTCCTTATAGCACCTCCATAATAAGTGGTTAACTCAACGATTAATTTGTCAGTTAAACGTCCCTTGCCAAACAATGATTTGCCATCTTCTAGCTTTTTCCCACGCATAGAATTCTTTAATTCTCTAAGTCTGCTCCCCATTTTTTTCTGGATGTGACCTACACATTCTACCTTCTTTAATTCTTTATCTGCTCCATAAACATGACTTTTTTTTAGGTCAAGGAAAGTTTTTGTGTCTCCATCACCAATGTAATTTAAATACTGGGCATTGTATTTTTCTTCGGAACGGCGAAAAATCTTTAACATGCCGTTAACTTCCATCATCGCAGCCGATCCAGAGTGATTTTTCACACACTGCTTTTCATGGCTTTTCTTCCAGTCTGCAAGTTCTTTCCCCTTTTTATTCTTAATTCCTATTTCACAGCGTTTACAATAGGAAGACATTATTTCTATATCCAAAACTTTTCCGCTTTCAGCACCAATTACGCTGGTAATTCCGATCTTCGAAGAGTGACCGCGTGTTTTCCACGACCCTTCTCCACTGACAGTCAATTGTGATTGGCCTGTCATTTCAATTTCTTGCTGTTTAGCATTGAGCATTGATGTGCAAGCAACATTCGACACTGAATTTGCTATCTTTTCCAATGATCGATTATATGCAGACTTTTGCACAGGTGGTGGCAAATCCACTGCACCACAAAAATTTTTCATGCTGCATAAACCTTGACCAATGCATCTCATTGCATAGATAAATCGCATGTTTATTTCTGGTATATTTGATTTTTCACCCATCATGCGTGAATTTCTAAATGATTTAAGTTCATTGCACTTCTTACAGCTTATTTGGAAAACAGATGAGAGTCCATGTACACGAGTCTCTGACAGTTCCACATCTGAGCCACACATTCTACAGCACAAATTATTTGATATTACCTTTGATAAAATATCAATGTCAACTATTCTATATCCAACATTGTCTGTCTCAATAAAACTGTTATCTAAAAGGCTGCTATTTAACTTTTTAGATGATGCACTAGCACCTTGAGACAAATCGCATTTTGGGAAGCGATTTCCTTCAAACTTTCGCTTCCTTGGACGTTATCCTGAAGCACGTTTCATGTTATTATTCATTTAACGTAATAATAAATGAAAGAAAACTAATAATAATATTAATTCAGAAAGATTTTGTTCTAAAAAGAACAGTTTTGTTTTAAATTAAATGCTTACTAGCGAAAAAAAATAAGTAAAATGTTACGAAAAATTTTGATCACGTTTCAGAGCAAAGTCATGAAAGCAAACAAGCTCAGTGGCAAGTGGAAGTGGAAGATAATGTTTTAAAGCTTTCTTCTTATTATTTACGATATTCAACTAAAAATTTGTAGCGAATTTACGCATATTTTGTCAATTGCGATAGTGTGAAAGCATGACAGCAGAATGTAAACCAATCTGAAAGCGCGACAGCAGAATGTAAACAAACCGCCATGAGACTACTCGCAGGGCATTTAAATCGGAAATGAAACAGTGATGTTTACATTTTAACCGATATCTCAGTAAATAATAATCGGATAGTTAAAAGATTGGTAACGATTTATTCAGAATAAAATTATCTTTCTAAAAATCTAAAAATCTAAAAATCGATTTTCTGACCATTTTAAAAGTGTACTGTCCCCTTAAACCATTATTACCTGACACAATTACCCATCTCCGTGTTTAATTGTTTGTGGCACAAACTCTCAACTGCAAGTTGAATTATGTTATCGCTCGTGATTTTGAGTTTATTTACATTACTGAAGAGGAAATTTGAAATGGTTAATGTTTTTTTAAATGATTTTTATGTGTTTTCCAACTATTTAATTAAATTGTCTGTATTTTTGGATTTGTTTATAAGTAAAAGTATAGCTTGTTTTAAATGGTTGGTGCCGAAGCATTTTCTTTTTAAGGCGGACTTTCATTTAATCAAATACAACATAACTGCCAAAATGTAATTTATTTATAAAAAAAAAATGGAAAACTCATTTCGATTACAAATTGATTCAATAGTCAGGCCTGCCAATTTCATGCCTTTACTTTCAAGGAGTCTCTTAAAGCTCCAAAATTTTCGAAATTTTAATTTTTTTTAATGTTAAACTCCTATCTGTTCCGAACATTTTGACATACTTGTTTCCTTGAAATTCTCATTAGAACAGAAGTTATATAGCTCTTAGAATTATACAAACGCGTTTCCGAAACTTAAATCATTTTTCTCCTAATGACGTTTTTTGAGCATAACGCGCAGAATATACATGAATATTTTTTCATGAAATTTTCAAAACACATATTTCATGTTAGTCTGTATAAACTGAACCTAAAAGCTCATTTTTATTGTTCAAAAAAATTATTTTTTAGGTGATTATACAGTGGAAATTTTCAAAATTTTGTATTAGCTCAATACAACTTTGTATTAAAAATATAAAAATGCTTTAAATAGAAATTTATTTAGGTTCAGGGTAATTACCATAGTCTGAAGTATAATTAGGCAGGAAAAATGTCATTCTAGTTGCAAAATTTATTTTGTAATCCTGCGCGTAAGCTGTCATACCAATTTTCTGATAAACAATTGTCTGACAGTTTGGAGCCTCCTATAAATGCCAACTCTGCATCTTGCAATTTTTTTCGATGCATGTAATGAAAGAAACTTACTTATATCTTTCGTCTTCCCAAAAAAATTTGTTTTAAAATCATATACATTTTAAGGCTGTTCTCAAATCCAAAAGGACAACTTCTAGACATAAGTTTTAATTTATTTTTGTTCGAAAATGCATGAAACTACCTGGTGTTGTTCTTCAGAAACTATGTCATCGAGCTGTTTTTTTTTTTTTTTCATTTTTTTGCAAACGCAATAGATCTTTCAGAAAATAGTGTCAAAGTGAACGTTTTGAACCGAATTTCCGCGCGAAAATAGGAAAATCACTCATGAGCGGGCGAAAAACGGGTTTGTCACGTGTTCGAAATCGCTTATAACTCAATGGGTAATTGATTGATCAAAAAACGGAAAAAGCAGTTCAATTCCAAATCGCTTCCAAGGCCAGGCTTTCCAATTATCTTTCCGTTAAAAAATGAATTTTTAAATGTGTCAGAACGTTTTGCACTTGTTGAGCAGAGCAGTTAAGAACAGCCTTAAGATATTAAATGTTGAAAATAGTCTTTTTTTGTTTTTTCATTTTTAAGAGTCCTGAGGCAAAGGCCCTACTTCAGTCACGCGAAAAGACCCGTTCGCTAATGGAAGAAAGAAGTCCTATGGAAGAAATTTATAAAGATATCTCGTTCGCATTTCAATATTTTTAGATAATTTTTTTTGCAGTGGCTAGCTGGGGTCTATCTGTATGCAGGCCATTTTCTACTTTTTCAATTTCGTTTACAGGTATTTTTAATCAGGACACTTTCATTGTCAGAACCGGTTCCTAAAATGAAAGAACTTTCTTGAAAAAAATCCCCAATGAAAATCGAAAAAATAAAAAACGGCCTTTTTACAGATCGACCTCAGCTAGCCACTGCAAAAAAAAATCATCTAAAAATGTTGAAATGCGATCGAGATATCTTTATAAATTTCTTCCATAGGAATAGTATTAGCGAACGGGCCTTTTTGCGTGACTGAAGTAGGCTCTTAAAATGATTTTTAAGTGTTTTTAACTATTTAATTAAATTGTCTGTATTTTTGTAATTGTTTATAAGTAAAAGTATAGTTTATTTTTAACTGGGGTTGGTACAGAAGCATTTTTTTTAAGTGGACTTTCATTTAATCAAATACAACCTAACTGCCAAAATGTAATTTATTTATAAAAAAAAATGGGAAACTCATTTCGATTACAAATCGGCTTCAATAGTCAGGCCTGCCGATTTCTTGCCTTTACTTTTAAAAATGAGTCAGAAGGTTTCGCATTGTTGAGCAGGGAACTTGAGAATAGCCTTGATTAAAACAAAAATTTAGGCTAGTATAGTGCTCACAAGACGAAAAAACATAACTTATAACAATATAAAAAATGACTTTTTTTCATTAGCTACTCATTTTGGGTTTTCTCCTGGGTTTTCCAATATATTTTCTTTTAAGGCTGTTCTCAACTGCTATGCTTAACAAGCGCAAAACGTTTTGACACGTTTACAAATTCGTCTTTTAACGGAAAGATATAAAATTGAAAGGCCTGACTATGGAAGCATTTTGGAATCGAACTGTGTTTTCCATTTTTTGATCAATAAATTACCTATTGAGTTAGAAGCGATTTCGATCACCTGACAAAGACTTTTTCACCTTCCATTGAGCGGTTATTCTTCTTTCGCGTGGAAATTCGGTTCAAAACGCCCACTTTGATGCTATTTTCTGAAAGATCTATTACGTTTGCAAAAAAAAAAGAAAAGTTTGGCAACATAGTTTCTGAACAACAACACCTGCAAGTTTCATGCATTTCCGAACAAAAATAAATTAAAACTTATGTCATAAAGTTGTCCTTTTGGATTTGAGAACAGCCTTAATAACGGGACTAGATAGTGCGTAAGGGGGAAAAACATGCATAGTTCCTCATGCTGAAAGACTTATTAGAAGAACTTTATATTGTTGACAAATCTTGCGAAAATAAATGCAATTTTCACCTATGTCACGGAAGTTCGTTGTTTCGGCAGAATCTGCGGCGCCCATATTATCCCTATTTTTAAAAAACAACTGGATCAGCAGCCTTTTACAGGTTATATATCTGAACAACTTTTCGACAAACAGACCCTGTTTATCGGAAACAATCAGAGATATCAAACTAAAAAAAAAAAAAAAAAAAAACCTTTAGATGCTTTGAGACATTGTCAATGTCCCCGTGGTAATTCCAGTTCTTGTTTATTTCAGGTATGTGATTGTTCTTGATGACTTAAAAAAAAAAAAAAATCACCTCGGAGGGATAGCAGAATTTATTGCTGTTTGTTATATCATAATGAATTCATTACCGTTAAAAACAAAGAACCTGGTTTCTGTTTTTGAATAGGATTGGGGTCAGGGGTGGGGAATTTTTAGAATATCCTTCCAGCCAATTATTTACTTTACCAGCCAGATAGATGAACGTCCAGTTGAAAATTATTATGAAAAAATGTACGGGACTGGAAAATTAGTAATTACCATTACTATAATACATTTTCGTAATTTCTTTGTATAAAATTAAGAAATATATACAAAAGAGGATAGTTTAGCATAGAATAAAGTTTAGTTCCATGTTTACATGTCTGTGATTTGGAAAGTTACAAAATATAGCTAACTAATAAAAGTTTTGGCAGATATTTATAGCCTGCAGTTTTTATATGATCTATATCGACGGTCGGCAACAGGCGGACCGGGGAAGGTCCAATCCCGGACAGCCAAAAATTTTCAATTTGAATAAATCATTTATTACGGAAATACTACTGGCAATCTAGACGCCAGTTACAGGCGTCTAGATTGCCAGTAGTATTTCCGTTTTTTAGTCCGTTTTTTTTTACAGTGTGGAATCGAGCTATGTGTTTTCCATTTTTTGATCAATCAATAAGCTATTGAGTTAGAAGCGATTTTTATCACGTGACAAAGACGTTTTTCACCCTTTCTTGAGTGTTTATTGTTCTTTCGCGCTGAAATTCGGTTCAAAACGCCCACTTTGGCAATGTTTTCTGAAAGATCTATTGCGTTTGTAAAAAAAAACGGAAAAAACAGTTCTATTACATAGTTTCTGAACAACAACACCTGTTAGTTTCACGCATTTCCGAACAAAAATAAATTAAAATGTATGTCATAAAGTTACCCTTTTGAATTTGAGGACAGCCTTAAGGCTACACAAAATTTAGATAATTAAAGGAAAATGGCTCTCCCTCACTCCCCCCTCCTCTCGACGCCCATGGTTTTTTTAATATCATAATGAATACATTCCCATTAAGAACAAGTACCTTGTTTGCAGTTTTGTATAAGAATGAGCTTATAACGACGTCCACATTTTTTTTCATACTTTGAACTTACCCCGTTAGAATATGCAAACGACAAAACATACAATAGACCTTAAATGCAGTTTGCCTATTAGAGAGTATTAAGAAGGTCAACATCTCCATGTTATTATAGGTTTTATGTTTATATAATCATATGTTTATCTGTTATTTTGACAAGTCAGATTGCAGAAAACATTCATTGCTTTGCGAAAACTTGTTCGTTATAATTATGAAACGATATGTATGCAAACTTATTACAGCAGTAAAAGGTTTTATGATGATGAATAGTGATGGCAAAAAAAAGTTTTTTTCAAAATATCGATACATCGATTTTTTGATTTATCGTTTTAAAGACATCGATATCCAAAAAATAGCGAGCAGAAAATATCCATATATGGGGCATTCTCACAATCTTTTGACTTTTGGGGGGAAAAATCTGACAAAATTAAACTTGCTAAAATAACATTTTAATCTGATAGGCGAATGCCTTAATGATTCAAAATAAAGAAAAAAATGGTCAGCAGCGAAATTTTTTTTATTTAACTGAGGTTTAAGTTAAACTTGCGAGTTTAATTTTCTTTACCATTTTACCCCTATAACTTTTTATTTTCTTCTAAATTTTTACTTATAATGAATTTGCATAGTACCCACAGGACATTCAAATAAGAAATAATAACAATGTAGTACTTTTAATACAGAATTTTTGTATAAGATTGTCTTAAAGGCGTGTTAAAGAAGGGACGGTAAGGTAAAAAAAGGGGATGGTATTGGAAAAAAGGGACGAAATGGTAAAAAGAGGGACGATAATGATGGAACGGTAAGGAAAATTACCACCTATTTTTAGGAAAATCATGTTAAGACTAAGTAATAGCCACAATTTTCATTGATTTTTAGAAACAGTTGTTAACATTGGATTATATATATATATTTTTTTTAATTTACCTCGAAAAGTGCAGGAATAAACCTTGGGGACGGTGAGACTACCAATAAAGCCACGATGCTTGAAATTGATATTTAAATTCTACAGTAAATTTCCCGCCAAAGAATTTTAGACCTTATTTCTCTAGCATACTTCTGCATGAGAAAAAACTTGAAAAAAATTCTGTAGCTGCATCTGAAATGATTTTCTGTATCATTTTAGAAGAGGGATGGTAAGGAATCTAAAACCCAAGGACAGAGTTTAAAAAATAATAATAACCCTAAAAATGTGTGCAGGTTAATTTTTAGCTACATATTTGTATAAAACAATAGTTCCAGTTTCAGAAAAAAATTACATTGAATTATTTTTATTGAAACAATTTTATCCAGACAGCTCCAAACTTAAAAATCAGCATCAGGGACACGGGACGGTAGATGAGTTTTCCTGGTATTTGGATCCCCAACATCGTCCAAAACTTATTTATCTCGTTAATATTGTTATGCAATCATGCAATGCGATGTTCCCTAGTATATGAAATAAAAAAAACACAAAAAAGTTTATTAAATAAAAAATTATTATTCAGGGACATGAAAGTCAAAAGATTGTGAGAATGCCCGATAGATCGGATTATTCTTATTATTACTTAATATTGTAATACACGGAATGATTTATTTTAAAATAATTTTTACCTCTTTACGTACATTTTTTTGAGAATAGTAGAGTTGTTTTATTGTCTGATCCTTTTCCATGTTGAGGGTTAAATAGTCTCTTGTGATAACGTAACAGACTTTTTTAACATTGTTATTTTTCCGTTTAAAATGCTCTTTAACAACAGTTTGATTAATTTTGGTAAAATGTCATCAAATATCACTCTTAGTAATCATGCTACTATTATAAATTGTTGAATAATAATTTTTTTTTTTTTTTTTTTTTTTTTTTTTTTGTTTAACTTTACACACAAAATTACCACAATAAATACAAAACACAACAAAAACCTGTTTCTGAAAAACACAATAACCGAAATATCCTTGACACCTTGGCCAGCAGGGGCATATACCTCTCATGTCACCTAGAATAGGTGGCAACTCTTGGTGGTAATGGTAGAAGCGTCATTTGATCCAATAGGATTCAGTAAAGGTAGACCCTTTTCTATAAGGTTCGAATTTCTCTACTGATTTTTAATCAAAAATCATATAACTTATAATGGGATGCTTTTATGACTATTTTCCAATTACTTAAAACTATTTATACCACGATTTTGTGTATACCCATTTCTATCAAAAGGTGTATTTTGACACGTTTACGTTTGAGCGCAAATAATTTATAAAACTGTTATGCATAAAAATTCAATCTTTGTAAAAACAACAGCAACAGCAGCAACAGTATTTATAAAAACAGCAAGTGTAATAAAATTCTTTCCTTTTTCAACACTACACTTTTTACACGAATGAAAACAAAATCCATGTGTACTGAACCCACTACCAGAATTGGAGAACAAAACGGGTATTTTAATTTTTTTTAGAACTAGTCACTGCAATGATCTATATACTAAAATGCATCATGGCGGAAAACAAGCGAATATCAAAGTTATGCAGCAACTCCTGTATTTTCCGTTACCACTGAAATTGGGATTCTCTAATCTGATTATAATTGATATGATGTTGTAAAATGGTGTTGATATTTATATGTAAAATTGTTTAAAATCAGAAATTATGAAATCCTTAAAAATTAGGATGCCCTTAAGGTGACAAAAGACACCTCATGGTAGAAATAGCTATACTATATGCATGTTTTCAGATCCAGGATGAGCTGGAGGGAAAACTGCTGAATGAATTTAACAAATACTGTACGAAAAGCCCGAAAATTAATTGTGGAGAAATGATTAATCTTAAAAAATAATTTTAAGTTAAAATCCGAATCGGAGGATAGCGATTTCAAAAAATTTTGGTATATTTTCATCGATCATGACCCCCAGACCCCGAAACCACCCTCCGTTCAAAATTGATATATATATATATATATATATATATATATATATATATATATATGTATATATATATATATATATATATATCTGACCTATGTCACACTGTAACGCTCGTATTTATGAACCGATTTGGATGTAATTTGGTGTGTACATAGTACATACCAATGTCTCGACCGAGTTCGTTGGCCAGCTTCATCCGCCATTTTGTTTCAAAATGGCGGCCATTTAAAATTTTTAAAAAAAATTAAAATTTGAAATGTGGTACCAAAAAATTGAAAATGGAAAAATATTTTTTTCTTATGTATTTGACCTTTATACAAAGACTTCGGAGCAGTTTTTGTTTTGTCTATATCTTAAAAAATGGCTGAGTTATAGCATTTTGAATTTCTAGCGTGGCTGACATTTTGAAACTTCCTGAATTTTGTCACGCGATAAAAGGCGTATTTATGAACCGATTTGGATGTAACTTCGTTCATACATAGTACATACAAATGTCTCGACCGAGTTCGTTGGCCAGCTTCATCCGCCATCTTGTTTAAAAATGGCGGCGTTTTAAATTTTTAAGAAAAATTTAAATTTGAAATGTGGTACCAAAAAATTGAAAATTGAAAAAATATTTTTTTCTTATGTGTTTGACCTTGATAAAAAGATTCGGGAGCAGTTTTTGTTTCGTCTATATCTTAAAAAATGGCTGAGTTATAGCATTTTGAATTTCTAGCGTAGCTGACATTTTGAAACGTCCTGATTTTAGTCACGTGATAACACAAGTATTTATGAACCGATTTCGATGTACCATGGTGTGTACATAGTACATACAAATATCTTGACCGAGTTCGTTGGCTAGCTTCATCCGCCATCTTGTTTCAAAATAGCGGCCATTTAAAAAAATTTTAAAAATTTAAAATTTAAAATGAGATACCAAAAAATTGGAAAATGATAAAGATTTTTTTCGTATGTGTTTGACCTTAATACAAAGATTCCGGAACAGGTTTTCTTTTGTCTATATCTAAAAAAATGGCTGAGTTATAGCATTTTGAATTTCCATTGTGGCTGACATTTTAAAACGACCTGACTTTTGTCACGCGATAACAGGTGTATTTATGAACCGATTTGGATGTAACTTGGTCTGTACATAGTACATACCAATGTCTCGACCGAGTTCGTCGGCCAGCTTCATTCGCCATCTTGTTTCAAAAGGGTTGCCATTTAAAGGAAATGTAATTTAAAATTTAAAATGACGTATTGAAAAATTGGAAAATGAAAAAAATTTTTTTTATGTGTTTGGCATTGATACAAAGATTCTGGAGCAGTTTTTGTTTCTGAAAATTTGTTCTTTTGTTTATATCTTAAAAAATGGTTGAATTATAGCACTTTGACTTTCTAGCATGGCTAACACTTTGAAACGATCTTGTATTTGTCACGCGATAACACACATATTCGCCTATTTCGATGGAAGAAGGCATGTGGATAGTATACATCAATATCTCGACCAAGTTCGCTGGCCAGCTTCGTCAGCCATCTTGTTTCAAAATGGCGGCCATTAAATTAAAAAATATATATATTTAAAGTGAGGTGCAAAAAAATTGGAAATTGAAAAGGTTCCTTTCTTAAGTATTTGACCTTGATATAAGGATTCAGGAGCATATTTTGTTTGTCTTTATCTTAAAAAATAGCTCAGATATAGCAGTTTCAATTTCTAATGTGGGTGACATTTTGAAAAATCTGATTTTTTGCCTGCGACAGCACTCGTATATATCAACCTATTCTGATGTGAGTGAGCATGTTCACAGCAATTACTAAGGTCTCGACCAAGTTCTGTGGTTAGCCTCATCCACCATGTTGTCTTAAAATGGCAGGCACTTTAAGAAATCGCCGAATTTGGCAGCCAAATATAAGTTACTTTAAATAAAAGCAGCTTAGATAAAGCTGACTAATTTCACCAAATTCTCATTCATAATGATTTAGTATTGATAAAAATTAGTATTGAATCTCCTATATTCGGTTTACACTAAATTGAGGTTCGTGTGTTTGAATAATATAAGTTGGCTTTTTTAAAATAAGGAATATGAAAGCTACCTCTTCCTCCCGGCACTGGCCGGAAGGACTTTTTTTTATGAAATCAGTAAGGCAGAAATTAAATATCACAAAATGAAAAACACTTGAAATTAGAATCTGGTCACTTTTGGATATTTTTTATCATTTGGCTCTCCTTTAACTAAAACTTATATGTGCCCTTGGGGTGCCCCCTCGAATCGGGGGCCCCGGCGCAGCTGCCCCGCATGCCCCTGCATTAGTCGGGCCCTGTCTATTTGGTAAAAGCCTGAAATGAATGATGTGGGATTGGCACTTGGCCCAGGGTCCGGGAAACATGCAGTTAACATTGCATTTCGTACGCAGATATATGGCAAATTCAACGGAAATTTTAAGTATTTTTATTTTTACCCACCAAAAGGTCATAAAACATTTTCCGCATAATATCACAAATGTTTTTAACAAAATACTCCGAAAAAACCAAACATTATGACCTTCCCCTCATTTTGCAATGAACTTGCCTGGATGACGTGAAGAGCACGCAATCAGATGACAATTGTGTTAACTGCTGCTAGGGAGTCTGAGGAATTATTTTTGTGCTTATTTCTGCCTGTGATGGGGAAGGCTGCTAATCTAAGAGACATTGATAGAAGGCAGAATTCAATAGCTCTGCGGCTCAAAACGAGTATCTCCGAAACTGCACAACTCGTGGATTGTTCGTGACATATCGTTGTTAATACTTATGCAAAGTGGATGAATTATAGTGAAACCATCGGTAGATGCTATGGCGTTGGACGTCCATGTGTAATCACAGAAAAAGGACGTCGGAGACTCTTCCGCTTGGTAACGTAAAATCGGTGCCCAGAGACTGACTCATCTGACAGCTCAACACAATACAGGTCCAAGTAGAATTGTTTCGGAGCACACGGTTCAGCTGATTATATTAGATATGAGACAACGCAGCGAACAGCCCACTCACGTGCCTCTGTTGACCAAGCATCATCGCCAACTACTCCTACACTAAGTCCGGGAACATCATGACAAGAAAATGGATCATTGGGAGAGAAATGAATGGTCGGATGAATCACAATTTATCCTAAAACACATTGATAGCCGCGTCAGGGAACGCCGCCTTCCCGGGCGAATTGTTGCTCCTCCTTTTACAGCAGGCCATATACTGGCCGGTGGTGGCGAAATTATGCTTTGGAAAATGTTCTCATGGACGTCTCTGGAACCTGTGTTTGTGGTAGAACAGACCAAGAAGACCACGGACTATCTGAACATCATTGCGGGCCTGTTGTACCCTTACATTTTATCTGAGTTCCCAACAGGAAATGGAATCTTCGAGCAAGACAATGCTCCATGTCACAGGGCTCAAATTGTGCTGGAGTGGTTTCAGGAACATAATACTGAATTCCAGTTAAGATCCTAAGCCGCGTAACTCAAAGGATCTTAATCCAATAAAGAACATTTGGGTTGTCATGGAACGGTAGCTCAGAGCTCAAAAACAGCCATGTTGAATATCACGGAAATGCGTAACCGCTGCTTGGAACTTTGGTACAATCTGCCTCCGACCTTCTACAAAGCACTTGTGGCATCCATGCCACGGCGGGTTGTAGCAGTTTTGCTGCCCAAAAACTGGCTAGTGTATTTTTCGATAGGTGGTCATGATGTTTTGGCTCTTCAGTGTAAATAAAACGCAAAATCTATATATATATTACGCTATCGTACATTGGCACAGAAATCGCGATTATTTGTTACTTGTTTAATGGCAACGTCTGAATAAAACCCATCTCATTGGTTATTTAATGCATCTCCATACCTATATGGGGTTACCACAGCGGGGATCTTGTTATGTCGCCAAATGCCGGCAAGTTTGTCGCCAAGTTGGTGATATATTGCCAAATTTGGCGACCAAAATTAGTCGCCAAAAGTGACGTCAAGTAAATTAAATTATGAATAAAAGCAGCATGATATAATGCTTAGCATGCTTTCCGAACATAAATTTTAAGGGAGACCAAACTGGTCGCCAAGAGCAATTAGTATAAAAGAAAACGCAACATCAACTGATTCTAGATTTTAGTCTCTCACACTTTTCTAAACTTGATCAAAGATAGGATAAAAATGATGCGAGTGAAGAGATGATCGTGCTGATAAGAAGGCAGGATTGACCCTCATTTCAGACTTTTACCAAAAATGATTTGGTAAAAGTTCGAAATGGAAACGTTTATAAGTTTGTTTCGGTCTTTTACCAACACACTTTGGAAAATACCAGGATTTACCAGACTTCGGGCTTTTACAGTAATGCATATATTTCAAATTAAGTAATTTATTTTAAAAAAAATCAATTTACTTATTTGTGTAAAAATGTATATGAAAAATATTAAAATAGATTTTTATATATAAGATATTATTTTCAAAGAACTATGAATTACCCATACATCGCATGTAAAAAAAAAAAAAAAAAAAAAAAAAAAAAAAAACGATATACGTATATATATCGAAAGTCTAACGTCGAGGCCGCAAATCGATATTTTTAAAATTGATACGTCAATAGTTTCGATTTCATCGCCCCAGAACAACAGTGGGATATGACTAAAAACTGTGTTTCAAGTAAATTCCATTTCAAAATTTGTCGTTTTTTCAATGCTAAACTTTTTAGTCGGAAGCTGATTGATTTAAAAAAAAAAAAAACATTTGGTAACTACCCTAACTTTTAATTATATTTCAGGTGGTGTTTATAAAAAGTTAATTGACATCATAGAAGAAGAATTAAATTCACTTGTTTTACTGTTGCTCTTCATATTTTTGATAATATCTACTATATAATAGAACCGGATCGGCAACTTATTCCAGTGTTTACCTGAAAAAATCAACTATTTATATAGGACATCGTTAAACAGTATAGTGCAGTTTTGCCCTGTTTCGAACACATCAGCGATATTGAATGAATAAAAATAGTAAAAAAAGTTTTAGAGTAATATTTCTAAATGGAAATTAAGAATAATTTAAAATATTTATTGAAAGTATTACAAAATTATGAATATTTATAACTAGATACTTATTTCAAATCACAATTATCATTGCTACTGTAGAGGTCTGCACGAGTCCGGGCTTGGCCCGAGGCCCGTACCCGACCCGGCGAAACGAAGGCGAACTTCCAAACGGGCCGTGCCGGCAGAATTAAAACAATTTTTTCAAGGGGCCGGACGTACCAGCAAAAAACTTGAACGGGCCTACAGGACTGGGCCGCGCTGATAAAAAAAAAAATTAAGCTTATCTACCGACCCGATATAAAAATTTAGACGAAGCCGATAACATATGAGCCATTTTCAATGAATATGACTTTCGCGAGAAGAAGTATAAATGTGCGTCACGAACCGATGCGAGTTTGTCAACATCAATACAGAAATGTAACATAATCCATGGTAGAGATCGGCATCGGACAGTTACATGGTGTCTGATCCCAAGTTTAATTTTTCAGCAGACTCGTGCCAGGCCGAGATCAGGCTTGCATTTTTTTTTTCTACATAGTCGTGCCGGGACGGAACTGTTCTTAATTGTTCTCAGAATGTGTAGGGAAGGCATTATGTTTTGCAAAAGTATTAATAAGCGATAATAAACTTCTGTTAACGTAATCTTTGGAAATATACCTTAAGGTGGTTCTCAAATTCACAGCTCAACAATGCAAAACTTTCCGACACATTTTCTGACTCATTTTTCACTGTAAAGGCATAAAATTGTAAGGCCTGACTTTTGGAATCGAATAGCGTTTTACATTTTTGATAAATTACTTACAGAGATATAAGAGATTCGTATAACCTGATTGTAGGTTTTTCTTCTTTCTCCTGCTATCGCTTCCGGAAATTCGATTCAAAACGCTAACATTGGCAATATTTTCTCAAAGATATATTGCTTTTATTAAAAAAAGGGTCATTTACATAGTTCCTGAATAAGGATACCTGCCAATCTTACGAGTTTCCGAAAAGAAATGAATTCAGAAATGTTCCAGAATGTAGCTCCTTTAGATTGAGAAAAACCTTATAAAATGACGGAGAAATATTTCTACAAGTCTACCTTTTGTTATACAGCTTCAAAAGTTATGTTTTAAATCGTTTATTCTAGACACACTTTAATTTTTTAATGAATACTTATTTGAATTTTGAAATGTCTAAGACTGTAAGTAATCATTAATGTTAATGTAATGTGTTTTTTGCTTTGCGAACACATAGTAATCTAAAATATACTGTAAAATGTTCCCATAAATATGTATGTAGTATTCATTAAAATAATCTTAATTGTATTCCGAGAAAAAACGAATTTTTTCCTAGAAATTGAGTCAGGCCGGGCCTGTTTTCACTGATTTTCGTACGGGTCTGGCTGGGCCGAGAACTCTGAGAATGTAGACGTGCCGGGGCCGGACTCGGACCGAACATTTAATTTTTACACCGGGCCGGGCCAAGATAGCTTTCGTTAGGGCCTGGAAATTCCGGCCCGTGCAGAGTTCTAGCTACTAGCCATAGTTCCCTTTAGAGACTTGAAGAAGAATGATATTCCTTTGGAATCAAGTTTTGCACGCAAGAAGTAATCAGATCATTCTTCTTCTTGACTGGAATGGGTGGTGATTTTTTATAGGCGGGATGCAGCAGAGCCTCTTCTCATTTTGCACGAATTTTCCTTCTTATGTCTATGACATTATACTGTTTTTCAGAATAAGGCGTTTCGTAAAAGATTTTATTCAGGCTTTCCTTCTAAACAGTTAAAACTTTAAATTCGTTCCATGAAACTTTTTCTCCATCATCATTCACACTGTAATTCTTACCCATCACTTCACTTATTTTCTTCCTGTCTATAAACCTTTCTGTTAACATTTTACGAGGGTGGTACAGTCCCTAGTGTATATAAAATATTTGTACTGCGATTGTTGTTGTGGAATATCGAAGCCTAATGTTTTAGATGCTTATATGCTCAATTTCAGAACCGTAGCTGCTATATTCACGTAGTTTTGGAGGCAGGAGCGAAAGGGGGGGAGTGGGGGTAAAAGGCTGATTTTTAGCTTAATGGGCTAGATTTGTAACAGTGGATGAGACGTAACTACTGTCGTTTGGACATGGGATCATAGTGATGTAGCCACATCTCATCCACTGTCCAAATGTAGCCTCATAAGCTCCGAACCAGCATTTCACCCTCACCCTCCTTCTTAAAAACTCCCCCCAAAATAGGTCTTTAAAACTCCCCCCCCCCCCCTTCCTCCAAAACTATTTAAATTACGGTTCTGAAATTGAGCATATAGGCATTTAAGAAATTAGGCTTCGATATTCCACATCAACTATCGCAGTACAAATATTTTATATAAATTAGGGACAATAATTATTGAACCACCCACGTAGTTACTGAGTATGGTGTACCCTTTTATTAGAAAAAAAAAATTATTTAAATATCCTTTTATTTTTAGATTCTTTTTCTTTCTTTTTATACGCTTGCACTGATATACATATACGATTATATATTTATTAGTCGCATACGGATTCAAGAAGTCAATAATACATGAAATAAATTTATATCAAATGAATCTAAAAAAAGTTAGTTACTATTCAAAAGCATTTAATTATAGCTTATTGTTAAATAATGCGTTCAAAAGTAACATTGTCTTCTTGTACTTGCTGCCTGCACGGGGTTAAAAGCAGAATTTATCAACAAAACAGCGGACAACATTCTTTGTCTTTCTTTACTGGTAAATGCAAGTATCACTTTCCACATATTATACTCCTAATTTCTTAAACACCGAATTATATGTGCATAAAACAGAAAAACAGGAATGCCAAACGTTGTGGGTATTCTAAATTTTGGAATGAAATGACTTTATAAATATTTAATGGCTCTAATAATAGCTTTGTATTTTCCTAAAAACATCTAAACTAATATGTTGTGGCTATCACAAAACTTTCTTCTACATGGATCACGTCAATTAAATCATTTAAATAATATAAAAAATTACATTAATTTAGCACCAATTCATATCAAAGTATATCTGAATTTGAAATTTGATGAAATTTTGTGCATTAGTTCTTGAGATAGAGCTATAGCGAAAATTCTGAAAAATGTAGCATAAGCGCCACCTATTGAGCGATTTGCACCAAAACATAAACAGCATTAATTGATATCAAGGTATACCTGAATCTGAAATTTGATGAAAATTCGTGCACTAGGTCTTGAGATAGAGCTATTGCGGAAAACTCCACAAATGCAACAAAGCAGTGCCACCTGTTGAGCGATTTACACCAAAATGTATAAAACGTCAATTACTGTCAAGGACTAACTGAATCTGAAGTTGGTGAAAATCTGTGCATTAGTTCTGGAGATTGAACTTTTGTAGAAATCGTGAAAAATGCTGCATAACAGCACCAAAAACTAATAAACACCAATTTATATCAGGAACTAACTGAATATAAATTTTTATTAAATTCCGTTCATTAGTTCTTGAAATAGAGCGACCAAAAAATTTGTGTCACACACAGACAGACTCACAGACAGACATTTTGTAAAAACATGTTTTTCGGGTTCGCTGACCCCTAAAATGTATAAATCCGTCGAAAACCGGAATTCGAAAATTTTAAAAATCCAATACTTTCTTCTTGTAAAGATAGAAGAAAGTAAACATAGTAATAGTAAAAGAGGTAACAAACAGACTATTTGTATGTAAAGAAAAAGTTACTGAAAAAAGAAAGCTTGGTTGGATCAAAAACGATAACGATATCAAAAAGCAAGCACCCCTCCCCACAGAGATATCTTATGATATCAAGTGCCAGAGCCGCCCCCTCCCCTCTAAAGTGATAACGTTATATATGCACAGCCTCTAAAGTGATCCCCTTTTCAAAATTCGACTTCTTTCCTTTTCTATGCATGAATGCATAGAGTCTCCTTCATTCTCAGTGAGACCAACAATTAAATATTTATGAGTTATCCAGCGTTCGAAATTCTTGGTGGTCCACTGGTCCGAGACCACCAAAAATTTAATTGGTCCACTAATTGTTAAAATTTAGTGGTCCGCAGGACATGGAACCTTTTTTTCCCCCTCTTTGACAGGGAAAAAAACATTTTCCCGGCCATGGGAAAATCGCAACTGGACATAAATCACGCAATTTTATTTTATTTAAAAACATGAAAATAAATAAACAACAAAATATTTGCTTTAATCCTCTTACAGCCAGTTGAAATAAATAATTGAAAATAAAATATCTAATTAATAATATTATAGTTCTAGTTTATGTATTGTTACTTGTTTAATTTTTAGTAAATTATAATTTTAGATTTTACTATGCTGAGTACGCTGCAAAGTAAGTTTGTTTTATATTCTAGATGGGGGAGGGGCGGGGGTCATTCAAAGGGCTGAAATGACTTGATATAGTTTTATATAGCGGGCCACTGATGATGGCTGTGGACCAGTAAATTCTCATGGTCTCTGTTCCGTGGGACCAGTGACTTTTTTTCAATAAATTCTAATGTTGTTATCTGTCCCAGAGCAACGTTTTCGATAGCATAAAGTAGGACACTCAATATTTGGGCGCACGTTCTTCAGAGAAACACTAATCTATCTGGGTTAATCTAATTAATAATTATGTATGTTTATGTATGCATTAATTACTTAAAAATTTTGGATGTTTTTCGTTTTCGACCGAAAACAGGAAGATTACCGAAATTCGGTTTCGGTTTCAGTTTCGGTCGATCCTTACAAAGTACAGTGAAACTTTGCAAACAGAATCGCTAAAAAGCGCTAAAAGATAATTGCTAAAAAATTACGTTTTAGACAGGTTTCCGCCTATGCAGATAGATTTGTAAGGTATCCCTTTGGAAGGAACTATAAAAATTTCCCTTAACAAGTAAAAATTAAATTTAAAAAATCAAAAAACCCGACTGCATAAAAAGCGAACTAATTAATTATTTCTCATCCATGTGAAACTATTTTTTATATTACTTACCTATTTTTTTTTTTTTTTTACTTGTATTGATGACTTTTAAGTTGCGTTTAATTGTTAGTTCCTATCTATAAACACTGTTTTGATAAGGCCTATAGATGTCTCTGAAGGTTTGAATTGCAGTAAAGCTAGAGATCCTACCTACACAACTTCCAGGTTGTGTAATATTTAAACGGAGCTTCTGACTGTAAAATAGTCAATGAAACATCGTCTTAATTTTGAAAGACCTGTCCAATGATATGCCACTCAATTGGGTGCGTAATTTTTTCCGCTCTCAATCGCCATTTTGTATTTTACGGCCGCCATTTTGAATTTATGAAAACAAAATCTACCCTATAACCATCGGGCCGTTAAGACGAATCTATAGAGACCTCACTCATTAAAATCCATCCAGCCGTTGGGATGTTTCGAGGGTATAAAGAAATCCACATACCCAGATACGCGTGAAACACATAACCCTTCTTGGCAGTCGGGTAATAAGTAGGTTCTGTCTTTGCAGAGTGTTGTATTAAGTTACATTCGATGAAGAATAACGAATAGCATGGTACGAAAAGAAATTTAAAAGAAGTTGCGCATGCGCATACTTAAAAATCGGGACTATTGTCGTCCCGCACAGTGGTTACGCGGGACAGGTGTGGGAGCCGCTGAAAATCGGGACATCTGGCAAACCTATCCTTAAGGCTGTTCTTAACTGCTCTGCTCAGTAAGCGCAAAACGTTTTGACACATTTACAAACTCCTTTTTTTAACGGAAAAGGATAAAATTGGAAAGCCTTGGCATGGAAGCAATTTGGAATTGAACTGTTTTTTCCATTTTTTGATCAATCAATAACCTATAGAATTATAAGGAATTTTGATCACATGATAAACACATTTTTCGCCCGTTCTCGAGTCTTTTTCTTCCTTCGCGCGGAAATTCGATTCAATACGCCCACTTTGACATTATTTTCTGAAAGGTCTATTGCGTTTGCAAAAAACGGAAAAAACAGATCAATTACATAGTTTCTGAAAAACAACACCAGCTAATTTCATGTATTTTCGAACAAAAATGAATTAGAACTTATGTCAGAAAGTTGCTCTTTTGGATTTAAGAACACCCTTAACGGATCTCACGACTCTTAAAGCTTCAAAATTATCTTTTTTTTTTTTTTTTTTTTTTTTTTAGATATTAAACTCTTATCTTTTCTTAATGTTTTGATATAATTGTTTAAATGAAATTCCTATTAGAACAGAGGTTATGGCTTTTAGAATTATACCCGCTCCATAGCTGAAGCGTCGTTTCCGAAACTTTGAAGTCAGTTTTCTCCAAATGACGTTTTTGGGCATAACGCGCAGGATATCTCAAAAACTTCTGAATATTTTTTCATGAAATTTTCGAAACATATGTTTTATGTTAGCTTGTATAAACTGAACCTAAAATTTCCTTTTTATTGTTCAAACAAATATATTTTTTAGGTTATTATACTGTTAAAATTTTCAAAATTTTGTATTAGCTAAATACAACTAATAAAATGCAATATAATATAAAAATGCTTTAAATACAAAATTATTTAGGTTCGGGGTAATTATTACAATCTGAAGTATAAGTAGGCACTAAAATTTTCATTCTAGCTTCATTCTAGTTGTATTATTTATTTTGCAATCCAGCGCGTAATCTGCTATACCAATTTTCTGCTCGTCGAAGTCTGACAGTTTGGAGCCCCCTGTAAATGCTAATTCTGCATCTTGCAATTTTTTAAACACATAGCATACTTTTATCTTTCATCCCAATAAAAATTGTGTTATAAAACTATACACATTTTAAGATATTAGATGTTGAAAATAGTCTCTTTTTTTTTTCTTTTTTTTCCTATTTTAAAGAGTCTTGAGACCCCATAATTGACTTATCTTTCATCTATCTTTTTTTAATGTAATAATCCTTTCACCTCTAGACGGTTTTATTAATATGAATGCGAACATATCAGGTAGGTGCATATTTTTCTTGTTTTAAATTAAATAAATCGATATACTGATAGCATATCAATGATCTGCGATAAAATCATGATATACGCAGCGTATGACATAGGATTTAATTATAATTATTAATTATAAATTAAGTTTGCGAAAATTAGCTATTACGCTAGCTAAAGGAATACAGTTCGATGACTTCGAACGAAAATTCTAACTTTTCAGATATTGATCTAAACAAAAGAAAAATATTATGTGCTATGATTGCAATAAAATACAGCAATTAAAAACCCATTTCCTTCGAAGGCATTTTTCTAATAGTTTGAATCCTTTAATGGCTCATAAATTCTCGGACGTTTTTTTCATAAATATGCCCCAAACTACACTGTTTTCTTATTATAAATAACAGCCTTTCTCTATAATATCTAAAGCAATAGAATTTATAAACTTTCTATAATAACTAAACCATAAAATATAAAAAAAAGGAAAAAAAAAGAAAGACAAGTGCCTCAATTTACTCTCTGAAAACCTTTTTATTACAAGAGATTAATGTATAAAAAAGCTTCTGTATTTCATCTTACGCCTGCTTCATTACACTGTTTAATAATATCAACTGGTTTTCCTCCACACAGATAAAAATAAAAACGAGCATCGCCTTGAGCGCAGTTTATAGAATATTTTTCCTCTTTTTAATCTCATTTTTTTCTTGCTCTAGTAATATTTTCAGAATTTTCTCTCTGGTATGAGAAAATTAAACAAAATCTATTAGAATAGGTCTAAAAATAAGTTATGGTGGTTTCGCTTAGGTAATTTATGGTTTGACAGTATAGCTGTTTCCTTCAGTTGAACGGTTTCAGATTCTGTATTATGTGGTAAAGGAATTATTGGCACTTGAGGGAAATTTTTTAAACTGGATTGTTACTTATTATGCTAGCAGTATTTTTACTAAAATTTTAAGTTTAAATAGTTGTTTAATCTATTATGTGGATTTTCCTTATAGAAATAATTGGAGCGATTATTATAAAATACGTCTTAAAATCTTCAGTTGAAAATCATTTTCCGGTCATTGACCTGAGCAAAAGACTTCTTCATAACACTTAAGTTAAATTTTGCTAGAAGACTTTCCTTTATAATTATTATGCAGCATTTATTTAAAGATTACTGAATTAATTAAAAATACATCTTTTTTCTACTAATTGCATACTTAATTATATTTACAGAACTTTCTATCTGTTAAGAGAAAATTAAGTTAAAAGTATTCGAATAGGTATTTAAAAAATCATGGTGGTTTCGCTTAAAAAATTTGTGGTTTAACGATATAGTTGTTTTCCTCTGTTAAACTGATTTCGGATTCTGTTAAAGCAATTCATTCATTATTGACAAAGAGTAAAAAATGTTAAAGCAGATTGTTATCAATTATACATGGACTTTTACTAAAGTTTTAAATATAATTAATGGTTGTGTCATCTATTATGTGGATTTTGCTTATAAAAATAATTGGAGCAATTATTATAAAATTAGTCTTAAAACCTTCAACTGAAAATTATTTTCTGGTCATCGATCTAAGCAAAAGACTTCATAACCATTTAATTATGCTAAAGAACCTACCTTTATAATTATTATACCGCATTTGTTTAAAAATTAGTGAACCAGTTTAGAAGTTTCATTTTTCCATTAAATACATGAAATTAATTATAGTTACATTTTCAGAATTTTCTGTGTGTTATGAAAAAATTAAGCAAAAACTATAATAGGTATTTTTAAAAAAATCACGGATAGTTTGCTTAGGAAATTTGTGGATTAATGATATAGCTGTTTTCCCCCTATTAAACAATTTAAGACTCTGTTGAAGCATTTATTGCATTACTGACAAGGAGTAAAAAATTTTAAAGTCTATTGTTGTTAATTCCACATGTAATACTTTTACTAAAGTTTTAAATATATTATCTATTTGCATCATATATTCTGTGAATTTTTCATTAATAAGTATAAAACAATCCCAAAAATCTTCATCTGAAAATTATTTTATGGTCATCGACCTAACCAAAAGACTTAATAAACATTAAATTAAATTAGGTTAGAGAACTTTAATTATCATACCAAATTTGTTTAAAAATTAATGAACAAGTTGAAAATTATCATTTTACCATTAATTACAAAAAATTAATTAGTTACATGAAAAGTATTTTTAGTCTGTTTTGAGAAAATTAAGCAAAACTATTCGAATAGGTATTTAAAAAATCATGATGGTTTCCCTGAGAAAATTTGTGATTTAAAGATATTGTTGTTTCGCTCTGTTGAACTATTTTAGATTATGTTAAAGCGATTATAACATTATTGATAAGGAGCGAAAAATCCTAAAGCAAATTGTTATTAATTATTCATGTAGTGCTTTTGATAAAGTTTTAAATATATTAAACGGTGCTTATATATATTATGTTGATTTTCTTTATACAAATATTTGGAGCAATTATTACAAAATAAGTCCTAAAACCTTTAGCTGAAAATTATTTTCTTGTCATTGATTTTAGAAAAATACTTTTTAACCGTTAAATTAAATTATGCTTGATGTCTTTAATTGTTACACAGCATTTATTGAAAAAATAATGAACCACTTAAAAAGTTTAATTTTTTTTTCACAAATTGCTTAAAATTAATTATAGTTATACTTACAGAACTGTCTGTCTGTTATGACAAAATTAAGGAAAAATTATTATTATGGGCATTTAAAAAATCATTGTGGTTTCTCTTACGAAATTTGTGGATTAACGATATAGTTCTTTTCCTTTGCTAGTAGAGGGAGAATGGGTGTTCTGCTGCGGCAAACAGGAGCAAGGAGCAAGGCTCCTGCGTGCTGAATATCATACTACAGTACGATGTGGGAAAGAGGGACTCCTGCGTGCTGTCTTCTGCGTGTTGGTGTCTTAGAGTAGGAGGGTAAAATTTTTGAGGGGCTTTTACTTTTTGCTAGTAGAGGGAGAATGGGTGTTCTGCTTCGGCAAGCAGGAGCAAGGAGCAAGGCTCCTGCGTGCTGAATATCATACTACAGTACGATGTGGGAAAGAGGGACTCCTGCGTGCTGTCTTCTGCGTGTTGGTGTCTTAGAGTAGGAGGGTAAAATTTTTGAGGGGCTTTTACTTTTTGCTAGTAGAGGGAGAATGGGTGTTCTGCTGCGGCAAGCAGGAGCAAGGAGCAAGGCTCCTGCGTGCTGAATATCATACTACAGTACGATGTGGGAAAGAGGGACTCCTGCGTGCTGTCTTCTGCGTGTTGGTGTCTTAGAGTAGGAGGGTAAAATTTTTGAGGGGCTTAATTTTTTTGGGGGGGCTTATTTTTGAGAGGGGCTTATGGATGATTATCATACTAGAGTACGATATGGGAAAGAGGGACTTCTGCGTGCTGTCTCCTGCGTGTTGGTGTCTTAGAGTAGGAGGGTAAAATCTTTGAGGGGGGCTTACGGTTGAATATCATACTAGAGTACGATATAGGAAAGAGTGAATCCTGCGTGTTAAGATGATGACTCCTGCGTGTTGAGATGGTATGTTAGAGTAAAAGGGTCCCCCCTTCCCCTCTCCCCCTTAATTTTTTTTTTTTTTTTTTTTTTTTAATAGTGTCGGTCTCTTTCGATGAGAAAATTTTTACGTGTTGTATCATATTTAATTTTTCGTTTGTTTTGAACTTTGACAAAACAGTAGGTTAGTTTTGATGAGATTAAACTGGACTTGTGTTATTAGATGATGGTGCATTTTTAAAATTTAATTTGTATTCTTATTGAAAGGTTTTTATGAACAACTCTGTTTTTTGGAAAAACTTTAGAGAATCTTTGAAAAAACGAGAAATATTATGCTTTGCATTATTGAAAAAACAGTAAAAAAAAATAGTAACCACATCTAGTTTTAAGTCATTTGATGGAGATCTGATTGCAGTGGAAGGGATTAAACACAGTTTAATTTTGCATCGTCCTGTATACGTTGGGTTTGTCATATTAGTACTGTTTTCCTTACGGGTTTCGAACCCTGAAACTCCCCATTATTCGAATTTCTGTAATGAGAATTTAGATGGAAACATGAAAAATTTCATTTAGAACTGAAAATTGTTAATTATTATATTCCTCTTGTTGCAAGTTCATACATCTCTTTACCTATTCGCCTGGTTACAAACCTACAATCTTCCCATTATTAGATTATTTCTATAACAATTGGGCTGGGCGGGCCCCATTGTTTTTTCACTTGAATTTGCTTTCTTTCAGTTTTGTATCGGCTTCTTTTAAAAATTAGCAGAAGAAAGATTTTACGTTAGAAGAAATTTTAACAAAGTGTTGCCATTGAATTTAGAAAAAATGAGAAATAAACATTATATATTTTTATTTTCGTGCACTTCGAGAAATTATTTAATTTTCAGATGAATAGGTTTTGCTAACATTTATTCATTTTAGTATCTATTTCAACATTGGGGAAACTATTAACAGTGTGTTGTCACTGTATTATGTACTGTATGAAATTTAAGACTGTTGCCGCTGAATTTAGAGAAATACACGCTAAATTTTCGTATATTATGTACTTCAAGAAATTAATTCAATTTCTTAGATTTAATAATGTCTACTTCAACTTCGGGAAAGTATAGTAATTTGAACGAAAAGATTAATTATAAACTGGATTTTAGGAAAGTAATGTAATTTTAAGGTGATGATATATTTTCAACCAGGATTTTCTTGTGCAGTTAATTAATTTTTTCATTATAACTCACCCAAAATGTTTCTTTTTACTTATACTGTAACAAAATTTATGGATTTTAGTTTAAAAATAATCGCCTTTGGATGGATTCGAACCATCATCTTTTGGTTAACAGCCAAACGCGTTATCCAATTGTGCCACAAAGGCATTAAAAGGATATACAATTAAACCAAAACAAGTTTATTTCTAAGCTTTTAAAAACTAACCAGTTCTTCAATTTTCAAAGATTTGTGGTCATATCTATTTGTGTGCTTGTTGTTTCGATCATACATAAACAAGATGTACTGTTTCTAATCTGGATATAATGATAAAGCGTATTTCCGTACTATGTGAAAAAGAAGATAATAGTTCTTTTATTCCATTGTATTAGGAAAACAAATTTTCTTAATGGGTCACTATTTTAATTAACTAACAATAAAGAAATGAACCAGATTTTTTTTATAACACTCGCATTTCAGTAGGATTCACAAAAAAGTTAATCAATTAATGATAAAAACAGGTTAATTCAAAAAGAAATGAATTTATAAAATGATTCATTTTGTGTACTTGCTTATTAAATGAACACAACAGTTTATGTATTAAATCGTTCTCGCATAATCTTCTTTTTTTCTGATGCGCCACCTACATTGATTTAAGTGTAGTTGGTTTTCATTTCATATCATTATTCTGTTTTCTACTGTTTTGAATACACGTGCTGTATTTTTCGTCCTCGCAAAGTTAAATCAGTTCTTAAATGAATATGCATGTTATTAATGATATACAATCGACTATTGTCGTCAATTCGGGTAAGATGAGTGAACAGGAGATAAAAGATGTGCCCGTTTCGATTAGCAAAATTATTCCTGCTTCATCAGAAATGTTTCAATTGCCTTATATTTGTGGAAAATGTAAAGCAAAATTTTACGAGAAACATGAGTTTTTAAAACATATGAACATTCATTTAGAAAAAAAACTTTTTATGTGCGACGTATGTGGAATGTTGTTTTTTCGAAAGAGTTCTTTAATGGAACATATGATAATTCATCGCATGACATCTACCATGTACCAATGTGAAACATGTGGTAAATCCTTTTCAAGAAAGAGTGTGTTAATCAGACACGCAAAGTTTCATTTAGAAAAAAAGCCTTTGAGTTGTGACAAGTGTAAGAAAACATTCGTTCAACAATGTGATTTACAAAAGCATTTGTTAATTCACATTAAAGACGGAAAATTTCATAAATGTGAACAATGCGAAGAAACGTTTTCGAGAAAGATGGACTTAAGGAATCATCTTAAAATTCACATCATTTCGAAGAAAAGTGATCTTTCCAAGCAATTGAAATGTGATGATTGTGACCAAGTTTTTTCTGATAAATTTGACTTAGCTGAACACAGAAAAATTCATCTTTCACCCACCCAACTTAAATTGGAACAGCGTAATGGATTGATTAAGCAATTAGAAGAATTAACACTTCAATTAAGAACTTTGCAAAATGAAATATCTTCTTCAAATATCGAATTTTCAGTGATTTGAAATAGACATATGTTTTCATTATACATATGCAATCATTTTTGTAACTAACGAAAAATAAAATTTTTCTCAATTGGAAAAACGTGTATGTTTTAATTTTAACAAGATGCCTTAGTATTTTATTGATTCCATAACAAATGATCTTGATTTTTTTTTTCTAAGTGAATGAAACTCTAATAATATTTTGGAAATACATTTTTTATTTTTAAGTTTTCTTCATTTAACTCACTCTATTAATTTGAAACCAATGCAAAATTAAAGTATATTTTAATAAAGTTAAAATAATAAAGTTCTAATGATAAAGTTTTAGTAATATTAATGAGTAGCATTACTAATAATTGTAAATGAATTTTATCATCTACTAATTAATCAACTATCAACATTTTTTTGAGGGGATATATTTAATGAAGTATGTATCCACTCATTATTTTATTCAATTTCATATGAGTATGACGACATCGTAATAAAAACTATTTTAAACAATCAACTTCTATTACTTTTGTTTAGAGGGATTAGAAAATGAAGTTATTTAAATTATTGTTATCTTTATTGCATATTTTTTTAGTTTAATTAACAAATAATTAATTTAATTAATTTGAGAATAATTATCATTTTAGTATAATTATCATTTGATTATATTTATCCACTCATTATTTTAATCCATTTCATATAAGTTTAATTATCCGCACGCTATTTATTTTAATCAATTTCATGAGAAAAAATACAGTGAACTTGCGTTTCATTTTCCATGTGTTGCCATTCACAAGTTTGAAAAATTACTATCATAATGAAATATTCATGCTAGCCTTAATCATGCTTTTCGGTTTAATCATCAATTTGAAAAATTTACTTGATACCGATTTTTAACTGAAACCGTCACTGATTTGAATTCATATAAATATAATTATTCACAATTTTATTTTAATCAATTTCATTTGTCTCTAATTAATTTAATTTGAGTATAATTATCATTTGATTATATTTATCCACTCATTATTTTAATCCATTTCAAATAAGTATAATTATAACTTTCACTATATATTTTAATTAATTTCATATGAATAAAATTATTATTTGTACTGAACTAGTGATTCACTCATCCTGTGTTGCCATTTTCAAGTTTTAAAAATATCTAACATGATGAAATATTCATACTAGCAATAGTCATGCTTTTCGACTCACTCGACAATTTGAAAATTTAGTCGTTCACGGTTTTTTAATTAATGTGATCGTTTCTAACTGAAACCGTCACTGATTTAAACTTATGTTAATAATCGTTTCGAAATCATCTCAGTCAGTTTACTGTTGACTTTTGATCAGACTACACCACATACTGTTTGCCTCATATGAAGGAATTAAATCTCCCAAGTTTAGAATTTTGTTATTCAAACGAGAAGTGTTCCACATTACTCTCAAACAAGGATTTACATGCTGCAGAACCCAAGTTCGATATGGATTCGACGACCCCAATATTCACTCATAATGATGACTACGCAACTTCTACTATGAGTTTTTTAGACACTATTTTTAATGACCTAGATTTTAAAAATTTGGAATCCTTCATTTCCCCACGTACCTCAATTTCATCATCACAAGAACCAACAAATGCTGTTTTGAATACAATACAAGATACCCTTATGAAAGACATTCCCAAAAGCAAACCACGCAATTTTAGCATGATTGAAATCAAGTTGAGTGATTGTGTTTATTTAATTTTAAAACATCGCATCAAACGATTTTATGTGTATATCGGGGAGTTTAAATGCAATGTGATTAGTTATGAAGAAATGATGACGAAAAATAGACTTTTGATGGACATTAATTCGTGGTATGAATTTCAATCGAAACTTTTTGCTTTTAATTTGAAATATAAATCCTCATCATTTATTGCTAATAATACTGTGTTGGTAATGAATCACAATAATAGCACTATGCGAATTAAAAACTTGATGAATTTTTCACATTTTGACTTAAACGATTGCCAAATATTAAATTTGAAGGATAAAATTCATCATTTTAACAAGAAGCTTTTGCAACACATGTATACAAATTATCTACCACGTTTAATTAAGCAAAAATGTACACTAGGTTACGTAACCATCGAAAATGAATCTACTTTATTTTCAAAGCTCATCAAGTGTATTGAAAGTAATGTAGTGACTATTTTAAACCAAATTTATGAGTGCGTAGGATGTATTTTTGAACACGAAAGCATGAGTCTTCATACATGTTTCACATTTAATAATCGCGAAAAGTTTAATCAACTAGGGGACACGATATTAATGTAAGTGAATTTCGATTATGTTGTTTCTATGTTTTTAAACGGAGCTAGATGTGTTAGTAAAAGCTTTTTATGTAACATCAATGTAGAAACTATACAATATGTATTGTTTAAATAATAAATTTTGTTGTTTTTGTTTGTTAAATGTATATGTTTATTCATTTAGTCTATCTTTTAATTATGACAATCTATATTGGAAAAAAAGAAATTAACAATTACCTAATCAAAATGTATATATATATATATACATACAAGTTTTTATTTTTGAATTTAAAATGAATTCCAAGTTATTAATATTTTTAATAATGAAAATAAAAGTTATCTACTTTTGCAATTTAATAAAATTATATTTACAAGTTAAAAAAATATTTTTGTAATATATTTCATATCTAGTGGAAATACATTTTTCAAGTTTTACAATTTTAGAAAAAGTTTTCACTTCAAGTTAAAAATATATTTTGAAATAAATTTTTTCAATTCAAGTTAAAATTAAATTTTAAATTTAAGAAATAAAGTTTTCAATTAATCAAAAATTTTTTTAATTAAACTATTCGTTGTAAATTTTTTTTATCCATGCTTTTATGTTTGCATACTACATATAGATATGTAGTATATACTATGTTTTATGTAAGAACAATTATTTAATAATTCAAAATTATTTACAAGTTAGAAAAATATATTATGTAAGAACAAATATTTTATTAGTCGAATTATATTTACAAGTTAGAAAAAAATTTACTAGTTTTCAATTTAAAATAAGTTTTCTAAAAATTACAAAAATATTTTATCAGTTTTAAAAAATTATATAAAAAAAGTTTTTATATTTTACGTTTTACAATTTAAGAAATAAAATTATAAAAGTTTTTAAAAATTTTCATTAGTTAAAATTTTTTTGTTTGTTCAATTCATTATATAAATTTTTTAATCATGTTTACATACTACATATAAATATGTAGTATGTTCACAATGTGATAGATTGTATACTATGTAACATAGTATATACTATGTTTCATATAAGAACAAAGATTTTTCTAGTTCAAAATTATTTACAAGTATAGGAAAATGTTTTATTAGATTTTCAATTTAAAAAAACGTTTTCTAAAAAATATTTTATAAGTTTTACGAAAGAAAAAAAATTTCAATTAAGTTTTCTAAAAATATTTTATAAGTTTTACAAAAAAAAAATCCATTAAGTTTTCTAAAAACATTTTATAACTTTTACAAAAAAAATTTTTTCAATTAAGTTTTCTAATAAATATTTTATAAGTTTTATATAAAAAAAATCAATTAAGTTTCCTAAAAATATTTTATAAGTTTTACAAAAGAAAAAAATAATTCAATTAAGTTTTCTAAAAATATTTTATAAGTTTTACAAAAGAAAAAAAAAATTTTCAATTAAGTTTTCTAAAAAATATTTTAAAAGTTTTCTAAAATATATATATATTAGTTTTACAATTCAAAAAAGAATATATATATGTTATTAGTTTTCAGTTGTATACAAATTGCAGAATATGAGTTATTGATGTTAACATAGTATGTATTTATATATCTCATAATATATATCACATAGTATATATCACATAATGCGTATGTATAACAAAGTAGATAGATATATACCACATAATGTGTGTCATATATGACTAATTGTATACTATGCTCGACTTAAGGGTGTATTCCGATCCAAACTGCTTATTTTCTGATTCATTTTAAAATTCATTTTTGCTCTCAAACTCATCAAACTGGGAAATTCTCTTATTTAGAAACTACATGATGTGCCGTGCTTCTCAATTTTTTGATAAATGCAGAAAATACTGTAAAAAACGCTGTCAAAGTTGGCGTTTTCAACCTAATTTTCCGAAACGGGCGATCTGGGAATGAAAAAAATGGTCATACTGAGAAAATAATTGTTTAAAAATCAAATTCTAATTAATTGAGCTGAAAATGAAATCACACGGCATGTTAAACATGTCTTCAAAAATCACCCCAGCAAGTTTCATGTTTTTATTTTTAAAAATGAGTCTGAAAATGTCTCAGAAAATTTCGAGCTGTTGAAGGTGGAAAAACCTTTTTTCGAATACACCCTTAAGAATAATCATTTTTTTAGTTTAAAATTAATTATAAGTTATAAAATCATTTTTTTTAATGAAACTTTTGTTTCTCCTTATCTACCTTATTTCTACAAACTCTAATTTTTACATCTACATTTCTAATACAAATTCATTTATATTCAAGTAATAGAATAATATCTACTTACAAATAGCATTGTCTTAAAACGAAGCTTGGTATGTCTCGCTCCTACAGATGAAATGCATACTGCAGATAACAATCCGGATGTTTATATCATCACGTGACTTCATTTAACATCTGATAAACCGATACCATGTTTGTCATTTCCAATTCAGTCTTCAAATGTGTTGCTTCGTTAAGCTTTACGGTTTATATTCCTTCATATTATAAAAGAACTATACATTTTCTTTATACGTATGATATTGAAAAGATGTAAACTAATTTTAGAACATACCTTTTTATATCTGCAAACTTTTATTAAAAAAAAAATCGTCATCTTTTACTATGTTTAGTTGAAAGATCTTTTATTTTTTAATCAGATGATGTAATCGAAATTCTTAATAAGAAGTTTTATTTTATAGAAATAATTTTCTTATGAAAGCGAAAAAGAATATTTCATCATTTATATAATCTAAGGTTGATTATATATATATATATATATATATATTATGTTATCTAACATAATTTGTAAGAGTATACTTAGTATATAAAATTATATACATATTTAGTATATATATATAATCAACCTTAGATTATATAAATGATCAAATATTCTTTTTCGCTTTCATAAGAAAATTATTTCTATAAAATAAAACTTCTTATTAAGAATTTCGATTACATCATCTGATTAAAAAATAAAAGATCTTTCAAGTAGACATAGTAAAAGATGATGATTTTTTTTTTGTAATAAAAGTTTGCAGATATAAAAAGGTATGTTCTAAAATTAGTTTACATCTTTTCAATATCATACGTATAAAGAAAATGTATAGTTCTTTTATAATATGAAGGAATATAGACCGTAAAGCTTAACGAAGCAACACATTTGAAGACTGAATTGGAAATGACAAACATGGTATCGGTTTATCAGATGTTAAAGGAAGTCACGTGATGATATAAACATCCGGATTGTTATCTGCAGTGTGCATTTCATCTGTAGGAGCGAGACATGCCAAGCTTCGTTTTAAGACAATGCTATTTGTAAGTAGATATTATTCTATTACATGAATATAAATGAATTTGTATTAGAAATGTAGATGTAAAAATTAGAGTTTGTAGAAATAAGGTAGATAAGGAGAAACAAAAGTTTCATTAAAAAATAATTTTATAACTTATAATTAATTTTAGACTAAAAATGATTATTCTTAAGTCGAGCATAGTATACAATTAGTCATAATGACACGTTTATTATGTGGTATATATCTATCTACTTTGTTATACATACGCATTATGTATTATGATATATATAAATACATACTATGTTAACATCAATAACTCATATTTTGCAATTTGTATACAACTGAAAACTAATAACATATATATATTCTTTTTTGAATTGTAAAACTAATATATATATATATTAGAAAACTTTTAAAATATTTTTTAGAAAACTTAATTGAATTTTTTTTTCTTTTGTAAAACTTATAAAATATTTTTTTAGAAAACTTAATTGAATTTTTTTTTCTTTTGTAAAACTTATAAAATATTTTTTTAGTAAACTTAGTTGAAATTTTTTTTCTTTTGTAAAACTTATAAAATATTTTTAGAAAACTTAATTGATTTTTTTTTTTTTTTTTTTTTTTTTTTTTTTTTTTTTGTAAAACTTATAAAATATTTTTAGAAAACTTAATTGATTTTTTTTTTTTTTTTTTTTTGTAAAACTTATAAAATATTTTTTAGAAAACTTAATTGATTTTTTTTTTTTTTTTTTTTTTTTTTTTTTGTAAAACTTATAAAATATTTTTAGAAAACTTAATTGAAAATTTTTTTCTTTTGTAAAACTTATAAAATGTTTTTAGAAAACTTAATGGATTTTTTTTTTGTAAAACTTATAAAATATTTTTAGAAAACTTTTTTTTTAATTGAAAAACTAATAAAACATTTTCCTATACTTGTAAATAATTTTGAACTAGAAAAATCTTTGTTCTTATATGAAACATAGCATATACTATGTTACATAGTATACAATATATCACATTGTGAACATACTACATATTTATATGTAGTATTAGTATGTAAACATGATTAAAAAAATTTATATAATGAATTGAACAAACAAAAAAATTTTAACTAATGAAAATTTTTAAAAACTTTTATAATTTTATTTCTTAAATTGTAAAACGTAAAAAATAAAAACTTTTTTTATATAATTTTTTAAAACTGATAAAATATTTTTATAATTTTTAGAAAACTTATTTTAAATTGAAAACTAGTAATTTTTTTTCTAACTTGTAAATATAATTCGACTAATAAAATATTTGTTCTTACATAATATATTTTTCTAACTTGTAAATAATTTTGAATTATTAAATAATTGTTCTTACATAAAACATAGTATAATACATATCTATATGTAGCATGCAAACATAAAAGCATGGATAAATTTTTTTTTACAACGAATAGTTTAATTAAAAAAAAATTTGATTAATTGAAAACTTTATTTCTGAAATTTAAAATTTAATTTTAACTTGAATTGAAAAAATTTATTTCAAAATATATTTTTAACTTGAAGTGAAAACTTTTTCTAAAATTGTAAAACTTGAAAAATGTATTTCCACTGGATATGAAATTTATTACAAAAATATTTTTTTAACTTGTAAATATAATTTTATTAAATTGCAAAAGTAGATAACTTTTATTTTCATTATTAAAAATATTAATAACTTGGAATTCATTTTAAATTCAAAAATAAAAACTTGTATGTATATATATATATATATATATGTGTGTGTATATACACTTATATATATATATATATATATATATATACATTTTGATTAGGTAATTGTTAATTTCTTTTTTTCCAATATAGATTGTCATAATTAAAAGATAGGCTAAATGAATAAACATATACATTTAACAAACAAAAACAACAAAATTTATTATTTAAACAATACATATTGTATAGTTTCTACATTGATGTCACATAAAAAGTTTTTACTAACACATCCAGTTCCGTTTAAAAACATAGAAACAACATAATCGAAATTCACTAACATTAATATCGTGTCCCCTAGTTGATTAAACTTTTCGCGATTATTAAATGTGAAACATGTATGAAGACTCATGCTTTCGTGTTCAAAAATACATCCTACGCACTCATAAATTTGGTTTAAAATAGTCACTATATTACTTTCAATACACTTGATGAGCTTTGAAAATAAAGCAGATTCATTTTCGATGGTTACGTAACCTAGTGTACATTTTTGCTTAATTAAACGTGGTAGATAATTTGTATACATGTGTTGCAAAAGCTTCTTGTTGAAATGATGAACTTTATCCTTCAAATTTAATAATTGGCAATCGTTTAAGTCAAAATGTGAAAAATTCATCAAGTTTTTAATTCGCATAGTGCTATTATTGTGATTCATTACCAACACAGTATTATTAGCAATAAATGATGAGGATTTATATTTCAAATTAAAAGCAAAAAGTTTCGATTGAAATTCATACCACGAATTAATGTCCATCAAAAGTCTATTTTTCGTCATCATTTCTTCATAACTAATCACATTGCGTTTAAACTCCCCGATATGCACATAAAATCGTTTGATGCGATGTTTTAAAATTAAATAAACACAATCACTCAACTTGATTTCAAACATGCTAAAATTGCGTGGTTTGCTTTTGGGAATGTCTTTCATAAAAGGATCTTGTATTGTATTCAAAACAGCATTTGTTGGTCCTTGTGATGATGAAATTGAGGTACTTGGGGAAATGAAGGATTCCAAATTTTTAAAATCTAGGTCATTAAAAATAGTCCCTAAAAAACTCATAGTAGAAGTTGCGTCGCCATCATTATGAGTGAATATTGGGGTCGTCGAATCCATATCGAACTTGGGTTCTGCAGCATGTAAATCCTTGTTTGAGAGTAATGTGGAACACTTCTCGTTTGAATTACAAAATTCTAAACTTGGGAGATTTAATTCCTTCATATGAGTATCCAAAGATGATTCTAAACATTGATACTTTGCTACGCAATTGATTTCTAGGGGAGATCTTTTCAGCATATTTAATTCACAAGCCATTTTAAATGGCAAACAGTATGTGGTGTAGTCTGATCAAAAGTCAACAGTAAACTGACTGAGATGATTTCGAAACGATTATTAACATAAGTTCAAATCAGTGACGGTTTCAGTTAGAAACGATCACATTAATTAAAAAACCGTGGGCGACTAAATTTTTAAATTGTCGAGTGAGTCGAAAAGCATGACTATTGCTAGTATGAATATTTCATCATGTTAGATATTTTTAAAACTTGAAAATGGCAACACACGATGAGTGAATCACAAGTTCAGTACAAATAATAATTTTATTCATATGCAATTAATTAAAATATATAGTGAAAGTTATAATTATACTTTTATGAAATGGATTAAAATAATGAGTGGATAAATATAATCAAATGATAATTATATTCAAATTAAATTAATTAGAGACAAATGAAATTGATTAAAATAAAATTGTGAATAATTATATTTATATTAATTCAAATCAGTGACGGTTTCAGTTAAAAATCGGTATCAAGTAAATTTTTCAAATTGATGATTAAACCGAAAAGCATGATTAATGCTAGCATGAATAGTTCATTATGATAGTAATTTTTCAAACTTGTGAATGGCAACACATGGAAAATGAAACGCAAGTTCATTATATTTTTTCTCATGAAATTGATTAAAATAAATAGCGTGCGGATAATTAAACTTATATGAAATGGATTAAAATAATGAGTGGATAAATATAATCAAATGATAATTATACTCAAATTAATTAAATTAATTATTTGTTAATTAAACTATAAAAAATATGCAATAAAGATAACAATAATTTGAATAACTTCATTTTCTAATCCCTCTAAATAAAGGTAATAGAAGTTGATTGTTTAAAATAGTTTTTATTACGATGTAGTCATACTCATATGAAATTGAATAAAATAATGAGTGGATACATACTTCATTTAATATATCCCCTCAAAAAAATGTTGATAGTTGATTAATTAGTAGATGATTAAATTCATTTACAATTATTAGTAATGCTACTCATTAATATTACTAAAACTTTATCGTTAGAACTTTATTATTTTAACTTTATTAAAATATACTTTAATTTAGCATTGGTTTCAAATTAATAGAGTGAGTTAAATGAAGAAAACTTAAAAATAAAAAATGTATTTCCAAAATATTATTAGAGTTTCATTCACTTAGAGAAAAAAAATCAAGATCATTTGTTATGGAATCAGTAAAATAATAAGGCATCTTGTTAAAATGAAAACATACACGTTTTTCCAATTGAGAAAATTTTTATTTTTCGTTAGTTACAAAAATGATTGCATATGTATAATGAAAACATATGTCTATTTCAAATCATTGAAAATTCGATATTTGAAGAAGATATTTCATTTTGCAAAGTTCTTAATTGAAGTGTTAATTCTTCTAATTGCTTAATCAATCCATTACGCTGTTCCAATTTAAGTTGGGTGGGTGAAAGATGAATTTTTCTCTGTTCAGCTAAGATGAGGGGTTCATCTTCCGGTCCCGGGCCCTTTTCAGGCCCATATGTCGACGCAAGGAACCACCCGTGAAGCAAGCCCCGCGACGCGTCCCGAAGGTCGCCGCCAGACGAGCTCCAACAGAGCGGAACCCCACGCAAACTCCGGCCAAACCGACACCGCTGCCCAGCGCACACGGTGACGGCTATTCCCAAGAAGAGACGAACGGCCGCCACGACAGTCCTCACCACCCAGCTAGAAAAACCAAGTGGTCCCTAAACTTGGTTACTCGAGCCGGTAGACCCCGCAAGCCATCGCAGGAACCAGACGCCTATAAAGACGCTGGGCCCACGGACTGAACCGAGGCTTCCCGACCCGAATTTAATTTACGGACAGGCCCCCAAGATCAGATACCATTTTCCGGCAGAGACATTTTTGTGGGCCAGCCGATAAGAAAGTTAGTGAGAAGCCCCTAGCTTGAAAACCAGGGAGGACGGGGAAAATCCCTCCGGCCGTAAAGCGACCCAGCTCCTGGCTTTTCGCCCAAACCACCCGGCTCAACCGACGGAACCCCTCGCGGATCTCGCCGGGAGCCAGTTGGCCCAGACTAGGTGCCGTTAGCGACCCCAGGCGGGCACGGAAAGCTCCACCTAGACGGAATAGACTCCGCCTCGCTAGGGGGTCGGACGGAACGGAGTCCCGCCAGCCCCCACCGACTCGACTCCATCCTAGGACAGAGAAGCCAGTGGAGGCCGGCAGAAGCCCGCCCGCCACTACCTTACCTCACGGCCGTGGAGGGTACCCAGGCCCGAAGGCCCCTGACCCCGTGCAGTGACCGACCGCTACCTTTGTTAGTGCGTTCGAAAGTTAGGTGGAGACACCTCTAGGTCCTCATCACCAGGCGAGGCAAACTCCGGTACCGCATAGACACGGAGGACCTGGATCGGACCAAGAGTTCACCCAAGGCACGATGAGCCGCCGCGTTACCGGCGAGCCTCCGGCCCGTTTCCCTGCGGGAGTAGTGTTCGATGGTGGACCTGCCGGCCGACCCCCTCCCATGGGGCACGGCACGACGTGGAGCAACCAGAACCATACTGACCTCCCCACGCGACCGCTCCTTGGTCAACGGGGGCACCGCCAAACCCCACCACCCTTAGGGTCGGCTCCCAACTGCTCCAGCTGAGGTCCTCGGAGGGATGAGCCACCCAAGTCATAAAGTAACCTGGGCGCTGTCCGAAACCCTCGCCCTTCGGTTGCTCCGGGAGTCCCTGCATGGCGTTCCCGCGAGCCCCGTCGTCACTAGCGAGCACCGAGGACTTTCCACTACAAAGCCCTCACTCATACTTCAGGCTCCCTCTTAGTCAATTGGTGGATGGGGTCCTATCGCCTTAGCTATCCTTTGCCCAGAGTCACCACCCGGCCACCGCCGGCTCTGGGATCAGACTATGGAGCGTCGCTACCCGGCTTGCCCAGAGAACCCGGGTGTCGGAGGTGGTTACGTCAACATCTCAAACCGCTCCCACCTATGCACAACGTCCGTTACCCGTGGCCACCGGACCCTTGGCCTGTCGACCGCAGGTCTCTCTAGGAGGTGGCGAATCGTCCCCATCCGGTCCCCTCGCATTCGTACACAACGAACTCTGCCGAGCTTCCGGTCACCTCCCCCACTCAAGGGGTCGGGTCGGAACCACCCGGAGGGGCGGCCACTCTCTGTTCAGCTAAGTCAAATTTATCAGAAAAAACTTGGTCACAATCATCACGTTTCAATTGCTTGGAAAGCTCACTTTTCATCGAAATGATGTGAATTTTAATATGATTCCTTAAGTACATCTTTCTCGAAAACGTTTCTTCGCATTGTTCACATTTATGAAATTTTCCGTCTTTAATGTGAATTAACAAATGCTTTCGTAAATCACATTGTTGAACGAATGTTTTCTTACACTTGTCACAACTCAAAGGCTTTTTTTCTAAATGAAACTTTGCGTGTCTGATTAACACACTCTTTCTTGAAAAAGATTTACCACATGTTTCACATTGGTACATGGTAGATGTCATGCGATGAATTATCATATGTTCCATTAAAGAACTCTTTCGAAAAAACAACATTCCACATACGTCGCACATAAAAAGTTTTTTTTCTAAATGAATGTTCATATGTTTTAAAAACTCATGTTTCTCGTAAAATTCTGCTTTACATTTTCCACAAATATAAGGCAATTGAAACATTTCTGATGAAGCAGGAATACTTTTACTAATCGAAACGGGCACATCTTTTATCTCCTGTTCACTCATCTTATCCGAATTGACGACAATAGTCGATTGTGTATCATTAATAACATGCATATTCATTTAAAAACTGATTTAACTTTGCGAGGACGAAAAATACAGCACGTGTATTCAAAACAGTAGAAAACAGAATAATGACATGAAATGAAAACCAACTACACTTAAATCAATGTAGGTGGCGCATCAGAAAAAAAGAAGATCATGCGAGAACGATTTAATACATAAACTGTTGTGTTCATTTAATAAGCAAGTGTACAAAATGGATCATTTTATAAATTCATTTCTTTTTGAATTAACCTGTTTTTATCATTAAATGATTAACTTTTTTGTGAATCCTACTGAAATGCGAGTGTTATAAAAAAAATCTGGTTTATTTCTTTATTGTTAGTTAATTAAAATAGTGACCCATTAAGAAAATTTGTTTTCCTAATACAATGGAATAAAAGAACTGTTATCTTCTTTTTCACATAGTACGGAAATACGCTTTATCATTATATCCAGATTAGAAACAGTACATCCTGTTTATGTATGATCGAAACAACAAGCACACAAATAGATATGACCACAAATCTTTGAAAATTGAAGAACTGGTTAGTTTTTAAAAGCTTAGAAATAAACTTGTTTTGGTTTAATTGTATATCCTTTTAATGCCTTTGTGGCGCAATTGGATAACGCGTTTGGCTGTTAACCAAAAGATGATGGTTCGAATCCATCCAAAGGCGAATATTTTTAAACTAAAATCCATAAATTTTGTTACAGTATAAGTAAAAAGAAACATTTTGGGTGAGTGATAATGAAAAAATTAATTAACTGCACAAGATAATCCTGATTGAAAATATATCATCACCTTAAAATTACATTACTTTCCTAAAATCCAGTTTATAATTTATCTTTTCGTTCAAATTACTATACTTTCCCGAAGTTGAAGTAGACATTATTAAATCTAAGAAATTGAATTAATTTCTTGAAGTACATAATATACGAAAATTTAGCGTGTATTTCTCTAAATTCAGCGGCAACAGTCTTAAATTTCATGCAGTACATAATACAGTGACAACACACTGTTAATAGTTTCCCCAATGTTGAAATAGATACTAAAATGAATAAATGTTAGCAAAACCTATTCATCTGAAAGTTAAATAATTTCTCGAAGTGCACGATAATAAAAATATATAATGTTTATTTCTCATTTTTTCTAAATTCAATGGCAACACTTTGTTAAAATTTCTTCTAACGTAAAATCTTTCTTCTGCTCATTTTTAAAAGAAGCCGATACAAAACTGAAAGAAAGCAAATTCAAGTGAAAAAACAATGGGGCCCGCCCAGCCCAATGGTTATAGAAATAATCTAATAATGGGAAGATTGTAGGTTCGTAACCAGGCGAATAGGTAAAGAGATGTATGAACTTGCAACAAGAGCATAATAATAATTAACAATTTTCAGTTCTAAATGAAATTTTTCAAGTTTCCATCTAAATTCTCATTACAGAAATTCGAATAATGGGGAGTTTCAGGGTTCGAAACCCGTAAGGAAAACAGTACTAATATGACAAACCCAACGTATACAGGACGATGCAAAATTAAACTGTGTTTAATCTTTTCCACTGCAATCAGATCTCCATCAAATGACTTAAAACTAGATGTGGTTACTAATTTTTTTACTGTTTTTTTCAATAATGCAAAGCATAACATTTCTCGTTTTTTCGAAGATTCTCTAAAGTTTTTCCAATAAACAGAGTTGTTCATAAAAACCTTTTAATAAGAATACAAATTAAATTTAAAAAAAGCACCATCATCTAATAACACAAGTCCAGTTTAATCTCATCAAAACTAACCTACTATTTTGTCAAAGTTCAAAACAAACGAAAAATTAAATATGATACAACACGTAAAAATTTTCTCATCGAAAGAGACCGACACTATAAAAAAAAAAAAAAATTAAGGGGGAGAGGGGGTACTCTTTTACTCTAACATACCATCTTAACACGCAGGAGTCATCATCTTAACACGCAGGATTCACTCTTTCCTATATCGTACTCTAGTATGATATTCAACCATAAGCCCCCTCAAAAAATAAGCCCCCCCTCAAAGATTTTACCCTCCTACTCTAAGACACCAACACGCAGGAAACAGCACGCAGGAGTCCCTCTTTCCCATATCGTACTCTAGTATGATAATCATCCATAAGCCCCTCTCAAAAATAAGCTTCCCAAAAATTAAGCCCCCTCAAAAATTTTACCCTCCTACTCTAAGACACCAACACGCAGAAGACAGCACGCAGGAGTCCCTCTTTCCCACATCGTACTGTAGTATGATATTCAGCACGGAGGAGCCTTGCTCCTTGCTCCTGCTTGCCGCAGCAGAACACCCATTCTCCCTCTACTTTTGCTGAACGATTTCTGATTCTGTTAAAGCCATTATTTGATTACTGATGGCAATTAGCGAAAACTGTTAAAGCAGATTGTTATTAATTTTACATGTAATACATTTGCTAAAGTTTTAAATATGTAAAATAGTTGTTTCATTTATTATGTGGATTTCCTTATAGAAATAATTGGAGCGATTATTATAAAATAATTTCCAAAATGTTGAGTTGGAAATTATTTTCCGTTCATTCACCTAAGCAAGACTTCATAAACATTAAATTAAATTATGCTAGATATTCCTTTATAATTATTATACTGCATTTATTTTAAAAAATGAGCCAGTAGTAAAAAGTTTCATTTTTCCATTAATTGCAAAAAATTAATTATTATTTTTACAGGACTTTCTATCTGTTATGAGAAAATTGATAAAAAACTATTTGAATAGGTGTTTAAAAAATCATGGTAGTTTTTTGTGGTTGAACGATATAGTTGTTTCTCTCTGCTGAACGATTTCAGATTCAGTTAAAGCGATATTGCTTCATTGACAAGGTATAAAAAATTTTAAAAGCAGATTGTTATTAATTATACATGTATTGTTTTTACTAAAGTTTTAAATATATTAAATAGTTGACTCACATATTGTGAATTTTCTCTATGGATGTAATTGAAGAAATCATTATAAAATAAGTCCTAGAACCTTCAGCATGAAATTATTTTCTAGTCACCGACCGAAGCAAAAGATTTCAAAGCCATTAAATTACAATATGCTAGCTATTCCTTTATAGTTATTATTATCGCATTTATTTAAAAATTGATGAATCTGTAAAGAAGTTTCATTTTTCCAATAATTTCATAAAATTAATTAATTATATTTGCAGAATTTTCTATCTGTTATAAGAAAATTAAGCAAAAACTATTCGAATAGGTATTTAAAAAATCATGGTAGTTTCGCTTAGGAAATTTGTGGTTTATCGATATAGTTGTTTCTCACTACTGAACGATTTCAGATTCAGTTAAAGCGATATTACATTATTGACAAGGAGTGAAAATTTTTTAAAGCAAATTGTTATTAATTATGCATGTATTGTTTTTACTAAAGTTTTAAATGTATAAGCAGGGTTCGTACGGGTACCGTTATTTTCAAGGCGTAATATCGGTATTTTTTTATAGAAAAATACATCAAGTTTAAACAGACGAAATTTCGCCATATTTAAGGAGGGGTTTTTCCATAAGAAAATACTGATACCTAAGAATTTCTTAGTTTGGAAATTCAAGGACCCGTAAAAACCCTGATAAAATAGTTGACTCATATATTGTGGATTTTCTCTATGGATATAATTGAAGAAATTGTTATAAAATAAGCCATAAAACCTTCAGCTGGAAATTATTTTCTGGTCATCGACCGAAGCAAAAAATTTCATAACCATTGAATTACAATACGCTAGCTATTCGTTTATAATTATTATTAGCGCATATATTTAAAAATTAATGAACCTGTAAAAAAGTTTCATTTTTCCATTAATTTCATAAAATTAATTAATTATATTTGCAGAACTTTCTATATGTTATGAGAAAATTAAGCAAAAACTATTCGAATAGGTATTTAACAAATCATGGTGGTTTTGCTTAGGAAATTTGTGATTTGACGATATGGTTTGTCTTCCACTATTGAACGATTTCAGATTTTGTTAACCCTTTATCTACTGACGGTACTTATAAGTACCATTAAAATAACTTGTTATAAAATTCAATTAATACATCAAATTTAGAATGAAAGTTTAGAATGAGTTATAGATACATTACTTTATCTTGCTCCAAAAGCATTATTGGTTATACACTAAACAAAAATATTTTTGAAAGGATCGTTTCTTTTGCATTTGCATCTTTTCAGCTTTATTGGCATTGGGCTGGGTGAGTAGGGGGCAGAGGCGTCGCGATGGGGAGTTATGGGGGGAGCCTCCCCCCCCCCCTCTCCCAGTATATGTGAACTTAGGAAATTTGAGCTTAGAGTTGGGAAATTATAGATTTTTGAAACACTTTTTCTTTTTTTAAAATAAAAAGTTTAAAAAAAAAAGATTTTTTTATTATTTTGCTGACTATCTTTCTGAGTTCTATAATAGTAAAATAGTTAAACTTTCAAAAGAAATGCAAAAAGCAGCCAGTCTCAATTTCTCATTATGTTTCTCTGTGCTACGAAAATATCATACATCTACCAGACCTGAATTTCTCTACAGTGTCCTTCAACAGTGTCTCTAATACGAACCTCCAAAACTTTGTTCCCTTTTCAAAAATCTAAAAATATGAGGCTATTTTGATATAAAGTACGATTATGACTCGTACACAATTGAAGACAAAAACTTTCATTAAATAAACCAATAATTATAACTTTTTTATTTTTAGTTTCAGCATTTTTCTTTAAAAAGATTTTTTTTTTCTTTTTTTTTTTTCTTTTTTTTTTTTTTTTTGCGTATAAGTATTATTATCATTAAACCAATATTGAACATATCATTTTAGTTGAAAAAGAGAGCGATTTGTTTCACGTTGTGAAAAATTTTTGAATTATAAGTTGGGAAAATTTTGAAATCTCCCCAGCGAAATTTTTTTTGTAGCTACGTCCCTGGTGGGGACAGGGGGGGGGGGGGGATTTTTCAATTCGGAAATATTTCTATATTTCTGTTGTAAGAACATTATATTTGTACATTTCCTAATTCTGCAAAATACTAAAAAAAATATTTAAAATAAAAGATTTGAGTGGGATTATAAATATTGCACAAAATCCTTATAAATTCAAATTTAATTAATCCTTTTAAATCTTTCAATCCTTCTAAAATCCCTCTTAAATTTATTAAATGATTATGTAAATCTTGTAATGCAGTTTAAAGAATTCAAGAAAAATGCTTTAGAAGATAAAATTTTCATGAATTCATCGTAATTCAGTACACAAATGGCTAAAGGAAAACAAGACTGTGTGCAATCCTATGGGAAATATATGAGCTTTAAGACCCTTTTCCTCTGAAACTACCCGACTGATTTTGATGAAATTTGGAATCCATATTCACTGGATTATGCTCAAGACTTAAAGAAAAATGCTTTAGAAGATAAAATTTTCACGAATTCATCATAATTCAGTACACAAATGGTTAAAGGAAAACAAGACTGTGTGCAATCCTATGGGAAATATATGAGCTTTAAGACCCTTTTCCTCTGAAACTACCCGACTGATTTTGATGAAATTTGGAATTCATATTCACTGGATTATGCTCAAGACTTAAAGAAAAATGCTTTAGAAGATAAAATTTTCATGAATTCATCATAATTCAGTACACAAATGGTTAAAGGAAAACAAGACTGTGTGCAATATGTGGGAAATGTATGATAAGACCCTTTTCCTCTGAAATTACCCGATTGATTTTGATGAAATTTGGAATCCATATTCACTGGATTATGCTCAAGACTTATAGCAGACAATTTTTTTCTGCGACTAAAATTTTTTATTTTAGAGAAATGGCAATTTTTCAGAAATTTTTCTTTTTTCGGAAGAAAAAAAAAATTCTGAAACTAATTGAAATATTTTTAAACTGTCTGCGACATATGATCTTATATTTATACTTTACCACCAAAAACATCTTTTTCGAAATCGCTCGAGTACTTTAGGAGTAAATCGGGTTTTTAGCTGAAAGGTGCAATTTTTCGGAGAGCTAAAAAACTTAGAAACATCTAACTTGTGTGAAGTTCTTGCACAGTTTTATCGAACACACGAATTAAAGTACAGTGAAACCTCCCTGTGCGTCCACCTCCATTAAGCGACCACCTCCCTGAACGACCATTTTTTCATAGAACGAAATTTATTCCCATTGACTCAATACTAATTTTACCTCCATTCAGAGACCATCCCAGTTGAACTCCCTCCATGAGCGACCCGTTTCTTTGGAGAAAATGAAACAAATTCCGTTTTTTCCGGGTCGCTTGAAGAAGATTTTATTAGAATAATAATTCCGGAGAGCTCATTATCAAACAAACTTCTAAACTAAGTTTAGAACTTTTATTTATTCCGGTAACTTTTAAGTGTTTAAACCCCTTTGTGCCTTTTTAGGCAATGAATTTAACTCTGAGGACAAATTAAGGATGACGGTCCATAAACTGCCCTGCCCTATTCTGTCAGGAAACTCTCAAGAAATAGATAAATTAATGAAATCGTCATAATTTGTTCCCGTCCAATAAAAAATTGCATTTATTTACTGGAACTTCGAAACGACTTGGAAATAAAAATTATAGAAGATAAAACTGTAAAATCAAAGCGAACGTCAATGTATTCATTCTTTAAACTCTGCACTAATTAACTTATGTAATTAACTTTTGTTTTGATTCTTAAATTTTCATATTTTTTCCTAATGTGAAAAAAAAATTTAGCAACGATAATTGTCACCTTCTTTCAACACATAAAATCTAGATTTAGACATGACCTCCATTAAGAGACCACCTTTTAGAAAGACCATTTTTTAGTGGAAAGGAACGTGGTCGCTTTAGGGATGTTTTACTGTATATATAAACATTTGTATAAAATTTGGTTACATATAATAAATGAGTATAAAATGTTAGAGTGAAATTAATGTGACTGGGCGTGGCGTCCCAGTCGTGTCTTCCCTTAAAGTGATTATTACATTGTCGACATGAAGTGAAAATTTTTTAAAGCAGATTATTATTATTAATTATACTTGCATCGCTTTTACTGAAGTTTTAGGTAGCTTTCATAACAAAAAGCTACGTATTGCAGCCGTTCGGAGGAAAACGATTCCGAAACCCGAAACCACCCTCCGTTCAAATGTTGATATATATATCCATATGTATATATATTACTAGGTGGCAGCACCAAAATTTGTCTTTTGACAATAAGATATAACTTTTGTCTTTTGCAACTCTTTTTCAGTTATAAATTACTACGTCAGGTGGATTTTTAAGCTAAATTTTGACGATATTGTTATATAGTTATTAATTTAATAGTGCATTTTCGTTATTTTAAATAATGTAATTACTTTCTATTTATTTTATTTTATATTATATTAATTTTATTTTTCACGAGTTTTCAAAATGTATTAACTGCATCCTTTGGTCTCAATCACTGTGATTTCTTAACTGTTTTATTCACCTTAATCTTTACGATAATTTGGGAGCCATGTGCGTGTGGATATATTGAAAAATACTGAAATATTAATCGGTATGTTGTGTATTATTTCTATTTTATATCCTATAAATATTTAAACAGGTTTTACTGATTTTTCCATTTCATATTATTTGTTTTTATTCTGTTTTCATTTTTAATCTATTCACTTGATTATAATGATTGTTTGGGCACAGGGAAAAATAATATTAGCTTTACCTTATTTTCTCACAGAAAACAACCATATTGCTTATATCATTGAATTCTGTGCCCTTGATAACGTAATTCAATATATAAGCTTTTCCATTATTTGTCGGTGTCCACTTTCTTCTTTTTTCTTCCATAATAATTCTTATAATAAATTATTTGGCACTTTTTTTTTTTATACTTACAGCTTTAATTCACAATATTACGGTTTTTGATGGTATTAGGTTATGTTTAATTAATGGTTATATATATATATATATATATATATATATATATCTGATTTTTGTCACACTGTAACTCTCGTATTTATGAACCGATTTGTATGTAACTTGGTGTGTACATAGTACATACTAATGTCTCGACCGAGTTCGGTGGATAGCTTCATCCGCCATCTTGTTTCAAAATGGCGGCCATTTAAAAATTTAAAAAAACATTATTAATTTAAAATGAGGTTCCAAAAAATTAGAAATTGAAAAATATTTTTTTCTTATTTGTTTGACATAGATACAAAGATTTTGGGGAATTTTTTGTTTAGTCTATATCTTAACAAATGGCTGAGTTATAGCGCTTTGAATTTCTAGCATGGCTGATATCTTGAAACGATCTGATTTTTGTCACGCGATAACACGCGTATTTACTAACTGATTTAGATGTGACAAGGCATGCGCATAGTATATAGCAATGTCTCGACCAAGTTCGTTGGCCAGCTTCATCCGTCATCTTGTTTCGAAATGGCGGCCATTTAAAATTAAAAAAAAATAATTTAAAATGATGTACAAAAAAATTAGAAATTGAAAAAGATTTTTTTTTTCTTATTTGTTTAACCTAAATATAAAGATTTCGGGGATTTTTTTGTTTAGTCTATATCTTAACAAATGGCTGAGTTATAGCGCTTTGAATTTCTAGCATGGCTAACATCTTGAAACGATCTGATTTTTGTCACGCGATAACACGTGTATTTATTAACTGATTTAGATGTGACAAGACATGCGCATAGTATATAGCAATGTTTCGACCAAGTTCGTTGGCCAGTTTCATCCGCCATCTTCTTTCAAAATGGCGTCCATTAAAAATTAAAAATAGCAATTGATTTTAAAATGAGGTTCAGAAAATTAAAAAATTAAAAAGATTTCTTTCTTAAGCGTTTGACCTTGATACAGGGATTCCGGATCATTTTTTGTTGTGTCTTTATCTTAAAAAAGGCTGAGATATAGCAGTTTTGAATTTCTAATGTGGGTGACATTTTGAAAAATCTGAATTTTTGCCTGCGACAGCACTCGTATATATCAACCGATTCCGATGCGAGTTAGCATGTGGACAGGAATTACTAAGGTCTCGACCGAGATATCGTCGAATTTAGCGACCAAATATAAAACACTTTAAATAAAACCAGTTTGGATAAAGCTGACTAATTTCGCAAAATTCCATTTTATATTCAGTATTGACAAAAATTAGTATTGAATCTTCTATAATCGGTTTTCACTAATTTGAGCTTCGTGTGCTTGAATAATATAAGCTGGATTTTTAAAAATAAGGAATATGAAAGCTACCGCTTCCTCCCGGCACTGGCCGGAAGGCCCTTTAAATATTATTAAATAGTTGACTCATATATTATGTGGATTTTCGTTATAAGTATAATTGAAGCAATTATTATAAAATAAGTCCTAAAATCTTCAGCTGAAAATTATTTTCTGGTCATCGACCTAAGCAAAATACTTCAAAACTATTAAATAAATTATGCTAGAAGACTTTCCTTTATAAGTATTATACTACATTTATATAAAAATTAATGAGCCAGTAAAAAAGTATAATTTTCTCATTAATTACAAAAAAATAATTAGTTATATTGACAGAACCTTCTGCCTGCTATGATAAAATTAAACAAAATCTATTGGAATAGGTCTAAAAATAAGTTATGGTGGTTTCACTAAGGTAATTTGTGGTTTGTCAGTAATAGCTGTTTTCTCCAGTTGAACGATTTCAGATTCTGTATTATGTGGGGAAGGAATTATTGACAATAACGGAAATTTTTCAAAGTTACTTGTTACTTATTATAAATGCAGTATTTTTACTGAATTTTTAACTTTAAATAGTTGTTTCACCTATTATGTGGATTTTCCTTAAAGAAATATGGAGGGATTATTATAAAATAAGTCCTAAAATCTTCAGTTGAAAATTATTTTCGTGTCATTGACCTGAGCAAAAGACTTCATAACCCTCAAGTTAAATTTTTCTAGGAGACTTTCCTTTATAATTATTATACCGCATCATTTATTTAAAAATGAATAAACTAGTTAAAAAGGCAAGATTTATTCCACTAATGGCATAAAATTAATTAATTATATTTACAGAACTTTCTGTCTGTTATGAGAAAATTTAGCAAAAACTGTTCGAATAGGTGTTTTAAAAATCATGGATTTCGCTTAGGAAATTTGTGGTTTAAACGATATAGTTGTTTCGCTCTGTTGAACGATTTCAGATTCTGTTAAAGCGATTATTTCATTACTGACAAGGAATAAAATGTTTTAAAGCAGATTGTTATCTATTATACATAATCTTTTACTTAAAGTCTTAAAAATAATTAATAGTCGTTTCATCTATTTGTGGATTTTCCTTATAGAAATAATTGGAGCAATGGTATACAGATAGTCTTGAAACCTTCAAATGAAAAATTTCTTTATGGTCATCGATCTAAGCCAGTGTTGAATTCAGGAGGTGGCTCGGGAGGGGGGGGGGGGTGCAATTCCTTCTGGAGCAATGAGATGTCCCCCCCCCCTTCACCGGGAGATTTGAGATTTTATGTTTTTAATGACAAAAAGTGCAATTTCCCCCTCGGTATACTTTATAATGTCCGCCCGGAGTCACAGAAATCTCTCCCGAAGAAAAGAGTCTGAATTCAACACTGATCTAAGCAAAAAGACTTCACAATATAAAGTGTAGTAAATAAAATGCAAAAATATTTTTCAAATTTCTTGTTTTATTTTCCTAAAAAAAAATCCCCAAAATATGTTTTTTTTTTTTTTTTTTTTTTTTTTTTTTCTGTATTGTTAGTAGGTATAATCCCTTAAGATTTTCACTTTTTTTATGAGCCACAAAAGCAGGATCACAGCTAATACGAACAAAATTTATGCGATTTTCGGCAAAATGTAGCGTAAAATTAGGAAAGAGTACTATTTCTCATCGGGCACTGTTCTCTCGCAGCGATAATATTTCTGTATTAAAATTGTACGTCAAAATGTAGTAGTTTATCAGTTTTATCAAACATAATTTCAACCTTTATAGAGAGCCCCCCTCACCCCCAAGGAAATACAAATGAAATATTCCGAGGTCTTAAAAAAATGAAAGAAAGACAGGTGATATAAAGACATTTCAAATACCGCTCCGTTGTAGGATTTTCAATTTAGCCATGGAAAGGAAGAAGCATAGGAGAAAACCTTCATTTGTCTCTTTCTTCAAATACAGACTCTGGGCCATATTAACCAGTCTTTTCATGTCTCCTATTGCACTGTTAAAATGAAAAGGATAAGTGAAATCAATAGCCTAAAAACTTCAGTGACTTTAACAATGTTGTTCGAGTTTTAAAGAGAATAAGGGAAATGATCAGTTGTATTACTGTACGTCACGACGTACATTACCTGTCCGAAGTCCTTTTCCTTTCTTTTAAACACTGACCACATTTCTTTAAACACTCAGAGATACACCGGAAAATTTTGAAAGCTAATTTCATTAAAGACATCGAAATGCGGGAAGAGTTGGGCCAACACCGACGCTATTTACATAAAATATGTGAATGGACAAAATGTAAATAGCGTCGGCATTGGTTGGGCCTGATATTCAGAATCTGCCCTGAATAATTTCTTCATACACACTTAGCACCGGGCGTAATTATTTGAACACACTAAACAGGTGCAAAGAAAATACCCGTAGAGGGATCAATTAAAATTATAGCTTCTTCGAATGAGTTTCGTTTTACATATAATGAACAATAGTATGAAATGCCCGCTTCAACGAAATGCCTGCCCCCCCCCCCCCCCCATTCCCATAGACAATCACATTTTAAATTCTGCCTATTATCTTAAACTATGTCTCTTCATCGAAATTCATTTACAATTTTTTTACCTTTAAGGCTGTTCTCAAATCCAAAAGGGCAACTTTCTGACATAAGTTTTAATTTATTTTGCTGTTATTTTGGTGTTGTTGTTCAGAAACTATGTCATCGAGCTGTTTTTTTCCGGATTTTTTTGCAAACGCAAGAAATTTTTCAGAAAATAGTGTCAAAGTCGGCGTTCTGAACCGAATTTCCGCGCGAAAGACGAATAACCACTCAAGAAAGGTTGAAAAAGGTGTTTGTCACGTGATCAAAATCGCTTATAATTCAATAGGTAATTTATGGATCCAAAAATGGAAAACATAGATCGATTCCAAATCGTTTCCATGGTCAGGCTTTTCAATTTTATACTTTTCCGTTAAAAAATGAATTTGTAAATGTGTCAAAACGTTTTGCGCTTGCTGAGCAGAGCAGTTAATAAACAGCCTTAATCAACTTCAATGCCTATTTTCTAACATGTAGGAAGATTGTAGATTCAGATTACATTTTGTAACGATGCGACGCATCGTTCTTGTTCTTTGTCAATACTAGTTGTTTAATGATTTTGACTTCAGTACTGTGATTTTGTCTAAAGAAAAGACCCGTAGAAAGAAAATGACTCTTACAAAGTTAAGACTGAATATTTTATGTTAATTTTAACATTATTATAATCATAGCAATTAGTAGTAGCAATTTGTTTAACCCTCAAGAGAAGCACTATCACGGCTTCCCGATTCAGGAGCACATGTTTATGCCATACCCGTGTGTCTTTAACACTAGAATGACGGTGAGGGTCCATTTTGGCAACAAATCCTATGGATTTATTTCAATTCGAACCGGAAATTTCATTATAAAATAAGTTGAAAAAGACACAAACGCAAAAAGGACTAATTAAATAAATTAAACAGTTTTAAATAAAGATTCTGGAATTAAATATTTTTATCAAACTTGAGTAAAAATTCCCGTTTTTCTGTGTTATCATTGATATCTTACGATTAAATTATCCGATTTAAAAGATTTTTTTTTTTCAATCCAAACCTTAGACAGTGTAAAAATTATGTTTATAGAATGATTATAAACACTTGAGTATTATTAATATCCTTCTATATATATAAAAAAAAGTAACGATTTGGATATGGGCCAAAAGATTTGGAAATGGACCAATGAAAATCTGCGTAGATGCCGCGAAACGTATTTGATTGGTCAGAGCTTTCTGTCTTTTCTTAGAGGGAATTGTGCTTGGCGAAAACGATGAAAGTAGAGAATTTACATAGGATGGGCGGGGAAAGGGAATAATCTTCTAAATTTCGATAGATTTCTGTTTTTTGGTTGTTGTTTTTTTTTGGGGGGGGGGGGGGGGAGGGCCGATGGCAAAAGTGATTTTTACTGAAAGAAGATAATTTCCATTAACTAATGAAAAAGGGGGCGTTCTCTGCGTCTGGAATCTAAAAATTGAATGCATAGAAAATAAGGAATCGCTAAGTGATCCAAAATGGAAACACGAAACAATTACGTCTGGGGTTGGCTTGGAAATATCGATTGCTTCACGACACCAAACGGAATCGCGATGCGATTACGAGGGGGGTTGATGAGCGTAGCAAGCAGAGGGGCAGAGCACCCCTAGTAATAGAAAAAAAGAAAGCAAAAGTTCTTTAAAAAAATGTCAAAATATGGTGTTTTATTCAAACTATCATATCTCGGAGAAATTAGTAGATAAAAAATGTCTACCAACGGCTTTTAAAAGAGAATTTAATATACTTTTAAATATTTATTAGGTCATTTTGCTTTAATTTAAAAAATATATTTATTTGGTTAGGTAAAATTCAGTGTTTTTAAAGTAATATGCTTAATTGACCATGTAGTCCAGGCAATAGAGACCGTATAGGGGTTCTACCTACCAAAATTCATGGTAGTTCTGGAAAAAGGCTTACTATATGTTTTTTGGGTCGCTGAATCCGAATTTTGAACTTCCCACCAAAATTTTCCCCGGCAACCCCCCCAAATTTTTGTAAAATGCCCCCCCAAAAAGGTTTTTATTAAAAAAATCAAATATTTTATTGTTTCAGGGAAAAAGTATCTAGAAATTCAGAAAGTAGACAAAATTTGCAACAAATTAGATATATGACATTATGACTTAGGATGAAGGGGAACGGGGGATCTGCCTCGGAACATGCGCGCGGTGCTGCGTGAACTAAGTTGCGCAGTTCCACTTATCCACTCACACGTTTACATTCGCCCTCCCATCTCCCCTCCGAACCTTCTCTATAAGGTTTACTTTACGTTTTTTGGGTCGCTGAATCCGAATTTTTAACTTACCCCCCCCCCCCCCCGAAACCCCCTCAAAATAGTTGTTTTTAACTTAAATTTCTTATTGTTTTAGGGGAAAAGCATTACGAAATTCAGAAACTAGACAAAATTTGCAACAAATAGGATATATGACATTATGACGTAGGATGAACGGGGAGGGGAGGGCTGCCTCTGAACATGCACTGCGGCGCTACGTGCATTAAGTTAAGTCCAGGCAATAGGGGATTTTACCTGGAAAAATTAATACTAGTTCTGGATTTCGACTCACTTTATGTTTTTGGGGTCGCTGAATCCTAATTTGTAACTTCCCACCAAAATTTCACCCGGCAACCCCCCAACAAATTGATTTTTTGAAAAAATTTGGTTTTTGAGAAAAGCGCGCGGGTAATGTTCCGAGGCAGCCCCCTCTCTCCCCGTTTATCCTACGTCATAATGTCATATATCCTATTTGTTGCAAATTTTGTCTAGTTTCTGAATTTTGTAATGCTTTTCCCCTAAAATAATAAGAAATTTAAGTCTATAACAACTATTTTGGGGGGTTTTCACGGGGGGGGGGGGATTTTGGGGGTAAGTTAAAAATTCGGATTCAGCGACCCAAAAAACTTAAAGTAAACCTTATAAGGAAAGTTCGGAGGGGAGATGGGAGGGCGAATGTAAACGTGTGAGTGGTTAAGGGGAATTGCGCAATTTAGTGCACGCAGCACCGCGCGCATGTTCCGAGGCAGATACCCCTTCCCCTTCATCCTAAGTCATAATGTCATATATCTAATTTGTTGCAAATTTTATCTACTTTCTGAATTTCTAGATATTACTTTTCCCCTAAAACAATAAAAAAAAATTGATTTTTTTAATAAAAACCTTTTTGGGGGGGCTTTTTACCAAAATTTTGGGGGGTTACTGGGGGAAATTTTGGTGGGAAGTTACAAATTCGGATTCGGCGACTCAAAAAACATAAAGTAAGCCGATTTCCAGAACTACCATTAATTTTGCTAGGTAAAATTCCCTATTGCCTGGACTAATATAAAGTTAATATTTTTTTATTATTGTTTTTTTTTTTATTAATACAAATATTTATAAATAAAAGAAATGGGTAAATAAATATTAAGCGAGTTAAAAATTAAATATTTCAATAGCAATACTATAGAAAATGTGGTATTTATTATTTACTTACTACAAACTGTGTAGCAATCTGCAAAGATATAACTTAGATTTTTAAAGTAATGCACTAGAACTAAACAATAAAATAAAACTAAATAATGATGTTAAAAATATGTCGGGATTCTTTTTTTAAAGTTATTTCAGCGTTCTGATGATATAAAAAATTCAAGAAAAACAAACAAACCAACACATAATTTGTGTAAAAACTTTATTCAGGCTTTGGAAGCGATTTGGAATCGAGTCGCCTTTTCCCATTTTTTTGATAAATAAATTACTTATGGAATTATAAGCGTTTTTTGTCACGTGACGACAAGCTTTTCCCCTTTCTCGGACTGCTGCTGCTTCGGGAATTTGGTTCAAAATGCCCACTTTGACGCATTTTCTGAAAGGTTTTTTGCCTTTACCAAAAAATGAAAAACGCTATTCGCTTACATAGCTTCTGAATACCTGCCAATTTTATGCGTTTATGATGAAAAATGAATTCAGAAATGTGTCAGACAGTAGGTTCTTTCAATTTGAGAACAGCCTTAAGGTATTCTTATTAAGGTGTTCTTATTCAGAAGATATGTAACCGAATAGCGTTTTCCATTTTTTGGTAAAGGCAAAAGATTTTTCAGAAAATACTGTCAAAGTGGGCGTTTTGAACCAAATTCCCGACTCAGCAGCCCGAGAAAGGGGAAAGACTTGCCATCACGTGGCAAGAAACGCTTATAACTCGATAAATAATTTATTTATCAAAAAATGGAAAAAGCGACCCGATTCCAAATCGCTTCCATAGTCAGACGTCAGACCTACCAATTTTATGCCTTTACGATTAAAAATGAGTCCGAAAGTTTCACTGTGTTCAGCAGGGAATTTGAGAACCACCTTAGGACTCTTTATCTTAACCGAATTCGACGTTCGACTGTTGTTGCAACTTCATGCAATCAGGCCCTGATTACCTAACAGGCCCGAAAAGCACGTGCTTTTTTTTTTTTTTTTTTTTTTTTTGAAAATTTTGAAGTAGCCCGAAATTTTATATTGAATTAATTCCATTCCAAAATTCTGTCTAATTTCTTTTGAAATTACTAACTCATTTATCTATATATGGGTCGCCTAAATAAAAGTGGCATGGCCCAGATGCGTGTGTGATAGATGAGAGCGCGTTAAAAGGCATCGTTCGCATCATGGATGCCTCCGAACGGTGTCAACGCGCAGTCGTGCATTTTTTAACCGGAGATGTGACAGGAAAATGTGACACCGGTTAAAAACACACCGGCGTCCTGTTATATTTACGTGAGTTAGAGCACGCACAGACAAATCGAATTCATAAACACTTTTGAACTTTGTTGGAAAGTGTTAAAAACAATAAACGCTAACATAAAACGAGATTTCTTCTTTCCATTATTTGCTAGAATTTTCTTCTTGTTGCTTTCTTTCTTTCTAACCGATGACCAGGTCCCTACCTGCCGGGTTGTCCCAGCTAAACGGGTTTGGTACCTGGTATCGGGGTCATAAATCTGACAGTCACCTTTTTGGTCTTCCTATCTTCAGTACCTACTGTTCAGTTGTGAGCTTGGTTATGGCTGTTATACTTAACGTTTATATCTTGTTGATTGGCACCTGCACATTTCTACTCAGGTTGGTCTCGTATTTTAGAACCTTGATCAGATGACGAGGCCTTCACCTGGCAAGGCACCTCCAGAGGTGTAATTCACAGGTAATTTGAAGGACTTTGCACCTACGGCGGATTTTACATGCACCAGGCGCTGTTAGTGTACATGGCGGATATTAGCCGGCAGTAAGCCTTGGTCTAGCGATTTCAGCTACGAGTTCCATGTTCTGCCAACTGGGTCACCGCTGCCTGATCTAAATTAAATGTTAAATTTAGTGGTGAGTGGAATGGGGTGAAAGCAAGGTGGGACGCCGCAGATAGACAAGTTGCATCGTGAGTTAATTTCATCTTGTTGCTTATACTTTGCACCTGAATAGGCACCGACGGAAATATACAAAAACCTCTTCAGAGATAGCCACGATTCCGAAAGGCGTTCTTTACCTTTAGAAGCCTTGTAAAACCAATATATTTTCGAGATGTAAAGATGCATTTATAAAAACAAAGTTTCTGCCACTGATTTTCGGAAACGTTTCCAAGTGGTTTTATAGCGTATAAGTCAGTTTTCTCAAACCGGTATATCGGTTTTAGGATGCTATCAATTTTAACACTTTCCAACAAAGTTGAAAAGTATTTATGAATTCGGTTTGTCTGTCTGTCAGTCTGACCGTCTGTCTTTCTGTCTGTCCACGCTCTAACTCAAGCAAATATATTCGGATTTTCGTGCAATTGATCTATGAGGGGCTTACAATGATAGTAGACCAAGTCCATTTTGAAAGAAAATGTCCATTCTGAAGGTGCATATAATCTGTTTTATCCACTCCCACGGTAAACCAAGTCTGTAAACAGATGACATATACCGGGTGTCCTAAAATTGACTAATTTAAAATTTAATAACTTCCAAACGGTGACAGATGCTAAAAAAATTTTTGCAATAGGGTTATGTATGCAATAGGGTTATGTATGTCAGGGTACTATGATTCTTGGTTTTAGTTCGAATTTCAAACAATAGATGGCGCTGAGAGCAATAGGCGCTCAGTCCAGACCCGATTTAGTACTTCGGGATCCATTCAATACATTTTAATCTCCTTTTTTTTGCATGGAAGAAGAGAGAAACCGAAAAATCGATCCTGAATTTAGCGGTTATTGCTTGCAGCGCCATCTATCGATGCTATTTGTAACTAAAATCGAGAATCGCAGCACAAAAACTCCTGACATCTTATATAACACTCCTGCAAGAATTTTTTTAATATCTGTCACCGTTTGGAAGTTATGGAATTTTAAAATCCATCAGTCATTTTTGGGACACCCGGTATGAGAAAGAGTAAAAACAGACTTGGTTCACAGTGGGAGTGGATAAAACAGATTATATACACCTTCAAAATGGAGTATCTCATTTTTTTTTTCAAAATGGACTTCGTCTTTTGGTTGTGAGCCCCTCATATGTTAATGATGCATTTGAAAGCATTTTAAAAGTGTATATAATCTGTTTTATCCACTCCCACTATGAACCAAGTCTGTTTTTACATACTTTCTCATACCGGGTGTCCCAAAAATGACTGATGGCTTTTAAAATTCCATAACTTGCTAACGGTGACAGATATTAAAAAAAATCTTGCAGGAGGGTTATGTAAGATGTCAGGAGTTTTTAAGCTGCGATTCTCAGTTTTAGTTACAAATAGCATCGACAGATGGCGCTGCAAGCAATAACTGCTAAATGACATGTTCGGTATTGAATATGAAGTGTATGGCATGAACAGTTCATTTATATGGGCACTCAAAAGAATTCGTTACATTATGGTCAATGAGGTTAAACCGTTTGCAGAGTATTTTAATGACATTACGCTGTTTCAACTGTAATTAAACTGATATAAATCACTGAATTTCACTATAAGATGATTACTATAGAATAGGGCATTCATAGCATTTGTCGTTTATTTACAGGGACACACAAAAGAAATCGGTTACAGTACTGTCTTTGAGCAAAAATTGCTGGAAGTGCGTTTTCAATTTCGGTACGCGATTTTAAATTGAACAAATTTTTGCATGTTACTCGTTGTGTATAAATTCTGTACTCCGTATACAGGGCTACACAAAAGAATTCACGTACGATTCTCTTTATTAGCTGAAATGGCTGAAGAGGAATTTTCAACTGTGGTATGTACTTCCTAACTAAACTAAATTTTTGAATGTATGCAGTTAATAGATACAAATATATACAGGGTGCAATATGTTATCTATCGCCGACCTTTCATTTCTCAACCGTTGGTCGTAGACATATAGTTCCAATTACAAAAACATCTCAAATGAGGTAAATATTCATGTTGTGCCATTACTTAAAGTAAAAAAATCCATTTGATAAAAATTACGAAAATTCACTTTTTATACGGTCCCCCAGTCCCTATAGTTATATTTAGAAAATGTTTACACATATCATAACAGATATAACACAAAAAGTTTGACATCTGTACTACAAAAATTGACACAGTTATTAAATTTAAAGTTTGCAATTTTTACATATGATTTTGTCTTTCCTTGAGGGAGCAGTTAAAAGATGAATTAAAGTAATTCGAGATCAAAATCAGGGTGCAATGTTCTTTTTACGGCGAAACAGCCTTTAGCTGATATCGCCAAATCGGAGAATCACTAAATAGGATAATTTCATCTAAAAATTTGAGCTAACTTTTATGGGTCGAACAACATTCAAACGTACCGACGATACCGGCTAAAGGTGGTTCCGGCCGTAAAAAGGACATTGCACCCTGATTTTGATCTCGAATTACTTTAATTCATCTTTTAACTGATCCCTCAATGAAAGACAAAATCATGTGCAAAAATCTCAAGCTTTGAAATTTAATAACTGTGTCAATTTTTGTAGCACAGATGTCAAACTTTTTGTGTTATATCTGTTATGATATGTGTAAACTTTTACTATAACTATAGGGACTGGGGGATCGTATAAAAAGTTAGTTTTCGTAATTTTTATCAAATTGATTTTTTACTTTAAATAATACCACAACATGAATATTTACTTCATTTGAAACGTTTCTGCAATTGAAACTATATGTCTACGATCAACGGTTGAGAAATGAAAGGTCGGCGATAGATAACATATTGCACCCTGTATATTATATGCAGAGCTGCTCCAAGAACTCAGATAATTTATTGACTGTAGATGGGAAATTCGATTAAAATTCGGATGTTGAAATTCGGTTTTCAAATGCGTTATGCGTTTCCAAATGGTTTAATTAGACATTATGTTTCAAATTATTAAACGGTGGATTTTTGTTACATTATTCTGAATGTGATTCATAATGCATGCTTGACGGATGATTTTTTTTCTTTCTTGTTTTACACTGTAGATGAACTATTTCTAGAATCTCCACAAACCAAACTTCAAAATCCAAATCTTCACATAAATGTCATCGCATAGGTCGTAATTTTAAATGACTGTTTCCTGTAAATCCATGTTACATATTTTACCCCTATTTCTGTTTCCCTTGCGAAAACAGAAATTCCTTTACGATTGAAGGAAGGATTAATCTTTGACAAGGTTTTTCACTTCAAGCTCGCCTGGACAGCTCGCGCTACCGTTGCAACATTTGCGATAAGGAATTTTACGCAGGAATGGGAAACGAGCGAGACAAACCGGAAGAATTTTGAATTAGGGTTAACTCTAAATCATCCGTATGCAGACAAGCGATGATCGAGATGCTACCATAAATGACTTAATCGTAGATTTTTTTTCTTTTTTCAAATTGTTTGCAGGACCTGATTAAGAGCCTACTTCAGTCAAACGAAAAGACCCGTTCGCTAATGCTAATCCTATGGAAGATATTTATAACGATATCTCGTTTGAATTTAAATATTTTTAAATGATTTTTTTTTTTTTTTTTTTTTTTTTTTTTTTTTTTGCATTGAATGGTTGAGATCGATCTGTACAAAGACTGTTGTTTACTTTTTCGATTTTCTTTACAGGTATTTTTAATAAGGACACTTTCATTTTCGAAAGTAAAAGCATCCTTATAAAAAAGATCTGCAATCAAAATCAAAAAAGTAAAAAATGGCCTGCATACAGATCGAGCCCAGTTATCCAATACAAAAAAAATCATTTTGAAATATTGAAATGCGACCGAGATATCTTTATAAATTTCTTCCATAGGATTAGCATTAGCGAATGCGTCTTTTCATTTGACTGAAGTAGCTTCTTAACCTCTAAACCTAAAGGAAGAACAGTATCAATTCGGAGCCCCTTTCATTCGAGAAGAGTTTTATAAATTCGACATATCTGGAAACTCACCAATCCTACAAATATTATTCCAAAGAATGACTCAGTTTAGTTTACCTATATTTCATTAAACAACTTTTCTTATGTTCCCCCAAATATGTACAGTCGTGGAAAAAAAAAGTAAGCACCCCCTACTAACTCCTCAACAAATGATTGTGTAGAAGAAAGTTACTGGTACCGAACGATTGGAAATAAAGTTTACTTTTAAATGATGTATATAAAATTTGCTTAGGGGGCCATTTACATATTAAAACGAGCCAGAACTTTGTGTTTTTCAATAGCAGTACACAATTCTGACAGCATAAATGAACTCTACATCCTTCAATTGGTCTAAAAACAAATTTTTATGCAATTCGTACCATAAGTTTCCGAGAAATTAATTATTTTAAAACGAGTGTATTTTAAGGACTGTATCCAAAATTGAAGTTCCGTACTCGATTGTTAACTGAGAGAGCCCTCTTCTTGATCAAGACACCTTAAGCACCACTCAAGCAGTCAATGAAGCCTACTAGATTACAGAATAGCGTAAGCTATTTCAAAATATCTAGTCACTTCCATCATAGACGGCCCCTTAAACCATCATTTTGTCGTTTTTTAAGCATAATTTGAAAACTACTTGGAAGAAAAATGTGAAATTTTGGATATCCATAAAGCAGGACTTAATAAATCTCAATCCATCAAAAAAATTGTAGGTTGCAATTCATAATTTTTTCGAATATTAATTTTATAATTCATAATTCATAATTCATATCATAAAATTATAAAAATTGCAAATTCAAAGTATTTATGTTTGGGTATATTAGTATAATTGCTACACAAAAAATTAGCACATTAGGAGCATAATTTCAGGAGTTATAAATAAAAATATGAAAATGTAATTTAACATTAGAAGCACTAAATTTTGAATGTTTATAATTCAAAAACTTACCATTCAAATGACTTAAAATTTGGTGTCTAGGCATAGTTTGAACCAAAGATTTCAAATATCTCGTTACAATTGGGTATTGCCATTGAAAAAAAAATGAAGTTTGGATTCGTTTTAATATGTAGATGGCCCCCTAAGCAAATTTTATATACGTCATTTAAAAGTAGACTTTATTTCCAACCGTTCGGTATCAGTAACTTTCGTCTACGATAATTTGTTAAGGAGTTAGTAGGAGGTGTTTACTTTTTTTTCCACGACTGTACACAAAAATTGGATACAGTAATCAAGGAGAAACATGCAAAAAGAATTTTGCATAGCATTAGTATAAAAATCTAAGTTAGATAAAAAAAAAAAAAAAAAAAAAAAAAAAAAAAAAAAAAAAAAAGTTGAATTCAGTTATGTATGCACATGTACAACATAAAATATCAATATTTTGGAATACTTATTTCAATTTTGGCAATACTTTTTCCTGCTTAGTAATAATTTATGTTATGCATACAAGCCAAATTCAATAATATTCAAATTAAATATGTAAAATAAACATACATCTAAAATAATCAACAAATTGAAGAATTGTGATCATGTGGTTGAAACTGATTAATTTATTACATGAAAAACTAATTTGTTATGACAGATATTTTTATGGAACACTTAAGAAAATATACAGATCTTCAATTGGCAATATGCTTCTATTTTTAATCCATTTCATTTTTTATCTTATGTTATTTCTGGCTTCTTTTTCTATATCCAAATAGTTCTTTAATTTCTCAGCCCAAATTTTGCATTTTTACCTTGTTATGGCTTATGCAAGGATGACACCGTACAAGTTATGCCTTGATTCCACAAATATTTCAATTTTTCCAATGTTTGCTATATATTTTCAATTCCTTGTCTCACTTGTTATGATGATATGTTTGAAAGAATTTTATAAAGATTAATACATCATTTTAAATTTGCATAAAAATTCATTTATAGTTTGTATATTCACTATTGTTGATATATAAGGGTCGCCCAAATGAAAGTGGCATTGCTGTAATAACTCCGCCATTTGAAGAGAAAGATGACTGCGCATGCTCCTATAGAGGGCGCAGAGTGCTGGGAATGCATGCCATATCGTTAGATCCCGCCAGATGCGTGTGTGATAGCGTGGGAGCACGTTAAAAGGCATTGTTCGCATCATGGATGCCTCCAAATGGTGTCAACGCGCGGTCCTGGAATTTTTAACAGCGGAAAATGTGAGTGCTAGAGAAATCTATCGTCGAATGAAAATGTGTATGGCACGGAGTGTATGTCACGCAGATCGGTATTCCGATGGTGTAGGGATTTTCGTAGTGGAAGAAGACCACGTGCGCTTGGGCAGGTCGTGACCTGTCGTCAGTACTGCTTCTTTTACTACGAAAATCCCTACATCATCGGAATATCGATCTGCGTGACATACACTCCATGCCATACACATTTTGCATTCAACGATAGATTTCACTAGCACTCACATTTTCCTGTTAAAAACACACCGTCCGGTTTGTGACACCGTCAGGAAATTGTGACGAGTCACCATGTGACTTTAGAATATAGTTACATTGTGACTCTCATGTGACTGTCATCTGTAGACTCAATTTCATTATCATCGTGAACGCTGCATTGTGATAAGTCACCAAATAATGTCACATTAAAGTCACATGATGACTTTCAGGTGACAGAGATACTACTGTGAAGTCACCATTGTGCACTTTTGGGAAAAGTCACCATGTGACTATAATGTGATATTATTTGGTGACTTATCATAATGCAACGTTCATGATGACTTTGAAATTGAGTCTAAAAATGACAGTCACACGAGAGTCACAATGTAACTACACTGTAAAGTCAACTGGTGACTCGTCACAAAGCAACAGTCACATTGACGTCTCAGTGGAGTCACATATAGTGATCATTTGAGACTCATAATGAGACGTGTGGAATTTCCTATTTTTTGTTTCACCGTAGTGACTGTGGCAGTTGTGACCATGTGTGACATGAATGAGATGCCATAGGGACTAGGTGTGCTGTAGAGATAGTAATTATTTGAATTATATTATTTCCTTTTGAGTATTCGCTTACTTAAAAATTAGCATTTTGTGACTGGTCCTTAATTTTGGACACCAGTGTATATCACTGAGGTGTACTACAAGCGCTTACTGTAGAATGTTCATTTACAGGGACACACAAAAGTACTACAGTATTGTCTATGAATAATAATTGCTGGCAATGCTTTCAGTGTGGTACGCGTTTTAAAATTTAACCTTTTTTGTTACATATTATGTAAAAATATGTAAAAATTTTATAGATCCTATACAGAGATATACAAAGGATATAGAGTACATTTCAGTTTATTGACGGAAATTGTTGAATGGGAAGTTTAAACTGTGCTATGCAATTAATTGAACTGATTTTTAGCGTACGATGTAGTAAAAATACAAATCTGTAGATCATATACAGGGATGAAAAAAAAATCTGATGTTTTTCCAACTATTGATATTCAGTAGGGGAGGTTTGATACATAGGAAGGGTTGATACATCGACAATTTTTCTCAACAAACGGCATTAACAGCCATTGTAACACATGTAAAGGCTTCTTTTACTTGCAGAAGCCATCATTAGCTGGACAATCAGTGAAGAACCGACAACTTTTCTTTTCTTTTAATTTTGAAGGTTTTTGGAATGTCAATGTAAATTTTTTCATTGACTGATTTTCTTTCATAACTCATGTTATTGTGAAGATAATATCTTGTAATATTTTTTAATTTATAAAGCACATTGTTAGAATTAGTTTTACTAGAAAGTAGATTACCATTTTGCAACTGTATTTATACAAAGTGTTAGAAAATCCAAGAAGGCATAATAGGGAGAAATGATACATTAGTACTGGGGAGAAATGATACACTTGTATATTTTAAATTTAATAGTCTTTTAAAGTTGCAAACTAATATAGGACTGTAATATTCATTATTGTTTTACAGCAAGAGCTACTGAAATTGGTAAGGAGGATTAATTGGTAAAGCTTTTCCGAAATCATTTACTCTAACAAATATTTTATTTTATCTGGATTTAAAAAGACTGAAATTTATTCTTTTGATCTTAATTGTTTCGACAATACCTATTTTTTTATCCTCAACATCTTCTTGTGATCAGCTGCACAAAACTAATGAGTTAAATATGAATTATCTACTGACACGACACCTATATCTTTAGATGAAAGTACAGGGCCGCCGCGCACCTAAATTACAAGTCTTCCAAGGTCCCAAGGATATTAGACCTTATCCCAAGGAAACAGCTTCAACCACAAAGGGTGGAAAACGAAAAGTAAAACCTTTAATATTGATTGATATGATTGTTAAAAAAAAAAAAAAAAAAAAAAAAAAAAAGCTTGATGAATAATTTAAAGTTAGAGATTTATTTCCGAAAAAGTGTGTTAATAGGATTGTTTGTTTTTATTTATTTATTTATTTATTTATTGAATAAACATTTCTGAAACAAAAATATGTCAATGTCACTTCTTTTTAAATTTTACTAAAATATTTCAGGATTTATCATAAAAAATTGTATGACACAAAAATTGAATCGTCTGCATTTTTTTTTCAATTTACATAACAATGTATCAAATCTCCCTTGCTAGTGGTATCAATTCTCCCCATAGGGAGATAATAGTAATAAATTCATAATAATTGGGATATATCTTTTGAATGATTATTTTTTAAATTCACTATATTTTTAATAAATAAATAAAAGGTCACTTTATCAGAAAACCCGAAAAAATTGCTTAAAAATAGCTTTCTAAGGGTTATAAAAAATTAGTAAAAAAAAAAGTGTATCATATCTCCCCTACCTCCCCAACTCTGAATGTGTTGGAAAGTGTTTCATAATCTCTGGACGCATACATTTTCGTTCTTGTTTAAAACTTTAGTAAGTAAATATTTCTTCTGTTGGAAGAATTACATTATATTCGGAAAACATTATTTTTGGCGAAGCGGAATTTAATGAAAAAAAAAACATTTTTGGTGAAAACTCAGCAAATATCTGAATACAACACACCTAAAATTGTCTGTTATTCATTTAGAGGGCAAATCTGATATTTTTCTTTGTAAACTTTGATTTTCAAAGTTTTCACCTAATTCAACTGAAAGTTTTAATGCTAAAAAGCTGTGAATACTACGAAATTGTTGGTTGAAAAATTATATCAAATTACCCGACTTTCATTATATGCAAATATTTTATTTCATATTAATTGATTATAGAAAAAACACAGTTAAAAATTTATACCCGTTTCTCCTACACATTATCTACGCCCACATTCCATTTATTTATTCTGTATTAAGTGACATTTCCAGATATTTGATCATTTTCAATGCTGATTTAAGTTTCATAGTTAAAACCCTATTGTGTATTGTCTTACAAATTGTATGTTTTTAAAAATTGTTTAGCTAATCTATCATCATTACGAAAATGGGCACAGAATTTTATTTGATGATAAAATCCGATTTAGTTAGAATGGTTTTTCGGAAATAAGGTCGATGTTACAGTCTGGAACGATAAGTGGTTTGTTGTAAATTTCACAGCGACGAAAGTCTTAAACTTTTTTCAACTGAATATATTTATTCAAGCCATTTCATAATTAATATATGAAGAGCTCAGATGATAAAGGTGTTATGTGACAAAAAAAATTGAGTTAGTAATATGATTGAAGATATTCAATGGTCTTCTACCGTCTGCTAAATTACTGTTTGAAAAAAAACCCTGCCTGCAGGGCTTACAGGCACAGTTAAATTTCGAAGTTTTTTCTTCTACAACCACCGACCTCCCCCTTTCTTCTGTAAGGTTTGGTCCTATCAAAAACTTCTCAATACAAAAGTTGTAGATAATATTAAGAAGATTTACAATAAATTTATCGGATTTGATATCTTGTGAATTGACGAAGTTATGATTTTTTCTTCTTCAAGCCCCTTTTTGTTGTTTTTATTTTATTTATTTATTTGTAATAGTTGGTCCTATCAAAAACTTGTCAATATAAAAGTTGTAGATAATATTAAGACGTTCATAAAATAAAAAATATATAAGTGGATTTGATATCTTATGAATTGACGAAGTTATGATTTTTTTTCTTCTTAAAACCCTATGTATTGTACTCCTTGAAATTGATCCCCGTTTTTAATGATATCAAAAATCTGTCATTTATAAATTTTTGGCCCTTTTCCAAAATGTAATAACAATTTTAAATTGATATGCATCGTAATTAAGAAGTTATGGGTTATTTTCTGTTTTCACAAAAACCCTTCCCATTTCCACCCCTTTGGATCGATTTTCCCATTACACTAAGAAAAAAAATACCACCTTCACCTAGAATGAATAGGTAGTCATTTTCTGAATCCCTAAAAAAGAAATATAGATTTCCGAGCTATGCGAATAGGGTAAACAACTAAGTTCAATAGACGAAATAATCTAGAATGTCTAGTCTCTTGTTTTCTAGATGATGAAACGATAATGAATCCTTTCAATGGCAAGAAATTATAGCTTAATTCCTGGAATGGTTTCGAAACTATAGAATTACAGTTACTAAAACTATCTTCTTGTGTTCGCATCTATTTACAGAGATTTTTAAATAAGTTTTACCACGAGAATATAGGAAAACGCTCTTGAATTCTAGTATGAGACTCTAAGAACTCTCTAGCAAAGAGAACTTGAATTTATAAGTATGACATGGAACTATTTTTTCTAGAGCCGCAATTTAGATTCTAGATGACATAACCATATTTTTTTCTTATTCAACGAACATGACTGAGATTTTCTGCCCCTTGATTTTCTGCATCAGTTTGAAAGAGATTTGTTCAAAATTATGGAAGTTATTGTGTCCATAAAAAAGTGATATACAGTAAAATCTCTGAACAGCGGATACCTTGGGAGCGACAATTTTGTCCGGTAATCGGAGGTGTCAGCTTTTCAGAGGTAAAAACAGACAAATACATATGCGTTGGGGATTGAAAAAGTGTCCGCTAACAAGGAAAATCTTTCAAAGCGAACCTAAATATTGGAGGCCCCACAATTTTCGGCAGTGTACACCCTCATATTAGTACGATTTTGTTTTTTACTTACTTCTATCTTCAATGGAAGAAAGTATTGTAATCGAAATTTTTTTCGACTTCCGGTGTCCTTTAAGGAGATTTTACTGTATATAGATAGATAGATAAATTTTTGAACTGGGCTCTAGGGGTCAAGATCGGCGTAGATCTGCAAAATATTTTCACAAATTCCAACGTAGGGGAAAATGTAATAGGTAGTAATTCTTACGAAATCTACTTAAAAACCTAGTACTCACAGATATTTTAATTGATAAAGGAGACATTTGACAATAAATGTAAATAGATATTTGGAACTTTACAGCTCCTTTTCTTAAAATGATGATTGCGTTATTTACCAACTTCATCATCTGAGCTCGTCATAGACAGAGTAGGTTTTATCAGACGAACTGAAAAAAAGGGATAAATAAACGTTTTATTCTTATATCTATCTAATGTTAAAATCCAAATTGAAAATCCAGGATATTTTAGATATGTTGGTTCAAGTTTGATATGCACTTTTATTGATATTTAATTGGTATTTTTTTATACGCACACTTGTAGAGGAAAATATTTAACTGCCGTTCTATTCATTTTTAACAAGTTTAATCCGAAGTACTACTGCTTCTACTTCCAGTTACCCCAAGAATTATAGACTCTCCCATTTCAAACGAAGTGACGTATTTGAATGAATAAAACGGCAATTAATGAAAATATTCCCTGAAGATGTCAGCGGGATTGCAGGCAGAAAGCACTCGGAAATTTAAATAAAATGTGTTTTGTTAAACTTGTAACATCTGTATTATTATTACTTCCCCCTGTTAAGGCTGTTTTCAACTGCTCTGTTCAACAAGCGCAAAAAGTTTTGATACATTCACAAATTTATTTTTTAACGGAAATATATAAAATTGAAAGGCCTGACTACGGAAGCGATTTGAAATTGAACTGTGTTTTCCATTTTTGGATCCATCAATTACCTATTGAGTTATAAGCAGTGGTGTAGTCGTAAAAAACACAGAGGGTATACGCTCAAAGCAGAGGGTATACGCTCAAGGCAGAGCGTATACCCTAGAGTGTATTTACTATAGTTTTCTTGAGAAACAGGGGGTATACGGTGTTCCTTAAAAAAATCCAGAAGGTATACGGCGTATACCCCCGTATACCCTCCACTACACCCCTGGTTATAAGCTATTTCGATCACGTAACAAAGACTTTTTCACACTCCATTGAGCGGTTATTCTTCCTTCGCGCGGAAATTCGATTCAAAACACCCGCTTTGATACTATTTTCTGAAAGATCTATACTGCGTTTGCAAAAAAAAACAACAACAACAACAAAAAAAAAACAGTTCGATTACATAGTTTCTGAACAACAACACCTGCTAGTTTCATGCATTTCCGAACAAAAATAAATTAAAACTTATGTCATAAAGTTGCCCTTTTAGATTTGATACAGCCTTATTATGTAGTTTGTGATTGGATCAAGTTGGAATATTGCATTTCTTCTGATAATTTTATTTACTTTTCACCTATTTTGGAAAGTGTTAAAAAAATAATCATGATTCGTTAACTTGTTCAAAAGTTATTGTGGCAAAAGTCATCGAAAAACATCGTTTCGAGAGTGTTTTTGCCTTCGCAGATAACGCCTATCTGCGCGACTCGAAGTTTACGGGTCATACGATGGGTCATGAGTTTTGGAATTTTCCTATCGGACAAACTGTACGGCATTCTTAAAGGGTCAAACATTACAAAAATAGTAATAATAGTTAAAAAGAAAAAAAAAATTGTCATTTCAAAATTTTCTAGTTCTCTTAACCCTTTATCTACTGACTGTACTTTAAAGTACCATTAAAACAACTTGGTATAAAATTCATTTAATACTTCCATTCATAGTAATACAGTTTAGAATGAGTTATTAGATGTGTGGCAAAGCGAAAGACAATCTTTTTATTTATTCGATCGTCTTCATCGGCAGACAATAATTGAGAAGAACTGAAACAACTCTACTCCGATTTTTTTTTTTTTTAGATCGACGCGAGAGTTTGTGTACATTCGAGTGTTGTTGGCGCGAAGATTTGTTTTCTTACTTTGTAAATAATTCATTTTTAAAGTTTTAATTAAAGTACATTTTTCAACATATCCAGCGCATGCTTCTATGCCCACTACAGATGCATTACTTTATCTTGCTCCAAAAGCATTATTTTTAACACAAAACAAAAATATTTTTTAAGGGATGATTTCTTTTGCCTTTGCATCTTTTCAGCTTTCTTGGCGTTGGGGGGGGGGGGGGCGATTTTTCAATTCGGAAATATTTTGTATATTTCTATCGTAAGAACATTACATTTGCACATTTCCCTATTCTACAAAATACGAAGAGAAATATTCAAAATAAAAGAATTGAGTGGGGTTATAAATATTGCACAAAATCACTATATTTCAAATTTAATTAATCCTTCTAAATCCTCCAGTCCTTCTAAAATACTTCTAAAATTTATTAAATGATTGTGTAAATCTTCTAATGTAGTTTAAAAAAATTCACGAAAAATGCTTTAGAAGATAAAATTTTCATGGATTCATAATTCAGTACATAAAGGATTAATAAACAGTAATTACCTCAATTAAACGTATACTTCTGCATGTTTATCTGTTTCCAAATATTATTAAAATTTAAGACATCGTTTATAATATATCAATAAAACTGTTTTTTCACCATTCTTGTTTGTTTGTTTGTTTTTTTACCTATTAACCTCTCACAGTTGGGAAAAAAACTAAAATTCTTCGCCATTTTGATATTATGACATTTACATTCGATGGCATTTAATAAGTTCCTTGGATCTATCGCATAAATCGGTCACACAACATAGCGGTTCGAGAAATTTCCCAATTTCCTGCTTCCGGACTTCAGCTGAGCAAACAGACCACTCAATTTCTTGTTTCTAAATAGCACCTATAAAAAAAAAATCTGCAAATAACAATAAAACAAGAACGAAAAATCATGCATCCAGCATAGATTATATAACACTTTCCAATACATTCAGAATATCGTAACGAAACTTCAAAGTTTATTAAGGCTGTTCTCAACTGCTCTGCTCAACAAGCGCAAAACGTTTCGACACATTTACAAATTCATTTTTTAACGGAAATATATAAAATTGGAAGGCCTGACCAGAGAAGTGATTTGGAATCGAACCGTGTTTTCTATTTTTTGATCAATAAATTACCTATTGAGTTATAAGCGATTTTGATCACATGACAAGATCTTTTTCTCCATTCGCTGACTGGTTTTTCTGCTTTCTTGGGGAACTTCGGTTTAAAACATCAACTTTGACACTATTTTCTGAAAGATCTATTGCGTTTGCAAAAAACGGAAAAAACAGTTCGATTACATAATTTCTGAACAACAGCATCTGCCAGTTTCATACATTTCCGAACAAAAATGAATTAAAACTTATGTCAAGTTGCCCTTTTGGATTTGAGAACAGCCTTAAGTTGGAAAATTATGTCTAAATATACAATTTGGAAAACGTATAACGTATTTAAAAACCCAATAAATGCTATTATCATCCATAGTCGGAATAATGTCCGATTTTTTTTTGTGCAGCCCTATATATGATCTGTAGATTTGCATGTATACTACATAGTATGCTAAAAGTTAAACGCATAGCACAGCTGAAAATTTCTATGCAGCAATTTCCGTCGGTAAACGTAAATGTACTTGAAAACTTTTGTGCAGCCCTGTATATGATCTATAAAATCCATACATACCAAGTAATATTTATATGAATAACCGCTCAATGGAGGGTGAAAAAGTCATTGTCACGTGATCAAAATCGCTTGTAACTCAATAGGTAATTAATTGATCTAAAAATGCAAAACACAGTTCGAGCCTGTTCTCAACTGCTCTGCTCAACAAGCGCAAACCGTTTTGACCCATTTTTAATTTTTTAACGGAAAGATATAAAATTGGAAAACCTCACTATGGAAGCGATTCGGAATCGAAAGTACATTTTCCGTTAAAGCAGTTGCCAACAATTAAAAATCCACAAAAAAATTCTTAACACCATAATTACTTTTCTATTGCAAGATTTTCACGTGAAAAATGAAAATTAAATAACTAGTTTGACGAATCAAAAAAACAAGTGAAATCATATTGGAAATATAATGGACGTCAGTAGGTGAATATATAACGTCATAAGAGTTTGAAGAAACGTATTGAAACATAATAAAAACCCGATTATAGAAATATTGGCATATTTTTAAATCTTGAGGTTCTCTGAATGAAGCCCAGTGGTGTAGTGGTCAGGGCATCTGACTGCCGCACCGTAGGTCGAGAGTTCGACTCCCAACTGGGCAAGGTTCACTCAGCCCTTCATCCCTTTGGGGTCGATAAAATCAGTACCAAGCTTGCTTGGGAACTAAACACCGAGGGTCTCGCGTTAGGCTGACCACCTGGCCGGGACGCATGCTGTATAGCACCTCGGGGCCCAGGGTCAAGAAAACAGAGATGGGCACTGTCGGCCCAGATCCTTCATGGATTGTATAGCCAAAGAGTTTAGTTTAGTTTTTTTAGGTTCTCTGAATTTGTTTTCACCATTTTTAAATTTATTCCATGTATATACGTGTGTGTATGCGTGTATATTAAAGTTTTACGCATTACTAGTGAAGAACTGAAACAAAGATTTCAGATTTTTTTTTAATTAAATTCATATTCAATCTCAGTTCTCAATCCAGATCTCAGATTATATTTAATAAGTAAGTAGGTAATTTTGTCGTCCGGATTAAATGAAAAAAAAAAGAGTGACAATTACGTAAATTAACACGCAATCGTTGGTTTTTCAAAATTGATTTTTCAAAACAAACGTTCTTAAAACTCCGGGCAACGCCGGGTACTTTAGATAATACAGTTTAAAATACAACTTCAGAAATTTCTACCAATTAACGGAAACATATTGAATTATTTTGTACAGTCCTGTACATTAGCAACAGATTTTTATATACGCAATGTATTAAGGGTGTTTGTTCTCAAATGCAAAAGGGCAACTTTCTGACATAAGTTTTAATTTATTTTTGTTCGAAAATGCATGAAACTAGCTAGTGTTGCTGTTCAGAAACTATGTAATTGAGCTGTTTTTTCCATTTTTTTGCAAACGCAATAGATCTTTCAGAAAATAGAGTCAAAGTGGGCGTTTTGAACCGAATTTCCCCGCAAAGGAAGAATAACTGCTCAGTGGAGAGTGAAAAAGTCTTTGTCACGTGATCAAAATCGCTTCTAACTCAATAGGTAATTATGGATCAAAAAATGGAAAAAACAGTTCAATTCCAAATCGCTTCCATGGCCAGGCCTTCCAATTTTATTTCTTTCCGTTAAAAAATAAATTTGTAAATATGTCAAAACGTTTTGCGCTTGTTGAGTAGAGCAGTTAAGAACAGCCTTAAGATGAAATTTAATTCCGGCAAAAAACACCCTTTAAACTACTAAAATCGCCCTTCTAGAAATTATTATTCATAAGCATCCCTATATCCCGTTTTTTGCATAGCTCAGTATAATATTTTATTTATATTTTACAAACATCTCTTCCTAAATATATTTGAGCCTAAAAATGCATAATTCAATTTCAAAAAATAAAAAAAGCCTTTAAGCAATTCACGCTTACTTTCAGCAATTCTTACAAATTCTTCCATGTAACTCTGTAACGTGATTTATAGAATTTATACACATGCAATATTCAAAAATTTAGTTAAAAACACACACCACAACCGAAAACGCACTTCAGCAATCATCCCTAATAGACAATACTTTGCACACAGTATTGTATCCGAAATCCTTCATATGTCGCAGTAAATGAGCATTAAATGCGATGCGCATCATATTCTACTGGAAACATCCTGCAGAAAGTTCAGTAATGAATATCAATTTCATCATGTTTGAATAGTGCAACATAGTAAAAATACGCTGAGAACAGTTTTTCCCTGTGGACTATAATATGAACTCTTGCGTGACCCTGTAAATGAATGGTAAATGCTTTGCATCCCATATTCCAGAGGAAGCATGTTTTAGTGCACCTCATAAATTCATATCAATTTCATTTTGTTGGTAATAGAGAAACATTATTAAAATACGCGCAAAAGATTTCTCTTCATAGACCATAATATAACGAAATACTTTTGAGTTCCCTTGAACACGTTCTGTAAGTGCTATACATAGCATATTCTGCAGTAACTATCTTCTAATGAATCTCAATAAAGTATATAAATTTTATTGTGTTTAAAATAGTATAACAGCACTAAAATATACTGGAAATGGTTTTCACGCATAGCCTATAATGTAACGGAATAATTTTGAGTGCCCCTGTAAATGAAGTATAAATGACTCACATTTCATTTTCAATACCGAACATGTCATCGTAAAACACAATAACGTATATCAATTGCATTGAAATTGGTAATCCGGATATATTTACGCGAGTTAGAGCACGAATAGGCAGACAGGCAAACCCAATTCATAAACACTTTTGTTGGAAAGTGTTAAAAAGGAAGTCGACTTTTTTAAACCGACTTGAATAGAAAATTCCTTAAATTCTCAGTTTTTGAAAGTATTGATAAACTTTGAAACCCCAAATTAACGTTATTCAAGAGACCATATAAAGAAATAACGCTATATACGGGAAAACGTAAAATCGGGGTAAAAAAAAAACTCCGAGCATAAACAAGCATAAAGACACTTTTTGTTTCTTTTACAATTGTTCATACATCGATTTTCTAAATTATGCTTTAAAGAAATCGGTTATGTTATTTTGCGTCTTGTTTTTTGCAATTTCATCACAAACTGTATTCTCAACGTATATGAGATTTTGTATATTTTTTTCTTGGCTTCACTATTTGAAAGGAACACTTTCTCTGTTTTCAAAGCTTTAATGGCTTCTGTCGCATAAGGAAATTCCATACTCCTCATCATCATCTTCATCATTATCAGAAATATCCGATTTTGAGTCTATCAAATCACTCATCAGAGTCGGAATTTCTGATGGCATGTCATTTGAACAACGACAAAACTCTGAGCATAAACAAACATACATACTTTTTAATTCTTCATTTACAAAATGGTTTAGACATCAGTTTTCTAAATTATGTTTCAAGAAATAGATTATTTTACTTTGGCTAATGTTTTTAGCAGGTACATCACAAATTGCATTCTCAAAGTGTACGAATTTTCGTGAACATTTCCTTGGCCTTCACTGTTTTAAGGCTGTTCTTAACTGCTCTGCTCAACAAGAGCAAAACGTTTTGACATATTTACAAATTCATTTTTTTAACGGAAAGATATAAAATTGGAAAGCCTGGCCATGGAAGCGATTTGGAATTGAACTGTTTTTTCCATTTTCGGGTCAATCAATTACCTATTGGGCTATAAGCGAATTCGATCACGTGACAAACACGTTTTTTGCCCGCTCTTGGGTGCTTCTTTTCCCTTCGGGCGGAAATTCCGTTCAAAACGCCCACTTTGAATCTATTTTCTGAAAAATCTATTGCGTTTGCAAAAAAAAAAAAAATGAAAAAACAGCTCAATTACATAATTTCTGTACAACAACGCCTGCTAGTTTCATGCATTTTCCAACAAAAATAAATTAAAACTTATGTCGGAAAGTTGCCCTTTTGGATTTGAGAACACCCTTAATGCAACACTTTCACAAATTTTTAAAGCTTTAATGGCTTCTGTCGCAAAAGGAAATTCCATGTTTCTCATCATCATCATCTTCAACATTATCCGAACTATCCAATTTTGAGACCATCAAATCACTCAGAGTCGAAATCTCTGATGTTATAACGTTTAAATCGGAAGCTAGACAATCCTCGTGATCTATATCTGAACAAGTAAAGAACTCACCTATTTCATAAAAATCTCCATTACCTCCCTCCTCGTACTTGAATTCTTTACCTCAATTCTCTGGAAAAAACACTTGTTGCAAAAGAACTTGAGTTACATTTTCTCCCGATTCTCTCCTATTATCTGCTAAAAAACTCGTATGAAATGCTTCTAGGATATTTATCGATATTTCCTACTACCACACTGTATACTAAAAAGATAATTTTTTTTTCAAAAATTGGTTTATATAGTGTACTTTGAACGATCCCTAAATAAAAAGATTGCACTTTACTTGTACAATTGTCAAGGAAAAATTCTGTGCGCACATTTTATAACTTTTAATGTACAACATGGGGTGTACACTGATTAACAAACAAAAGAATCGTGCGTTTCTGTGAGCACAATTGTGTGTCCACTTTGCAAAGAAAATTTTCAAAAATTGTTCTTGTCATCTAAAATTTTTTGATTGAGCTACATTCAGTTGGAAAGCTCTGTTACATTCTTGAAACACCAATGTTTTTGGAATTTCTCAACAACTAATGGTGTTACCTTTTCATTCTCGTTTGAATTCATGCACAGCAAAACAGTCAATCGCAGTTTGGGTATTTTCCCACCACGGCAGTTTTTACCATCTACTGCAAAAGTTTTATCAGGAATACGATTGCAGAACAATGCCGCCTCGTCATCAATGAAAATATCTTTATTAGAATATTCTTGTATCAAACACAGCAACGTGTTCTCCCTTTACTCCTGGACAGTTTCAGAACAGAGCTTTGCAGGCTCCCCACAAATAAACTTGTAGGATACATTGCGCCTGTTTTTAAAATGATCTATTCAAACATTTGAATCTGCGACCCCTTAATTTTCCAGTTCAGAAGCAATTTCTATCGATTTCTCTTTAAAATTGGGCCCATTTACAGAAATTTTTTTAACGAGCTTTGTTGAACCATTGAAAAAGAAATTTTCAAACCGTAAAGGTTTCACATTTTTTTTCTTTTTTAGGAAAGTTTTCCCATCTTTAAATTTTGCTCCCTTAAATCTTCATGTTTTAAAATTGTTTGCAAAGTTGGTATAGAATACCAATTAAATTAGCAAAATCAGCTTTACTGACATTCTAATCTTTTGGCTTTTCTGATGATTCCCGCTGTCTTTTCGATTCTCGTCTAAGGCTAATGAAAATTCTCTAACGAATTCTAATACCGCAGTTCTTTAACATAAAGCGTAATAAAATCTGATAAAATGGCATTGGCTAGCGTGATTGAACGAATCTGCATGGATGGAAGAGAGGAGAGATTTCGAATATTGCACCTGCAGTACGTAAGAAAGTACAAAGAGAGCAGAGATTCCGAGTTTTGTACATATTGTTGTGCACACAAAGTTATTTCTTTTTTCATCACAACTTCTGATTATTAAAAAAAAAAAAAAATCCGTTCAGTTTTTCCTGCTGAAAAAACGTTAAATGCGGGAAATACAGTAGTGTCCAGATTATCCGAGTCCCACAAGCGTGTTTCCGATTTAACCGAGTTACTGAGACCAAAAATATGGCCTTTTTTTCCATTCTGACCAAAAAATCAAAGTTCTAAATTTTAACAACTTATCTTTCATCTCCACCTAGCATTTCATTGACAATGACACTTTTTTAATCACATGTTCGGTGATTTCAACTTCAGTCATATTGTAATCAAAAGTTAGGTCAAGGCATATTTTCTGCCACCAAACGTAGCTTCAGTAATACAACCATTAGATCAAGCTGTTTTTGAAAATTTCAAAAGAAACTACAAAAATAAGCTGTTAGGAAAGCTGATTAAAAGCCATCGATAACAATGAGTTATAGAACGGCTGAAACACATTATACTATGAAGCACTGCCGCAGCGATGTGTGTGTGTGTGGGAGGGGGGGGGGGGGATCTCGGGTTTAAAACCCCTCCCAGAGCATTTTAAATCTGATAAGCTGCATAAAAAACTTATTGTGTTAAGGTAAAAATATGATGTGTAAAGACAAAGTAAAGTAAATTAAAGCGTAAACTTTTCACTATTCAAATGTTTCAAGGCTTCATATTAGGACCCTCTATTTCAACACAAAATTAATGAGCAAGGTAGCACGTATGTTACTGCTAATGCTCTTTCCCCTCATCTTTTTTTCCCTCGTAAAGATTAAAGGAGATGCTCTTTTATGGAACCTTTAAACACATAAATGCTAAATTTATTATGGCTGTTTGGGCTTTTCATTACGTCGGTTTTTATGTGTCACGTGTTTACTTAACACTTACCTTATGGTCATGCAATCGTTCATTTTGTGAGTAACAATGGTTCACCCCCCCCCTTCCCACACACACATACACACACACGCACAGACACCCCAGATAAGGATCCTGACTGCGTCATTTACTGAAGGACGTTGCGTATTGGATTGCCAAAGTATAGGAAGCAGATAAAACAACGACTCTACAGAAATCGTGGCCGAAGATTATGCACGCAGGGTACTCAAATGATAAAAATGAAGCTGGTGATGACGAATCTTTGTTAAGACTCGCACAAAGACTACCTGTTTCTGAAACATCTGAAACATTTGCTGAAGAAGATATTGCTGAATAGGTGAATGCAGGTGAACAGCAAGAAATTACAGATGAGATGATTACAGATGTAGTTGAAAACCGCGAACAGAGCAAAGATGATGATCCGAAGAAAATGACGCATTATGAAGGTTTAAGGGGGTCCGGGACACAAAAATCTTCAAATTTTCTAACAATATTTTATTGCAGTAAAAAATTCTCTGTTTTTTTCTGCTTAAAATGACGTTTAAATCATGTTTACATCCTTATTAGAACAGAACATATGAATTTTTTCTTTTTGGTTTGTTTTCAAAATCTAGTTTTCAAGTAATGGTTGTCATGCAAACGACTTCTTGTGAAAATGCGTATTTCTTCATGATGGGTTTTTTCACTATTTCTCGTATTTAAATTGTTATAACTTAAGAAACGTTAAAGATATATGGTTCAAACTTGGAACATGTCTATTTTTATTAGTTTACTTTAATTTTGTTTCAGCAAATTTGAAAAAAAAATATTTACTTTTGAAAATATGATTTTTTTTTTTAAGTTACATAATTTTTTCTTTAATTTGTACTTTAAATATTTTTAATATTTTTTAAAATGTTGAATCTAAATTAAAACTTATACATTTCTGTTTATTTAAATGATAAAAAATTCAAATTCTACAAATAATATTTCGAGTTAGAACGATTTTAATATACCCCACTTTTTTAATAAATTTTAAAATTTAAATTTTCTAAAGAAAATTAGGAGAAGTTTTATCATGTAATTTTGTTTACAAATGATATGGTTAACCATTATAAAAAAATCACAATTTTAACTCAATAAATAAAAATTATTTTAAAATATGTCCCGGGCCTCCTTAAGTTCGATTGAAAAAAACTATTTTGAATACATTGAGAAACAAGAAGAGGCTACACCCGCAATTTTGATGACACTAATAAAATGGCGTAGCATTGCAACAAAGAAACGTTTATCATCCAACAATAAAAAAAAAAATTATGAAGATTTCTTCAAATGCACTAGTTAATTCCACATTTTTATAAATTATTGGAAATATACATCATGAGAACGCTAGGTAGTACCATACAAAATTAATAAATTGTGTATAAAATTACATTTCATCTCCTTAATTAGTGACGATTTGTGTAAATTCAGTTTATCCGAGTTTTTTGCTTATCCCAGGTGAGCTTAGTCCACAATGGCTCGGATAATCGAGAATTTACTTGTATTTCAAAATAATAACGCTAATTACGGATTTTTTTAATTACAAGCATAGGAAATTGACTGGGACTAATGAAAAATGATCTCTCTATCTATATAGAGAGAAATCTCTCTCTAATACAGGGGTAGATAGAGATTCTGGAATAGATAGATCTAGAAGGGGGTAGACAGATGGATACATAGAGAGAGAAATAGAGACAGAGATATAGAAATAAATAGAGAGATAGAGATATAAATAAATAGAGAAATAAAGAGATAGCGCTAGAGATAGAAAGAGATAGAGACATAAAATCATATTTCTGATAAAATCATAAAATGCTTAATATGTTAATGATTTTTCAATAAAAATACCTAAAACCTTTAATATCAATTTTATAAAAAAAAATCATCTAATTTAGTATTTATTTATTGTTACATAACGTTCTGTAATTTTAAGCAAAAACGAATATATATATATATATATATATATATATATATATATTTTACGTTTACACTCTATCACCCTATTAATAAATTCCTCGAATATGCTACATAAACTTTCAACACTGATAATATTTCAACAATTTTTACTATTTTCCGTATTCGGAGATGAACAGAGAAAACCGATCACTTAGTTTTTATTTCACGTAATATTTTGAAGAATTTTCTTTTAAACAGCCTTCCTTAGTCTTTTGTGAAATGTTATGATATCACTATAAGTACTGGAAATGTTCGTTACCTGCGTTCAAAGAGCACTGAATTTTAGGCATATCATAATTCGAATGTAGCTGATGTCATATATTGTCATTGACCGAATTGCTGTCCTCTTCAAGTACTTACCATAGTATCATGAACGTTTAATACAAAACAATGTCAGTGGGAAGAAAATTGTGCTAAAGTAGGCTCATTATTGTTAAACTTATGGCACGAAAATTCGCGTTCGGCTTGGAGTGAAGATACCTTGAATTTTTTCACTAAATAACTGAATTTTGATCTGATTTCTTACACAAAAATTGCTTGCCTTGGTGATCCTGCGCGGGACGGGTTGTTCCTCACCCACACATGAAAACTTTGTTTAAAGTCGATCTGAAATATGACAGGAAAAAAAAAATAAAGCACAAATTTAACAGAAATGTAAGCTCTGAAATTATTAGAAAATACTAGAGAACAGCAATTCTGCATTTTCAGAATTTAGTGTCGCCCCCGGCATTTCTATAACTTAATTTTCTTCTGATGGACTGATGGCTTCTATTATTATGAAACAGCCATTATAAATTAAGTGTTTGGTGAAGATGAAAGAGCAGCCGTAAAAAGTTAGAATTCTGATTTTTTGGTCAGAATGGGGGAGAAAATAGCCATAATTTTCTTTTACGGCTGCTCTTTCATCTTCACCTAACACTTCATTTATAATGGCTGTTTCATAATAATAGAAGCCACCAGTCCATCAGAAGAAAATAACTCTGTTAAGCGGAACTCTACTGCAGTACAAAACATATTTCAATTTTAAGACTTAAAGCACACGTTTTATTTTATGTAAAATGACGTCATTCGCATCCGCTTAAGAATTCCACATTTACGATCTACTCTTAAACATCTACAGTAAAGCATGCATAGCACATCACTATCATGAAAGAATGCGCAAATGCAGCAAAAAGATGCCGTCATTCAAGAAAATCGAAAAAAAAAAAAAACTGGCCATCTAATGATTTATAGATACTTACAATTAAATATAGTATATAATAGCTCCATTGTTTTAACAGAAATCATTCGTTTATATTTTTTTCAAAATAGCACGTATTTTAATTACATTTTCTTTCGGTTGTTACGAGAAAATGGCAACAAAAATATACAATTACTATTTTAAAACTATTATCCTTTACTTTCTACATAAATGGAGTACTTCCGTTGCCAATATTAAGCAAATGGCTCCAAAAACTACAATAAAATTAATATTTCAAAAATAAATGGAGATACAGTTTTCAAACAAAATGCATTTAAAAGAACTTTTTTTTTCCAATACGACGGTATAAAAATTGAAAATGTGCGATGCTTAGAAGTTTAAAAAATTGCTAAAGAGTATTTAATCGTAATGCTTTGTTTTACGGCTAGCTTCTGTAAGATAACGTTATTTTTTAGACACAAAATAAGCTGGGAGAAAGAAATAGCATACCGTACCGGAGGCAAAAAAAAAAAAAAAATCGTCAACCTAAAATCCAACTCGAACCCGAAGTATTCAAAATAAAACCTGACCTAGACCAAAGTGAAAGAAAATTAATCCATATTTTAATAGAATTAGGGAAAAGATGTCTACAATTGTATCTCTAATATCAATTTCATCTTTTTTTCAATAAAAATGAGGACATGAGTTTCAAAACTCGCCTTATCCAGAATTTAAAAAATAGTGTTTTCTCTACCAATCTATTATATAGGCAATCCTGCAGCGAAAAAACACATCAATCTACAATAAAACTAGTTTAATCGTGTATTTCTGGCATTGTAAAATCTTGGTTTATTATGAAAACCAATGAATCCAATCAGAGGTTTTTTTGCGATTTCCCAAAATTTGATTTTTTGGATAAGGCGAGTTTTGAAACTAACGTCTTCAAATGAACATAATACACAATCATTAAAATTCAAATATATACAACTGCCATCAAAAAGTACTTGGAATGGTGGCATAAAACAAAAGGTATCAATTTATTGATCAAGATTTATTGGTCAAATTTATTGCATCTCCTTCAAAGTAATCTCGTCCGACTGCAATGCACTTCTGGGCAACGTTTTTTCCAATCATCAAAACATGCCTTAAGGCTCCTGTCCCTGCCTCCGAAGGCACTCACGAGCTAATGCTAATCCTATGGGGAGTGATTTTTCTAATATCTCGTTTGCATTTCGAAATTTTTAAATAATTTTTTTTGCATTGGATAGCCGAAAATTTGCAAAGTCATTTTAGGTATTCTAAGTTGAGTTAACAATCTGAATGTAGGCAGTAAATCTTTTTTTTTAATATTAAAATTTTAAATGTTAATTATTATGTGTTTTAAAATATTAAATATATTAAATGAAATTTCGATTGATATTATCTTTCTCTTTTGTTATGGAGAAATTATTATTCCATATTACTGCTTTCTGTCGAAAAAATATTTAGATTCATTTTTAAAAAAGGGGAATTTTTTTTAATTATATGTATTCAATATAATTATTATTTATAATTCTTTTCAATTTTCAAAAAAAAAAATTTTTAATTTCTTGTTTATGATCGTAGCTCGCGGTTTTCGACTTGCGACTCAACTCTATCATTGCTATTGCTTATTGCTTTGCATAATTGCAGTCTTGAAAGCAATTTTTGGAGAAATTCTGGAATATTTTTACTTTATTTGTCGTCTTATTTATTTTGTGTAATAATTATATCATGTTGTGGTTTTATTTCAGCATCATTTTTTAAATTGCAAAGTTTCATTTGAGGTACGATTTTTTTTGTTTTTCTATTTATACTTCACTACATGTGTAGTTGTTATTAATAATTTGTCTCGAATGAGGCATAAAAGGCCAACCCTGCCACATGGCAATTAAAGTTTTAAAAGTGGTGATTAAAAAATCTGTCATCTACCGCCAAATAAAATACAGCTTTTTCATCTCTAGTTACGCTTAGCTTTTTTTTTTTTTTTTAATGGTGCAAAGTCAGGGTATCTAAAATGTCACTAATAATATATGCATCCATTATCTGCAATTTTCTATAATCTACGTTGCTTAAGAAAAGTAACTAAGTCTCTTTGTCTGAAATTATTGTGAACTTCAACCAGGGTTGGCCAATTTTTGCCGAAGTGGAAGAAACCATCACGGCAAAAATATTTTTTACCTCACTGGAACAGTCAGATAACTTGTTTTGAAACTTTTATCAATAGAGGAAATGTACTCACCAGTGGCGAGTATAATGGCTGTGGTTATTCTATTGATAAAAGTTTCAAAACAAGTTATGACTGTTCCAGTGAGGTAAAAAATATTCAAAACAGTGATAAACTATTTTTGCTGTGTATTTTCTCATTATTTTTTAACTGTGCGTTGCATCTTGCTGGCTCGTAAAATGAAAAATCTTTGTTTGGTAAGATTTTATGAAAATTCCCCATTCCTGCAGGGGTGCAGAAAATGTTTCTACTCCCAACATTTCCCTCAATCCACATGAAAATTTCCCCAAAATTTTACGGTAAATGCTGTATTACCGTAGGTATAGAAAATTTATTTTTCATATATTTCTCGACTTATGTGCAGGGGTGATTCTGAGTGAAATAAAAATTGTGAAATTCACAGCAAATTTGATGAAAGGTTGCTGGAGAGTGGGGGAAGGGGTGGAAATCCACTCCCAGCACTGTTTTTTTTTCGCGGCCCTTTGACGAAATTCGCATTGTTCGCGATCTTTTGACGAAATTTGCAGATATTTCACCTTCCTTTTGACGAAGTTTGCGGTTGTTTTGCCATCTTCTGGTGAAATTTGCGGTTGTTTGACAAAATTTGTGGTTGTTTTGCGATTGTTTGACAAAATTTGCGGTTCTTTCGTGATCTTTTGACGAAATTTGCGTTTTTTGCTATATTTTAACGAAACTTGCGGTTATTTTGCCCCTTTTAACGAAGTGTGCGATTAATTCGCGATCTTGACGATATTTGTGGTTCGTTCGCGATCTTTTGACGAACGCATCTTTAAGTACATACATAACAAAATATCAAACAAAAGCTGAAAAATCATTTGCATCTGATGATTTTAGCGATATTTATTCTACAAAACCTTTACTTAGTCGTTTATGGAATTTCGGTTTACGAACATTGTCGAATCGGGAATGTGGAGCTTTAGAAGCCGCTGACACTTTATTGTCACACTCGTTATTTGGGACAGATTCTGGTACGGTTATTCGATGGTTAGATGTTAAAATTAATAGATCTCGTAAACTAAAAAACAAAAATGAACTACTGAAATTAAGTAATGATGCAACAGATATATATTGTTCAAGTTGGATTGATACCCATTATGCACAAAGGCCAAAACAACTTGAAAATCTTTCTTTATTTGATTTTTCCGGGTGGTATGATATTGTAGACAAAAAACCTTCTTCTGAAACTGTGATTTCTTATGCGTTTGGGGGAAAACATTTACGTAAACGAAAAATTCCATATTTAATTAACCATTACAATTTTAACTGTAAACAACAACCAGAAAATTATTATTTTTGTTTATTAATCTTGTTTAAACCATGGAGAAGTATTTCTGAATTAAAAGGTAATTTCAAGACATATAGCGAGTCTTTTATTGATTGCAAGGAAAATTTACTGGAGGCAATGAAGTACCATGAACGTTTAGAACAAACACAGCAAGCTAAAATCGATTTGGATTCAAAAATTGAAACTATAGAAAAACAAATGCTTTCAAACACTCAGGATGATGATAGCTTAAATATTATTGATTTTGTAGAGCCAATAGGTAATGAAATAGATGATTTTGATAAGTTATTGTCTAAGGAAGACATTGATAATATGATTGAACACTTAAATGTAGATCAAAAGCGTGTTTTCGATGAAGTTGTAAGTTGTTTGGAACAATATATTAAGGAATTAAGTGCTTGCACATCCAATAATGTTAACAAGAGATTAATTCCAATTTCAATTTTGAGAAAATTTGTGTCTGGAGTAGGAGGAACAGGTAAATCATATTTAATTAAAGCTATTCGGTGTTATATATCCGAAAAATTTAAATATAAAGTTGCTGTAACAGCACCAACTGGCATCGCTGCTGTTAAGTATGATTCCGGGGTATGTAAATTGAAATGAAAATTCGAAAAGAAATATTTAAATCTGATCGAAATAAGTTCAATTCACATTCCCCGAAATCACACTATGGCCATACGTATAGTGGTTAATGTAAATGCGATGTAAATAAATTTAAATAAACTAGAAGATAATGAACTTTCAAATAAATAAATAAGAAATGGTAATTACTCACCCCATGTTGAACATCACACATAAAATACACTCACAATTAAAATGAATGAAATCAATCAATTGCATAATCAAGTATTTTATTGTATAATAGGAGACACATTGAAATCTATCCGGATCCGGAGCATGTTATACTTTATGTTGAGAATAAAATTTTAATAAATTATTGAAAAAGGTTAAATGTTATTTCGTATTACAACAGTCTTCTTTATGTCAATATTGATTCTTGTAAATAAAAACAGTTCTTGAATGGAATACAGTTTGTGAAAGTTTATAAAACAAAGTCGGAATAACTGGATGGTAAAGAGTTCTGTCGGTAATAGAAGTGATGATTACATAATATAATATTGTTATGGCATTATGATGATTGTTGAATTTAGATGTAAAAAAGGTGCAATATTAAAAGAATAAAATTCTAATTAATGACGAAGGATGTAAGAAGAGATGTATATTGATGATGGAGGATGCAAAGGAGATGTATATTGATGACGGAGGATGCAAAAGGAAACGTATGAGCATATTCACAATTCGTTGTATACTTGATGCGACGCTGGTTCTCTGGTTTTAGATATGGTAATTAACGGATGACGGTGGAAACTTGACAACGAGAACAGGAAAAATTCCATCTTCTTTTCATTCAAATTTTGAGAGATAAGAATTAATTATGGTGGTGGTTAATAAATTAATATTACACACGGATATTTACTTTGCAATATCTAAATCTCCTCCCATGGTGCGCTCACCAGGGCTTACGCCCAACGGTGAAAAAAATTAAAAACAACTCCCGATTCGAAAAACGGTCTGGAGTCTTCTGATAAAATTCTAAAACTGACTCTTTTTCAAATTGCCTGCCGAAATCTGGAAACGATCTCTGCAACGTCAGCCAATCAGAATATTTTTAAAGATGGCCTGTCGCTAGCACTTCCGGCGAAAAAGATTTTGTAGTAGGATTATGACCATGGAATGGCAACGCACTGAAGAAGCGGGGAGAAAAGGAATGTTTGCTATGTGGGAGTTCCTATGACGTCGAAAGGAATTTCCTGTCTGTTTTGAGATAAGGAATAAAACCTTCTTAAAAATTGCATCTTTTGGGATGCGAGGTGAATGGAAAGCAATAAAATTAAGGGAAGCTTTAGTAGTAATAATTTCGTTTCTCTGGCAAACGATTTCAGTAATTTTATGAAAGTCTACCAGAGAAATGGAAAAAGAAAATAGAATATAATAAATGTAATTTTAAATGAAATAATTAAAAGTAAAGATTTAGGATTTAATATTTAAAACTTAATAAAATTTTGCTGTCAAAATTGAAAGATGGTGAAAGGAAGTAGATTATTAAAATTAACAGAATATACAAAATTAAGTTTATGTAAATTTAAGAAGGGTGAATGTTATGCAAAGTTTTTACAACATAACATTTTATCTCCGCTGCATACAAAAAAAAAATAGTAAAAAAAAATGTTTAGTCAACGGTTATTTAAAACCAAAAGTATTGCAAACATTTTATAAAATTGAAACGAGGAAAATCATGTGAATTGCACAATAACCTCACAAAAAGAGAAATTAAAAATTTAAATTATAGCTGCAGAAGTTTTAAAATAGTGAAAATTTGGATTTAAGAAGGAACAAGCTATAAAAACAGCACCTAAAAACATATAAATTTTTAAGCATAGTACATGAAATACAAGGTATATATAGTACATAACAGTGACGGTGTGAATTCACATATATTAAATGTCAATGAAATGTATTATGAAATAAAACTATAGGTACAAACAGTTATTTCTCTGCAAAACACAAAACATTTCAACAGATGCAGGATATACATATTGTAGTTTAGGGGTGAGTTGTGAAATAGAATACGAAAACCTATGACTCTCATGTGCAGATGATGTGTATACAATTAAAGCAATATAAAAGTGAACCAAATGATAGTCAACAATTTTATTAATGTTTCATAACTGACAGTAGCATAACAGTATTTCTGTGTCAACAATAGTGATATAGAAAAAGCTTTATAATGTTTTACCACATAAATATAAAAAAACAACAATATATTGAGATTTGTAGCTTCTGTTCAAAGTAAAAATATTATCATTACTATTATGTTATGAGAAATCAGTTTTTTACTTAAATGAATAACACAATGAAAGTAAAATTATCAGACATCAGTACAAAATAAAAATTTCAAATTTCAAGGAATTTATGAAGCTTTCAAGAAGTCTTGGATGCAAAAGAATATTTAGGACATGAAAAGGTAAGTTTATCTGTTAAAAATCTCTTAAATTTTTTTTTTTTTTTTTTTTTTTTGTTTAGAAAAATACAGAGAAAATTTTATTTTATTTTGTTTATAAAGTCTACTAAGCTAATAGATGATTCTTATATTAAAAGCATGAAACATTCTTACAAATTAAGTTAGCAATAGTAATATTGATTTTGTATCAAATATTGAATAACATATGCAGATATCAAAATTTTTGATTTGTTTATGATCTTTTTATTTTAAATAATTTTATTTAATTATTTATTCTTTTAATAATTCATTGAATATCAAATGTTTAAACGTTAAGTGCTGAGGAGTATACAAAACGTAAAAAAAAATTCCTATGATGAAATCTAAGCAATGTGTTAGTCAACCAAAGAACGTAGAGAAGTTTCTCCATAGTATTGGTGACATCTCAGAGTAATCATATATTAGAGGGAGAATTCCCCACACTTTCTTCCGCCAGGATAAAATCACGTGACTCGGGGCAAGAAGCTTCCCGGTCAGCTTGCAAATAGCATTGATTTCTACAGACGATATTAGACAATTTCATGTTTACGATTCAAAAATACCACGGTAGCAAGTTGTTGTGTCTATGGATGTACAGAAAGAGCAAACAAAACAACTTCTGTTACCTTCCATTACTATGTATTTATTATTTATTTATTTTTATTAATATTTAAAGGGTCTTAAAAAGATATCGTTGGAACTATGATATCGTTTATTCACGTTGTTACGATGAAAATACAAAATATTTTACTTTTAATAACATAAATGTATCTAATAATAGGATTTACTATTATCTAGTGTTATCAGTTTAAATATTAAAATTGTAAGTTTGATTAATTTGAATTTTAAGAACATTTCGTATTAGGTGTTTGGCGATACATTTTTTCGCCAAAAGAAACTTGTTTTAGTCTCTTTAAAACCTAAATACTTATGTTTTTGTTTTTTTAAATCTTGCTTTAGATTAAATTTATGCTTTAAATAAAGTATGCTTATAAAGTACGTTTAAAATGTATTAACAGGTCTTTAAATATTATCTAAATTTAATATACTAATAAGATACGCAGCTACATTTAATGCACTCATAACTTTTAGCAAAAAATAATTATAAGAAAAATTAATTAATCGCTCCAAATTTATTAATAATGCCAGTATCAAGAAATCACTATTTTAATTACACAAAATATTTAAAATTCAAAACTTCGCAGAATTACGAATGAAAGAAGAAAACAGTGGCTTCGTCGCGCGGGGATAGGGGGTGGGGCAGAACCCCTTCTTGTATAATAAATTTAAAATACAAGTCTGGGCATATTCTAAATGCAATGTATCTTTTTAACCAATGTAACTTAGCTTGATGCTAATTTATATATTAATATAGCTGATGTTAATTAACCGAAAATGAAAATTAGCACTGAAGTGCGGTAGCATATAGTTAATCCGCTTTATATATATATATATATATATATATATATATATATATATATATATATATATATATATATATATATATATATAACTACTGTTTTCTTTCTTTATTTATTTAAACTAAATATATCATTTAATAAAACTAGTTTGTGGATTGTAATTTTATTTATTAACGGATTTTTTTGTGGAATAGTTAGGATTCATTGTTATATAGATCGGAGGTTGCCAACCGGTGGTCCTTGAGAAAATTTCGGTGTTCCTCAGAAAATTTTGGACATTATTTGGATTTTTAATGTAAATTAATAATTGTACTGTATAAATTATTAAAACTATTAATGATAACATGATAATACTCTAAAAAAATCCTGTATTTGTAAAAATTTAGATGTGTAGTTTTGAAAATTTAAATTATAGCGGGCATTGGTAATTATATTAATAGAGATTATTTAGTATACGCTTTTTTTTGTTGTATTGTATTAACACAGATAAGTATTAACTTTGGACTCTCCCGAAAATATGAATATTCATTATTGACTGGAAAAACAACGAAAATTTTGGCTTAATTTTGAACTTACATATTTGTGCGAAACAAATATTTCGATGATCGGGTCACAGCAATTAAAACTCGTTACTGGTCTCAGCGTGAAATAAAAACTGCTCTCTGTATTCATGGCGATGTCATGAACTCATTTTAAAGAAACAGTAATAAATATCACATCAAAATGCGTGATTCTTAAATAAGCTTCAATTATTTTGTAAGATTGAAATTAACGTTAAGGCTGTTCTCAACTGCTCTGCTCAACAAGCGCAGAACGATTTCACGCATTTACAAATTCATTTTTTAAAGGAAATATGTAAAATTGGAAAGCCTGACCATGGAAGCGATTTGAAATCGAACTGTGTTTTCTATTTTTTGATCCATAAATTGCCTATTGAGTTAGAAGCGATTTTGATCACGTGACAAACATGTTTTTCATCCTTTCTTGAGTGAATTTATTTCTTTCGCGCGGAAAAGCGGTTCAAAACGCTCACTTTGACACTATTTTTTTTAAAGATATATTGCGTTTGCAAAAAAAAAAAAAAAACGGAAAAAACAGCTCGATTACATAGTTTCTGAACAACAACACATGCTACTTTCATGCATTTCCGAACAAAAATGAATTAAAACTTATGTCATAAAGTTGCCCTTTTGGATTTGAGAACAGCCTTAATAATTTTGATAGAATTAAACAAACTTTTGAAGCTTTTTGTTATGATTAAATAAGGCGGTGATTATCATTAAAAAAAATAGTGGTATCAATCTCGTAGGCAAGAAAGTGACACCCCACATTTATAATTTTATTTTATTGAATATGTACATTTCATTTTAATAGAATAAACATTCTCTGATAATTATTGTACAAATACATTTTTATTGTTAAAAATTCTTATTAGTAGTCCGTGTGATTTCAAATTATGAATTTAGTGTTCCGTGAGGCTAGGCTCAGAAATTGGCAACCGCTAATATAAATGAATTAAGCATAGACAAAACCCCTTTTTTTTCTATTATTTCTGAAACTGAAATTTTGCATTTTGGACTTTTTCTATTTCTAACTACTTTGTGTGTATTTATGCAATTTATATTGTAAAATAATTCCTGTATGTGTGTTATAGTTGTGTACTAAGTTATTATTTATAAACTTGCATCCATGAAGCAAAATTTGTAAATAAAATTATGTGTGTAAGTTTGAGTTCAGTTAAACATTTCAATTAAGGCTGTTCTCAAATCGAAAAGGGCAATTTCCTGACATAAGTTTTAATTTATTTTGGTTCGAAAATGCATTAAACTAGTTGGTGTTGTTGTTCAGAAACTATGTCATCGAGCTGTTTTTTTTTTTTTTTTTTCATTTTTTTGTAAACGCAATAGATTTTTCAGAAAATAATGTCAAAGTGGACCTTTTGAACCGAATTTCCGCGCAAAAGTAGAAAAATGATCAAAGAGCAGGCGAAAAACGGGTTTGTCACGCGATCGATATCGCTTATAACTCAATGGGTAATTGATTGATCAAAAAATGGAAAAACCAGTTCAAGTCCAAATCGCTGCCATGGCCAGGCTTTCCAATTTAATATCTTTCCGTTAAAAAATGAATTTATAAATGTGTCAGAACGTTTTGCGCTTGTTCAGCGGAGCAGTTATTAACAGCCTTAAGCAATTACTTTGAAATTTGATTTTCATTTGAAATATTGTGTGCAAGGTGAATGTTTCTCTCTGGAATAATTTCCATGTATTAATATAGATTCTATCGAGGCTGGATTTAAGAACAGCCTTAACTGAATGTGCTGTTATAGATGTATTTTTTTGGAAAGAAAAACAATAAACATTTCATGAATTCAGAAAGTTTAAAGCTGACATTTTTTTTTTCAATTAAAATGTCCTTTATGTAATAGCGTTTTCCAATTAAAATAATTATTAAATTCTTTAATTTTTTTTAATTTACAAAAAAGACCTGTTTGTTAAATTTGTAATTTTGTAGTAATAATAGGTAAATAATTCATCACCTAAATTTCACTTCCCTCGAAATTTCACCTTTCTCTCCCCCTCCTCCCCCTATCCTTTGGCCTTCTAACACACAAAGTTAAACTTCTTAACTAATTTCTTTATTCTTTTTTTGTCCTATTTTTTACTTTGTATTAACAAAAAAAAAAAAAAAAAAAAAAAAAAAAAAAGTATTTAATGCAATTAAATATATAAACAAAACCATATCAAAGATTGAAAACAGCTAAATTATTAATTAAATATATACATACATATTTGCCTAAATAAAAGTTTCATAATTTTATTATTTATTTACTATTACTGATGAGCCAATCTTTCATTGATAAAGAAAACATTAGGATAAATATCCGGTGTACATTCAGATTTCTTTTACTACTGATTTGTATTTCTGTCAACTCTCAAATTTCTGAATCACAGCAAAAAAATACTGCACTCCTGCCAAGAGCTGCAATAAAGCGACAAAACTAGCGTTGCTTCTAGTAACCTTTCATCGCCAAATGCCAACTGTCACGTGGGTCATCCTGGCCCCACTTTTTACGAGCGAAAGTAACGGGGGTGAGCTCTCTATTTAATATTTACTCTGAGGGTGACATACAATGCTTTATAAAGACTACCGATTTCCAATATGTGTTTACACATATTTTTCATATGTTTTTTACATATGTTATCATTTATTTTTATATATGTATGCATATTACTCACTCATTCCATTCATACAATGTGTGTTAAAAAAAATTAACCAAATGTCCACAAAAAGAAATAAATTGATCAGAAATATTAATTAATGCGACACCGGTTGACACCAAAAAAAAAATTATTTTCTACCCAATTCATAGTAACTACAAAGTAGTCCGTACTATCTACAAGCAGAAAGAATTTATCTAACTGGATGAGTTAGCCTGGGAGAGAATAAAAAAGAAATAGAAAAATTGAAATCAAGGTAAGTCTTTATATTTTATTTTTATATATTTCATTTTCTTTCTTTATTTTTTTTATTTCATAATTTCATTTCATATTTCTTTTTATTTTTGTTTCATTTCTTTTTATTATTTTCTTATTTTTTTTTATACATCATTTTTCTTCAATTTATATTATAAGTTAGATTTTTAGGTTATAGGGTACCCTTTTTAAATTAATAAAACAGTAATGTTTTGATATCCTCAGCAAGAAGTTAAATAATTCTCACAGTGCGAAAAAATCTATTATAAATTGAAATAACATAGAAAAGATTAAATTTTGACTATAGCATAAAAAGCCAATATTGTAAAAATAAGTGGTATCTTATCAGAGTTTATAAATTATCGCACGAGGCGAACCGGAGGGGGGAAAGAAAGCTATTTTCTTTTGTGACCCGACCCTTATGGAAGCCGGCAAGTAAAAAAAATACTTTGATCTCCGAGCAAATACCAAAATAATAAAATAAAATGGACTGCTCTATGATAAATATAATCTACTGACAAAATAAGAAATTACAAATTTATCTATTGAGTACAGAAAAATGCGCGTAGAGCATCACAGCTGTCTGAGAACCAAAAATTGGCTAATCTCAAGAGCAAGATCTTGTTAACTTGTCTCCGTAACAGTTGGAAGTCCCACATTCTTCCAAATGAAATGAAAAAAAAAAATAATATCTGGCTGGTAGACCTGTACACCATTTACGGGAATTTTTTGGTCTATGCACAGGAAAATCCACAGAAACCTTGGGTGACAGCTCTGACCAGTGAAAGTACCAGAGATAACCAAAGATACCTTTAAACATAAGGGGGGGGGGGGGTAAAATAAATGCTATAGTATAATAAAAAAAAATAAATATTTTAAGGGGTGTAAAAGGCACAGGAGAATTGGGAAAGCTATGAGATAATTATCAATTTCTAAAACCTAACAGGAGAATAAATTTCATGTCTAGCAACATATAAAATTGTATATATAATAGAATGCTATTGGTATAAATAATTTCTTTATTATATTATTTCTTTATTCTCAAATTATTAATCAGATTATTTTTTAAAAAATGGCTTATTTGCAATTTAAAAGATTCAAAAATTTATTATTATGATTATTCTTCTTCTTATTATTATTATTATTTATAATTATTTATTTATATTTATTTATTTATTTATTTATTTATTTTTTTTTTTTGATAAGATTGAAAGGTAATTATTTCTAAGCTTTATGTGAGCAATATTATTATATATTTAAAAACCAATTCTAGGTGAATGTCAAGTAGAACAACTCAGCAAATAGTACCAATAGACCACAATGTACCATATACGCCTAGCACACTGTTGCGCCGCCCGCAGTGCATGGAATGCTGATACTAATCGACTAAATTAACCCACAATGAAAACATTCAAAATTGACAGCAATAAAAAAAAATATGTGAAGAGTGGCATTAAGATGCCGTATCATACAGCAAGTAATAGAGTTCACATTGCGCTGATGAATTCTGATAGTCACTGCATGATATGTACATGTAATACTACTTAATATTCCAATGAGATATGAAAGTTAATGAATAAAAATTTAGAATCTTGATAATCATAAAAAAAATGCATTGTAATTGAATAAAAAAAAATGTTTTTGAACCAAAATTTATGAGTTTCTTAAAATTATTCAACAATAATAAGTATAAAACACAATTATGATATAAACTTGTGAAACTTTATAATAATTAAATATATTAAATCATTGATATTAAATTTTTATATCGTTATTTTAAAAATTTCATTAATGCATTATAGCATAAAATTGTTTAGATTTCATAATATTAAAAATGTCACTATATTTCTATAAATAACATCACTTTTAATTTTTATAAAAATACTATAACACTGAAATAAATTGTTTAAAAGAAAACCGTCACATACCTAATAAAAATTTCAAAACTATAAACTTGTATCCTCTCCATATTAAATGAAGCAATTATCAAAACTTTTTCATTTTGTATATCAAATAAACACAAAATTAGAACTTCATAAACATATAATGATATTCTATACCATGTCCTTGAAGATAAAAATATTGTTCAATCAGAAAAAGGCACACATAATATATAAAAGAAAATATTCTCTTTCAAAATTAATATAAATGTACCAGAATATATTCAAAATCAAAATAATATCTGCACATGAGAGAAAACGTAGAGATTAAAATAATGTTGAAGTAGTAAAAAAAATTTTTTAATGTTTATGAACTTGAAAAACGTAACTTTTAAAGAAGTTAATTGCAAAAAAAAATCATAATAAAGCATTATAAGAATAATTAAGTCATCTATTTATAAAAAATATTTATTTATAGGAGTTTATAAGAGAAAGTAAAAAAATATGCAAAAAGTTTTAAAATGTTAAAAGTTTTGAAGCGAAATCGCTAAATTTTTACGTCATCGTAAATGCTTACTAGAGAAAAGAAAAAAAAATTATTGAAAAACCATGATGCAATAATACCAGAAACGATCTCTGAAGTCGCGGCGCCATTAATGTTAAGTATGATTCCGGGATATGTAAATTGAAATGAAAATTCGAAAAGAAATATTTAAATCTGATCGAAATAAGTTCAATTCACATTCCCCGAAATCACACTATGGCCATACGTATAGTGGTTAATGTAAATGCGATGTAAATAAATTTAAATAAACTAGAAGATAATGAACTTTCAAATAAATAAATAAGAAATGGTAATTACTCACCCCATGTTGAACATCACACATAAAATACACTCACAATTAAAATGAATGAAATCAATCAATTGCATAATCAAGTATTTTATTGTATAATAGGAGACACATTGAAATCTATCCGGATCCGGAGCATGTTATACTTTATGTTGAGAATAAAATTTTAATAAATTATTGAAAAAGGTTAAATGTTATTTCGTATTACAACAGTCTTCTTTATGTCAATATTGATTCTTGTAAATAAAAACAGTTCTTGAATGGAATACAGTTTGTGAAAGTTTATAAAACAAAGTCGGAATAACTGGATGGTAAAGAGTTCTGTCGGTAATAGAAGTGATGATTACATAATATAATATTGTTATGGCATTATGATGATTGTTGAATTTAGATGTAAAAAAGGTGCAATATTAAAAGAATAAAATTCTAATTAATGACGAAGGATATAAGAAGAGATGTATATTGATGATGGAGGATGCAAAGGAGATGTATATTGATGACGGAGGATGCAAAAGGAAACGTATGAGCATATTCACAATTCGTTGTATACTTGATGCGACGCTGGTTCTCTGGTTTTAGATATGGTAATTAACGGATGACGGTGGAAACTTGACAACGAGAACAGGAAAAATTCCATCTTCTTTTCATTCAAATTTTGAGAGATAAGAATTAATTATGGTGGTGGTTAATAAATTAATATTACACACGGATATTTACTTTGCAATATCTAAATCTCCTCCCATGGTGCGCTCACCAGGGCTTACGCCCAACGGTGAAAAAAATTAAAAACAACTCCCGATTCGAAAAACGGTCTGGAGTCTTCTGATAAAATTCTAAAACTGACTCTTTTTCAAATTGCCTGCCGAAATCTGGAAACGATCTCTGCAACGTCAGCCAATCAGAATATTTTTAAAGATGGCCTGTCGCTAGCACTTCCGGCGAAAAAGATTTTGTAGTAGGATTATGACCATGGAATGGCAACGCACTGAAGAAGCGGAGAGAAAAGGAATGTTTGCTATGTGGGAGTTCCTATGACGTCGAAAGGAATTTCCTGTCTGTTTTGAGATAAGGAATAAAACCTTCTTAAAAATTGCATCTTTTGGGATGCGAGGTGAATGGAAAGCAATAAAATTAAGGGAAGCTTTAGTAGTAATAATTTCGTTTCTCTGGCAAACGATTTCAGTAATTTTATGAAAGTCTACCAGAGAAATGGAAAAAGAAAATAGAATATAATAAATGTAATTTTAAATGAAATAATTAAAAGTAAAGATTTAGGATTTAATATTTAAAACTTAATAAAATTTTGCTGTCAAAATTGAAAGATGGTGAAAGGAAGTAGATTATTAAAATTAACAGAATATACAAAATTAAGTTTATGTAAATTTAAGAAGGGTGAATGTTATGCAAAGTTTTTACAACATAACAGCTGCTTTTAATATAAATGGCTTGACTATTCATCGTTTACTGCAATTACCAGTAGAACATGGCAGTACAGCTAAATACAGTAAATTATCAGATGACAAATTAAATTCTATTCGTGTTGATTTAAATAATTTGGTTTTGCTCATTTTAGATGAAGTGTCCATGGTCTCTAATGTAATGTTAATGCATATTCACATGAGGTTATCAGAAATATTTGACACAATGGAAGAAAATGATGGTTGGTTCGGCCGTATAAACATTTTATTTTTTGGTGATTTATTACAACTTATTACAAACTGCCAATACACATTTTTCTGGATTACATTTTATAATTATTTGGCAAAATTTACTTACTTATGACGAATTGTCCATTAACATGAGGCAGCACACAGATAAAGTATATGCATCCATATTGGATTCAATCCGTGTAGGTGTATTAACTGAAGCTGATGAGTTGATTTTACGTAAAAGAGAAATAAATTTAAAATCCAAAAATCCATCTGATTGTATTAAAGAATTAGTTGAATATGTTCAAAAATTAGAATGCAAAACAATTTGTTTATTCCCAACAAAAAAACAATGTTATAACTTTAATGCAGCTATGTTGAAGTGTTTAAACAAACCAAAAGTTATTCTCAAAGCTATTGACCTTATAAGCAAAAACTAATGCACAAAAAGATAAGGCACGCAAATCTTTAGATAGAATTAACGATAAGAGTCAAACTTCAGGCTTAGAAGATTAAATAGAGGTTAAATTAGGAGCAAAAATTATGTTATTGAGAAATATAGATGTAACTAACGGTTTAGTAAATGGTGCAATAGGTTTTATAGTTAAAATTTATAAAGATAACTTTTCAACTGAAAATATTAGTAAACTTAGAATAAAATTTGAAACTGGAGAATTTGACATAGAACCGGTAACAGTAAAATTTCAGTTATTTCCAAACGTATTTGTTTTTCGAAAACAGTTTCCTATTTGTTTAGCATATGGAATAACAATTCATAAAAGCCATGGCTTAACTTTAGATACTTGCGTAGTAGATATAGGCACATCAATATTTTCAAAAGGTCAGGCGTATGTTGCTTTATCCAGAGTTAAATGTTTAGATGGTTTACACATAATTAATTTAAATCCATGTAGAATTGAAGCTCAGGATATTGCAATTTTGGAATATAATAGATTGAAATCTACATTTAAACCTGATTTAACAATGTTTTCATTAAACACAACTGCTAATAAAGTTGTGCCAGATAAAAACAATTATTTAACACACTTGCATACACTTCCATTAATTGATATAGAAAATGCACAAATTAAAAAACATGGAACAGACGTAATAAGACCATTACAAAATTTTCATGGTTTTAGTAATCCACATGGAGTTTCTTGTTATGCCGATTCAGTCTTGCAATGTCTTTTTAATATAGAGTGTATAAATTCTGCAATACGGTTATGTTCTGATTCAGAATTAAAAATACTACATTCCAAATATTCAAATTCCACATCCAGTGCTACTTTAGATTGCTATGCATTATTAAAAGAGTTTCATAGTAGAAATTTTAATATTGAACAACAGCAGGATAGCACTGAATTTTTGCAATTACTTCTTAATAAATATTGTTCTTTAAAAGATATTATGTCATTTGATAGTGAAATTAATTATAAATGTCAAAATTGTGAATATAAAAATCAAGAAGTAATTACAACGCAAATAGGAAGTTTGACGATTCCATTATCTAAAAACAAATTTCGTTTTCAGGACTTACTTGATTTTAATTATAGTTGGAATTCAGATTTATATACAGAATCAAAATGCCGTAATTGTAATAAGATTAATATTTTAACTAATAGATATGAAATTAAAATACACAAAATGTTTTAATTTTTTTTCACTGCAATTACTAAAGCCAAACATGGAGAAAAATACTGGCTTGCTACTGACAGGAGTTCCACAAAGTCAAATAACATTTTGCAATAAAAATTACACATTATCAGGTGCAACATTTCATCATAGTAAAGTTACATCAAGGGGTCATTACACAGCTGTAGTTTGAAAAGACAAACATTGGTTTAAAGCAGATGATACTAAAATCTATCGATGTTCATGGCCAAGGAACAGTAAAGATATTTACATTTTATTTTATAAAAAAACCTAATCTTTTTTAGTACAGTTGACTCCCTCAAATCCTCAACCCTAAAATCCACACATCTTTACATATGCAAACAATGAAACTTTCAGATGTAGGGTCAAAATTACAGAATTTTTTAGTTTTATTTCTTCTTGTATGCATTTTAATATGTAATTCTTAATAGCATGATTGAACTCTTGTTTTTACATGGATGGAGTATAAATTTATTATTTTTTTAAATCGATATATTGATGATACCACTGGTAATCACAATCTTTTTACCAAATATATTTATGTATTAATCAAGCTTTTTTTAGTTATTATTATGATGATTTTGATGTGAATTAATGGAAAATGTATCTCATCCTTTTTATACATATTCAAATATGCATTATTAATTATTTATTTAACCTTTACTTTTAATGTTTTATTTTTTTAAAATTATCAATGTTCGTTTTCATTCATGCATGTCTTGCTTTTTTGCATGGTCTGTTTGTAAATATGTGTGACAAAAATTTTAAAGTTACCAACAAATCTTAAACATGGTTGCTGATGTACTGCATAAAATTCCAATGTTTTTTCATAACATCGAAATGGACACAGAAATAACTGAGTGAGTATATATGTATTGTGTATGTGAGTTTTTTTTATTGTTTTTTTTTCTTTTTTATTTTTTTTTTAAATTTTTTTGCTGATTTAGGAAATATGCCTCATGGTACCAAGGATTTATGTGTTTTGAATACCATCATTTCAGTTCAATCACATTTTCTTTATATATTCAAACATTTAAATGTAAAATTAAGGCAAATATTAATTTTCTGAAATATAATGGTATTCAAATTTTGGATTTCTTGTCATCTCATGGGGGAAACCGCTTTTTTCAGCATTTTACCTTTTTTTGTTGTTTTTCTTTTCAGTAGGCATGCTTGAATATTAGTGTTTTTTTTATGAAATCTCATCTTTTAGAAAATAAAAAGTAGCGATGGAAATGTTTGAGAAAACACCTTAAGTTTCGTACTTTTAGGTTAGCACAGCACATAATTTTAAAGAATTTCCTACATTTTAGAGATTTCTTTTTTTGTTGTTTTCATGCGCGTGCAGTGCTCATACATGCATTAGCAACTGTAACTTTTACATGTTTAGTGTAGTTTACAGATTGATGCATGGATTTTCATACATCCAGCTTCTTTTCTTTTTTTTTTGGGGGGGGGGGGCGTGGTTGGTGATGCTATAATGGGAAAGTCATTTTTGACTGTTGTGCTAACGAAAAAATACCCAAAAATTTAGTAATATAAATTTGTGACGATGGTTCAGTTAACTTTATATAACTCGGTATCATTATAAAATTTCATTTATTTTCAATATTCTTTATGGAATATATTTTACAATTGAATCATAATTACAAAAAGTAATTAAGCAAGAAAAACTTTCGTAAAAACTATGACACTCAGACTACAATTTTTATAATAATTTTTTATATTTTTGATAGCATTTTCCTGTAAAGTGAAAGCAATTCTTTTAACGTGTATAAGCCTGAAAACTGTTTATTTTACTTTCCCAAGAACAATTATTGCAAGAAAATATTTTATTTGGAAAAAATTCTTTTTTCCAATTTTTCCAGGAAAAAAGTTTTTTTTTTCCCTAAAATTTTAAACCCGTTTTCAAATAATTTGTGATAATGTTGTCATTTAAATCTATGCACAAATATCAATAGTAACAAATGAATTTTAAAACCGTACAAAGCAGGAAATTTTTTGAAAAACTGTCAACTTTACACGAGCATGCCTGCTGAAAAATTAAAAGGGTATAGTGAGTACGGGCACTCGACCTCTTGGGTGTACATGGAACTGAGTGCAACATTGGCAGTCATTTTTATTTTCTGATTACATGAATTAGATTTTTTACATATGAAATATATAAATTTTAAATATTATGTTGTACATGTTTGTCATTATTTGACATTAATGCACTTAGAATGTATTCTTATGCACTACATGCTTTTCCACCTACCAATTCCGATGGTGATTTTGTTATCATAGTGTATATGAATGCATTTTGTATGAAATTAGTAATGACCTCAAAAACTGATGACCAAATGACTAAACCTCAAAAAAATAATGATATCAATACAAAAACCCTTAACGGGTTAAAAGTTTGACGCAGCACTTTACTTTATGGCTATATGAATCTGAAATATGGGTCTTAAAAATTCTGATATCAAATTTTGAGTGACGCTGTGCTATTAAAATGAATTTATATATATATATATATATATATATTTAATTTTTCTTTTTTGTTGTATTTATTTTTAACCAGTGATGCTTTTCCATTCAAAATATGAGTTTTAAAAGATATGATATCAAAATTCAAGTGACGCTGTGATCTGACTTAAAGATTTGTTAAAAAATTACTTTACACATACTTATGTTTTGTCTTCTGAAATATATTTAGACATTGAAACATTTTTTTTTTCAATACACTATCAAATATTTCCTACATTTTCTCAGCTGATGTTATGTATTAAATGTATTTAATTCAATAAATTCATTTATCTTTTGCGTCACAGTATCCAGAACCATCGGTAAAATTTGTGTAAATGTTTTCTTTGCGTCATACTATCTATTTGCATACTATTTACTTAGTTTAGATACTGTGACGCAAAATAAACGTTTACACAAATTTTACGGATGGTTCTGGATACTGTGACGCAAAAGATAAATGAATTTATTGAATTAAATACATTTAATACATAACATCAGCTGAGAAAATGTAGGAAATATTTGATAGTGTATTAAAAAAAGAAAAATGTTTCAATGTTTAAATACATTTCAGAAGACAAAACATAAGTATGTGTAAAGTAATTTTTTAACAAATCTTTAAGTCAGATCACAGCGTCACTTGAATTTTGATATCATATCTTTTAAAACTCATATTTTGAATGGAAAAGCATCACTGATTAAAAATAAATACAACAAAAAAGAAAAATTAAATATATATATATATATAAATTCATTTTAATAGCACAGCGTCACTCAAAATTTGATATCAGAATTTTTAAGACCCATATTTCAGATTCATATAGCCATAAAGTAAAGTGCTGCGTTTTAACCGTTTAAGGGTTTTTGTTTTGATATATATATATATATATATATATATATATATATATATATATATATATATATATATATATATATACCTTTAAAAAAAAGAAGAAGAAGATAAATATGAAAACTTTACATAATCCGTTTTCGAATTTTTTTTAATATTCCTAATGCTCTTTCACGGTATACAGAAAGCTAAAATCTTCAACATTTGGATCTTCTAACGTTTACGTTCTATCAGCCATTTAATAAATTCCTTGAATGTGATGCACAAATTCCGTCACACTGACAGCGATTCGAGAAATTCCCCAATTTCCTGTGTCCGGACATGAACCGAGCAAATAGATCACTCAATTTCTAGTTTCTCAGTGTCCAGAAATAGAAGTGGCGTTCGTGTAAGACAGGTTGACGTTAGGCGTTGACCTTTTATCCTCCGGTTCACGAATTCGTCCTTCGAAGGAATGCTTTTTTGCAACTGATACAGATTCTGGAGCAGCTGAATTCACTTTATCTGTTGTAGGGAAGGTAACACAAATATTAATTGAAAAGTAGAACATTTTTAATTGGTATTTAGGTCTCAATATATACGATTCTTTTCTAACTTGAGCGATACTTCTAAGCATAAACAGATAAATCAAGAAAGGTAAAACATGCATTAAGCATAAATTATGAAATATTTTCCAACACATTTCGAATACTGTAACAAAATCTCCCCGTTTAATAAAGTGCAAGAGGATATCTAACAAGGGAACCACTTTTGGTGTTGCTCGCACCTAGCATTGAGACCTGGTGCATTTTAAAGACCTATATTATGAAGTTTGAGAATCAATAAAATTTTTCTGTTAAAATAATATTTCTTGATTTTACAGCAGCATAACTTTCGGAAAATGCAATTTTCGAGACCACTTATCGGACTATTAACATTGAATTTTTTTAAAGAAAAGCATTTAAAAATAAAAATTAGTTAATAATAAGTATAAAATATTAAAAAAAGTTCGAAAATTCCTTCAAAAACCCACGAATTTCATTTTGAAAAATTGCAACATTATATTCATATTTTTGGCGGGGAAACAGTTGGCGTTTATTTTCAAAAGTAGAGCTTTCCGGCAACCCCAGTCAAATGTCATAGCTGAGTTTGTAATGGCTAGAAATTGTAAAGTCCGATATATTTAGCAACAGTAATTTTTCTAAATTGTGTAAAAATATTAATTTACTTTGATTACTTTTACCAAAGGGCCATTTAATACAGCAACATTTCATTTTAAACATTCGAAACTTTATTCCATTCGATTTCAAAAGAAAATAGATTGCTTATTTTCTATTTCACTAAAAAATAGTTTTAATGATCTTCGAAGCTTTTATAGAATTATATTTATTACTTATACATTTATCGTCATAGAAAAAGAAATAAAAACCTAATATTTGTTTCTTATGCTATCAATTATTTAAAAAAAATCGCAATCTGATATACTAGTAATATGTTCTGTATATTTACTTTTTGGATAAAACGGGCGGAAAAATTGTAGCGCCATATTTGGCGACTTAACTCACTTTTGGCGTGAAATAAACAAATAAAAAAGTAATAATAAAAAATTAAAAGTATAAAAAAGTATATAAAATATGATTTTAACAAAGAAATTTTATCGGTTCTCTAACTTTTATGTATAGGGCTACAAAACGCACCAGGTCTCGATGCTAGGTGCAAGCAACACCAAAAGTGGTTCCCTTGTAAGTTAACTATTTGAAAAACGCATAAAAGAGTTGAAAACACAATTTAGGCAATTACCAGCTACTAGTTGCATAGCAACCCGTTGTGTTGTATTTGTACGTACCTTTCAATTATTTTTTTTTTTTTTTGGGGGGGGGGGGGGGGGGGAAATCTAATTGTATTCTACATTTTAAAACATTTATAATATTAATTATACATCTTTTCATTATAAGTAGGAGTCATTGTTACAATTCAGGTTAACTGAAAATTATAAAAATTACATTAAGTAAATTATATTATTTTGATAAAAATTGTAGTAGAATGCCTGAATAACAGAATAGCGATAAAAATTTATTGGTCGAGAGAATTTTGGACAAAAATTTGCGATGCCAGTCATTATTTTAAACCTGGTACAGTAAAACCTCCCTAAAGCGACCAAGTTCCGTTCCAATAAAAATTGGTCGCTCCGAGAGGTGGTCTCTTAGATTTTAATTGTTGAAAAAAGATAAAAATTAATGTTACTAAAATTTATTTTTCATACTAGGAAAAAATAGGAAAATTGAAAAAGTCAATTACATAAGCTAATTAGTGCAGAGTTTAAAAAATGAATACATTGACGTTTGCTTTGATTTTACGGTTTTATCTTCTATAACTTTTATTTCCAAGTCCTTTCGAACTTCAGTAAATAAATGCAATTTTTCTTTGGATGGGAACAAAGTATGACGATTTTATTAAATTATCTATTTCTTTGAGAGTTTCCTGACAGAATTGGGCGGGGGAGTTTAATGACCGTCATCCTTAATTTGTCATCAGAGTTAAATTCGTTGTCTAAATAGGCACAAAAGGGTTTAAACACCTATAAGTTACCGGAGTAAATAAAAATTCTAAACTTAGTTTAGAAATTTGATGAATAATGCGCTCTCCGGAATTATTATTCTAATAAAATCTTCTTCAAGCGGCCAGAAAAAAACGGAATTTGTTTCATTTTCTTCAAAGAAATGGGTCACTCATGGAGGGAGTTCAACTGGGGTGGTCTCTGAATAGAGGTAAAATTAGTATTGATCCTATGGGAATGAATTTCGTTCCATGATAAAAAGGTTGTTCAGGGAGGTGGTCGCTTAATGGAGGAGGTCGCACAGGGAGGTTTCAGTGTACGTCTGAAATTATCGCCAAGCTCATCTTTGTTTGCTTGTCTAACTCATCGAAGCAAATTCATCATGACGAAAATCACCTAGGTCAGTAATCTGGATTTCTATGTTTTGGACAGACTTCGATTAGAGGTCAGCACGGACCGAAATTTCCTGACCTGGGTCCGGCCCGACCCGGTGAAAAAGTTAAAAGTTCGGCCCGAGTGAATTTCTACAAAAGATTGATTTTTAAGTCGATTTGGTTAAAAATTTGTCTCGCACGGGGAGTTCTGACCAAAATTTTTTATCATAACTTTTTTTTTTTCATGTTTATAATCTTCATTTTTGAAGCGCCGCAAGCTGCAATATTTATTTCTTTAATGAATCTCTATTTCTTGTATGTAAATGTTCAGTTATCATTAATATTGTTAATACATAATCCATGTATTGAAGTGTTAAAAATCTGAAAAATGCTATACAATAAAATCTTTTAAGACGGAATTGCATAGAAAAGAAAAAAAATGCGTTATAGACAAGTTCCTTTCTTAGCAAGTGTAAATGTATTATGCATTCTTTTCTTACGTATTAGTATAGTATGAATTTTTCATGGATCAACACGTTTTCAGTTTAAAACAGGATTCCGTCATAGGCAGGTTCTTTTTCACACGTTTTACTATATTTTAATTTAGCTATATTTTAATAAGCGTAGATAGCTACTATTAAAAATAAAAAATTTTAATGTTTAATTGGACAATAATGGCGATTTAAAAATATATGCATTTTTTGCAAAAGTTTTTAGACTAGGCCTAATTTTACTGACCTTTGAATGGACCAGGCTACGCCGAGACAATTATTTTCATACGGGGTGGGTCAAAACTAGGACTGCAAATTTTGGTCGTGAAGACTAGGAATGAAACCAGTCCCGTCTCTGTACAGAAAAAATAAGTTAGGCCCGGTCCGATCCTTCAAGAAAAAAGTAAGGACCGAACGCGGCTCTGCCCTTAAAGAGTAGTCACTAGGTTTGGCCCGGCCCGAGCTTTCAGAAAGAAATATGGCCCGGGTCCTGCCCGAATAGGTGGAGACCAGGTCCGGACCGAGTGCCGTGAACGAAAATAGGCCCGAGCCCGGCCCGTGCAGTTTTCTTCTTCCGATCGGAGACTACGCTGTGGTCAACGCTCCTCTATAAAGACACTCTAAATTTTTGTAAAATGTTGCATACTATTAGTGTGTGATATCAATTACGTTATTTTCAAATGTCCTCCGATGAAGAATTTCAAAACTGCTGAAGTAAAAATGACTCATTTCTGCAAAAAATATTTCAGTTTTAAGAATTAAAATAAAGTCTTTCTTTTATAAAACGACGCAACTTACATTCGTTACAGTATTGCACTTTTAAGATCCTTTTGAACAGTCTTAAATAACATGTATAGAAAAGTATGCATATGACGTCATAATCGCGCAATAACACACAAGCCCAATAAAAAGCGATGTTTTTATTCAAGAAAGTCGGCAAAACAAATCTGGTATCTAATATGATTCATATTCCTCCATTTGTTTGTAACATAATGTCGGTACTGAAAATTAAATATAGATTATAATAGCTCTATGTTCTATCAGAAATCATTAAATTATGTTTTTTCAAAATTCGGAAAATGTTATTACACGGATTAATAAAATTGCACTCTTTCAGCTTTGTACTGATTAATGAAAGTGGAGAAAATAAGTCACACAAATATTCTTTAAAATACACTTCTGTAAAGAGAAAGTAAACAAAAAATCACTGAATCTATTAATACAACAAAATAAAACCAAAGATAATTATTTCCTGGGCTTTATAGTTGACAGTATTCTCAGCATAGCACGTATTTTATTTTTTAAAATATTTTCTTTTCTTTTCAGTTATTATGATAAAATGGAAACCAAACGATATACTAATCGGCTATTTTCATTTTACTTTCCACAAAAATGGACATGGAGCGAGGCATACGACATCTTATAGTATATTAAGTAGGCGATGAATGGAGTAATTGAGTATACATATGACGTCATAATCGCGCAATAATACACAAGCCCAATAAAAAGCGATGCCTTTATTCAAGAAAGTCGGCAAAACAAATCTGGTATCTAACATAATTTATATTCCTCCATTTGTTTGTAACATAATATCGGTACTGAAAATTAAATATAGATTATAATTATAATAACTCTATGTTCTATCAGAAATCATTCATTTATGTTTTTTTCAAAATTCGGAAAATGTTATTACACGGATTAATAAAATTGCACTCTTTCAGCTTTCTTGTACTGATTAATGAAATAGGAGAAAATAAGTCACACAAATATTCTTTAAAATATACTTTTGTAAAGAGAAAGTAAACAAAAAATCACTGAATCTATTATTATATATATATAATCCAAACGGAAATTTCGTTCCGAACGCCGAGATTTCGAGTTCTACCGCATGGATTTTTACGGAACTTATACCGTTAGATAGGTATCGTTCCAGGGAAGGTTTTAAGCTATAACACATCATTCTACCTAGATTAGTTAAAGAATTATTACGGATTATTCTATTATTTTGGACTTTGTTACTTCATATTTCCTTAAATATCTGGGCTCCTATTGGTCGTAGAGCTTAGATCTCGCGCCAAAAGTAGCTCCGAAGCACACAAGCAAACTTTTCCCCGCGATTATTTTGACGTCTTCCGATTTCCTCTAACTCTATTAGATGCCCGCGTAGAAGCCCCTTTAAAATATTTTTCGTAGTAATTTCAGCAATTATCTTAAATTATTGGTTAAGACAGCCACCCTCCCGATTCATGTATCTACGGAAAGGTTGTATGAAGGAGTTTCGATCAGATACGCTTTCGTTAAGAATAGAGTGCGCTCCCTGGTGGTGGAATGTGGAACTAACATAACGCGATATTGTTAAAATTAGGAAATCTAACAATGCGATCTGTTTTAAACTTTGAGATAGTTCATAACACATAATCTATTATCTATTCTATTATATATATATATAAAATCTATTATCTATTCTATTATCTATTATATATATAAAATCCAAACGGAAATTTCGTTCCGAACGCCTAGATTTCGAGTTCTACTGCATGGATTTTTACGGAACCTATACCGTTAGATAGGTATTGTTTCAGGGAAGGTTTTAATCTATAACACATTATTCTACCTATATTAGTTTTAGAATTATGACGGAAAATTCTGTTATTTTGGGCGATAAGGTTACCATTTTATTTCTTGGCGAAATTCATCGTTGATAAAAAAAAAAATTGAAACGGCTATTAAACCTCGAAAAATAAAAGAAAAACTGTTACTAATTTTATTTAAATGAAAAAAAAAAAAAAGAAAAAAAGAAGAAGAAAATCCGTTTTAATGAGTGATAATATTAAAAAACGGAAACATTTAATCAAAACCTGAAAGAAATATTTGTAATGCTTAAAAATTAATTTAATAAGAAATATCACACTTGATACGCAATATTTGGCTCTTTATCGCTTGCGTTAGATATGGAAACGAATCTGAAAATTTGATTAGATGAAATTTTAACGACATTTTCTTTCTGTTCTGTTCTTTTCTTTTTTTTAATATCTAATTGTCCCATCACGTGACTTATAGAAGAAACAAGCAGATGTAATTGTGAGTCACATGTGTAATTACTATTTGTTTCTTTACAATTTTTTATTTTTCTTTTGCGTCAAACAATGGGATTTTAAGCCAAAAATGCATAAGCGTGACATTAGCTTGAGGATGTTCTCACAAATGGTGTTTTTTAGGTGAAAGAGATCATTTTTTGAGTACATACATTTTCATATTCAATTGTAACTTATATAGATATCAGTTAATATTTAAAAAATGGAATCGAATACTTAAATTTCAGTGTGAATTTCTGACACACATACATATTGTAAAATAATTTCATACATTTTAAAATGTTTTTCGCCGTAATTCCGAAAGCATGTGATATTTATAAACTCGAACTCAGATCAACGAATATTACCCATTTTATTTAAGCAAATATTATCTGTTTTCTCAAGTCATATCGCCAATTTCATTTATAGGAAAATTCACAGATTCGAAATCTAGGAAATAAAGATAATTTTTAAGGAAAATTATGTTTTAATACGTTATTACTATGGAAAAATTCAACATTTTGAAAAAAAAATTACAAGTCGTTTGTAATTCGTCATATTTTCTTCGTCTTTCTTCGTACTTTCTCCTCTGTTATGTAATATTTCAAATGATATTGGACTAATTTTCGATCATCGATTCACCGCAAAATCGCATATCTAATATAGTATATAAAATAAAGTCTGGATTAGGGGACTAATTAACGCACAGCGCAAACTACTGAACCTAAAATCTTGAAAATCGTGGTAAAAATACTTCTTATGACATAAACTTCTGCTAAGAAAGGATTTTCTAAAGTGTCATCCCTAATGGTTTTTGCACGGGGAGGGGAAAAAAATCGAATATCAAAATTATGCGTCAAATGATAGCATATTTTAATGTAGTTTTGTATGCTGAATCGAATGCTACCAAATAAATGTTTATAAGTCCAACAGTTCATGACACATTTCATATTTTTCTAATTTGGCGGTGTCTTTGGCATCTAAACCTCAAAATATCTATCATTACATCCGTTACTCTAGCAACGGAAAAAATTCAAATCAACCCTTTTGGCTAAAAAATAAAAACGTCTCTATGAGTTTGAAATAAAAATGCAAGCATCTTAATTTTTTTTAAAAATAGTGATTTTATGTAAAATAAAAGGGAAAAAATTACTGAGAATTTAGCGTTATAAAACAGAAATGGAAAAGGTACTACTTAGATATTCCGTCGACCAAAAATCTATCGTCAAACTATAAGATTAAATGCCCATAATGGTTGATCGTAAATATCAAATTCACTTGAATTTAAACAAACTACACGTGTTTACGTCATCAAGTGATTTTAATTTCGACGTTTTATTTGTATTTTTATTAATGTTATACTAATTTATTTGTTATTTCGTTATTTAAAATAAAGATTATGTCAATTTATATAATTTGGCGAATGGTTTGGCGATTTATATAATTTGGCGAAATTGGTCGACGGGATAACAAGTAGTACCAATGAAAATATTTAAGTATGAAAGCAATGTTTGTAACGACTTAAAAATTATTTTCATATATATAAACTCGGTTTATGGCGTCAGATGCCGTCATCCGAAGAATCTACAAGAGTCTTTTTCCATTTTTTCCGGTCATAGGTTCCTCAATGAAAGAAATTGGAATTGGAATAATATTGCGCGATTTATAAATTGCTCCTCGATAAGAAGAAAAAATGGGTACATTTATAACAACAGTGCGCACATCTCGCTGATAGCATTTTTAAAATTCCCAGTAGCAGTAGTTACATTTTGCGTATGTAAATTAAAAATATTTTTTTGCTTTTAATTATGGCATTATTTCCTGTTATTGTTTATCTTTTCAGTTTTTTAAATGAAATTAGTATAAGGCATGCATTTTAAATTAAATGAGTGAAAGGTTTGTGTTTTAAATGAAAATAATAAAATAAGAATATGCTATGAAAACAATCTTTATTGATTTATTACCTGCGCCCGGCTGACATAAAAGTATCACAAAAGCCACATATTCACTTTTCTTTGAGTAGTTGCGCATGAGAATTCAAGTTAACCTTCCGTAATCGGATACTTCACATATTGGTGTATTAGCTTTAATGTTGAAAGCATTGTTTTTGTTTGAAGCGAAAACTTTACTATGAATTCTATTACACAAAATCGCATCATCATCATCTACTATATATTTACAACGGAAATTTGTATTTCATTCCGATTGTTTATAATACTTTCGTAGGATATACCACAATTAGTTAGGTGATAATTTTGGAAAGGTTTTAGTGTATACATATTGTTCAAGGGTACTTAGTTATAGAGCAACAGTAAAAGTTCAAAAATTAAGTGAACCTGATTATGAAAGTTTAGCCTTTTTAAAAAAATCTACAGAACATATTTTGTTACAAGTGGCCCCGTTGCATGACTTTTAGGAATGGTGTTAGTATATACGATTTCATTATATGTTAATTAGTTACAGAGGTATTAATTCCTGTTGTCATAACGGTCTCATTACCCGACCATAAGTGCGTTGTTTATAATCAACTAAAACAATTACTTCTTAATTGCTAAATTTTGTCCAACGCTTAAGATAACATTATATCGCAATGGCGTTCGCATCGTTTTCAGTAATGTGCAAGGTCAAGATGAAGATCCATATTGTTTAAAATACAAGTTCAAATTCACCATTTAGTTTAATCCAAGGTTCATTTGGAAATATTGACCAGCGCAGCGGGCATAGCCTGCTAGTCTATTAATACAACAAAATAAAACGAAAGATAATTATTTCCTGGGCTTTATAGTTGACAGTATTCTTAACATAGCACGTATTTCATTTTTTTAAATATTTTCTTTTCTTTTCAGTTATTATGAGAAAATGGAAACCAAACGATATACTAATCGGCTATTTTCCTTTTACTTTCCACAAAAATGGACATGGAGCGAGGCGTACGACATCTATATACATTAAGTAGGCAATGAATGGAGTAATTGAGTATGCATATGACGTCATAATCGCGCAATAATACACAAGCCCAATAAAAAGCGATGTCTTTATTCAAGAAAGTCGGCAAAACAAATCTGGTATCTAACATAATTCATATTCCTCCATTTGTTTGTAACATAATATCGGTACTGAAAATTAAATATAGATTATAATTATAATAACTCTATGTTCTATCAGAAATCATTCATTTATGTTTTTTTCAAAATTCGGAAAATGTTATTACACGGATTAATAAAATTGCACTCTTTCAGCTTTCTTGTACTGATTAATGAAATAGGAGAAAATAAGTCACACAAATATTCTTTAAAATATACTTTTGTAAAGAGAAAGTAAACAAAAAATCACTGAATCTATTAATACAACAAAATAAAACGAAAGATAATTATTTCCTGGGCTTTATAGTTGACAGTATTCTTAACATAGCACGTATTTCATTTTTTTAAATATTTTCTTTTCTTTTCAGTTATTATGAGAAAATGGAAACCAAACGATATACTAATCGGTTATTTTCCTTTTACTTTCCACAAAATTGGACATGGAGCGAGGCGTACGACATCTATATACATTAAGTAGGCAATGAATGGAGTAATTGAGTATGCATATGACGTCATAATCGCGCAATAATACACAAGCCCAATAAAAAGCGATGTCTTTATTCAAGAAAGTCGGCAAAACAAATCTGGTATCTAACATAATTCATATTCCTCCATTTGTTTGTAACATAATATCGGTACTGAAAATTAAATATAGATTATAATTATAATAACTCTATGTTCTATCAGAAATCATTCATTTATGTTTTTTTCAAAATTCGGAAAATGTTATTACACGGATTAATAAAATTGCACTCTTTCAGCTTTCTTGAACTGATTAATGAAAGAGGAGAAAATAAGTCACACAAATATTCTTTAAAATATACTTTTGTAAAGAGAAAGTAAACAAAAAATCACTGAATCTTTTAATACAACAAAATAAAACCAAAGATAATTATTTGCTGGGCTTTATAGTTGACAGTATTCTTAGCATAGCACGTATTTTATTTTAAAAAATATTTTCTTTTCTTTTCAGTTATTACGAGAAAATGGCAACCAAACGATATATTAATGGACTATTTTTCTTTTACTTTCCACAAAAATGGATCGAGGAATGCGAGATCTATACATATTAAGTAGGCAATAAATGGAGTAATTTACCGGATATCCCAAAAATGACTGATGGATTTTAAAATTGAATAACTTGCAAACGGTTACAGATATCTAAAAAATTTTTGTAGGAGGGTTATGTAAGATATCGGGAGTTTTTATGCTGCGATTCCCAGTTTTAGTTATAAATAGCAGCGATAGATGGCGCTGCAACCATTAAGCGCTAAATCCAGGCTCCATTTTTCGGCCTCTCTCTTCTCCCATGCGAAAAAAAGTAGATTAAAATGTTTTGAATGGATCCCGAAGTACCAAAAATCGGGTCTGGAATTAAAACCTATTTCTAGCAGTGCCATCTATTGGTTGAAATTCGAACTAAAATCAAGAATCACAGTAAGAAAACTCCTGACATCATACATAACCCTCCTGCAAGAATTTTTTGAATATCTGTCACCGTTTGCAAATTATTGAATTTTAAAATCCATCAATCATTTTTGGGACACCCGGTAGTTGGCACCATTACAGAAATGTCATTAAAAACTGCGAAAAAATTAATATCTCGAAAACTAATACAAATTTGAAAATTCTGAGATTACTTTTGACATCCTCGACAATTCGATCGCCCAAAGTTCAGTATTCTAAGATGAGGAGCTGTGAAATACAAACTGACAGTCACTTTTTAATATAATACATTCTTATGTAATAGAGACGTCCCGCAATAGAGACAGATTTTAAAAAATTATACTTGAAAATTATTTTTAAAAACATAATAAATAAGTTTATTAAGATACAGTTTAAAATAAAATTATATTTGAACTTACGTATTTTTCTCCTGTAGGACTGTGTAAAAATTGAAAATGTGGGATGCTAATAGAAGTTTAAAAAATTGCAGTAGCGAAAAATGCAAAAGCGAAATTTCATCGTCTAGTGTTGCCATTCCACAGCCGCCATTCGCAAAATGACGTCAGCGTTACGCGCAGACACGTTTGTCCTTTGTAATTAGAGATCAACTGAAAATTCGGTTTCGTTTTCGTTTTCGGCCCAAAATCCAAGTTTCGGCGAAAATGCGTCTGAAAATTCGGCCGGACCTAAACTCGACCGATACTATCAGCATTCCAAAAATCTCTTTTCTTCCTTTGGAAATTTTCAATATTACTCATCGATTTGAGCTGTATCGGCTCAAATGAGACTATTTATTGCTGCGAACTTCGTTGTTTATAATTATCAGTCATGACTGATTCAAGACGTAAATGCAAATTATAAAGCAAGCAATGCATATATAACTAAATTTTTTCACGTGCTCATTAAAAGCTGCAGACATAAGTAAGAGTAATAGATAATTTTCAGTTTGAAACCGGAGAAGTATTTCGAATACTCTTTCAGAAAGTTCTAGTATAACAGATGCTCCATTACAAAAATCATTATAAAAGAGAAATCGTGGTGTGTATACATAAAACTAGAATATTTTTTAATTAAATGAAATTCGTATAATTAAAAAATCTTTCTGTGTCGTTGATGAATTAACTACGTTTTATTTTATATGAAAATAAAAAGTTTTGGGTCTAAGGCAGAGAGAGCCAACCTAGGCTACCACGTATAATCAATTAATAATAATTATGCATATTTAATAAATACGCATAATTAATTAATAATTATGCCCATTTAATAAATACGTATAATTAATTAATAATTATGTATATTTATGTAAGTATTAATTACTTTAATACATACAATTTAATTACTTTGAAAAAAGTGGACATTTTCGTTTTCGTTTTCGGCCGAAAATAAGAAGATCACCAGAATTCGGTTGTTTCGGCCTTAAAAACCTGTTTTCGATCCTTATTTATAATACAGATTGGATTTAAAATTCTTTTGTGAATCTGGAGCCACTTTAAGATTTTCCCTCTGCGTTTTCATCTTCGGAAGCTAATTTAACACACATATTCAATTATTAGCACTACGGCCTTGACATTTGAGGAGTTGCGGTTTTCTCATCCCCACCATTCTTTCTGTTTATTTGGTTATTGACTTCTTTAATCACAATTTGCGGTTTCCATGTAATCATTACAGAACTGTACTCGTAATACGAGATCCAGTTCACTTTTATATACGAACAGAGGCGATTTTAGAAAGAAGGACTTCTTGAACGAGATTTCTTTACGGGGCCTACGAACAGGGCCGGCGAAACGCCGCGCGGGGCACTCAAGTAGCCTCTTGAGGCTGTTCTTAACTGCTCTGCTCAACAAGCGCAAAACGTTTTGACATATTTAAAAATTCATTTTTTAACGGAAAGATATACAATGGGAAAGCCTGGCCATGGAAGCTATTTGGAATTAAACTGTTTTTTCCATTTTCCGATCAATCAATTACCTATTAAATTATAAGCGAATTCGATCACGTGACAAACACGTTTTTCGCCCGCTCTTGAGTGCTCTTTCTCCCTTCGCGCGGAAATTCGGTTCAAAACGCCCACTTTGACTGTATTTTCTGAAAGATCTATTGCGTTTGCAAAAAAATGGAAAAAATAGCTCAATGACATAGTTTCTGAATAACAACACCCGCTAGTTTCATGCATTTTCGAACAAAAATAAATTAGAACTTACGTCTGAAAGTTGCCCTTTTGGATTTGAGAACATCCTTAAATATAATAGAAGATATTCCACATATACTTTTCAGTATTCCCTTAGTAACAAACACGTCAGTATTATTTTCAAATTTTTATGCAATACTATAAGATCCCACTTACATTATACATTCCTTATGTATTGTATAATTATCATAATTCCTGATAATTAGTTTTAATAATAAGTTCTTTTTCATTATTAATCATACTTTTTTAAAAAAGATAAATAAGTCTTGCATTTACACACTATCAGTATTCTGCAATGCTTTGCGAATCCCCGAATCGGTTTTTAACACCATTTACAGCAAAACTGTTTTCTGTTCTCCTTTTCAGGGCCAATCTTCAAGACTATCGAAAGTCCCGGGGCAAGCGTCATTCTTGGGGGGGGTGCGGGGCTTCTATATAGCATAAAAATTATTCGCGAATTATGCTTCAATAACTAGTAATTATATGCATAAATTTTGTATCAGGTACTATTCATATCCAGTGTTGATTTCAGGGGGTGGCCCGGGGGGGACATTCCCCCCCGGAGCAATGAGATGTCCCCCCCGGAAAAGTTGAGATTTTGTGTTTTGAATGGTCAAAAAGTGATATTTCCCCCCCCGGAACTCTATAATGTCCCCCCCGGAGCCACAGAAATCCCTCCCGGAGAAAAGTGTCTGAATTCAACACTGATTCATATCTGTATAACCAGGGAATCACAAAAAAGATGGTCAAAATTTTAAGAAAAATACTAGTAGGAAAACTAGTGCAAAAAATGATCGATTTGTTGCCGGGAATATGCTTGCAAACTTCCCTTTTATTAGGTGCGTTCGTAATTATATAAATACGTAGCACCTATAGTCGTCGTTCAGTCTGTCCGTCCGTCCGCATATAACAGAGCAAAAACTACCCAACCGAATGGTCTGAAATTTTAAATATATGATTGTTGCATAATTTTGTCCAGCCATTTCAAATTTTATGAAAATCGGATGTATAGTTTAATTACAGGGACAGTCAAAAGTTTTTCTTTACATTACGACCAATGGGGAAAATTATTGCAAGTGCATTTTAATGATGTTACAGCCATCCGAATGTTCTGAAATTTTAAATATATCATTGTTGTAAAATTTTGTCGAGCTATTTCAAATTTTATGAAAATTGGATGTATAGTTTAATTACAGGGACAGTCAAAATATTTTCGTTTCATTACGGGGAATGGAAAAAAAAATTATTGCAGTGCATTTTAATGATGTTACAGACTATGCACTTATGAAGTGCAAAAAAATATACATTCAGTACAATATGGGGTGCAAAAAATAATTATAAAACTAGCTATAGTACGAACGCACCTCATTTGCCACGTTTGACGAGCGTTTCCAACTTGTTTATTTATGTAGGTCATAAGATGTCTAAAAGAAAAATGTCCCTAATTGGTCACCATAAAGGGTTTTAACTTCCCTCGTTAAGGGGCTGGCCACTCAGCTTCGGAATTCCCCTCCGTGATGTTAAGTCTATAGTCTTTTGATGCATTCGTATATTTAAAATATCTTCTCGGGAAATTCATATTTTTAACCTCTTTTTTCTGTGTACTCTTCTTAAGGCTGTTCTCAACTGCTCTGCCCAACAAGCGCAAAACGTTTTGACACATTTACAAATTCATTTTTTAACGGAAAGATATAAAATTGGAAAGCCTGGCCTTGGAAGCGATTTGGAATTGAACTGTTTTTTCCATTTTTTGATCCATCAATTACCTATTGAGTTATAAGCGATTTTGATCACGTGACACGAAATTTTCTCCATTTTACGGACTGGATTTTCTTCTTTCGTTCGGAAGTTCGGTTCAAAATGCCAACTTTGACAGTATTTTCTGAAAGATCTATTGCGTTTATAAGAAAACGGAAAAAACAGTTCGATGACATAGTTTCTGAATAACAACACCTTCTGGTTTCATGCGTTTCCGAACAAAAATGAATTAAAACTTATGTCAGAAAGTTGACTCTTTGGATTTGAGAACAGCCTTAAAAGATGTCTCTTTTTTTCTTAGTTTTCAAACTATTTCTAAAATCTAGGCTTAATATTTTATGTGTTAAAAGCGGGCGAACTGTGAGTCAGGTTTGAACACTTCCTATAAAATTAAGTCTATATACTTTAGAAATATTTTGAGAACTGAGAAAAAAAAAAAAAAGAGACCTCTTTTAGGAAGTGTACACAAAAAATAGAAGTTAAAAATATGAATTTCCCGAGGAGATATTTTAAATAGACGAATACATTAAATGCTTATAGGGTTTACATGAGGTGAAGAGAAATCGGAAGCTCCAGCCCCTTTAAGGTTGTTCTCAACTGCTCTATTCAACAAACGCAAAACGTTCTGACACAATTACAAATTCATTTTTTAACGAAAAGATATAAATTTGGAAGGCCTGACTAGGGAAGCGGTTTGGAATCGAACTGTGTTTTCCATTTTCGATCCATAAATTACCTATTGAGTTAGAAGCGATTTTGATCACGTGACAAAGACTGTTTCACCCTCCATTGAGCGGTTATTCTTCCTTCGAGCGGAAATTCGTTTCAAAACGCCCATTTTGACACTATTTTCTGAAAGAACTATTGCGTTTGCAAAAAAAAAAAAAAAAAAACTGAAAAAACAATTCGATGACATACTTTCTGAGCAACACCTGCTAGCTTCATGCATTTCCGAACAAAAAAAAAAATTAAAACTTATGTCATAAAGTTGTCCTTGTGGATTTGAGAACAGCGTTAACAAAAATTCTCATTACTCCCATGGAGCTCCCTAAAATGGAGGGCCCGGCCCACCTGCCCCACATGTCCCTGCACCAGTCAGGCCCTGGGTGTTTTTTTAACAGCTGTTGTTGTTTTTTGTGTGTGTATATGTGAACTGGCTATTTATCAATACTTAGCATAAAATACCTTTTTCTTTTTTAATTTGCATCATGTTGCCCAAAGGAACTATTTACATATGCATGATCTCATCTCATAATTTTAACATTCTGATAGGAATCTTTGCTTGCGAAATCAAGTGCATTGTTTAAAGAAATTATAGCACGTGCAAGCAAGGTCTGCCCTGCAATCTGGCAAAGAAAAAAAAAAAAAAAAAGAATACTACATTCCTACTGGCATTATTTCATTATTTTAATCTGATAAGCGAAGAATCAAAATGATTTCTGTTTTCCTTTATGGTTATTGACGCTGATGTTACAATGCCGTGAGGATATTCCGAGCGTCAGAATCTCTGTTCGGTGACATTTCTGCTCACGTCAGAGGTTAATCTCCTTTTACAATAATGTGAGAAGCTTTGATAAATGCACGTCCCCCCCTCCCCCATAACTGTACACATTGACCTGGGGAATTCCTTTTTTGTTTCGCTCGCATGCTATTTCAGTTAGAGGTACTGAATGGTGATTAAAAAAATCATCTATTAGAAATTTCTTTTTTACACATTTTTCCTCATGCGAATGTGAAGATAACATACTTTATACAATGTTTTGATTTCGAAATTTTTTTATAGAATAAATAATAATATATAATCTATCCATTTGGTTTAATCTCCTTTTACAATAACCTGAGAAGCTTTGATAAATGAACATTCCCCCCCCCCCCCCCATAACTATACACATTGACCAGAGGAATTCCCTTTTTGTTTCGTTCGCATGCTATTTCCGTAAGAGGTACTAAATATGGTGATTAAAAAATTAATCTAATGAAAATTCCTTTTCACACATTTTTTCTCTTGCGAAGGTGAATATGACATATTTTATATAACATTCTGATTTCGAAAATTTTTTTATAGAATAAATAATAATATATAATCTATCCATTTGTTTAATCTCTTTTTACAATAATGTGAGAAACTTTGATAAATGCACCCCCCCCCCCCCCCCCGCCCATAACTTTACACATTGACCTGGGAATTCCTTTTTTGTTTCGCTCGCATGCTATTACCGTTAGAGGTACTGAATGGTGATTAAAAAAATCATCTATTAGAAATTTCTTTTTTTCACATTTTTCCTCGTGCGAATGTGAAGATAACATACCTTACATAATGTTCTGATTTCGAAATTTTTTTATAGAATAAATAATAATATATAATCTATCCATTTGGTTAATCTCCTTTTACAGTAATGTGAGAAGCTTTGATAAATGCACATTCTTCCGCTCCCCATAACTGTACACACTGACCTGAGAAATTCCCTTTTTGTTTCGTTCGCATGCTGTTTCCATTAGAGGTACTAAATGGTGATTAAAAAAATGATCTAATGAAAATTCCTTTTCACACATTTTTTCTCTTGCGAAGGTGAAGATGACATACTTTATATAATGTTCTGATTTCGAAATTTTTTTATAGAATAAATAATAATATATAATCTATCCATTTGGTTAATCTCCTTTTACAATAATGTGAGAAGCTTTGATAAATGCACATTCCCCCGCTCCCTATAACTGTACACACTGACCTGAGAAATTCCCTTTTTGTTTCGTTCGCATGCTGTTTCCATTAGAGGTACTAAATGGTGATTAAAAAAATGATCTAATGAAAATTCCTTTTCACACATTTTTTCTCTTGCGAAGGTGAAGATGACATACTTTATATAATGTTCTGATTTCGAAATTTTTTTATAGAATAAATAATAATATATAATCTATCCATTTGGTTAATCTCCTTTTACAATAATGTGAGAAGCTTTGATAAATGCACATTCCCCCGCTCCCTATAACTGTACACACTGACCTGAGAAATTCCCTTTTTGTTTCGTTCGCATGCTGTTTCCATTAGAGGTACTAAATGGTGATTAAAAAAATGATCTAATGAAAATTCCTTTTCACACATTTTTTCTCTTGCGAAGGTGAAGATGACATACTTTATATAATGTTCTGATTTCGAAATTTTTTTATAGAATAAATAATAATATATAATCTATCCATTTGGTTAATCTCCTTTTACAATAATGTGAGAAGCTTTGATAAATGCACATTCCCCCGCTCCCTATAGCTGTACTCACTGACCTGAGAAATTCCCTTTTTGTTTCGTTCGCATGCTGTTTCCATTAGAGGTACTAAATGGTGATTAAAAAAATGATCTAATGAAAATTCCTTTTCACACATTTTTTCTCTTGCGAAGGTGAAGATGACATACTTTATATAATGTTCTGATTTCGAAATTTTTTTATAGAATAAATAATAATATATAATCTATCCATTTGGTTAATCTCCTTTTACAATAATGTGAGAAGCTTTGATAAATGCACATTCCCCCGCTCCCTATAACTGTACACACTGACCTGAGAAATTCCCTTTTTGTTTCGTTCGCATGCTGTTTCCATTAGAGGTACTAAATGGTGATTAAAAAAATGATCTAATGAAAATTCCTTTTCACACATTTTTTCTCTTGCGAAGGTGAAGATGACATACTTTATATAATGTTCTGATTTCGAAATTTTTTTATAGAATAAATAATAATATATAATCTATCCATTTGGTTAATCTCCTTTTACAATAATGTGAGAAGCTTTGATAAATGGACATTCCCCCGCTCCCTATAACTGTACACACTGACCTGAGAAATTCCCTTTTTGTTTCGTTCGCATGCTGTTTCCATTAGAGGTACTAAATGGTGATTAAAAAAATGATCTAATGAAAATTCCTTTTCACACATTTTTTCTCTTGCGAAGGTGAAGATGACATACTTTATATAATGTTCTGATTTCGAAAATTTTTTATAGAATAAATAATAATATATAATCTATCCATTTGGTTAATCTCCTTTTACAATAATGTGAGAAGCTTTGATAAATGCACATTCCCCCGCTCCCTATAACTGTACACACTGACCTGAGAAATTCCCTTTTTGTTTCGTTCGCATGCTGTTTCCATTAGAGGTACTAAATGGTGATTAAAAAAATGATCTAATGAAAATTCCTTTTCACACATTTTTTCTCTTGCGAAGGTGAAGATGACATACTTTATATAATGTTCTGATTTCGAAATTTTTTTATAGAATAAATAATAATATATAATCTATCCATTTGGTTAATCTCCTTTTACAATAATGTGAGAAGCTTTGATAAATGCACATTCCCCCGCTCCCTATAACTGTACACACTGACCTGAGAAATTCCCTTTTTGTTTCGTTCGCATGCTGTTTCCATTAGAGGTACTAAATGGTGATTAAAAAAATGATCTAATGAAAATTCCTTTTCACACATTTTTTCTCTTGCGAAGGTGAAGATGACATACTTTATATAATGTTCTGATTTCGAAATTTTTTTATAGAATAAATAATAATATATAATCTATCCATTTGGTTAATCTCCTTTTACAATAATGTGAGAAGCTTTGATAAATGGACATTCCCCCGCTCCCTATAACTGTACACACTGACCTGAGAAATTCCCTTTTTGTTTCGTTCGCATGCTGTTTCCATTAGAGGTACTAAATGGTGATTAAAAAAATGATCTAATGAAAATTCCTTTTCACACATTTTTTCTCTTGCGAAGGTGAAGATGACATACTTTATATAATGTTCTGATTTCGAAATTTTTTTATAGAATAAATAATAATATATAATCTATCCATTTGGTTAATCTCCTTTTACAATAATGTGAGAAGCTTTGATAAATGCACATTCCCCCGCTCCCTATAACTGTACACACTGACCTGAGAAATTCCCTTTTTGTTTCGTTCGCATGCTGTTTCCATTAGAGGTACTAAATGGTGATTAAAAAAATGATCTAATGAAAATTCCTTTTCACACATTTTTTCTCTTGCGAAGGTGAAGATGACATACTTTATATAATGTTCTGATTTCGAAATTTTTTTATAGAATAAATAATAATATATAATCTATCCATTTGGTTAATCTCCTTTTACAATAATGTGAGAAGCTTTGATAAATGCACATTCCCCCGCTCCCTATAACTGTACACACTGACCTGAGAAATTCCCTTTTTGTTTCGTTCGCATGCTGTTTCCATTAGAGGTACTAAATGGTGATTAAAAAAATGATCTAATGAAAATTCCTTTTCACACATTTTTTCTCTTGCGAAGGTGAAGATGACATACTTTATATAATGTTCTGATTTCGAAATTTTTTTTATAGAATAAATAACAATGGAAATAAAAAATAATGTGAGAAGCTTTGATAAATGCACGTTCCCCCCATAACTGTACACGTTGACGTGGGGAATTCCCTTTTTATTTAGCTCGCATGCAATTTCCGTTAGAGGTACTAAATGGGGATTAAAAATATGATCTAATGGAAATTCCTTTTTACACATTTTTCCTCTTGCGAATGTGAAGATGACATACTTTATATAAACTTCAGATTTCGAACAATTTTTTTTTATGAAATAAATAATAATCGAAATAAAAATATATAATCTATCCATTTGGTAGATTCAACTTCAAGCAGGTAATTTTAAGATATTAGCATCGCAATAGCTAACATAACATTTATAATTTAAAAAAGGGAAGTATGTGTGTGTGTTTGTCTGCTGAGTCCTGAAGAGACCGGCTGTGCGCAGAGCTAAAAGATATGACAGGTAGTTAACTCTGAAGTTATGACCCCGAAGCCAGTGTTTAAAGTTTTTGATAATTAGCTCCGATATTAATCATAAATCTTCGCAAAAATTCCGGAGGTTCCGTGCCAGCCATTCAGACATTTTTCTCCCGGAGGGATTTCTGTGGGGATGGGAGGATATTTTAGAGATCCGGTGGGGAAATTGCATTTGTGTGTCCATTAAAAAACATAAAATCTCAAACCTTGCTTGGCAGACATTTCAATGTTCCGGGTGAATGTCCCCCCCCCCCGGGCCACCCCCTGAATTCAACACAGTTGAGCGCTCCTTTACGCCGATGAAAGTGAAGCGTTTCCTTTATTAAAAATCATAATCACTGAGCCCACGTAGAATTGACAAAGTAAAGAAGAAAATAAAAGACAGCGCGAAAACATTTTCCTGACCTTCCCGATTCCAACGTTATCTTTCGTTTACTACACTGGTGTGCAAAACTTAAGCAACCATCATAAAATGCTAATTTTCGAGCGCACTAATACTTAAAAGAAAATAATATAATTTAAAAAATATGTACTATCCCTACAGCGCAGCTAGTCGATGTGACATCTCCTTCACGTCACACATGGTCACAAGTGTTGCAGTCACTACAGTGAAACGAAATGTGGGATCTTTCACCATCTCATTATTAGCCTCAAACAATCATCATATGATGACTCCACTGAGAAGTCACTGTGACTGTTGCTTTTTGATGAGTCACCAGATAAAATTACAATGAGGTCACCCTGTGATTCTCATGTGACTATCTTTTGAAGACTCAATTTTGAAGTAATCGGGAGCATTGCATTATAATGAGTTAAAATATAATGTCACAGTGAAGTCACGTGGTGACTTTCAGGTGAGAAAGACTACTATGAAGTCACCATTGCGCTTCTTTGTGAAAAGTCGGCAGATAATTTCATTTTCTCTCACTTGGGAACTCGTCACAAAACAGCTGTCATGATGACTTTACAATGGAGTCTCAAAATGACGGTCACATGAGAGTCACTAGGTGTCTTCATTGTAAAGTCACTTGTTGACTCTTCATAAAACATCACTCATAGTGACTTCTCAGTGGAGTGACCAATTGAGAGTAAAAATGAGATGAATAAAAGATATCACATTTCAGTTCGTTGTAGTGATTCTGATGCTTGTGACCATTTGTGACGTCAAGGTGAGTTCACATGGACTGGCTGTGGTGTTAGGGTAGTACCTAATTTCTACACTTGATGTTTGTAGAATTTTCTTTTGAGTACTCACGTGTACAAAAATTAGCATTTTGTGACTGTTGCTTAAGTTTTGCACACTAGTGCATTTCAAAAAACATTTTTACTGGACGTCGATTTGCATCAGTTTTCAAGTTTTCCATTTTTCTGCAATTTCAAACTGTCGCATCCGCTTCCAAGATGAAAATACAAAGAAAATAAAAAATAGAAAACAGCTATTCTAGGTATTTTTTCCTTTGTAATGGTGAATTTAAAATAATAATAATAATAATAATATTTAATATTTCAAATTTTCCGAAAGTTCGACTCCATTTTGGCTTCCGTCTTTTCTGATTCCGTTTCAACTTTTCGGTTTTTCTACATTTTAAAACTGCCGCATTCGCGTCTCTAACAGAAATATAAAAAAAAAAACTGCCTACTTATTCAGAGTACTTTCGGTCCTGGTGGTATCTTTTGTTTTAAAAAATATTCATGTTTACTATTTCAAGAAAATTATTTCCATCGCTTTGCGTTCGTTTCATCTCTCCCGCTTTTTCTCCGGCTTTCAAATGATATTTCCTTTTTGACGAGTTAATGTATATATATTCTCTTATTCCCAGTACTTTTTCGGTTCTAACAATACCCTTGGTTTAAAAAAATACTAATAGTTACTGTTTCTAAAACAAAATTTTCTTCGAGTCGTTTCACCGATTCGCAATAGATTTTTCTTTCGCTCTTTCTCGGTTCCTTTGAAGATGTCGTTTCCCGTTTAAGGCAGTTCTCAAATCCAAAAGGGCAACTTTATGTCATAAGTTTTAATTTATTTTTGTTCGGAAATGCATGAAACTAGCAAGTGTTGCTGTTCAGAAACTATGTAATCGAACTGTTTTTTTCCGTTTTTTCGCAAACGCAATAGATCTTTCAGAAAATAGTGTCAAAGTGGACGTTTTGAACCGAATTTCCGCGCGAAAGGAGAAAAATCACTCAAGAAAGGCTGAGAAACATGTTTGTCAATTAACTTAACTTAACTCCATATAGTTAAAGATACTATACGGAGTACAGTATCTTTGCCTGTACCGGGTACAATTCACATCTGTATACATGGGTAAAGAAAAGAAAGATGGTCACAACTTTAAGAAAAAATACTAGTATGAAAATAGTAGAAAAAATGGATTGGCTGATAAGAGTAATTTTTGGCAAACTTTCAATTTCTTTGTGTGTCACAAATTGTCGTATATATGTCATTGGGTAGATGTGCCAGTAATGGACACCCTTAAGGAATTTCTTTTAAAATTATTTTTTTATTAATAGTTATAATTATTATATTCCAGTCTTTTCAATATTATATTAACCTATCAACAATATTTAACCATTCTTATAGTCTCATTTCCCAATATGAATCCAAATTTAATTTTAAATAACAGAAATATATCAAAGCACCCAAAATCCCAGTAGTGGACACCCTCTGGCCCAGTAATGGACACCCTCTGTTCCAGTAACGGACACCCCATAAAAATTAATAAATATAATTGTTATTATGACTGTATTTAGAACCAGAATTTAATGAATACATACTAATGAAACAAAATAGTTATTTTCAAATAAATTTAACAATTAGGATACCAGTAATTAATAAAATATTTGTGTTAATCATTTACTGTTTGCATCAATTATTGTAATTATCAGAAGATCGATGTTTTAATTATTTTAGATGGATAGTTTAAAATACTAATTATCAAGCAATTACAGCTATCAAATTATTGAAACAGTGGGGGATTTAAAAGATAATTAAAAAAGGAAGTTTTGGAATAATAGTGTTTAGTTTTGTCTCACTATTTTTAACAATTAATCTTCCAGAAACTAAATAATTAATATTACAGATATGAAAGAAATGATATTGTGAGTTGAATATTTTAAATACTAAATAAAATAATTCCAAAATAAAACAGTTGAACTGATGTTTGAGGCTACTGATCTACAGATTTACTAGTTTCATGAATATTACCTATAACTTTCATTAATATTACATTTTTTTTTTCTTTGTCAGGGGTAAATAAGGAAACATTTAAGACAGAAAATAGATTTTAATAGCTTCTATAACTTAATTGTTTTTATTTAAAAGGAGAGGGATTAAGCCCCATGAGCCCCTCTTTAACTGTGCTCTTAAACAATATTTTCTGCTAGCTGTCTGGTTTGATTGACAGATTATAAAATATGCAAGGTGGCATACATTAAAATAAAAGAATAAAATATTGAAATTTTATTAATCTCATAAAATAACTTAAAAGCAGCTATTTATAAAAGTTTTGGTGTTATTACATTTTGGTAAGTATAATTAAAAAATTATATTTGATTATTTAGGTTTGCAGTTAAGTCAAAATATTTTATGCACTATAAACATTACTGAAATTGCATTTTTAGCAATGTCTGCATGGGGTGTCCATTACTGGGAAATGACTAATTAACCTTAACCATCCCAGTGAGGGATACCCCCTCTTAAAACCTTAAAAATAAATGAAATTTTGTAAATGGCCGTTAGTATATAAAATTCTAAGTTTTCTTTTGCTACTCAAACAAAAACATTCAAATTTTGCAAGAAAATAAATAATATATACATTAATTAAACGAAGCCAGCTCTTAGCCTCATCATTAAGATTTTCACAGAAAAACAGCGAAACTTTGAAACATTATTTTCTGCTTCCTGGTTGGTTTGATTAAAAGTGTCAATAATATCCCAGTTTTATAAAACATGCAAAGGGGAATTATAAAAAAATAATTAAAGCTAAATATTTATTAGTTATATTTTTATGAACCAAAAACATCAAGGGGTGTCCATTACTTGAAGGGTGTCCATTACTGGCGCATCTACCCTATATTGTCTAAATGGGAAATGCCCCAGTTGGCCGTCATTAATAATTTTAACTTCTCTTTACAAAAAAAAAAAAAAAACACGCCAATAATGAATTTTTCTTAAAAATAACAGAATACTAAGCTCTTATAATGAAATTTTAATCATTAAATTTTTAATATTTAATTATTTTTTGGGGGTGGGGATGGGGGCATTGCACTTACTTACTAAACCTTTGAAAATGAAAGAATTTTAGTCATTCTTGGCCAGTTTTAAACATTTGAAACCCTTAACGGAAATCATTATTACTTCCATGGGACTCCCTCAAATGGGGCCCGGGGCAGCTGCCACTCATGCCCCTGTCTTAGTTAGGCCCTGGTAGTGCATGTATTTTTGAATTCTTATCATGAAATCGTTAAAATTTGCGATTGGAAAAACGCATATAAAGATTTCCAAAAGAGAGTTATTTCTGTAAGCTTGCAGGAAATCTTATTTGTAAGTACCTTAACGATAGATTGAGAATGTAATCCTTAAAAATGTTAATGCTTTATTTCTAAATGGGATAAAATAATCTTTTCAAAAAAAAAAAAATATATATATATATTAACCGACTTCAAAAAAGCACAAAAAAGAATTAAATAATTCTTTAAACTTCTAAAGCCAACCCATCTTAAGTATAGTAAAATTGTGAATATATTGTAGCTATTACCATGAATAAAGTGATGATGGAAAATATTATATAAAATTTTAAAAAATGCTCTATTACTTCAGCAAATTATTTGTTTAATCATTATCGATTGTGAACGTTTGGCACCAACTTCAAAAAGTAATTGATTACTTTTTATATGTATATATTCGTAAATTAAATCATAAATATGTGAATTAATCTTTTGTAAAAAATATTCTCTAGAAAATCCATGTTTGGTAGATATTAAAATCTATATATTAAATTTAACGTTTTTATGCCAATACAGGATGTCCGATGTGCAGTTAATGGATAACGTTTCGTCATTAGAGAAGTTTAAAGAATTATTTAATTCTTTTTTGTGCTTTTTTGAAGTCAGTTAATATATATTTTTTTTAAAGATTATTTTATTTCCTACTTTTTAGTTATTCATACCGAAGCACATAATTATCCGGATTTCAACATCTGCTGAGTAAGTAAATTATTTGTCAAATAAATTATAATTTACAAAAATTATTTATTAAACAAATAGTTTTTAATAAATTCTTTATAATTTCATTAGAAGTGTTGATTTTATTAGCATTTAATACGATATTTTTTTTAACAAATACATTGTATTCACAACAGTCTACATTCATTTATTTACTGATGACATACACCTGACTTGTGTGCTTGACATAAGGGGCCTCCCTTCTTATCAGTTAGAAGTTCTTTGGGTAAATTACCGGTATCACGTGACTTTTTTCAGCCTCGAACCCAGATTTGGAATAAAGTCCATTGTAAGCTTTTTGATACTCACTTCCGATGTCGGTTAGCATCGTTTTAGACATTTGGGTTTTTCTGAATGCGCATCTTTTCTAGACACGATCTCGCACTTCCGAAAGTAAAGTTCGCATCCAGTAAACTATAAGGTCCACATCGATACCAACGGATATCGAAATTGGGTATAGAAAAGCTGACAATCCATCAATAAAGTTTACACATCAAAGCGCGGCAAAGTGCTTTAAGAGAAACTTATGTCCAAACTATAGCAAACCTACACTGTTAAAAATATCGTGAAAGATTACCTCTGTTTTAAAGGCTATCTATTTTCTGACCAATGAGAATGCTACATAAACTCCTATGAAGCGTTCTCATTGGTCAGAAAATAGATAGTCTTTAAAAACAGAGGTAAATTTTCACGATATTTTTAACAGTGTAGGCATTTTCTATTACATAACTACAGCGTCAAGAATATATAGTGTGGAAATCGGCTATCCCAGTAGGTAGGTAGTGGGCGGGCTTTGGGACCTATAAGCAGCACGGCTGTTGTCCCGAATGATCCATACGAACAGAAACGCCAGACACAGACAGCACTAGACACCTAGCTAGAAGCAATCAATACAATGAATAAACCGTAGCGTAGAGTTACAAAAGACACTCGACGAACAGAACTTTTTGATAAAGCAACCAAATGAACGAAAACACTCATCACTCAAATCAAAACCCGCCCACAAACTCCTGCGTTGAGCGTGGTACCTGGCACAAGAAAACAAAATATGCTCCAAGAAGTTCAAAACACCACAAGCGCGGCAGCTGCCGTCCGCAACCAAGTTAAAGCGAGCTAAAATCTCCGGGGTAATAAGCATCCTGCAGAGGAGACGAGACACAATCACATCATCCTTTCGATTATGAACCCAACACCGAGAGTGATTGACATTGGGGATATCCCCATAAGAAGCATAATACTTGCAAGTCCGGTAAGAGTGCTCACCCTGCAGCAGAACACTGTGAGAGAACCTACGGATAGTATCTTCAGGCGAGGTCCAATCAATCAGAGGGTCAGAGACAGAAACACTTTTGGCAAGGCCATCGGCCCTTTCATTGAGGGGGTACCACGGTGTCCCGGAACCCAGTAAAAGGAAAGGTGAATGGAGAATTGCTGCATCCGAACAATTTTATTGTGGAGCCAAAGGATAACTCTGGGAGACTTCAGGTTAGCAGACTGGAGAGCCAAAAGAACCGACAAGCTGTCTGCTAAAATCACCACGGGACGAGATAACGAGATCAATTCGTCGAGAGCCACGCCTATGCGAGAGCTTCCGCCGTGAAGACGGAGTTGACATGCTCCACCCTGTAACCAAAGTGGTGTGAGGAAGTGCAGCCTGCAATCGAAGTGAGGGAATCTGTCTTTGAGGCATCGGTGGCAATAATATCCCACGAGTCAGTAAAGTTCTGGAAGTAATCAGCAAACATCGGGGCAATGATGCTAGCATCAAGGTCCGTACGCTGAAAAGGAAGATCAGAGGTGAAAAATTGCACTGCGTTCGAGTCAAGAGAAAGAGGAACTTGGAAGCTGATGAGGAAATCCAGATCAATGCCCAGACCGGCAAAAAACTCAGAAGCATGAGAAAGATGATTTCCTGGTGAGACCAGAATATCCTCACAAGAGTCCAAGAGAGGAGACCAGCTGCCAAGGGCAAGATGCTTCACCCAGAAGCCGAAAGCCAGAACCCTGATTCTGCCAGCTAGGAGACAAGCCCCAGCATGCTTGAGAAGAAGAATATTAGGCGTCCACTTCGGGAGCCCCAGAGCAGCCCGTAACGCACTCGTCTGTATCACTTCGAGCATTTTCAGTAGCGAAGGACTATCGGCCGTGAGAAGAGCAGCTCCATATTCGATGATACTACAAATAGAAGAGAGGGCCAACGTCCGCAGATGATGTGAACGAGCCCCATACCTTTTATGGGCTAGAGCTTTTAAGATGTTGATCCTTTTAAAACACTTCGTCCGGAGATAATCTACATGCTTCCGGAAGCCTCCACGACGGGCAAAAAGGAAACCTAGGAACTTTAGAACGGTGCACCACTTGATGAGTCCACCGTTCACGCTGAAGTGGAAATCGCAGACCGCTCTCCGTCGCGAGAGATTAATCGAATGGCATTTATCAGCCCGGATGAATAGTTTCCAATAGGAACACCACACTATTATAAGTCGAAGGGCCTCTTGGAGTTTTACTCTACAGGTGTCCAAACAATCATTCACACAGTAGATGAAAATATCGTCTGCATAGATGAGGAACTTGATGCCCAGGACCTCATAAAAATCTGCCATGAAAATTGTAAAAAGGATGGGACTCAAAACCGCCCCCTGGGGAACACCTCTACCAATAGTTCGGGAGGAAGACACGTGACACCTCCACGCAACCTTGACGACTCTAGTAGAAAGAAAGCGATGAATCCACCGAAGCATCCGCCCTGTGATGCCCACCTGGGCACATTTATAAATAAGTTCATCAATGTAGACAGAGTCATAGGCTGAATGTAAATCCAAAGAGACGCCCAAAATATATTTTTTCGACTTTTTGGCAGACGTGATGTCATGCTGGAGAATCGCTAACGCTGTATGGCAATCCCGGAAGGGAAGATTTCCAAGGTGCCTAGGAACCAAAGTTTTATGACAGAGTAGGTGGTGCACAATCCTTCTGGCAATCATCCGCTCACAGATTTTACCCGTTACCGAGGTTAAGGCTATCGGACGGTATGAAGAAATATGATGTCTCGGCTTGTCAGGCTTCAGAATTGGGAGAATGGTCGCCGACGTCCAGCTTGAGGGAATGTCCCCTGAGCACCAAATGCTGTTGTACATACTCAACAAGCAATCTAAAGAGTGATCATTTAGCCCCTTGAACAGGGCCGCACTAATCCTGTCCTCCCCAGGAGTGGAAATTCTCGTTCTTCCAATGGCCATCTTTAGCTCTGAGATCGTGAACAGACAGTTGAGCGAATCATTACACTCATCACCATAAGTAAATGGGATTGGCTCGTGGCAGCTTCCCTCGCCAAAGTGCTCTGCAAAGGCTTCAGCTTGGGCTACCGCATCAGCAGAAAAAGAGTCAGGTAGTTGTAAGTACAGATGGGAATCAGGAGAAGAGCTGGACCGAGATTTGAGGTTACGAAAAATTTTATATAAAAGGTCAGGGTCATTCGCATTACAGCAAATGGAGTCCCAGTACCGGCGCTTGGCTTCCCTGACAGCCTGGCGGAGCTTGGACGAGAATCTTTTATATTTCATCCAGTGATCCACAGAAGTTAATTGACGAGCTCTTCGCAGATGGAACTTTTTCTGTTTGCTAAGGGTGCTACACCGCGCAGTCCACCACACAGGGAGGCGTTTCAGGGACTTTACACAGGCTGTACTGTGATTCGACATGGCACCATGAACCAAGGACTGGAACGATGACGGCTGGATATCGGTAGCCAAATGTAGGCTGGAGTTAACTTCCTGGGAGATGCGGGCCCAGTTGTAAAGAATGGGACCGGGACGCAGAGAAGGGGTAAGCTCTACAGAGATAACAATGGGGAAGTGATCGCTGTCGAAAAGATCATCCTCAACGAAGACCGAGGAGCAAGTAAGAAGCCCAGAAGAACAGATCGAAAGATCAATTAAAGAAGTAACCCCACCAGGGGCCACATGGGTAGGAGCAGTATAGTTCATTAAGCAGAAGGGGCTATCAGAAAGCCAGTCCACCAAACGCTCGCTGGCCCGCGAGGACACCGGGGATCCCCACAGCGGGTGATGAAGATTAAAATCTCCCAAGATAAGAGAATGACCAGAAAGATCACGGCAAACCTTCAAAAGATCGTCAACCACCAACCCAGATGAGGAGTAAACGTTGATAATGTTGAGACAGGAAGAACCAAGGGAAATGCGGACACCTAAGAATTCGTTAGCTGAGCCCAAATTATCGAAACACAACCTTGTAGACGACGAAGTAGAGTTCACCGCCAAAGCCAGACCGCCACCGGCCCGACCGACTCTGTCTTGACGGTAGATCACTTTACCCGACATCGACAGAGGCTTCACAGGTGAAAGAAAAGTTTCCTGGAGAACCAAGACATCCGACGACAAGAAAGGTTCAAGCTGAAGGAAGGGGAGCTTGTTGGAGATACCTCGGCAATTCCACTGAAGCACACTAATACCCATAAGAGACAGAAAAAAGAAAAACTATCAAACACAAAACAAAAGTCAAGATCCTGCCCCCTGCAGGAACACTCGCCCAAAACACAAGAGAATTTTTTTTTCTACCCCTCTTTACCGTGCACGTAGGCACGTTTCCGCTCCGGGGATTTGTCACTGAGTTTAGCCATACAGTTCATAATTATATTACTCAGAGCACTGATAGTTTCTAGAATTTTTGCAGACTGTTTTTCTGAATGATCAACTAAAATCTTTAACATGTTATTAGTCCTGATCTCAATAGCTTTTTTTAATTCATCTTGGTCGGGGTTTTTAACACTGGTTTTCTGTGCATATGATTCAGAATACGCCCTCGTCGAAAATTTTCGTCGAGCTTCAGTAAAAGATAAAAAAATTCCACTTTTGAAGCGGAGAAAATCCATTTCTCTCAAGCGGGTGGGGCACTGGAGATAATCTGACCTGTGGCCCTTTCCACAGTTCACACATTTTACTTCAAGCGTGCAAGGACCAGTATGTTTTCGGCCACACGTGGCACAGATTTGTTCGGACTGACATTTTCCAGTTGCATGATTAAATTTGAAGCACCGAACACATTGCCTCGGTCTATCGACAAACTGGCAGATCTTCTGAAGAGTGAACCATAGCTTAATTTCAGTCGGGATAGCAATACCAAGAGAGGTAATTAAAACTGGGGAAACAGTACTTGATGAATCTTTCTTCATAAATCGTCGCATTTCTAAGATCTGCACGTTGTTATTGACCATTTTCTCCTGACCCACCTCCTCCAGAGGGATGTCGACAGGTACGTTGAACACCAAGAAGCGATTCGAAATATTCTCCCAGATAACTCTATGTTTAACTGGAACCCCAAAAAGCTAGTAACCTGACAAATATCAACAGCACAGTTGACGTCTTTCGTGCTAATAAGTATACTGCCCGTACGTGTGTGACGGACATTCTCTATATGATTAGCATGAGGGATTATCTTTTTAATCTCTACTTGCACAGCTCTAGGATCTCTATTTGGAATAGATTTTGAATCTGTACTTTGTAAAAAAATATTGAAACACTTACCGCCATTCTCGGCAGCCATTGAAAGAAGCAGCTCCGTGGAAGCAGTGGACCGCGCCACATTTTTATTATCGCTGTTACATGTCAAGAAATTTTCTGCCCCGTTTTTCTTGTCGCTGTCACATGAGGTACTTTCTTCACATTCCACCATATCAACATTGACAGCAGAAGAATCCGCTGTTCCATCAATATCCACTATTTTAAATTCAGAACAAGCCATAACACTATCCAGGAACATAATCAGCAAATAGTAGAGGTAAACAAAACGTAAATAAAACTATTACACCTACCCAACACCCACCAAATCACCAATAAAATAGTTCACTAATGACCACTACGAAAAGAGAGAAAAAACAAACACCTTACTTCGAACCACAACAGCGTAAAAACAAAAGCTTCGCCGAAAAGAACGCTCAGATAACGCCGGCTGCAAAACGGTCACCGCCCCCCACGTGTAGAAGGAGGGAGCACCTCGCACAGCCAACCTCTCCAGCCAAAAAAACACCTCGTAAGTCGGCTATCCCAGTAATACTTAAAAAAGTGCTAAAATATTGGATCCCTTAAATGTCAAAAGATGCTGAAATCCAATGAGTCGATCACAGCGACATCTGCAGGATATTTTTTAAAACTCCAAGACGATTTGGTTACAGCGTTACGGCGTCTAGAGTACCTAGTGTGGAAATATGCTATCCAAACAACGCTAAAAATTTGTATCTCTTAAATGTGCGACGATGCTGCTAAAATCCCAAGTATCGATCGCACCGACATCTGCGGGATTTTCGTATTACATTGTATAGACTAGCAATATCTTGCAGTTGTAGAAAATATCCTGCAGATGTCGCTGCGATCTGTATATTTCAGCACCATCGTTGCACATTACAATATTTTAGCACTTTTTTAAGTATTACAGGGATAGTCAATTTCCACACTATATATTCTAGGCGCTATAACAGCGTCTAGAATATATAGTGTGGAAATCGGCTATCCCCGTAATACTTAATAAAGTGCTGAAATACTGGATCCCTTAAATGCCAAACGATGCTGAAATCCAATGAGTCGATGACAGCGACATCTGCAGGATATTTTTTTAAACTCCAAGACGATTTGGTTACATCGTTACGGCGTCTAGAATACCTAGTGTGGAAATATGCTATCCAAACAACGCTAAAAATTTGTATCTCTTAAATGTGCGACGATGCTGCTAAAACCCCAATTTTGCATCATAAAAATATAATGCATCATTTCCCATTCAAATTAATTTAAATAATATAATTTATTTCAATTTTACAACTTAAATTAACATTTTCAAACACCTAATTTCTAATCACAAGTTTTAAACTTATAATGAAAATTTTAATGATAAATAATTCAATATTTCCTTATTTTTCAATGTAAACATTATCTCTTATTAAGATTATTTAAGTGCAATTAGTATTTTATTATATTTCGGTAATTTAACTTTCAAATTTCTTTCAACATACATCGCGAAATGTGTAAACACATCGGAATTTTCTATGTCTAAAATATAAAAAATAGAAATCTTTTATTTATCAATATTTCCCTTTTAAATTATATTATGTGGATAGAAATATTTATTTCTAGCCGATTGCAAAATTTTCAGTGACTTGTGATAAATTTTTTGGCAGAAATACGCAAAAATATATTTTCTATCTTTTCTCAATTTTAATTTCGGCGCGAGACGCCATGAGATCATTCTTTCCGACATTTTGAAAGTTCCAACAAGAAGGGTATTCCCCTTTGCCAAACAGACGCTTAGTTCAAAAAACCGGACGTTTGCTAAATCGTTTAACATTCCTTTTGGAACACGCATGTTGTGTGTGACGTCAGGCGCGGGGAGGATAGGCGTTTTTAATTGGCTGGCGCGCTCTGTAATGGCTTTTCATGTTTGAAACTCTGGGTTCTGGAAGTCATCATTCTTCACCAGGGAGCCGTTAAAGCAAGTAACTTGTGGGGGCTGCGACGCCGTGCCTTTTTTAGCCGGCTGTTGCGGCAGAAGAGTTCGGCTAGCCAGTGAGAAGAGATCGACGTTTTGTTAGGCCTTGGCGGCCGTTTATCATCTAAAGGAAATATAATTTTATTTCTTCAAGAAGCATTTCTAAGTAAATTTCATAGAACATTAATTGGAAGCCTTGAATTGTTGTTCTGCTCATCGACATTTTATTATTCTTCGATCAACCATACTTCTTTGCTATAAAAATATGAATTGATTATCTGTTTATTTTGTCGATGCAATAAATAGTAAATTGCCTTTGTAACGAACTGAAATCGTCAAAATCTGCATTTCTGAAGGAAGTTCTCAAACATCCTATTTCCAATTTTCCAAATCCGTAACTTCTCATTCGGTTCGGATTCGCATTTAATAAAAAGAAATAGAATCTACATTCCTGAAGGAAGTTTGTCAACAGCATGTTTCCAGTTCTCCATATACAAGAGTCCTTCAACGATCCGAGTTTGGCTTTACATTCCTGAACTTTATTCCCTAGTTTGACTTTACGTTCCTGAACTTCATTCATTTTGGAGGCCTTAAAACTAAAAGAAATATTACGTAAATAATCAGACTCTATAACATCACGATATCAGAACTTCACATTCTATTATGTTAACTTAAATCTCGTATTTTAACAATTTACTTCTGCTTTTTCTCAGATGACAATATATCTCCAATTATCTAAAGTTATATTAAATTTTACATTCATTTTGATAATCTTTTCATAATTCATAATGTAAGAATGCATTCAAATTAGCAAATTTTATATATGTTTAAATAAACGTCATTTGTGAATTATCTTTCTGTGTTCAAGTACTTGGGTGAGTGTTTTCTTTTCTTTATTTTTTTTCAGCTACGATAACTAGTAAATATAATTTTATTTGATCTTAAATAAATTAAAATAATTCTTAAAAAACACATTTAGCAATGTCTACCACTTACGTCATCGGCTGTAGTGTAATTTTGAGCTTATGAATCGGAATTAATTTTGTTCAATTCAAACTTTGGATTGAATTCCACCCTCCGATTCATTAAGCCCCAGAATTACAGTACATTTATGGTGCCGTGAGACATTTATGGTGCCGTTAACTTAGTGATTTCATTCTTGGAGTTATTGTTTTAAGCCTTTTTAATATTAATTTTTTCTTTTCATTCATAGGCATTAATTGATGCCATAACTTTAAAGATCGGAGATCGGGTTTCATTACTTTTTCATGATAATAGATAAAGTATATTTATTAATTAACTTATTAATTATTTAACCATTTATTTTAAAAATAATACTCACTAAACTTATATATATATTTTTTTTCTCTCTATTTCATGTGCGGACCCCATATTGGTGCAATATATTTTTATAATATACATGATTTATATTTTTATTTATTTTCCTTTTAAGATTTGATTCTATAAATATATGTAAAGAAAAGAAATTTGATTTTTCAAAGATTTATTTGCTAATATTTTTTCATAAATTGAAAAAACGAAAACTTTATATATTACGCTTTGAATTTATAATGATTTATTGTTGCATGTTTTGATATTTGTAGTTATTGTGTTCCTTTTTTTCTATTTTGGGGGATTTGTACATTTTTGCATATATTTATTTAGTTTAACTGTATTGCACATTAATATACATTTTTAGAAAAATTTTTTAAAAAAGTAATCTTCCATTTTTTTTTATAATTTTTTTTTCTTTCCTTCATCATTTTAACAAATTTTTCCATTATTATTTTTTTATTTGCTTTGCTTTAAGATAATTTATTTGTCATACATCAGTGTTTTAGTATACCTTTTGATTTTTCACGTGTATACAAATTATTACGATATGGCAAATGATTTGCAATTAAACGCGCTTATGGCAGCGATCCCCACTTTCCATGGAAAAGAAGGGGAAAATGTACATTTTTTCATTAAAAACATTAGTGATGTCTGTAACATACAGAATTGGAACGACGAGAATCGTATTCTACTCTTCCGCCTGTATTGTAGAGACAAGGCGCAGGAATATGTTGCGAGCGATCCAGAAATTAACAATATTGATAATTTTGAAAATTTTGTGCGTTTATTTAGAGCAAAATTTAGCAGAGAAGAGAATTTCCAGGAAACCTCTTATCAGTTCTCAAATACAAGACAAAAACCTAAACAGACAGTGAAGGAGTTGGCTGAGGTAGTAAAAAAATTAGTCAATCGATTGGTTCCGAACGCTGAGGATATTCCTCAAATGGTTATTCTAAAGCAAAAATTGATGTTTAATAAATTACTCGAAGCTCTTAGACCGGATATTAAAACAGAGGTACTTAAACTTGGAAAGGAAAATTTCGATGATCTGGTTTCTAGTGCTATGGATTGTGCTGGCAAGATCTAGACAACTATTAAAAATTAGGTTAATGAATATCTTAATTTATCTATAAATTCCCTAGCACAAGCTAACAAGAGTGTTGTGCGCACCCTTTTCTCCGAACTTACTTGATCCAAAAGAAAATCTATCTTATAGGGGCCTCTAATTATAGAGGACCTGGTGATCGTAAAGCCTAGTTAGTTAATAGATAACCTACGGTCATTTACCTAAAAGGTTATCTTGAATAAATAAGACAATGCGTTGTGAAATGTTTAGAAGATAACTAACCTATGGCCAATTGGTTTGAAGGGAAATATATAATAAAATCAAAACCACTAAATATAACTCACCAATTTTCAGACAAACCAACCCTACAAGATAAATTTAATTATGGCTTTTACATATATGGTCTAATAATAATATTAAGCAGTCAGATAATTTCTAAATACGTAAAATAAGTAATTAGCAAGACTTTTAACAAATAATAACAAAGAAGGGAATTAATAATAATAAATCATTTATTTACACCATAGGCAAATTATATTAAGTTACAATTAAATAATTCATACTTTTACCATCCAAAATAATAACTCATGAAAAAAAACACTAATTTGGATATTAATTGAAGTTGACAAGTTCTCCTGGGCACCCTATTCCCAATTCAAACATTTGATATTAATACGGTACACAATAGAAAAGAGAACATCCATAACATCGTACCTTTTTCCCCATTGGGGTCACAAGATCCTTTTAGAGTTGTAGACTTGACAGTATATATATATATATCCAAAAGTTCTTTTTTTTTGTTTGTAGAACCACAACACACATATTCGTGTTCCGTAATTTTAGTTTTCTTTACACTAAATTCCACCCAGGTCTGGGCCAAAAGCAAAAATGTTTAAATCATTTTTTTAAAAAAAATTAACACTACTATATTGCTCGTCATAGACAGAGCAAGTAAACATGGGCAGATCAGCCAAAAGGGCTTGAAAAAAATAACCACCGCACTCTGGAACTCTTTTTGTACATCTGTATTTTTTTTTTTCGAGAAAAAGAAAATCTCTCTTTTTTAAAAATTTGATGTGCGGCCCTGAGTGGTGGATGCGAATTAACATATTCAGCATAATTAAAATCTCCAACCACTCGCCGCTGCCTGGACCCGCCTTCGTGTCGGCCAGTGGTCAGTGGGTCCCCGGAATGCACAGGGCCTTCCGACCCTCCTACATCCGATATTTCAAACCCCACTTTCTCACGAGACCGCGGGCTCCCACACGAAGATCCTGCAGCTGTCCCATAAAACATGAGGTCATAAAAGTCCCTCTTTTGTACCAAAACTGTCCAATTCTTTACTTTACATCGTAATATCATACATACAGATAGTAACTGGCAATTAAGCTTTCCCCTTAGCAAAACACTTGCCTGGGAAAATACTTAATGCTCTTGGTACCCATCCTTAATAAAATAATAATAATGTATTAATAAATGCATACATAAAAACAATAATACTGTACATTGAAAAAAAAAACTTGAATTAAAAAATTAATCAATTAGATAAAATAATCACTTAGATAAAAAAAACTTGAATTAAAAAATTAATCAATTAGATAAAATAATCACTTAGATAAATATATACATAGATGATATCGACAGTAAACTTATTCATATATATATATATATCTTTTTCCTTCAAAAAAATAGTTCTAAATATCCAAAATGTTGAAATCATGCCAACAGATTGCGAAAAAGCTTTGGAGCAGCAATGCGCTTTCTCAGTCAACACCATCAACGTGACGCAGGTTTCAAACAACAGCAGTCAGGACTCGTTGATTACAATTTTGTTGAAACAACAAGAAAATTCAAATAAATTATTGCAGAGTATGGCGGAGCAGTTAAAAGGATTAAAAGATGAGCGGACTGTTTGCCATATCTGTAACAAACAGCATAATACGCGCGATTGCTGGTTTTTTCCGTCTTTGCAAAATAGGGGATTTTTTTCACCGCAGCAAAATTTTTCTGGTCAGGGTAACAGTGCTGCTAATCAAGCAAGTAAATTTTTAAGTCCTAACAGTAATTCTCCAAGTAATGATAGATATTTTGAGAATCAGGGCAGAAACTTTGCTGGAGATTTTAGAAGAGGTAGCGATAACAATGTGCAGAGATTCAATAGGGGCAGAGGTAGAAATAATTATCGACCATATCGTGGCAGAGGCAGAAGAAATAATTTAAACTTCTAGAGGGTTCTGATGATATTTTGCACAATTTTTCCCCTCAATCTCACAGAGCCCTAGATGATAAATTTTTGCACGAGGGTATGAATTATTCTGATACTGCTGTTAACATTCCCAAATCACTTATGTCATGTTTTTCTGATGATTCTCCACTTCCTTTAATCAAATTAACATTTGGAAAACATAACTTTATTGGTCTTCTGGATTCTGGTGCAAATCTTTCTCTTATACAACCTAAAACTATTAACTTACTTAAACAAAACAATAAACTTAACTTTTTATCTAGATCTGTAAACATCAAGACCATCAATAATTCCAGTGTTCCTTATTTTTCTGCTGTACAATTAAACTTTAAAATTCGTAATAAATGGTTCAGCAATGTGTTTTTCGTTACCCATGATAATTGGCACTCTAACTACCAAATTATTCTCGGTTATGATTTTTTAAACAGAAATAAAGTTTTGTTAGACTCTGCCAACTCTCAACTTATCATGGGAAACCTCACATTTCCTTTCGAAAATAAAAATCCTGATTCTACTCAAACTTCTAATTTTAACAATGAAAATCTAAGTTCCAATGACAATAATACTATTCATGATATTTCAAATTCCAATGCTGAATCATATGAAAATATTAATTCTCTCTCTAACGATATTAATCAGGAAGATTCCAAAAACTTTGTCACACCAGCTAACCGTGTCATTATTCGGCCAAATCATGGCAGGATTATAAGACTTAAAGCATTACATAAAATTAACAATTCATTTAACTATTTATTTGTTCCATTAACTACCAAATTGCCACTAAACCTAGATCTTAGTCTTCATGAAGCAAATGTTAACAATTCTATTCTTCTGTATGTATTCAACAACAATAGTCAAAAAATTGTCCTCAACAAAAATACTAAATTAGGTTACTTAAAACAAATTTCTAAAGATCAAATTTCTACGCATGACAACAGTAAAACATACCAGGTAAATTCGCTAATTTGTGATGATATTTTAGAACTTCGTAAAAATGAACTAAAAGCTAATAATTTTCAAGTTGATCACTTACCTGAATCAGATAGGAAGAGAGTTCTCAAACTTCTTATGAATAATTCAGCTGTTTTTTCTTCTTCATACAGTACACTGGGATGTACAGATAAAGTTGTTCCTCAGTTTAACTTACTGCATGATTTTGCTTTACAAACAAAACCATATCCCATTCCTAGAATTGCCAAGGAGTTTGCTAGAAATGAAATCGCTGATCTTCTGAAGGCTGGCATTATAGAAAATTCAACCTCAAACTACTGTTTTCCAGTCATTTTTGTTAAAAAGAAGACGTTACCTACTGATGACCCTAACAAACTTAAATTTCGTATGGTTATCGACTATCGATTACTTAATGCAATAACTGAACCTTATAAAATTTGTTTACCAAAAATCAACGACATTATGCAAAATATATCGGGCAAAAAATTCTATACTGTTTTGGATTTAAAAGCCGCATTTTTTCAAATTCTTCTTCAACAGAAGGATAGGGCCAAACTGGCATTTGCAACAGAGTATGGGAATTATCAACCTAAACGCCTGCCATTTGGATGTGTGAACTCAACTTCTTATTTTCATACTTTAATAAATAACTGCCTTAGCTCATTAAGAGGTAAAAATGTTCAATATTTTCTAGATGACATAATTGTTGCTGCTGATTCGTTGGAGGAAATGTTAATATGGTTGCAGAAAGTTTTTGACAAATTGAGAGAATTTAACCTCACTTTAGACCCTAAAAAGCTTCAAATATGTAAAGAACAAATAACATACCTAGGTTTTAAATTACACAAAAACGGTCACTCTCCTTCTACTGATAATGTAAACAAAATCAATAGATTTCCCATTCCTACAAACCTGAAACAAGTTCAAAGTTATCTAGGTATGATAAATTATTTCCGTCATTTAATTTTCGATTTTGCAAAAATAGTACAACCTATTGTAAATTTAACGAGAAAAAAGGTAAAATTCTTCTGGAGCAATGACTGTCAAAATGCTTTTCTCAAGATTCAGGAAATTTTGCTTACTAATCCAACAGTTAAAAATTTTGATGATAGTAAGGATGTTTATTTGGTTACTGATGCATCTATGGCTGCAATTTGCGGAATTCTTATGCAAAAACACAATGACAAATTCTACCCCATTGAATTTTATTCCAAGCAATTAAATCAGGCAGAATCTAAATACCCTTCAATCAAACGTGAATTTTATGCTATCTATTCCTCTGTTAAACATTTTTCTGAATTCTTGTACGGTAGACAATTCAAAATTCTAACAGATGCTAAAGCTTTAACTTACCATTTAAACCTAGAAAAACAGGCTGAAATTATAACTAGATGGCTTTTATATTTGCAGAGTTTTAATTTTAAGGTTGAGCACATTCCTGGGCTTGTTAATCCAGCCGATTTTCTTTCTCGTGTCGTGGACCTTCCTAATAACCCTAATTTATATGTAAATGCATTAAATATTTTTATACCTACTAACGACTCACTAACTACCGAAAATATACTAAAAGAGCAGCAAAATGATGAAAAACTTAAAGAAATCCGAGAAAAAATAATTGCCAAAACATGTTCTAACACTAATTACTCAATTAATCCTAATAACGATCTTTTAATGTTTGCTAAAAAGAAATCTGGTAATGTCAATAGAGTAAAGAAAATCGTTATTCCTAAAACATTAATCAATAGTTGCATTGCCCTTGCTCACCAAGCTCATTTTGGAATGATAAAAACGGTTGAGACAATTTCCAGGAATTATTTCTGGCACGGAATGGTTCAGGATGTTCAAAATTTTGTAAATAACTGTGAAAAATGTCTTCCCTACAAAAGTAAACAAACCAACACAAAACCTTCCTTCATTTCCAAGTGTGAATTAGCTCCCAGAGAGATGCTTGCGATAGATATTGTGGGTAAACTCCCCAGGTCACATGACGGTAAATTTTTTATTCTCACCATCGTTGACCACTATTCACGCTTTCTGGAAGCTATTCCGCTTAGAGATGCTACCTCCCCATCTATAATTAAAGCTTTAAACGACTACTTTTCGAGGTTTGGTATACCAAAAATTATATTATCTGATAACGCCAAAATCTTTACCTCTGATGTCTTTCTAACCTTTCTTAAATCTCTCAATATCAAACGTAGAAATTCGTCCATTTACTTCCCGAGGTCGAACGGTGTTATCGAACGTATCCATCGATCCCTGAAAGAATCAGTTGCTTCACTATCTGATCAAATAATTGAATGGTCTGATAGATTGAAATTTTTTGTGCTTCACTACAATAATTCTAAACATTCTGTAACTAATTTTAGTCCTGCAAACTTATTTTTTGGCAGAGATTTAAACTTACCTATTGATACTTTCTTACCACCTAAAGATGCTGAAGAACCTTCCCAATACTTTAAACAACAACAAGAACATATCAAAACAACCAGAGAATTAGTTAAACTTAATGAACAAAAATATTTTAAAATGAATGCAAAATTTCTTAAAGGTCGTTCTCCTCCAAAGTTGAAAATTGGCGACAAAGTTTATTTAAAGAATTTCAATCATACTAATACTTTCCATGCAAAAAATTCAGGTCCTTTTAAAATTATCCAGATATGCAATAACGATAACTATCAAATTCAACATATGACTGATCCAACAATCAGAATTATGACGGTGAATGTATCAAAACTCATCTCAACAGGATGTTAGTTTTATTTGTTTTCTACTCGCTTAATTTTCTTTTGTTATGGACATTTTAATTTTTTTAGGGCACTACAATCTTCCTACAAATGTAAATCCCATTTTTTCTAATTTCCATTTTAGTGTCTTCATATGTATATATATCTCTCTGAATTACAATTTTTTTTTTAAACAATAGAGTGGTAACATCTGTATCAATTCTATGAGTTTTCAATATTTTGCTGGCGAAATACTAGTGGTCACGGAATGTAAGCGCTTACGTACTGTCCATTACTGTTCACTCATACAATTGATTAAGCATACTGATTTATTGATTTCATTATTTTACAATTCTATATTTTATAATAGGTACTATCCTTCATCTAATTTTTTTTCTACCTTAATTTAAATGATGGGAATGCAATATTATGTTGCCACAGATTTTTTTTTGTATGTTCATCTTTGTTAATTTTTGAACAATATATATCCATATATTGAAATTGAAGGGTGATCTCAACATATAAACTTTTACTGCTTATCCATGTGATGTTTTATTTTAAATTTAATTATAGGATCCTATATAACTATTATTAAAAATTATGAGAAAATATATATAAAAAAATTAATATATTTTTGAGACAACTTTAATAAATTACAAAAAAAAAAAAAAAAAAATACAAATGAAAATTTATATATATTCCAGAAATTATATGAAAAATTATCAATGCTCAAACCTCCTAGCTGCAGCTCTTTGAATACTAGTGGAGATATTTTATGAGAATACGATGGAGCAACTGCTCTAAGTTATTTCTCTTTTTCTTTCAGTTCCCAACAAATTTATAGCGAGCACACACAGAAGGTTAATTCGGCATAGCTTGGGGCAAAAAATAATCACAAAATTAGTACCCTTCCGATAAATCCTTCAAGGTGCAACTATTCATAATTTAAAGGGAATAACATTTTATATTGTAAATTTCAGTGTCCAAGATCACATATGATCTATTTTAAAATTCACAGCTTAATGTCTTAAATTTTTTTAATTTAATGGGCACAACTATCATTCTGAACAATGTACATTTGTTTTTTGTTCAAGAAATTGATGGTATTTTACAATGTAAACAAAATAAATACTACAAATAATGATATACAGTTGTCTCAGCTACATCACAATTGCAGTATTATCCTGTTTTAATTTTATTGGTTTGATTTTGCAATACTTGAAAACTTTATGCGGCATTTTGTTTTTTTTTTTAAATATTATTAAACATATAATTTTATTTTTATCATAGTTGCAATATGTCTACTGTTAGGGGTTTGCACATGAAAAGATTACATTTTTATAGGCCAATTGGAACCTCACCCATGCAGTGTTTTGTTTATATATAAATTTTAGTGGTTTGTTTCTACCTGTACCATGTTTGTTATTGTTTGATATTGTGTTACAATTCTATTTCTACTTGTACTGTGTATTCTTGTTTGGTATTGTGTTTATATATTTGTTTTGTTGTATTGTGTTTATTGTTGTTTAATATTGTGTAGTTTACCTTTAAATTTGCATAGAATTATCTGCAGATGGTTCATCTTTTCGAACCTGTCAGCTAAAAATTTTTTTTTATCCTTTTTTTTTCTGCTACCGGGAGATAAAATGTTGCATCATAAAAATATAATGCATCATTTCCCATTCAAATTAATTTAAATAATATAATTTATTTCAATTTTACAACTTAAATTAACATTTTCAAACACCTAATTTCTAATCACAAGTTTTAAACTTATAATGAAAATTTTAATGATAAATAATTCAATATTTCCTTATTTTTCAATGTAAACATTATCTCTTATTAAGATTATTTAAGTGCAATTAGTATTTTATTATATTTCGGTAATTTAACTTTCAAATTTCTTTCAACATACATCGCGAAATGTGTAAACACATCGGAATTTTCTATGTCTAAAATATAAAAAATAGAAATCTTTTATTTATCAATATTTCCCTTTTAAATTATATTATGTGGATAGAAATATTTATTTCTAGCCGATTGCAAAATTTTCAGTGACTTGTGATAAATACTTTGGCAGAAATACGCAAAAATATATTTTCTATCTTTTCTCAATTTTAATTTCGGCGCGAGACGCCATGAGATCATTCTTTCCGACATTTTGAAAGTTCCAACAAGAAGGGTATTCCCCTTTGCCAAACAGACGCTTAGTTCAAAAAACCGGACGTTTGCTAAATCGTTTAACATTCCTTTTGGAACACGCACGTTGTGTGTGACGTCAGGCGCGGGGAGGATAGGCGTTTTTAATTGGCTGGCGCGCTCTGTAATGGCTTTTCATGTTTGAAACTCTGGGTTCTGGAAGTCATCATTCTTCACCAGGGAGCCGTTAAAGCAAGTAACTTGTGGGGGCTGCGACGCCGTGCCTTTTTTAGCCGGCTGTTGCGGCAGAAGAGTTCGGCTAGCCAGTGAGAAGAGATCGACGTTTTGTTAGGCCTTGGCGGCCGTATATCATCTAAAGGAAATATAATTTTATTTCTTCAAGAAGCATTTCTAAGTAAATTTCATAGAACATTAATTGGAAGCCTTGAATTGTTGTTCTGCTCATCGACATTTTATTATTCTTCGATCAACCATACTTCTTTGCTATAAAAATATGAATTGATTATCTGTTTATTTTGTCGATGCAATAAATAGTAAATTGCCTTTGTAACGAACTGAAATCGTCAAAATCTGCATTTCTGAAGGAAGTTCTCAAACATCCTATTTCCAATTTTCCAAATCCGTAACTTCTCATTCGGTTCGGATTCGTATTTAATAAAAAGAAATAGAATCTACATTCCTGAAGGAAGTTTGTCAACAGCATGTTTCCAGTTCTCCATATATAAGAGTCCTTCAACGATCCGAGTTTGGCTTTACATTCCTGAACTTTATTCCCTAGTTTGACTTTACGTTCCTGAACTTCATTCATTTTGGAGGCCTTAAAACTAAAAGAAATATTACGTAAATAATCAGACTCTATAACATCACGATATCAGAACTTCACATTCTATTATGTTAACTTAAATCTCGTATTTTAACAATTTACTTCTGCTTTTTCTCAGATGACAATATATCTCCAATTATCTAAAGTTATATTAAATTTTACATTCATTTTGATAATCTTTTCATAATTCATAATGTAAGAATGCATTCAAATTAGCAAATTTTATATATGTTTAAATAAACGTCATTTGTGAATTATCTTTCTGTGTTCAAGTACTTGGGTGAGTGTTTTCTTTTCTTTATTTTTTTTCAGCTACGATAACTAGTAAATATAATTTTATTTGATCTTAAATAAATTAAAATAATTCTTAAAAAACACATTTAGCAATGTCTACCACTTACGTCATCGGCTGTAGTGTAATTTTGAGCTTATGAATCGGAATTAATTTTGTTCAATTCAAACTTTGGATTGAATTCCACCCTCCGTTTCATTAAGCCCCAGAATTACAGTACACCCAAGTATCGATCACACCGACATCTGCGGGATTTTCGTATTACATTGTATAGACTAGCAATATCTTGCAGTTGTAGAAAATATCCTGCAGATGTCGCTGCGATCTGTATATTTCAGCAGCATCGTTGCACATTTAAGGGATACAATATTTTAGCACTTTTTTAAGTATTACAGGGATAGTCAATTTCCACACTATATATTCTAGGCGCTATAACAGCGTCTAGAATATATAGTGTGGAAATCGGCTATCCCCGTAATACTTAATAAAGTGCTGAAATATTGGATCCCTTAAATGCCAAACGATGCTGAAATCCAATGAGTCGATGACAGCTACATCTGCAAGATATTTTCTAAAACTCCAAGACGATTTGGCCTAGACACTGTAATAATACGATGTTTACTTTGAAATTTGAAAATATATCGCAGATGTCACTGCGATCGCATCCTTGATTTCAGCGTCATTGCACATTTAAGGAATAGTGTGATAAATAGTGTGTAAGGAATAGTGCGTCTAGGATACATAGTGTGGAAATCTGCTATTCAAACAGCGCTAAAAGTTGTATCCCTTAAATGTGCAACGATGCTAAAATCCAGGCAGCCGATCGCAGCGACATCTGCGATATATTTTCAAATTTCAAAGTAAACATCATCGTATTATTACAGTGTCTAGACCAAATCGTCTTGGAGTTATAGAAAATATCCTGAAGATGTAGCTATGATCGACTCATTGGATTTCAGCATCGTTTGACATTTAAGGGATCCAATATTTTAGCACTTTTTTAAGTATTACTGGGATAGCCGATTCCCATACCATATATTCTAGACTCTGTAGCAATAGTACTTAGAAAGTACTAAAATATTGTATCCCTTAAATGTAAAACGATGCTGAAATCCAAAGGGTCGATCGGAGCGACATCTGAGGATATTTTCTAAAACTCCAAGACCATTTGGTCTAGAAGCTGTAATAATGCAATATTACATTAAAATTTGAAACTATAACGCAGATGTCGCTGCGATCGGCTCATTGGATTACAGCATCATTGCGCATTTAAGGGATATATTTATTTAGTGCTGTTTGGATAGCAGATTTCCACACTATTTATTCTAGGCGTTATACTTGTGCTCTCATACATAAGAAACTTTAAAGGTTGATTTTCAACTTTTCGACACCTTCTTCCGATATCGGTTTGTGTCTTTGTGGGCCTCCCGGTTTGGTGGATGACAGAATGGCCGGGATCCAGATAGATTTTCGCTCTTAGCGAAACGAGATCGACCAATCAGAAGGCTGCATTTTTGCAAACAGCGAAAAGTTCGCAAAACTGCAGGCTTCTGATTGGTCAATCTTGTTTCACTACCAGCAAAAAATCTATCTGGATCTCGGCCCTTGTCCAGCTAAGTTTTCGCACTTTGAAAGATCTCGTATCTCTGTAAGAGTAACAGTGTGAAAGATGAATGCTTATAATGGGCGACTGCTTCAAAAAGGATTTGAATTTTAAAGTTTTTATTTTTTTTAATGTTCTAATCATCAGATTTTTATAAAATTGGAATGGGAGCAAATGGGTGACTTGCACTATCAAACAATATAAAAATTATCAAAATCGGTTCATATTTAAGAAAGTTATGCGTGAACATGGGCAAAACATACATACAGGTCGAATTGATAACCTCTTTCTTTTTGAAGTCGGTTAAAAAACAATCCAAAAATAAACTAAAACCTTACAATAAATAAATAATAAAAATATAAAAGCTGCCTTAATGGAACATTTTAGTGACAACAGTGGCTAAGACTGATAACTGTATTTTTTTTTTTTTTTTTTTTTTAGATAAATAGTGTGTGAACAAAAGCGACCATTATCTTGTGTGTGGAAAAGCTGCAGTCCGGGCAAATTTTTAATATTTCAAATAGGACAAATAAATAAATAAATAAATAATAAAGAGAGAGAAAAAAAAAAGAAAGGAAGAAAAGGAAATGTAATCAAAATCTAGGTTTTATTCATACAAGATTATCAGAAACTTTTTTATTAATTTTAAAGGAAAAAATGATATTGACACATTGGTTATTTAATGTTTAGACAACTACAGTAAAATCCCCCTAAAGCGACCAAGTTCCGTTCCAATAAAAATTGGTCGCTCCGAGAGGTGGTTTCTTCATGGAGGTCATATTTAATTCTAGATTTTAATTGTTGAAAAAAAAGTAACAATTAATGTTATTAAAATTTATTTTTCACATAAGGAAAAAATATGAAAATTTAAGTATCAAAACAAAAGTTAATTACATGAGTTAATTACTACAGAGTTTAAAAAAAGAATACATTGACGTTTGATTTTACGGTTTTATCTTTTATAACTTTTATTTCCAAGTCTTTTCAAAATTCAGTAAATAAATGCATTTTTTTTTTTTTTTGACGGGAAAAAATAATGACGATTTGAATAATTTATCTATTTCTTTGAGAGTTTCCTGACAGAATACGGCAGGTGAGTTTATTGACCGTCATCCTTAATTTGTCATCAGAGCTAAATTCTCTGCCTAAAAAGGCACAAAGGAGTTTAAACACTGAAAAGTTACCGGAATAAAGAAAAATTCTAAACTTAGTTTAGGAGTTTGATGAATAATGCTTTCTCCGAAATTATTTTTCTAATAAAACCTTCTTCAAGCGACCTGGAAAAAACGGAATTTGTTTCATTTTCTTCAACGAAATGGGTCGCTCATGGAGGGAGTTCAACTGGGATGTTCTCTGAATGGAGGTAAAATTAGTATTGAGCCTATGGGAATAAATTTCGTCCCAAGAAAAAGTGGTCGTTCAGGGAGGTGGTCGCACAGGGAGGTTTCACTGTATAAGAAATTGTACAAACAAGACATCCCCCTCTCCCCCTCAAAAAAAAAAAATAAATAAAATAAAAAAATATATAAGAATGTTAAAAGATATCAAGCGTTTTTATTTATTGTGCATGTATTGAGGTTGTGTGTGTGGGGTAGGGTTTTTTTTTTTTTTTTTTTTTTTTTTTTTCTACTACAGGTACAGATATGTTTTCTATCGCAATACCGTTTTTTGCGTGCTGATGAAACTCACTTTTCTATAGGAAGTGAGTCCAAAAATAGATTATTCTTTATCGCCGAATGATGTTTTGAGGCCAGATGAAAAGGAAAGAAAAAAAACACACAACTGTCCTTCCTTTTGTTTTTAGGAAAAGTTACCTTTTTGAGAAATCATTTTTTTTACACAAAATTAATTTACACTTTAATTATTTTTAAAATAATCAACTGATTGGTAAATACTTTCCACGTAAATTGGGCGCATTGTCACCCAGATGGAAAAATTAATACTAATGTGAATTATTTACCAATCTGATTGCGTTAAAAATGACTAGAGTGTAATTACTTATCCATAACTTATTTTAGTTCCTTTATCTGCGGTTTATTCGGTCAAGCTGTTTCAAATAGCAGATCAGATGTCATTGCCAAATGATTCTTTTGAGCGAATATTGCGTTGGTGGGATATCGTCCAGATAGCTCAATTGGAAGAGCATTGGCAATTGGCTAAAGCTTCTGTATTTGAGTCACAGGCTGGACACATTTTCGCTTACATGGAAAAATTACTCATAAAAATTAATTTACTCTTACATTCACTTAATATTAACCAAAAAAATTTTAAACTCACTTAACACTTAAAAAAAATGTAATCAACATTTTATTTTATTTATTTATAGGTATTTTTTAATGATTTTTTCGACTTAAATCTACTTTTCTATAAACATTACTTTTCAGATAAAAAGTTATTGAAAATTCTGATTTTTAAAAAAATTCAAACTTATTTAATTTTAACTCACGAACCACTCGCCCGATTTCATTACCTTTTTTCACTAATGTGTTTAGAAAAGAATTCTTGATAATTTTTCTTCAGTATTGATCAAAATATTACTTACAAATTTTTTAATAAATTTAAAAGTTGGAAAAGAGGATTTTTCAGAGGGATTTTTATCTTGAGTAACATATTTTCAAATTTTTTGCATGAAATTAAAAATCCTGAAGACAGCTTACCAAAAACGTAACGTAAAAACTCTGTACACACACATGTTTCACTCACATATCTTACAAGAAAGTTTAGATGTATTCTTTTAAATATGACAAATTATGAAAAATGCTATTCTGAGATAAATAAATGGACTTAAAAGTTTTAGTTACGAACAGGGCAGAATTGATAGTACGATACAAAAATTATTATATCAGTTGATGTAACTTTCGTAGAAATACGCGATTTCCTTTGTTTGATTTACAAAATTTGTAGTATTTTATTAGCAAGAAAAATAAAAAATACATTTTGTTCAGACTTTCGATCCCCGGATCACCTTGAAGTAGAAATTTTATATGTAATTGCCAAGCTAGTTATTTTGACACAATTACAATTTAGACACTTCACCTCTTCACTCCCAGGACGTACGCTGCGTACGTTTTCTCATTTCATTGATCAGTGACCATTACGTTCACCAATACGTTCACTACGCTCCTTACATCATTATAATTATAAGGCTAATGTGTTCTGGTTGTGAAGATTTTTCAGGACTGAGCAGTAGAAGTCATTTTGATTAATATTGTAAATCTTTAAAATAAATTCCTGAGTTTTATGTATATACTGTATGTATGTATATCAGTGTATGTATATAATGTGCAAGCTTTATATATTATTTAATACACATTATGATAATGTTGTAAATCCTTTAACGACCTTAAATTCATTACTATTATATCAGGGACGTTATGAAATAATTTATGGGGCACAAACATTTTACACCGCACAGCCTGGTATACAGCCCCTTAACCAGCGAAATTAAGTGGTTAAGAATAAATATGCCAGTTGGCATACTTACAGTTAAAACCATGAAAGTAACGAATCTAGTAAATACTAAATAATAAACAAAAAAAATTGAATATTAATACATTTATTATTATTATTATTATTATTATTATTATTATTATTATTATTATTATTATTATTATTTTAAGAGATAAATTTTGCTCTCAAATAAAGTATGCAGGTGAAGCAATTTCCCAACTTTTATAATTGCCAATTTTTAAAAACAAACCGATTCAAAAGTTCTACAAGTGATAGAAAAGTTAAAATGACAATGTAAAAATGAGCAATCTATATATTTTTAAGGCCACGAAAGTACAGAAACTAGGAAATATCAAATTATATATATACAGTGTGTCCACGTATAATCTGATCGATCTTTATTTTCGCAATCGTTGGTCCTAGATGCATACTTCCAGTTGCAAAAATGGTTTAAATAAGGTAAAGAATTATTTTTAAAGCGATTTGGGTCAGGAAACACATTTATTAAAAAATTATGAAATTAAAATTTTTATACGGTCCCCGGTCCTATAAGTGATATTTAATAAAAATTTACTGTGATGCTAACAAGTAAGACAAAAAAGTCCCATTCATCTAACATTAAAATTGAGCGAGTTGTGAAACTTTGTAATGCATGCTTTGTAATGCATATCACTTTTTTCTATCTCAAAACATATGATTTCGGCCATGCTTTCAGGGGTCGTATATAAAGTATTTAAACTTATTTCAAGATATCTGTGCTTTAAAAGAAATCGTACAACTATTACGATTGAGTTAACTTTTATTAGTTAAGTTTCAAATTAGTCAAAATAATTGCATTTTAACATATGTTTTATTTTGCAAGGATTTGAGGCTATGATTTCTTTTAACAAAAATTATCTTATTTTCATAAGGTTTTATTTAACTTGCAACGATTGTTTTTCCAGTTTAAAATTTGCACTCGAATTTTTACTCACTTTCAAATGTCCAATCGAAGTTAAATTTTATACGTACTGACTTAAATCCGATTACAATGTAATATTATTGTGATTTTCGACGCTTACCATCTTATACATAGTTATGTTAGAGGATAACACAAAAAAATTCGGATAGATTACCGTCAACAAGTTTAATAAAGAGTTTTAGATTAGATAACATAAACCTGCGATGGTTGTGTTTTTTAACTTTTATAATTACGTTTTATGTATTTTTTAACGCTGAATAAAAAAAATTACCTCCAATTTTAGCCATCATGTCAGAATTTTTCGGAAATCGCAAATTTCAAGGTTAAAAAATAGCGAAAAATCTGATACTATAAAATAGATGTAAGACTTTTTTTATTCAGTTTAATTTTATTTAATCCAATAATTTATTCAATTTTTTGCTTTATACTGGGTTTCTTACAGCTAAACAGTTCAGGGGTCCGATGAGGTTGGGAGGGAAGGGTGATCAATTGTAACTTTGAACTTTTTAACTGTGAAATTTGAGATTTCAGAAAAATCCTGACGTGATGGTTTAAAATGAAGCTCATTTTTGGATTCAGAGCTAAAAAATACATAAGAATCAATTTTCAAAAGCTAAAAAACATGGCGCAACCCAAAATTTTAGACACAGTGTTATCTAACAGCATTTTAAAATATGTATCATTTTGTAAAGAATTGAGGCGGTTGTTTTTCATCCTTTTATTTAACATGATCATATCTAACTCTAAAACCTCGTTGTCTTCCTGATAGGGGATATATTCGCATCTCCATTTGTATTCGGTCCCCATACCATGCATGATAACTTTGAACTGAAATTTCTCAGTGAATATTAGTCGCATAGATACGGAACATTTTTGTGTTTCCAATACTTTTGAATAGACAAAACGTCCCTAAATATAAGTATATTGACTGGGAGCTATATAAAAATTTAGATTCTGTAATTCTTCACTAAATTATTTTTTCGCTTCAAACTTTTTTTTATCTTAATTCTGCACCTAATTTTGACCACTTTTGTAATTGGAAGTATACATCTAGGATCAACGGTTGCGAAAATAAAGGTCGGTCAGGTTATACGTGGACACCCTGTATATATATAAAAGAAGATTGGAGATTAATAAATTATATTTTATATTTATTTGCTGTTCTTAACTGCACTGCTCAACAAGCACAAAACGTTTTGACATATTTACAAATTCATTTTTTAACGGAAAGATATAAAATTGGAAAGCCTGGCCACGGAAGCAATTTGGAATTGAACTCTTTTTTCCATTTTTTGATCCATCAATTACCTATTGAGTTATAAGCTAATTAGATCACGTGACAAACACGTTTTTCGCCCGCTCTTGAGTGCACTTTCTCCCTTCGCGCGGAAATTCGGATCAAAACGCCCACTTTGACTCTATTTTCTGAAGGATCTATTCTGCGTTTGCTGTCTGTTCTGCGTTTAATCTGCGTTTGCAAAAAAAATGGAAAAAACAGCTCCATTACATAGTTTCTGAACAACAACACCAGCTAGTTTCATGCATTTCCGAACAAAAATAAATTAAAACTTATGTCAAAAAGTTGCCCTTTTGGATTTGAGAACACCCTTAATAGATAAGTTTTACCCTCAAATAAAATCTGCAGGCGAAGCGGTTTCTCAACATTTATAATTGACAATTTTTAAAGACATCAAGTTTCAAAATTTCTAAAAGTGATCGAAATATTAAAATGGCAATGTAAAAAAGAGCAATCTATATTCACTGTCAGAAAAACTAGTCAATATACATTAAATTATTCCTCATTTTTTATTAAATAATTTCCGTACTCCTGGAAAACATGTTTTATCCGTGAATGCTTCCAAAAAGTTTGAAAAAGACGGAGAAATTCCGTTCATTTCTAGCACGCAGGTGCACTATTAAGGCTGCTCTCAAATTTAAAAGGGTAACTTTGTGACATAAGTTTTAATTTATTTTTGTTCTGAAATGCATGAAACTAGCAGGTGTTGTTGTTCAGAACTTATGTCATCGAGCTGTTTTTCCGTTTTTTTGCAAACGCAGTAGATCTTTCAGAAAATAGTGCCAAAGTAGGCATTTTGAGCCGAATTTCCGCGCGAAAGGTGAAAAAGGACTCAAGAAAGGGTGAAAAACACGTTTGTCACGTGATCAAAATCGCTTCTAACTCAATAGGTAATTTATGGATCAAAAAATGGAATCAGATAGTTCAATTCCAAATCGCTTCCCAGGTCAGGCTTTCCAATTTTATATCTTTCCGTTAAAAAAGGAATTTGTAAATGTGTCAAAACGTTTTGCGCTCGTTGAGCAGAGCAGTTGAGAATAGCCTTAAGGGTGTTAAGAACAGCCTTAATACTAAAATCCGAATTTATTTAAACAGGAAAAACCAAAAATTATATAAATTAAGATTTTAAATATGTTTTAAAAATTTTTTGCTCTTAAAAATTTTGTATTTTATTTTATACCTGCGCTGCTAAATTTTTTAAATTGCTCAATTTAAAAATATTCGGATTTTTTAATTGTATTTAAATAATTTTTCTTGATATTTTTTATTTGATTTTAAAATATTTTTCTAATTATTTTAAAATTAAATGTAATGTTGCTGCCATTTATGTAAAGATTTAATAATTATAAATTAACAATTTTGATTCATTAATTTAAGGATAAAGTGTTTTAAAAGAGATATAAAACGAAACCCTCTGTGCGATCTGTGATTACACTTAACCACTTGTTTTTATAAGTAGTCAATGATAGAGAAGTAACATAAATAGTTTTTCTTCATGTGCCTTATAAAAGCAAAATTTTATTTAAAAAAAAAAAAAAAAAAAAAAAAAAATCCATGATGCCTGTTGGCAGTTGGGAATTAAAAGTAAGTAGTGTGTATAATATACCGCCCCCTTGAAAGGGTTAAGGGGGCGATATTTTTTTACATATTCCTAATTCCTGTATGTAATATTAAGGCTGTTCTTAACTGCTCTGCGCAACAAGCGCAAAACGTTTTGACATATTTACAAATTCATTTTTTAACGGAAAGATATAAAATTGGAATGCTTGGCAATGGGAGCGATTTGGAATTGAACTGTTTTTTCTATTTTTGGATCAATCAATTACCTATTGAGTTATAAGCGAATTCGATCACGTGACAAACCCGTTTTTCGCCCGCTCTCGAGTGCTCTTTCTCCCTTCGCGCGGAAATTCGCTTCAAAACGCCCACTTTGACTCTGTTTTCTGAAAGATCTATTGCGTTTGCAAAAAAATGGAAAAAACAGCTCAATTACTTAGTTTCTGAACAACATCAGCTAGTTTCATGCATTTTCGAACAAAAATAAATAAAAACTTATGTCAGAAAGCTGCCCTTTTGGATTTGAGAACACCGTTAAGTCAATAGAACTACAGAAAGTCGTGCCACAAAACGACAAGAAAAAAAATTAGAAAGATAAAAAGAAATCATGCTTTTTTTTATTGTGTGTTGGGAGAGGAGAGGGGAGGGTGAAGCGGATAAGTATTATTTTTTCTACTACAGATATGGTTTTCATCGAAATCTCTTTTTTCTTCTTTGCGTGTTGAAACAGACTCACCTATAGGAAGTCAGTCCAAAAGTAGATTATTATTTATCGCCTAATAATGTTTTGAGGACAGAAAAAAAAAAAAAAAAAAAGCACTAAGTAAAATCCCTTCTTTTTGCGTTTTGCAAAATTTCCCTTTTTGAGAAAACACTTTCAGATTCCGAAATCAATTTTAATTTTGTAATATCCTGGTTCTATGACGGTATCAAAAGTTGCGTAAGATTTAACCTATACAAATTTTAACAAAGCGAAATACATACAGAAAAATTACCGAAAAAATCGATTTATTTTAATTAATTCCCTAATATTCTGCTAGGTAGCGGTACCGACGTAAGGAATGTTGAGTTGAATTTATCTAATCTAACTTTAACATATTCTGCTGTTGTCATAAAAGAAAAGAGAATTCATTAGAGTTAGTTCTTTACCAAAGGGCACAAATTAGAGGTTTGCACAGGCCTGGGCTTGGCCCGAGGGCCGTACCTGGCCAGAGAAAATGGAATTTTTAAAATGTAGATGATTAGTTAGTTCATTTTAATTAATTTTCATGACTTAGTAGTTCAAGTACTATTTAATTTAAAATTACTATTTATCGTCAAATTTAATGCAGGATAGTAATATAGTATTCAGAATTTACTGACATATTGAAATTATTATGTGTATTTTTAAAATGTAGATGATCTGTTAGTTGAATTTTATATTATTTAATATATTTTTTCTGTATGAATTTTATATTATTTAATATATTTTTTCTGTATGAATTTTATATTATTTAATATATTTTTTTCTGTATGTATAAGAGTTTTAGAAAGTTTCATTAATATTTTTAAGTTAAATTTATGTTGTTTTAAAGCTGTATTAAAATTCAAATTAACTCGATCAGGTAGTTCCTTTTACTTAATTTTCATGTCTTACTAGTTCATCTATTTCATTTAAAAATTATTGTTCATTGATAAATTAATATTTAAGTATATATTTATATATATAACTATTTTATTTTATTTTTAAAATTTGAATGATTTGTTAGCTGTATTTTATATTATTAGTCAGGGTTATTTTTAGATTTTTCTATTTAGCATACAGTGTATACAGTTTATTGGAATTTTCACTTGAACTGAAAGTATATAATTCAATGTATAAAACATTTGTTATTAATATACAGAGAAATCATGACTCTATGCATGAAAGTTTTGAAAAACAGTTCTAAAGTCAAATTATTTCTGTGCGAACAAAGCATTTTTTATCGTTAAATTATAAAATCAACCATAAAAGTCATTAGTATTAGACTTTCGTAAAGACTTTTCAATAATATCAATTGTATATAAGTTAAACATTTGTGATAGAAATTTAATTAAATCAAGAATAAATTGGAAGGCTTTGTGTTTAATGATCTTTAAAATAAACTGTTGTATACTTCACAAAGGACTTATTTACAAAAACATGCAAAATGGTTTTCAATCAAAAATTAAGTTAATTAAAATAAGAGATATTTCTTCGATGCTTATGAAATCTCGCGGGCCGGAAACAAGCGTTTCCGACGTTAGGCAGGCCGCAACACACTTAAAAAGGTGTAATTAAAATAGTAAGATAACAAACTAGTATAACATAGCAACATAATAAATTTAATATTATCAGTATGGTTGAAAGTATGTCTCGGAAGATATGTTACCAAAAATTTTTAATGCCACTATTTCCGAACAATAAAGTTCGTGGTTGATTTCTATTGCAAATGCTGTAAAAATAGGTCGCGAAATTTGTTGTTTGGAAATAGTGGTGTAAAAAGTTTGTGTGCCAATTTTTGAGTATAAAAACGTTGCAATATAAAAATTCAGAATTTCCAACTTCTAAAGAAAAAATAATCAGAAGATTTTCTCTAATTATACTGTAGTCTTTTGCTCAATGCAAAAACTTTATTTTCTTTTAAATGAGGAAATACATAGTGCAAACTTAATTTGGAATAAAGTGTGATTAGTGTTGAAGCTTAGGAAATGTATAGAACGCTGTATCACAAATAAGGACGACATGGAAAAAGAATTTTTGACTATGGAAACGGCATTTAAGAGGATTTGATATAATTTAAATTGACTATAAATAACAGGAGGGGCTTTATCTTCCCATGAAATAATGGAAAAAAAACATCGAAGGTCTTAAATACTTTTTATGCACATCTCAAGTAATTTTTAAAATATGAATTAATGATCATGTGCCTCGGGCTGTACATAAAAGGTTGCCGGGCCGCAGGTTGAGTATGGCTGGTATAACCCATCAAGATTGCGTCAATTGCATTTTACAGAACAAAAGCAGCTACGCAATCAATAGAAAAATATTACAGGAAAACCATAAATTATATACAGTTGATCAAAACAAAAAATGTCTTTCTCCGTTTTTAGATTGCTCTCCTGTTTCTCTTCAGCTGTCACTATCCGGGGATGTGTGGAGATGTCCACAGGTACCTCGGTAAAACCGTGTTCGAAGTCGACGACAAAAGATTTTTGTTGTCGGACGGAATTTACAAGTCTAGCATATGGTCATAAGGATATTCCAAAAAACAACATACAGGAAGATTGAAAAAATATACAAAAAAGATTTTTTTCTTACCTCATGAACACCTGAAATATATATGTTATATGAAAAATTATGAATATATTAATTCAAAAATGTAGATTTTGCACGATTTGGGCCATAGGGAGGGACGTGGTGTTCATGAATCATGATACCTCGTTTTTGAACAGCTAATATAAGATATATTAATTTCTTAATATATGCTGGGGGACCCATAGCCAGTGCAAAATATGCGTTTTTTAATTTTTCAAATTTCAGATTGGAAACCAGAAAAGAAAGAAGTCTTCACTACAGCTCTTAGGTGATTCATTTAACCTCTCCTTTTATACTCTACTGTCTCTCAGTAACCCCTCTCTTATAATACTACTTTCCATAATTTTTTCGTAAAAAAACAATACCTCTCTATCATACAATAATATGATTAAAATATCTTAACAGATAAAAAAGTCATTTCCTAACTAACATCTCTCTCAAACCCTATCCTACTACAGTATGATTCTACTCCCTCCTCAATCCTCAATCCTCCGTCTTTTTCGAACTCTCTTTTCTATACTACTCATGCCATAGTAAACCTTGTTAACATACATCAATTGCACGCAATCCGAGCATATTTCCGTACTTAGAGAATGGACAAAGATCAAACAACACGACAGACAGACAAACCGAATTCATAAACAATTATCAACTATGTTGGAAAGTCTCAATAAAATGGGCATATTTTCACTTCATAGATTTTCGATCATTGTAAGTTTAGTGTTCCATGGAAGTTTAACCATATGTTCGAATGTGCCGCAAGATATAAAATAAAACAGTTCAGAAACAGCGAACTAAAGTGCCTAGAAGACGAATAATTAAAACAAAACAATTAAAAATATACCTGAACCGTAATACGGTCTTTTAAAAGTTAATCTAATTGTAAGATTCTCTTCCGATATCTTTTTTTTTCCCCTGAACAAATCAAAAAGGTATGAAATCAGGTCACTGTCCAAGAAAATCACTCTCCGTAAAATTATTTAATTGCTTAACAGATTTACAAAACCGGGAAGCTTACGCGTGCGAACATAGGTAAGATGGTTTTGCTTAAAACAATTAGACTTAGTATTTACTTGTAAATAAATCTCTTCAAGGGAAGCGCATTTCAAGTGGGAGGGGAAAATATCATTCATGGTACATTGACCTGTCGTTTTATTTTAAGGTGTTAAATGATGAAACGGACTTATAATGCCTTCAGAAAAAAACTTCCTCAAAATTTGTCATGTCCTGAATATGTGAATAATATTGGTGTAAAAATAGACACGTGGGGCGTTCTCACAATCATTTGACTTTTGAGAATAAAAATCTGGTGAAATTAAATCTGCTAAAATAACATTTTAATCTGATAGATGAATGACTTAATGATTCAAAATAAAGAAAAAATGGTCAGCAGCAATTTTTTTTTTTTTTTTTTTTTATTTAACTGAGGCTTAAGTTAAACTTGCGAATTTAATTTTACTTACCATTTTATCACTATAACTTTCTATTTTCTTCTAATTTTTTACTTGTAATAAATTTGCATGGTACCCACAGGATATTCAACTGAGAAATAATAACAATGTAGTATTTTTAGTACAAAATTTTGGTATAACATTGTCTTAAAGGGGTGTTAAAGAAGGGACGGAAGGAAAAAAAGGGTCTGGTATAGGAAAAAAGGGACGGTAATGAAAAAAAAAAGGGATGGTAAGGAGGGGCGGTAAGGAAAATTACCACTATTTTTATACAAATCATGTTAAGACTAAGTGATAGCCACAATGTTCATTGATTTTTAGAAACAGTTATTTACATTGGATTAAATTAAAAAAAATAATAATAATTTACCTGGAAAAGTGGAGGAATAAATCTTGGGGACGGTAAAATGTTGTATTTAAATGTTGATTTAAATTCTGCTGTAAATTTCCTGTCAAAGAATTTTAGACATTCTTTCTCTAGCATTTCTGACTGAGAAAAAACTTGAAAAAAATTCTGTGGCTGCATCTGAAGTGCTTTTCTGTATAAGTTTAGCAAGAGGGACGGTAAGGAATCTAAAACCCAGGCATAGAGTTAAAAAAATAATATTAACCGTAAAAATGTGTGCTGGTTAATTTTTGGCTACATATTTATATAAAACAATTGTCCGAGTTTCGGAAAAAAATTTCATCGAATTACTTTTATTGAAAAAATTTTATACAGACAGCTCCAAACTTCAAAATCAGCATCAGGGACACGGGACGGTATAGGAGTTTTCCTGGTATTTGGACCCCCAACAACGTCCAAAACTTATTTATCTCGTTAATATTGATATGCAGTCATACAATGGGATGTTCCCCAGTATATGAAAAAAACCCCACAAGAATATGTACTAAAATAAAAATTATTATTCAGGGACTTAAAAGTGAAAAGTTTGTGAGAATTGCCCCACGTACGCACATTAATGCAACTATTTCTTTTCAATAACATATACATTAAACATCCAGTGTTGCCAGAGAGTCGAAAGTCAATTTCTCCGAAAATTGTGACATTATTTGCAAATTAGTGGTTTTCCACAAAAAAATCCTAATTCAGTTTTCTACTCAAAAAATAAATTTTTAATTTTTAATTTATCACTCTAAAAAAATTTAACTGATTTAAGCTTAATATCATTCATGATACATAACCTGTCGTTTTATTTTAAGATGATAAATGGTGAAACGGACTTAAAATGCCTCCAGAAAAAAACTTCCTCTAAATTTGTCATGTCCTGAAAAAGCCAATAATTGATGTAAAAATAGATACGTACACGCATTGATGAAACTATTTCTTTTCGGTAACATATACACATACACTATATGGCCATTAATCACCACAATTTCAATTTTAGACATTTTGTCGAATACTTAAAGATATACTTGTTGGGTTCTTCTGGAACTGCAGGATTATAAAGAATATGTTTGACATGATATTTATCAACAGGGGGGACAATTAAGGGGCCAAATATATATATATATTGTATATATATATATATAATACTATAAAAAGAAAAATTATAGTATTTGGGATCTCCCTGTAAAATAAAACGCACGAAATGATCTATTGCTACAGCATAGAAATATGTGGATATTCTACAATATGTGTATTCATTTGTGCAAGAATAGCACGTATATTCATGGAGATATATTTTTTTTTAAGTTCAAAAAATTCTTGCTTGTTTTTTTTTTTTGTTTGTTTTTTTTTTCTTTTTTTTTCGCTTATATCATGCAGGGTTTTCAACCAAATTTAACGCCAATTTCCGAAAATTTGGAAAATCCTAGTAGAAACAATAAAGTGCAGTTGGGATATAAATATATTAAACATTTGCTGAAATATGAGCAGTTGTATGAAATATTTTTTATCTCCTTTTAGAGAGCAACTAAAAATCAGGTAACTTTATCAACGACATCTTTCTGAATTTTCACGACATTTGACTGCATTTTTTATATGATTGCTCCATAGAGTTGACTATAAAATCATGAAAAAAAAATCTTTGTTCGCTCATGCGCAGATAAAAAGTATTTCATACAACTGATCATATTTCATCAATTATTTAATATATTTATATTCCAATTGCACTATATTGTTTCTACTACATTTTGCCAAATTTTCTGAAACTGGCGTTTAATTTGGGTGAAAATCCTGCATGATATAAGCAAAAAACATGCAAGAATTTTTTGAATAAAAAAAAAAATCGCTATATCTCCATGAATATACGTACAGATGGGTGACAAAATAATACGAACACCTATGACACCAATGGCTCACGAATTGCAACTCTTCCATAAATGTTCGAAGCATGAAGTTTCCTTTGGATAGTTTTTTCTGAAATGGGATTTTGGAGATGACTATCTATTTTTTATGTTATCTGGGATAAAGATTGCCTGCGATTTTGGACCGCTATGGGGATCAGCTCTCTTTTATCCCTCTCAGAAAGCTTTCTTTTCCGTCCACTGTTGTACTTCGCAGACGACACTTTACCGAATTTCGTGTACGCTATCGTAACGATTGACACAGTACTCCTTGCTAGCCCCAAATAATTGTCTGTTTCCATCACGGAGCAACCAGTGCGCGGCATTACGACAATCATTCCTTTTTCGAACTCTGACAGGTCAGTCATTATTTAGTTTTCCAGAGCGCATGGTAAGCGCATGTTAACACCTATGACTGATGTTGAGTGACTGATACCTTACCTTTCATAACCACTATGTGGCAGAATTGAGTGCAAAGTGACATGCGCGTTCTACTTCTTTGAAATGGACCATGCCTTTTTCATGGGTGTTCGTATTATTTTGTCACCCATCTATACCATTCTTACACAAATGAATACAAATATTGTAAAATGTCCTTATATTTGCATGCTATAGCAATAAATTGTTCCTTGTATTTTATTTTACAGGGCCTAAATATTATTTTTTTTTCTTTGAACTTTTGTAAGCCCTTTAATTGTCCTCCCTATCGAATCGACGTTGATAAATGTGATACCAAACATATTCTTTATAATCCTGAAGTTCCAGAAGAATCCGACAAGTATATTTCAAATATTCGACAAAATATCAAAAATTGTAAGTGCCCAGTTATAATGGCCCTATAGTGTGCATCCAGTGTTGCCAGATAGATAGTCGAAAGTCAATTTCTCCGAAAGTTTTGACATTATTTTCAAATTAGTGGTTTTCTCCAAAAAAGTACCTAATTCAGTTTTCTACTCAAAAAATAAATTTAAAAATTTAAAAAACTTACCATACTAAAAAAATATTTAACTGATTTAAGCTTAATATCCCCTACCTCCAAATCAAGAATTTCCCATTTACAAGTAAATAAATGAATAAAACTAACCAACTTACGAAGGGATGCTTTTATTGAGATTGATTTCTTTGTAAGAAGAAAATAACATGAATTATGAAATGATAAATAATTAGAATTAGATAAATGATAAATTAGAACTTAAGAGAAAACACGCGCAAACTCTAAACGGCGAGCACGAAGATAATAACGGAGAATCAAGTTTTTCCCCAAAAATGTTGATATTCACCAAACATTTCCCCACTAATACTTTTCTTGAAAAATCTCTCTGAAAGCTCATAGTAAGACCTATATAGACTGGGTATCTATCAGAGTTCCGGAGTCGGAGTCGGAGTCGCTAAAAAACAAGCCTACTCCGACTTCGACTCCAGCTTTTTTGGTTACGCAGTTTGAATTGAAATTTAACCAATTATGTATAATCTTAAATGCATCAAATGAAATATTGTTGTTATTTTTGGACTATACCAGGATACACAATTTAAAGATTCCTAATATACTGCCCCGTGTACAAAGTACAGTAAAATACGTTTAACACGAAACTGGAGGGACCGAAAAAATTTTTCGTGTTAAAAGAATTTCGCGTTAAAAGATTCTTAAAAAAAGGACAAAACTCACAAATATTTTCGACGTCATCAAATTTTATTTCGATTTCCTGTTAAACTACTAGTAAGTTGCAACCATTAGGATAAAAAGCAAGTAAACAAAATATTGATTTGGGGGGGGGGGGGGGAGTCAGAAATCTTCTTTTGAAGTGTCTTTTTCAACATTCTGAGATCTCGTTTGTTTGAACCAAATAACTTAATCTGTCTCTAAATCTTCGTGCTTAGCAGTTCTCATACGTTTTCTCTCAGGCTTAAACTTACTGCGCTCAAATATTAACGCAATGGGATCCCTGTTTTTTTTTTTAGTATTGTTGATAATGTAGAATTGGCGATGCAAAACTCTTTGCAGATTTCTGTTTTCGTCCTTCTTTTTCATCAACTGTATTAAGCAGCTTCATCTTCATTTGAAGCGAAATAGCAGTTTGTTTTCGCACCGATTTCTCAGCCCCTGTGCTCATAAAATATAAGATAATTTACAAAAAACACGAAATTCTCTGATTTTCACCAAAAATTCAGTGGTTTTAACACAAAATTCACCAATTTCAACTTAAACTAACTAGCACGAAAGCAAATTTTTTTCATGTTAAGCGGTTTTTGTTTTGTGTTAAAAGAACAAAAATGTATTAAATTGCATAGTATACTGTCCGGACCGCTATATCATTTCGTGTTAACCGATTTTTCGTGTTAAGCGTTTTCGTGTTAAACGTATTTCACTGTAGATGAAAACAGTTTTTAATTGAAAATTCTAGCAGATATTTTACATTTAGTACAAAAGTATTTTCCCTCGGATTTTTATGATTTGATGAAACCCGGCGCGGCGTAGAGAGGTCTGCAAGAGCCCACGACACGCAAAATGAAGGCAATTTTTGAAACGGGTCGAGTGAGCAGAATATTTATAAGACAATTTTTGTTAATGGGCCAGTGCGGAATGATAAAATAAATTAAGCAGGCTGAACGGCCCAATGTAATAAATTTGAAAGAATCAAACTACGTCGATAAAATAGGAACAATTTTTAATTAACATGACTGGGGTGAGTAATCCTTAATGTTGCTATTATGTATCCTATAACTCGTCAACAGATCGTAATTTGAAATATAAAGTAAATTTTTCCCATAAATATGTATGCAGTATTCCTTAAGAGAATCTTAAATTTATATTACAAAAATCGGAATTTTTTCGTAGAAATGGAATCGGACCGGGAGGAATTTGTTGATTTCTGCATGGAGCGGGCTTGTTTTCACTGATTTTCGCACGGGCCGGGACGTGAACTGCAAAAATATAAACGGGCAGGGCCATACTTTTTCAGTGTCCGTTCGTAGAAATTTCGTCCCATGCAGATTTCTAACACGAGATAGGCGAAAATTGTGAATTTCTGCTATTTTAGAGGTCAAGGAACCCGAATTAGCATTGTAATAGAAATCTTTTTCCTCTCAGATTCTTTGTGTCTGTAGGACCAGAAGTAAGGCCAAAATTGTACGCCCCTCCTCTTATTTTCACGTGTGCAGGACTCTAAATAATGTAAAATTGTAATTATTTTTCTCTGAATCAGCGGTACCCAAAATAATGATAAAATAGTGAAATTTCGTTATCGTTCTCCTTTTGATTTTTGGATTTATCAGGTCTGTAGAACGTAAAATAAAGCCAAAATTGTAAAATTAATGCGGAAATTTTAAAATTTTCACTTTTTTTTCCGAATCCGCAGAACCCGAATTAATTCCGAAATAAAAACTTTCTTTATTTTTTTTTTCCTTTCCATCGGAATTATTCGAGTCTGGAGCACACGACATAACAAGTTCGCCTTTTCTCTTCAGAGTCCGCGGAACCGAAATAGAAAAATTTACGTTTTGTTTTCTTCTCAAAATTTCGATAGATTGATTTTTCGAGTTTGCGGGGACTCGAAATTTCAAAATTAATAAAGCGGATAAACTATTTTTTTTTTCTTTTACCTTTCGAAGCCCTAAAAACAGAATTAATGCCGAAATGGTGAAAATTTCGCTTTATTTTTCTTCATAATTTTAACCAATATGCAACACTAGTTACACAGAATTAATGCCGAAATGGTGAAAATTTCACTTTATTTTTCTTCATAATTTTAACCAATATGCAACACTAGTTACACAGAATTTGCTGGAATGCTCTGTGCACACTAATCAGTTAACAATAAAATTACCAAAATGAGTATTTAAATCCAGCATGCAAAGAAGATTGGGAATTAAGAATCTGTTAGACATATATGCCGTGATATTTACATATAGTAAGTGCACCATTATTCTGGGTTCTTGTGTGCAATTTAAATTGATATATATTATTGCATCAATTAAAATTACGTAAATTAAGTTTATTCGCGCTGTGTAATTTCGATGCACAAGAACCTTATGAATTACACAGAGATTAGGTGACCCGAAGAGATTATTATTTATTTGTAAGATGGCCCTAGTTTATAATTTACTCTGTAAAAGAATCGATAATTCCCAAAATAATAATTAGATAATTAAGTGCAAAGCATAAATTGAAGAAGATAAATTTTAGCTTAAACAAAAATTTATTTACATGTATGAATTAATGCCGAAATGGTGAAAATTTCGCTTTATTTTTTTCTTCATAATTTTAACCAATATGCAACACTAGTATGTTAGCCAACCAGTAATCGGAATCGGAATCGTTAAAGTTTCCGGAGCCGGAGTTGGAGTTGGAGTCGACCGTTTTCCCCACCGACTCCGTAGCCATGGTATCTATAGTAAGATGTATAGACTGGACGTAAAGCTGAGGTTAACTCGGAAGCCCTTAAAGCCAGGCCCCGATCATGATTAATTGGGGACCTGGGCAAAGATAAACTTAGGGGCGCCATTCAAATCGTTGCAACATTATTCAAATAGAGCTGATGATCAGTCATGAGTGTAATGCATAAACAATGTTTTCGCACCTTGGATTTTAAATAAAAGAAAATTCTCAGCACCGTCAATTCTAAATTAAGTACCTTAATTAATAAAAATACTCTTTTTTTTTCATAGTACAGAACAAAATTTTTAAAAAAAAACTTTAGCAACTTGTTATATTACTATAAGATGAATTTAATAACTTCAACTTATAGAAGAGTATCAAATATTCTAACATGAAAATATGAGTCATTCAAGATACTTTCTTTTACATCTTTTTAAGTTGTACTACACACAACATAATATCAAATCAAATACATTATATTTCACAAGTAGAAAGTGTTTTTTCAATAAATCTAAAAAGATGGCAATTCTGGGTTTGTATTTTATATTTAAATCAAAGTTAAAAGAAAAACCTTTGAATATGGAAGAATATTTATCTCATAAGAATTAAAAGCTGATTATTTTCGGCCACTAAAATTCAGATATGTTTTAAGTTCATTGCTAATACAATCTATTAAAATCAAAATATTATTTCTTATTTAATAGTGATCGAGGTTAGCTTTGCTAAAGCATTGAGCTCTGTGAATTCAAAATGAAATTTGTTTTTCAGAAAGTTTAGTAGAATCTTTTAAAGATGAAATTTGTATTTTGTATTTGAAAATTTCCAGAGTTGGAATTGGGGAACAAAAAGTAAATAGTCTATAAATTAATATATGGATTTGGGGGCCCCTGGGCAAAGTCCCGATTTGCCCATTCGATAATAAGGGCCTGCTTAAAGCTGATTACACTGTTTTAGTATTGCTTTTATAAAATATATTTTATGGTTTTATTTAATTTGAAAAAAAAATTAAATAAAGATTGGAAGGTAGGAATTTGATAAATTATGAAGCAAATATTTAAATAGATTGAAATTCAATGAGTTCAACTTCTTTCATTTCAGAAAATTTTTTAAAAGTTACAAAATCTCAGTTTGTTTAAATTTGTGTATTTTGTTTAATTTTATTCTATTTTGTTTAAGAATCTCAATCGACGCCGTGCCCAAAATAGTCTGTCATGTGCCACTTATTGCGTGCGATAGATTGGCCGTCCCTGCCCTAGTATAATATATGTAATGCTCTCGTATTTTATATTATCCGAATAAATATTTCAAAGTTACTTAATATTTCAGAAGAAAAGTGAGACATAAAATCATGAGCCTACAATAATTCTCGAATCATCATGATAAGATCGAGTATTCCCTATATTAACTCTCTTTCCTCATCATGACAATGGACAACAAGACGCCTCCGGCATCCTCATTGTATCAACTAAAGTAAGGATCGACCGAAACAGGTTTTTAAGACCGAATCCGAAAACGAATTTCGGTAATTTTCGGTCGAAAACGAAAACGAAAATGTCCAAAAAAATTTCTTAATTACTACATACATAAATATATATAATTATTAATTAATTATACGTGTTTATTAAATATGCTTAATTATTAATTATATATAGGTGTGACCCAGGTTGGCTGTCTGTGCCTCTGACCAAAACTTTTTATTTTCATATAAAATAAAATGTAATTAATTCATCAACGGTACAGAATGATTTTCTAATTGTACGAATTTCATTAAACGAAAAAATGTTTTAGGTATAGATACCTCGATTTATCGTTTATAATGATTTTTATAAATGATCATCTGTTAGGGTAAAGTGCTCATATTTCGTCCCCTCTCCTAATTTCGCCCCCCTTAACTTCTCCGTTTCTACGAAAGTGGCGCCAATTATGACGCAAGGCACAAGGGACGGTAGGTAAAAGGGGTCAGTGTTGAAAGTTTCGTTCACCAAGACGCATACATAAATAAAAGACGGCGAATTTCCTATTTTTAGAAGACCTGATTTCTTATTACGTCGTTTGTAGAACGTTATTTACTGTACTGTAAATATTTATTTCTTATTCATTGCATGTATTTTACGTTGGTAAGATGCTGACAGTAGCATACAGTGAGATTTAGGACGCTCGGTTCATCTTACGGGAACTGCAGCTCCGTCATATTGGTAAGTAGCGTGGTCCCAATTTCGTCCCCCTTGCAGTTCTTATTTTCGTCCCGGGGACGAAATTAGGAATGCTTTTTCATGACATTTTTTTCAATTCTTTCCTCATGTTTGGATTTTGTAATGTTTCGTTATGTTATTCTTCCACTGATAATTAGTACATTTCTTTGTGCATTACTTTAATGTAAATTAAATTACTTACTCATTTAGAAATAAATTTTGATTTAGTTATAAGTTAAACCTCGGCGTATTGGATTTTTTGGGGGGACGAAATTGCGACCATTTTTTTTCTTTTGCATTTTTTATATACTTTCAAAAAAACAATTTTTCGCATTGTTAAATTTTTTTGTATGATATTTGCCTGTGTTTCTATGTGCGTAGGTAGTTAGTCTATGTAAAATCCAAATTTGGTAGATTTTCACTGAAAATTACAACTTCCAAGGGCCTAAAAGTGACGAGGGGATGATAATAGGACACCTTACCCTATACTATAACTTTCTCAAAGAGTATTCGAAACACTTCTGCAGTTTCAAACTAAATATTTTTTATTACTATTAAGTCTGCAGCTTTTAATGAGTACGTGAAAAGCATCTTCAAAGTTTTGTCATCTATGCAATACTTGCTTTATAATTTGCACTCATGTCTTGAGTCAATCATGACTGATAATTGTAAAACAGTGAAGTTTATAGGAATAAATGAAGAGTGTCTCATTTGAGGCGATACAGATCAAGTCAATGAGTAATGGTGAAAAATTCTGAAAGAAGAAACGAAATTTTTAGACTACTGATAGTTTCGGTCCGGTCGAATCTTCGGCAACGTTTTCGCCGAAAACTGCGAAACTCTAATTTTGGGCCGAAAACGAAACCGTATCTTCGGTCGACCTCCAGCTAAAAGCATTTCCATTATTTTTTCTAAGCAGACGTCCGAAAAATAAAAACGAAGGTTATACAAAGTAAGCACAAATTCTTGCACTGATTATAAATAGGGGTGACCGGGGAGGCTTGACCCACCCTCTCAGTTTTCATATTTAAAAGAATTTCAGAGTTTAGTAAATAGGTGGCGACCAAAGCTACTGAAATGCTCAAACAATAGTCTTTGTTTCATGCAGATAATTGAAACAGGTTTGGAAAAATCAATTGCGAAGGGTTTTTAGCTTAAAAAGTGTATTTTTTAGAAACATTTTGTAAGATTTTCCAGATAAAATATATCATAGAAATTTAAGTAAATAGGTTTTAAGTAATGCAGAAATATTGAGCTTTCATTCCAGCCATAAAGATTGTACAATAAGTTAGGCTAAACATAACCATGTGTTATACTTTAAAAAGTGGCTGTGTGGGGAGGCTTCACCCAATCATGAGAGAAGGTTGGCCAGATGCTCAATGATCCCTTAATTAAGTCTTTTTGGAAATCTTTTTATTATGCACTGTGCATAATGTAGGGTAAATGGTTATATTTCTAAAATAATGTATATTTATTCTGTAAAGCTACAGTAAAATAAGGTGGTAGAAAAGAAAATGGTTAAAATTGACTAAATGAAGATATGAAAAATTGCTATAGAAGTAAGAAAAGATATTTTATGAAATATAAATTAGAAAGTTGATAGGAACTTTTATTGCATTTAAATAGTACCCATATCCATAGTAGGTAAATAGATAAATGGAAAAGACTAGAAAGGATGAAAGCAGAAGCCTTAAGAAATGTTAAGTGCTCATGTTCATGCCTCTGCAAAAGAACATAACATATTGATCAAAACACTTCAAGAAGGTATGCAGACATATTTCACCAAGATGAACACAATTAGATGAATCCAAACTATGTGGAAACTAGTGTTTCTAAGTCGAGTGTCACAAAAAGTAGGTGTTAAACGGAATTTTTCTCATGTGTCTTGAATTCTGTCTAATCAGGTCAGGTTGTCTAATCACGTCACATTTTCCTATAAAAAATTTTTAATAATAATTAAACCATGTAGCATAAAGTTATTCAGGCTTTTTTAAAACTGATTTTATTTCCCTTAACAAATATTTCAATATAAAATAAAGTGGGTCAAGCCTTTCATATGTGGGAAGCCTTGACCCATTATTTTCCCATGATTAAAATCAATAATTTTTCAAGTTTCTTATGTATTACACTTATTCCGCAATTTTATTTTGATAACTGATTCTATAACGAATAAAATGACACATGAAACTTTAGTCTAGGTTCAATATTTAAAAAATAAAAACTAAATTTGTAAAAAATGGGTCAACCCTCCCCACTCTCCCCTACATTAATATACAATATTGACCTGCTTTCTGTATTTATTCATATTGATGCTTCTTGTTTCATTAACAAATGTTTGAAAATGTCCATTTATTATAAATGTGACATCATATTCACCTGCTTTCTGTACATACTCATATTCATACTCATTATATCGGTACCAAATATTTGGATATCGCGGTTTTATTTTCAATATGACGTCATAAATACTTTCTTTTTAATTTTCCAAAAGAATTTATTTCAATCTCATTTTTCACATGGAAAGCGCCTAAAAAGGTTCAATTTTATGGGAATTATATCCCTGAATTGTAAATGAAAATAACAAAATTTTGAATTAACGAAACTATTTGAATAAAGTAAATAAACCATAGCCTATCTTACTTTCTGTATATGCAATGGCACAGAATTGTAAATTTTTTCTGCGCCAATAACTTTACACAAATTTTGTGCATTGGTTTTTTGTGTACATTTTAGAAGCATTTGCTGACACCTACTTGAAAATTTCGTTGCAGTGGAGGAACTTATGGCATATAAAACATTTTTAATACCGTAATTCAAAATGAATGGGACAAAAAGGCAACAACGTTAAATTGTTGTTTTGTGTTTAATTAGAAAATAAAAATATAGCATGAAAATGCAAATGTACAAGTTTTATCTGGCAACAACGAAAAGTCTGCGATTGTCGAAATCGTCACTAGAGGCGCTTTTGTTCAAAATGGCGACATCCCCGCAAGAAAAAGCTTACGCAAAAATTTCTTCGGTTTTCGTTGTTCAGAGAAATTTCCGGACCAATTTTTTTTAACCACCGCATCGTCACAACATCATAAAGTGGATGAAGCAGTTTCAGGAGACGTGCTGCTTATGCAAGGAAAAAAGCAGAAGACCACCTGTCAAAAACGAAGTGGTGAAAAGCATTCGTGAAACGTTTTAGTCCAGGAGAAATATACCAAAAAAAGGGGGTTACCTTGCAAAAAGTCGGGTAGAAGATTTTTTTTTTCTGAATTGTTTATAATGATGCCAACATGGAAAAAACCAAGTTTCCTAACAAAATTTCTTAAGGCTAAATTTTCTGTGGCCAAAAGACAAGAAACTTTCGGGACCTTTTTTGATTTTTTTGAAATATCTGGAGACCCATTGCCGTAGCATTTTATTTTTTAATAAAAATATTAAAGAAGATAAAATTCTCTACAACTTTCATTTTTACAACTTTTTTATACACTCAATAGCAAGCGCAGTACGCCATTTCAAAAATAGGACATTTTTTTCAATTTTCTTATAAACCGTGAAAAACGTAGTTCTGCTCCGATTATTCAAATGTTTCCCACAGATTTAATCGTGTATGTCAACTTCTATATATTACTAGCAGTAAATTATGTGTTTCAGGGCCAAAAATAGCTTTTTTTGCACCCGTGCAAACATGGATTTTGCCTCCCCCCCCCCCTCTTTTAAAAAGAAAATTTACCACGAGAATTTTAATAAATCTTTAATAGTCGGATTTTGAAAATTTTAAGTGTGTAATCATCAAATACGTAATGCTGAACTACGTAATCAGCTTTTCCAAATATTGATTCATTAAACCCTTGAAAACCGAATCGAAAGGAACCGAAATATATACCGCTTTAAACAGGTTTCCATCTTAGCAGGTATAATTGTTCATATTCTTTCTCTTGAAAATATATAATTTGTTTCTTTAAAGACCGAATTCCGTATGTGCAGATTTCATTTTCAAAGATTTTACGGTATTTGCAGTATTGAGGCGTTTAAAGTCACAGTTATATGAATTATGGACTAAATTAGTCACATGAAGACATTTGCAAGGTAATATTAAACCTATGGGAGCGTTCTTAGCAAATATCTCGCTCGCATTTTGTTACCTTTAAATAAACTTTCTTTCATGGGATACCAGAGAAAAATATCTAATGTTGTGCTTTTGTACTTTTTCAAGTTTTGTTGAATTTTTTTTTTTTTTTTTTTTTTTTAAATATATATTCGGACACTTTCATTTTGGAAAACTGTTTGGAACTCGTTCTGAAATTTAAAGTATCCTGTTTGAACTTTAAAGCAATTAATAGATAATCATAAAGTTTTATGTATTTTTGCATGTTAAAATGATATAATCTCTTGTAATATTTATTAATATTATAAGTGGGGGAAAAATTGGCAATATTTTTTAAAACTAATCTTTTAAATATTTTATGGTACTAGTGATCTCAAATATTTTATTGACAGAATTTTTAAATTTTACAAGAGATAAATTCATAACATTAGTTAGTGAAAACTAAAACACAAATTTACGAGTCATCCAGATAAGATGTAATATTACTTATATTCATTTTCTTACCCTGATCATGTCAATGGACAAAGTGACACCCTTTGCATCCTTATTGTGTCACTTCGGCTAAAAGCATTTCCATTATTTCTTCGCGTAGATTGTCTGAAAAATAAAAATAAAACGAAGGATATATCTTATACGATGCACTGTCCAAAGTGAGTCAGTGGTGTTGAAGATAGAGCATTCACATGGGAAATCTCATTACAGTGAACAGATTTGCTCCTGTTAGTTCTGATCCTGGTTTTGTAGCTCGAAGAAAGCATGAAAATTTTTATTTTGTATAAATGATGCACCTTTCTTAAAGTACAAATTGCTCATTTTAACCGTGTCCTCTTTTTAAAGCTGTGCTCGTATTAAACAAGTTCGACTGAATATAATAATCTTGAATGTTATTGACATTATTCGAATAATTAGCGCAAAAAATTCTTAAGGCGGTTCTCAAATTCCCTGCTCAACAAACGTGAAACTTTCTGACAAATTTTCTGAATCATTTTTAAACTTAAAACTATAAAATTGGCAGACCTGACTATTGAAGCGATTTAGAATCAAATAGCGCTTTCCATTTTTTGATAAATAATTTACTTGTAGAATTATAAGCGATGACAACAGGTTTTGCTCCTTTCTCGCGCAGTCGCGTTCGGAAATTTGGCTCAAAACGCCCACCTTGACAGTATTTTCTGAAAGAGCTTTTGCCTCCACCAAAAAAATGGAAAACGTCATTCGATTACGTGGTTTCTAAATAAGAACTCCTGCGAATATCATGTGTTGCCGTGGACAGAAATGTGTCAGAATGTACTCATTTTGGATCTAAAACCAGGTTTAAATGATAAACTATCCTTAAAGTGGAAATGGTTCGTTTTAATCGTGTCCGCGTTTTACACATATTCTCATTAAACGAGTTCGACTGAATATAATAATATCGAATGTACATTATTCGAATAATTATTTAAAAGAATTATTTAACCCTTTACGTACTGAATTATGAATTCATGAAAATTTTATCTTCTAAGGCATTTTTCGTGAAGTTTTTAAACTATTAGGTTGGCAACTAAGTTCCCGCAGTTTTTTTAAATAGAAGTTTTCTACCGGAATGTATATTTTGTTTTTTGGATAGTGTTAATTTGTGTTAAAATTCTGATCGTAAAATATAGTGTCCAGTTGGGAAAAAGGAGCATTTTCGACACCTCCACCTCTTTGCTTTTAATAAAAGTTGCTGGCCGCAAAAGCTGTTCGCAACATTTGTGCTGTGTATGGCTATAGCTGAAAGAACCGCTCATTATTGGTATGTCAAGTTCAAAAATGGAAATTTTGACATCAACGACGAACCACGTTCTGGCCGACCAGTTGAGTTCGATGAAGAGCGATTAAACCAACTTTTGCACGAAAATTCGCATCAAACGATAAGGGAACTCGCAGAGAAAATGAAATTCTCCCACACTGATATAGAGAAGCATCTTCACTCAATGAGAAATGTTCAGAAGTGTGGAGCATGGGTTCCGCATGATTTAACCCTTTCAGGGGCAAGGTAATTGTATTTGTAAACTGATGAAATAATTGAATAACACCAGTATTTACAAGAAAATTTATTTGTAAAGAAGAAAAGGTATATTTTCGCTTATTTAAAAAAAAAAAGAAGTTTTCATTCAAATAATCTGGTGCTAATGTGGCAATAAGGGATTAAAATTATGTGATGTCGTGACGGCATCACCGCCCCTCAAGGGGTTAAGTGACAACAACAAAAATCAGCTAACCTTAATATCCGCCGGTCCTCACCGCTCAACTCATGGAAATAAGCAACGATTTCTTTACCGAATCGTTACTGGCGACGAAAAATGGTGCCTACACATTAATATGAAGCAGCGCAAGGAATGGCTTAGCCCCGGTAAATTACCAACACCGCGTGTGAAACAAGATATTGATCCACGTAAAACGATGTTGTGTGTATGGTGGGACTGGGAAGGGATTATCAATTACGAATTTCTTGAACGGAAACAAACGGTTAACGTAGAACTCTGTTTTCAACAGATGGAATGACTCACCACGGCTATTCAAGAGAAAAGACCTAATCGCAACATGGAGTTTTTTTGCTGCACGACAATGCCCGCCCTCATGTCGCCAATATGACCAAGGAAGCCAATCAAACGCATAGCTGGGGAATTTGGGGATACTGGGGGATTTCTACCAACGAGGTATAGAAAATCTTATTGAACGTTGGGAAGAAGTTGCAAACAACAAGGAAGAATACATTGTTGATTAATTAGTTGTTAAATTTTATTGAAAGATAAACTTTAAAAAAAATTAAAAAAGGGCGAGAACTTAGTTAGCAACCATGTTGGCATTCCATAGTTGACATTCCATTTTAAACTTTTCGACTCGGGAGTCTCTTATACAAATTTTATTCGGTTGACACCACTTGTTAAAAAGAAGTTTCCTTCAAGTACACAATTTCAAAAATGCTCTAATTGAATAAGGCAAATTTTATTTTTCTTTATCACTGGTGCTAATATCAAATTTTGCAAAGAAAGATGATGTCCAGTCAGGTTGGACATACCAGTGAAAAGAGTTCATGATCTGAAATTTAGCATAAATTAACTCGATCAAAAAACAAAATACAGATTACGACATGAAAAATGTATTTTTAAAAATGCGGGAAGGTAGTTGCCAATCCAGTTGTCATTCTATAGTTAACATTCCATTTTAATGATATGACATTTAACCCGATCAAAAAAACATAATATAGATTCCTGTAACAAAAATGTACGTAGAAAAACGGCGGGAATACACTTACCAACCCGCTCTAAATTCTATAGTTTACATTACATTTTAATAATCTGGAATTTAACATAAATTAACTCCATCAAAAAAACAGAATGTAGATTCTGGTAGAAAAAGTGTATTTAAACAAACTGCGGGAACTTAGTTGCCAATCCAATACATTAGAAGATTTACATAATCATTTAATAAATTTTAGAAGGAATTTAGAAGGACTGAAGGATTAAGATGGATTAATTAAATTTGAATTTATAGGAATTCTGTGCAATATTTATAACCCCACACAAATCTTTTATTTTAAATAATTTTCTTAGTATTTTGTAGAATTAGGAAATGTACAAATATAATGTTCTTACAATAGACATATAGAAATATTCACGAATTGAAAAATCCTCCCCCCCCACTCCACAATGCCAAAAAAGCTGAAAAAATGCAAAGGCAAAAGAAATCCCCCTTTTAAAAATATTTTTCTTTTGTGTAACCAATAATGCTTTTAGAACACGATAAAGTAATGTATCTAAAACTCATTCTAAACTGTATTATAACTAATCGAGGTATTAAATGAATTTTATAACAAGTTATTTTAATGGTACTTATAAGTACCGTCAGTAGATAAAGGGTTAATATTTAAGAAAAAAAACAATAAGTAATACTAAAAACCAAATTCACGAGTGATCAAGATAAGATGTAATATTCCTTATATTCACTTTCTATACCTGATCATGTTTCAATGGACAAAGTGGCGCCTTTTGCATCCTTATTGTGTCACTTCGGCTAAAAGCATTTCCATTATTTCTTCGCGCAGATTGTCAAAAAAAAAAAAAAAAACGAAGGGTATGTCTAATACGATGCATTGTCCAAGGTGAGTCCAATGATGTTGAAGGTAGAGCATTCACATTTGAAATCAAGTTTGCAACGCACAGATTTACTCGTGTTAGCTGTGATCCAAATTCTGCAGCTCGTAGAAAGCGTGAAAATCTCAATTTCGCATAAATGATGAACCATTCTTAATATCAAAATTACTCGTTTTAAACATGTCCTCTTTTTAAACCTATGTTCGTATTAAACGAGTTCGACTGCATATAATAATCTCGAATGTACATTATTAGAATAGTTATTGCAAGAAATTACTTAATATTTAAGAAAAGACAAAAGATAAGTAAAACTATAAAACAAATTCACGAGTGATCAAGATAAGATTTCCTTATATTCACTTTCTTTCCCTGATCATGTCAATGGACAACGAGGCGCCTTTTGCATCCTTATTGTGTCACTTCGGCTAAAAGCATTTCCATTATTTCTTCGCGCAGATTGTCCAAAAAATAAAAAAACGAAGGATATATCTTATACGATGCACTGTCCAAGGTGAGTCAGTGGAGTTGAAGGTAGAGCATTCACATGGGAGCAGGTTATTATTGCTTCACCGAGCATGGGGGAGCAAGGTTTTTTTTCTGACAGCATCGTTCAATATCGCAGCTGGGTCAGCTCTGATTTGAAACGATGAAACACAGATGGAAAAAGTCAATAAACGAGAACCAGCTCGTTTAGCTGAGTATTTTTTGTGTGAGTGAAAAAGAAAATAAAGATGAAACCATTGTTGAAGCATGTTATTAACCCATTTGATACCTGAATCCCCCCCCCCCCTTATCGAACCACACACACACTCACAGTATTTTGTTTGATTATAACTGCTATATATAAAATAAAGTACTTATTACATTATACTTTTCTAAATGTTCTGTTTATAAATTTGCAAAATTAATCTTTAAAAGGTTTTGAAAGTGAAAATGTCCTCATAAACAAGAACAACAACAACAACAAAAAAGCTGCAAGCAAAATCGAAAAAGTAAAAAAGGACCTTCGTAAAAATCGTCTTCTTCTATCCAACGCAAAAAGAAAAGAAAAAAATATTTAAAAACATTGAAATGCAAACAGAATATTTTTAAAAAATGCTCCCATAGGATTAATATTAGCGCACAAGTTTCTTTGCGCGAGTGAAGTAGCACCCTAAATCCTGCAGTAATTCCTTAATTTGAGGTTCTGTGCGAAGAAATATCGATCCCGTGGAGCTCGGGGTGAAATTAAACAAAGGAAACATCCAAGATAATTTTTTTATATATATATTTTGTCCTAATAATAAAACGATGAACATCTTTCACGCGTTTGATTGTTTTTATGCTTATACTGATGCGCATTAATTCCTTTTTGGCACCCGGCAACTCAATGGTTAACGCATTCATTGGACTGCCACGATACAGTTCAGAGGTTCGGTTCCAGATTTTGGTAAGGTTCACTAACCTTTCATCCCTTTAGGGCAGGGCTTAATTTCTAACAAAAAAATACCGGAGCCCTAATTTTCTGCGGTACTGCCGGTACTAGTACCGTACCGTTCCCCCCTCCCTGTCACTCCAATCTGCATATTTATATTTCATACATTATTGGCAAAAATAAAATTTTTAAATATATCTATCAGCATATACTTAGCTGTCAGCAATTCCACTTTTTAGTTATTACTCCTTCCGAACAGTAATCATTGCTAATTTTAATGTTAATTAATAGCAGAGTTCTGCGATTAAATATGGTAAGGATTATGATTCGGAAATAGAGTTAGCACAAAAAAAAAGAGATAATTCGCAGCTATGGATTTTTTATGAGAAAAATGAATGAAATTTACAGAAATTAATATTTATGTGCTGAAGAACAATGTTTTTCCATTTCCTTTAAATGGTGCATGTCCTAAACTATAATCGATTCCTTCCGGATAACAATCTTTTGTGGTGAGTCAGGGAAAATCAGATTAAATTAAAATTTTGACACTGTTGTCTGAAAGATTCGAGGCTTTTATAGAAAAAGGGTAAACAGTGTTCGATTGTTTTCTATCAGAATAACAATACATGGCAATTAAATGTACAGTCGTGGAAAAAATAAAGTAACCACCCCCTACTAACTCCTCAACAAATTTCGTAGGTAGACGAAAGTTACTGGTACCGAACGATTGGAAATAAAGTCTACTTTTAAATGATGCATATAAAATTTGGTTAGGGGCCATCTACATATTAAAACGAACCCAAACTTCTTTTTTTCAAAGGCAATGCCCAATTTTAACAAGATATTTCAAATCTTCGGTTCAAACTATGCCTAGACACCAAATTTCAAGTCATTTGAATGATAAATTTTTGAATTATAGACATTCAAAATTGAGTGCTTCTAATGTTAAATTACATTTTCACATTTTTATTAATATCTCCTGAAATTATACTCCTAATGGGTTATTTTTTTGTATAGCAATAATATTAAAATACCCAAACATAAATAAGTTGAATTTGCAATTTTTATAATTTTATGATATGAATTATGAATTATGAAATTAATATTCGAAAGAATTATGAATTGCAACCTACAATTTTTTGATGGATTTAGGTTTATGAAGTCCTGCTTTATGGAAATCCAAAATTTCACATTTTTTTTTCCAAGTAGTTTTCAAATTATGCTTAAAAAACGGCAAAACGATGGTTTAAGAGTTTTGAGTTAACATATTTTGAAAATCAGACAAGTATGATAGTTGTATTTTTTCTTTTGCTTGATTTTTTTTATGTTGAAGTAGATCACATTTAATGAATAATGTGCAATTTTGAAGCCCTGAAAAATTTTTTCGTTCTTTGTAGAAAATGTCAAAGTTCAAGGTTGTGACCGTCATTTTTCATGAAAAGTGAAATGCGAGTATGTTTGCAGTACTAAAGCTTGGGAAAGCAACGACATCCCAAAATTCTTTTGTGATGAAATATTAGTATAACACTACCTGCTTAGTATTCGTTTCCATGGGGCATTGTTATTTTACATTGTTATGTTGCCTCAAAATGCAATGAAAATGACGTTTTTGTCCATTTTCCGCACGTATTTTCTTATTTAAGCAATAGTACCCCAAACTTTTTCTTATAGAATATCAAAGTGTAGTACTAGGGCAAGCTAAATAATATAAAACTTTACCGGAATACTGCTGCTGTTAGCAGGAATAGTCTGTTAAATATTCAAAAATTTGAAAATAGGCAGCATTTCAATTAGTCTTTTCTCAAAACAGCATCACGGTTCAATAAAACAAAATATATCACGTAGTAGTTGGAAGTATGTACAAACACATGGAAAAGAAAAAAGAAAAGTGGGGTCTCGTCATATTTTTTATTAAAAAAAATGTCAAAAGTCATAAAAAAGACTGTCATTTATCATACTTTTTCCCTAACAGAAAACGAAACATCCCGTTTCTCTTTCCGCTAGCTATGTTTTTGCCCTTTGAGAAAATGGAATATCCCTTTTTCTTTCCCCTTCCTTGTTCTAAATGGAAAAAAGGGAAATTTAAACGGGATATTTTGACTGTGAATTTTTGTAAATTTTGTTATTTTTTTTTTTTAAATATGACGAGGCCCCACTTTTTTTTCTTTTCCATGTGTTTGTACATACTTCCAACAACTACGTGATATATTTTGTTTTATTGAACCGTGATGCTGTTTTGAGAAAAGATTAATTGAAATGCTGCCTATTTTGAAATTTTTGAATATTTAACAGACTATTCCTGCTAACAGCAGCAATATTCCGGTAAAGTTTTATATTATTTAGCTTGTACTAGTAGTACACTTTGATATTCTACAAGAAAAAGTTTGGGGTACTATTGCTTAAATAAGAAAATACGTGCGGAAAACGGACAAAAACGTCATTTTCATTGCATTTTGAGGCAACATAACAATGTAAAATAACAATGCTCCATGGAAACGAATACAGTCTACTAAGCAGGTAGTGTTATACTAATATTTCATCACAAAAGAATTTTAGGATGCCGTTGCTTTCCCAAGCAACGCACTGCAAACATACTCGCATTTCACTTTTCATGAAAAATGACGGTCACAACCTTGAACTTTGGCATTTTCTACAGGGAAGGGAAAAATTTTTGAGGGCTTCAAAATTGCACATTATTCATTAAATGTGATCTACTTCAACATAAAAAAAATCAAGCAAAACAAAAAATACAACTATCACACTTGTCTGATTTTCAAAATAATGGCTCTTAAGGGACTGTCTATGATAGTAGTGAGTAGATATTTTGAAATTTCGTCAGCCAGGCCCGGACTGGCGCCTTTGGGGGCCCTCGGCTAGAGATTGAAATGGGGCCCCTTACCGGGAAATTTAGAGGGAATACAATATTAGAATATTTATATTTTGAAAATTAGGCTTACGTACCTAAAAACCACATTTAGGTATTTTGTCGCTTGGAAAATATTAGGTTGTATAAATGTAATTTCGTTTTCACAATGAAATTTTTATTGCAATATCTCAACATAAAATAAACGTATCACAAATCAATATATAAGCCATGAAATTCTATGGTTTCTTCTTTCCATCTTCCTGAAAGTTGAACAATACTATTTTGATACCAATCTTTGGATTTTTAAGCAAAAAAGCCTAGAAAACCTCGTTCCAGATCGTCAGCATTACACAAGCGTCTTCTCCCAAAAATGATGCCATAGAATGGGACATGTGACAGACCGAAGGAGCAAGGTCCGTACTATGTGGGAGATGTGGTAAAAATTCAATTCCGTCAAGCTCTTCTACTTTATTGCGAGACTTATGTGGTCTTCCAGATTAACAAGTGATTGCCTCTCACTTCTGGGTTTCATTTTAAGTGACATCTCCCTTAAAAAGTTTGAACCAATTTTGGACCGTACGTTTGCGGATCCTGTCATCCCCTTCAACTTCTCGAATTTTACGAGTTGCTTCAGTAACTTTATGACCAATTTTAAAATAATGTCTTAAGATGGATAATATTTCAATATTTGTATCAGCCATTGCCATTGCATCAACCTAGAAATAGATAAAAGATTAGATATTAGCGTAATATAATATGGATGAACATATACTCTTTAATATATCATTTTGCCAGGGGCGCCATTTCAGAATTTTCTTGAGGGGGGGGGGGGCAAAGATTTTTTTTGAGGGAAGTTATATAGCTAAAGGTAGGATTCGGGCGTCAGCCCCCCCCCCTTCCCCACCGCCAAACGAGAAACGTAAACTGAATCATGCTTACAAAAACAGTGAAAACTTTGAATACGGAGACTCAAGAACCAATGAAATATTTCGTTTTAAACAGGTTTTCGTCTTAGCAGGTAAAATTTCAATATATTGAATACGAAACATTTTCGTTTTAGACGGGATTCTATTATAGGTTCCATTTTTACAGGTATTCTTAAAGACTGTTAAACCATCCACTCTATAGTATACCTCTGAAAAGAGATGTATTACATTAAAACTTGTGAAAACGAAGCCTGTCTATAACAGAATTCTTTCTCAAATGGGAAAAAAAATCAAATTTCGATGAAAAAACAGCATACAATTATACTTGCTAAGACAGAGACCTGCCTAAAATGGAACTTTTTTCTTTTCTCTTTCGACTTTTTTTTTTCAGGTTTTATTACAGGGGTGCCATTTCAAGAGCTTCCTGCTGAAGGACAAGGAAAATTTTTTTTTGAGGCACAGCGAACGTGCAGAATTGCACAATTTACAAAAATGCACAAATTTCACAGAAAATGGTAAAATCCCGCACAATAAAAAAAGATCTGTGTGATTTTGTCTCCTTAACTTCTTTCATGGACGTATGATTTTTCTGCGAATTTTTTTAATTTTCGTGAAAGTCCACGATTTTTTTTCTTTCGAATTCCACAAAATCAATTGCTAATTTCATCAGAGATTGCGAAAAGAAACACAGATTTCGTCAAACAATTGTACAAACTAAAATATCGAATTTTGTAAAAGGATTGCGAAAAAATCGCGAATTTCGTCAGAAGATTGCACAAAAAATCACGAAAATTTAATGAAACAATCGAGGGGGATTTCTTCAAACGATCGTGAAATAAGATACAAAATTTCGTATAACTATCGCGCAAAAAATTACAATTATTAGTCGGTGGTGGAGAAAAATAATCACGAATTTCAACAAATGATCGTAAAAAAGAATCGCAAATTTTGTCAAAAGATCACAGAAACAAATATTGGAATTTCTTCAATTTGTCGCGGAAAAAGATTGTGAATTTCGACAAATGGTCGCGAAAAAAAAAAACAATTTTGATAACGGCTGCAGAAAAAAATCGTGAATTCCGTGAAACGATCGCGGAAAAAATCGCAAATTTCGTCAGATGATCACGAAAAAAGAATCATGAAATTCAATCAGCCATGAGATAATCAGCCCGCGAACGTCATGAATACGTCGCGAAATTTGTAACTTTTGTGATCTATAGCGATAAGAAAATTCTCATTAGTGATTTTCTGCAAGTAAAGGTAAGGTGAAACGTTAATTGTTTCGGATTGCGTTTTCACTATTTTGAGATGGGTTCGTGTTAATACTATTTTTCAAAGAAATCCTGAATATTTTTTAGATGAAAAAGATACATATTTGAACATTAATGAATCGTATATACATACAGTAGAATATCTTTATGACGCAATTCTCCATATAATGCACTGCACAACTTTCTCAGATGTAAACAATGAATTCTGTAGTTAACAAGCACCTATATTCCCATATTATAAAAAATTGTGACTTTCTACAGAACTAAATTTGATATATTATTTCGACTTTATACCCTTAATTCAGGACTTTTTAATGAAAAATTTGCTATTATTACAATAAACAGTTTTGAAAATGAGTAATATAATGAGTGGTTTGGTCCAGATATACTTGAATCTTATAAAGTTAATTTAAGAATGTGTGGGATGATCTATATTATGCTAAAAATTATTATCTGGATAACTTCTGGAAACAAGGAAAACAGTATAAAGATACTCTAATGTATTTTGATATATTTCAGACATATTTGGCCATGTTTACAAGGTAAATTTAATGATATGTGAAATGTGATCCAAATAACACACAACCTTGTGTTTTTAGGTTTGCGTTATAAAGATCTTCTACTATATCTTCATTTTTCTACATAAAAGGTAAAGTTTATATTAAAAATATAATTGCAGATTTCTTTTACAATAATTGTATTAAAATATGAATTAATTTTCTTTCATTTCGGGTCGGGTTGTCTTTCAATAGAATCTTTTTAGCGGTTTTCATATTTACATGAAATTACAGTCCTGCGTCAAGATAGGTAGACGTATTTTCTTCGTTGCGAGTGAGGTTACAATTTAAGTTTTTCGGATTATACTTTATCTCTTTCGGTCGGAATCGGGATGACCTGGTTTTTAATAAGGAAGTCCTGAATATTTTCCAAATGAAAAACTATAGATTTGACTATTGATGGTGGCCCATAGTAATAACCCAAGTGTTCATTTCTGTACATAAGGGACAAAATTATAGATTACTTTATTATAAACGTGTTAAAATATGGAGTAATTTTCTTTTATTACTATTACTAAAAGATATTATCTTTTACTTTGGGATTTGGTGGAAGTCTGTCGGTTTTTGAGTTGAAGAAATTGTTTTGTCGGGTGCGCGCAGACTCCATTCCTAGGCGTCGAACAATTTAAAGCGTGTACCATATATAATATGATTTAATAAAGCAAATAATTAAATAATTTGGGAATTTGCAATGATGGCAGTAAATATAATGTGACACTAATAATCCAAAAAAGCAAAAAAGTCGGATAATTAAGAACTTGAATTATATTGGCCCCTCCAACCTCCCCCCCCCCCCCAAAAAAAAAGAAAGAAAAAAAACAATCAGAAAAACTTTACCCCTGAATTTCTAGCCATGAGGGGACTATTCCTATGATCAAGTTGTACACAGCTGAGAAGCAATTGATAAAAGAAAAAGTCTCTCATGCATTTTTTAAATTAGCCAAAGTACGATATATGTCTCACCTTCAGAAAGTTCGAATAGGAAATTTTTTTTGATAATTATTAGTTTCTATGCATAAAGCATTTATTTAATGCATATGTTTTTAGTGCAATCAAATCTGATAAATTATTTTAGCGTTTGAGCAATTTTTTAATTTTTGTTTGAGTTTGACACAGGGACGGATCCAAAGAATCGTTTTTTTTTTTTTTTTTGGGGGGGGGGGGGGGGGGCGATACCGAATGGCATATAATCAACGTAGTCATAATTTCTGTTGCTCAAATAATTCATTGCAGTTAATTATTAAATGAATATGAAATAATTAATGCGATTTTGAAATATTTTCAGACTCTCGATTATCCGACATCCGATTAACCGAAACACTCGGTTATCCAACACTCTTATAATATAATCCCGCCCTCTCATCAAAATATGGTTTATTGTTACTTATTAGGTCGAAAAATTAAAAACGTTATAACAGAATTTATTTATTAAATGTCTTATTTTTTTTTCATTTTACTCTTGCACTGTGGTAATTATTTATCTTATTTTTTGTTCTTTTACTTATAGTGAAGTTTTAACAACGTTAATAACATAAGCCTGCGATGATTGTGTTTTTTAACTTTTGATAATTGATTTTGATGTATTTTTTAGCGCTGAATCCGAAAATGACCTTCATTTTTAGCCATCACGTCGCGATTTTCGCAAATCGTAAATTCCAAAGTTAAAAAGTAAAAAAAAATAGCGAAAATCTCTCAAAGCAATTTGTCAAAGCCTTAACAAAAGAAGGTAAATGTTTTGCGACAACTTTCCCAGCCTTATCAACCGCCAAAATAAAAGAGGATACCGATATGAACCCCATAGGGATGATTAAAGGAAAAGCGCAAAGCAGAGCATGAGCAGTTCAAAGAAATTTCCACCACGTATGGAATAAAATTATAAGGATTTTAAATACACAATATTTTACATGTTTAACTGTAAAAATGCATAGTATAAGCAAAAAAAAATGAATAAATTATTATGAAATAAAGTTACGCCTATTTTATAGTAGCAGCATAGTTGCCAACTTGTACGGATTGGCCGTACAATGTACGGATTTTGTTCTAAGTGTACGGTTGTACGGATGAACAGTACGAATGAACAGTACGAATGTACGGTTTTGCGCGCAGAAAAATGCTAATTTTGTCAAAGATCGCGTGAAAAAACGCTAATTTCGTCAAAGATCACGTAAAAAAGCGCTAATATCTTCAAAGGATCTCGACAAAAGCCCTAATTTTTGAAAGAAAAAACGCGAATTTCGTCAAAGATCACGGGAAAAAACACTAATTTCGTCGGGGGATTGTGAAAAATACGCATCAAATTTCGCGGGAAAAACGCGAATATCATCAAAGATCGCAGGAAAAAACACGAATTTTATCAAAGATATTTGAAAAAAAAATTGCCAAAGGATCTCTAAAAAAAACGCGCATTACGTTAAAAATCGCGCAGAAAAACACTATTTTTGTCGAAGGATCGTGAAAAGAACGTGAATTTTGTCAAAAGTCGCAGGAAAAACATTAATTTCGGCAAAAAATCGTGAAAATAACGCGAATTTCGTCAAAGATCGCGGGGAAAGAACACTAATTTCGTCAAGGGATCGTGAAAAAAAAGCTAATTTCGTCAGAAAACGCGTAAAAACGCTAATTTCGTCAAAGGATCGCAAATATCGTCAAAGATTACGTAAAAAAACGCGAATTTTGTCGAGGATCGCGTAAAATTTTGAAATTGACATGTTGGCAGGTATATGTAGCAGATTTTCCCAATATTTCGATTTTTTAAAAATTTAAAAATTTGCGATTTGTGAAAAATCCTGACGTGATAGTATTGTAAAAAATGAAGGTCATTTTTGGATTCAGCAGTAAAAAATACATAAGAACCAATTATCGAAAGCTGAAAAACATAACCATCACATCCATTTTTTAATATCAGATTTCTGAAAGAGGATAATCTCTGAAAAAGTTTCCCCTTCAGAAATCTGAAGGGGCCTTAACTTCCTTGAAAGTCAAAATGTGTCATCTAAGTGGTCGTTCGCAGGTCAAGGGATCGCAAAAAAAACGCGAATTTCGTCAAAGTATCCCGCAAAAACGTGAATTTCGTCAAAGGATTGCAGAAAAAACGCGAATTTCGTCAAAATATCGCAGAAAAAACGCAAATTTTGCGAATCAATTGCGGAAAAAACGCTAATTTCGCGAAAGAATTGCGCAAAAATGCTAATTTCGTCAACAGATCTCGGAGAAAATGCAAATTTCGTCAAAGAATCGCGAAAAAATACGCGAATTTCGTGAAAGGGCCGCGAAAAAACGCATGGAGATTCCCCTAGGCATGCATCCACGGTAGGGGGATCTATCGGGGCTGTAGCCCCTCCCCCCTAAGATATAAATCCAACGCTTTTAACGGCAGTTTTCGAGGAACAGACAGACGACAAACAAACGAAAACCAAACACATTTCGGTGTCAATGGTAAACCTCACTAACGCTTCGGCAATTTGTGAACAAAAAAGGATTATGTCCTGTCAAAAGGCATATGGCGCCATGATTTTTGACACTATGAGTTGAGGTGGGGGGCGATGCCACTTCGTATACCTTTTGTTGAATCTGTACAACAGAAATTGACAACGTTATGTAGATCCCTTTAAAGTGTTGAAACTGTTTCGTTCTTTCAAAGAAGTTTCAATTCTAATTTCTGTATAACGATATTTTTGAGGAGTGCTTTATTGTTTGAGAAAAGAATGGGATTCATGGCAATTTCCAAAGAAAGAAAGAAACAAGAAAAAGAAAGGTCCTTTGAAAAATTCAAGCATCTTAATGTTGTCGGAAGAAAGCCACTAATGTGCAAAAAATATACTGTTATTGCCACCCACATTGGTATATTTCAAGGGGTATTTTATGAATGAACAAAAAAGGATTATGTCCTAATCCTATTCAGTTAAAATCTAAAATGCGTATGGTGTGTTGATTTCTTAAAAAAGGACTTGGTAAATTTGTTCTTCCCTTCTTTGCCCCGATCGACCCCCCCCCCCCCCCTCGTGGATGTGCGCCTAGGGGAGCCTCCTCACTGTGCTAATTGTGCGGTTTTTTTCGCGGCCTTTTACGAAATTCGCGTTTTTTCAGCGATTCTCTGGCAAAATTCGTGTATTTTTTCGCGATTCTTTGAAGAAATTTGTATTTTTTCAGAGATCTGCTGACTAAATTAGCGTTTTTTTTGCGCGATTCTTTCGCGAAATTAGCGTTTTTTCCGCAATTGTTTGGCGAAATTCACGATTTTTCTGCGATCCTTTGACGAAATTCGCGATTTTTTCATGGTCCTTTGACGAAATGCGCGATCCTTTTACGAAATTGGCGTTTTTTGCGCGATACTTTGACGAAATTGGCGTTTCTTTTGCGATCTTTTGGCCTGCGAACGATTCACGAAATTTATTTTTTTCGTGGACCATTTGTCGAAATTCGTGATAATCGGTGGACTTATATGATTTTGGGGGGCGATCGCCCCGATCGCCCACCCCCCCCGTGGATCCGCGCCTGGTTTGACAATTGATGATTGATAAATTTTCTGAAAAATCAAATTCCTTGGGGGGGGGGTATTGCCCCCCCCATCCCCCCTCAAATGGCGCCCCTGCATTTTGCACTGATCGTTAATTATAAGATAGTGCCGTCTATAGCCATTCATATAGATATAGAGGTATCCTAAACACGAAAATACTTTTGATAGACCCTAACACTTGAGTAAAAAAATAATCTTCTTCTGTTGTACTTTACTTACTTTCATAATAAATATTTATATTATTTAATAAGGAAAGGGCATGATTACAAATAAACACTTCCGTCAACCAATCTACCAACTACATTTTTGTTATAACGATCATTACAGGAATAGTCTTGGCGACGTAGGCCAATCATATCAGAGCCCTGTTAAACGTAGACCAATCAAATTTCCCTAGTTCATGTGTACAGTAGGAGTAATAAAGAACGGACAGGTTAATCTTGATGATCCACAGTAATTCGACCAAGAGTGACGTCAGCTGCCCTTTCCTTATAATACAGTACCTAAAGTAGTTCCATATTTGAAAAAAATAAATATACTAATTAATTACGAGTTGTTTGTAACTCAAAAATGAGAGGGAGAAATGTCTTTAGTTTTACGCAACCAAATGACTCTGTTGAAGCCATAGTAATCTAAATCCTACTATAATACCTAAGTAAATATTAACGAGAACGAAAAATCCTGCGTCCAGCAAAGATTATGTAATATTTTCCAAGACATTCAGAAACTATAATAAAACTTTACAGTTTATTAAGGTGAAAGATGTCTAAATGGAGAATTTAGAAAATGCGTAATACAGCTGTTCTGCAATTACTGAAATTACCATAAATAATCGCAAAAATATCCGAATTTTTTGTGCAGCCCTCTATATGATCTGTAGATTTGTATGTATATTACGTTGTATGCTAAAAGTCTGTTAAGTTAGACGCATAGTGCAGTTAAAAATTTCTACCCAGCCAGCAATGTCCGCCAATAAATGAAAATGCACTTGAGACCTTTTGTGTAGCCCTGTATATGATCTATAGAACTTATATTCGCCAAGTAATATGCAAAAAATAGTTAAATTTTAAATCGCATACCACAACTGAAAACACACTTACAACATTATTCTTCATATTCAGCACCGTAGCCAAATACTTTTGCGTGTCCCTGTAAATGAGCAATAAATTATATGCATACCAGATTCTACAATAAGAGCTTTGTAGTACACCCCAGTGTTACACATAAATTTCAATATCCTTAAAAATGTGTAATATCATTAAAATGCATCGTAAACGATGTTTCCCCATAGACCGTCATGTAACGGAATACTTTTGAGTGTTCCTGTAAATGAATCGAAATGTTACACACTTCATTTTCAATACCGAACATGCCATATTGAAAAAAAATAATAATGTCCTATTTAATTTTGATTTAATTGTTACAAATTGTAAAATAGATTTTATAAAAAAGAGAAAAATGACTCTACTATACCTTGGTAGAGATACAGCGAACTAAGAAAGGTTATGAGATTTGTGAATGGCTGTTTACTAACCAAAAAACTTTTTGGCCAGTTCCTCACTGATCCTGGCTACGTCATCTATAAAAACATCTTTATCCAAATTATAAAATATGTCTCTTTCTACAAAAGAAGATTAGACATGATTTGACTTAACCCCTTAATTATCGCTCCCGTGATATTCACGGGCTGTGTCTTTTATTCAGATTGTTTGATTCCCACCAGTTTTATAAAATAGTGTAATCGGCTTTATTATGGTATCATTTTACCTGTCATTAAATAAGGTGAATACTTCTTTTTCAAAAAAGTGGTGCCAATAAGCAATTTGAATTTTTAAATCGTAATTTAATGCGACCGTTAAGGGGTTATAGTAGATCTAAGTCGATTCTTAACTATTTTAAGTTTAGAAAATACCCTTTCACAGATGACTTTTCCACAAGGTATGGTTAGTACAAACTTGTAAGCTACATGCAGGTTGGTAAACATTCAAGATTGTGTGAGAGTTCAAAAATAACAGAAAAGCACAAAAAACATTGTTTCTTGTCAGAGAAGTAACCATAATTTATTTTGTCTTCTTCAAATTCAGATTCCACATCGTCATATTCACAGATTTCTTCAGCTCCATTCAAAGATTGTCTTGTTTTCTTTCAATGTTATTTTTTTCAGCCATTGTAAAACTTTCATACTGATCTACAAACTATTTCAGCTCTATCAATAATTGATTTCTTTCAACTTTACAAAGTTTAGAAGTACTACAAAGGACTTCCGTTGGAAAACTATATAAAGCATTACGATTTCATTAATTTTCTTTTGTTCTAACTACGAATCAGTCGACTAAATCTTCCTTCGGTACTTGTATTGGCACAATCTAAAACACTGAAAAAGACCAGTTTATAGTTTTGAGCAGTTGAGATTCCAGGAACTTCGTCTATTGATTTTTCAACAGGCATTACCCGACTTCTACATAAATATTGTTATCTTCTAATTTGCTATTACCTGTACTTGCATAATATTTTGTTTTTGAATATAGAACATGAAAGTATTTATTTATCACTCCTTTTATCCCTTACTTGTTGAAGCAGCTTCTGTACCAAATTCCAGGTTGTAGAATAGTCTTACTTTATAGTATTTTATCCCTTACTTTATACTCCTTACTTTAAAGTTTTACTTTGTAAATAATTTGAAGTAAGAGATGTAAGAAGGAATTAATCTAGTAAAACAATATACATAAATAGGTTTTCAAATTTAGACTATTTACTAATCAAATTTCTAGCCATGAATTTAGATTTGCATTCAAAACTTCCATTTGACATTTCTTTTAAAACGGTAATAAAATGAAATAGTTCCCTGTGTTTACACTTTCCTCACATCTTAAAATTAATTCCCTTATCGATAATCGAAGAAAGAGTTTTATATTTGCTCCTCCATCTTGTGGCTCTTATTTTTTTGCAGCCTGTGCAGTTTTTCATGTGCAGTATGTTTTCTTTTTGTTTCCCTCTCCCATACGGCCATTCTGTTTTTAGATAAACTTAGAAAAACGACAGATTTTTACACCAACTAAATAAGTTTTCTGCTAGGAGCAACGTTACTGTTGAATCAAGTACTACCAAGTTAAGTACAGTGAGTGTAAATAAATCATTTTTTCCTTTTTCAACTGAACTTGTAGATCCATTATAGCAGCCTTTCACATTTGTTGCTCTTTCAAATGAACACAAAATAATAATTGATGTTGCAATATCACACATGGCTAATTCTGATTTTATAAGTTCGTACAAAGTCAATCCACATGAATCATCGACAACTGTTATTTCTAAAAGTCTTACAGCTGAATCTAGAGTAGTATGTGATACAGTTAAATGTTAGTTTAATAAGCAAAGGTTAGATATTAAGTTAGGAATATTAGCATGAACTACATCTCGCTTCGTAAGCACGAAGATAACAACTACGCGGGACATACGAAACATTTAGGAGGTTGCAGTCAAATTCAAACAGTCTCAGTCATAGTTTGTACAACTTAAAATAGGGCAAATTACCTTTTCATTTGCAGAATAAAAGCATTTTTAAAAACCAGATTCCTACGAAATACAGCTGAGTATATGCGAATTGAAGGAATTACAAAAAACTTTTGGCGATTTTTTTCAGCTGTCTTGCCAATCCTGGCTACTATTTTCAGCAGAAATTGAGCATGAGCAGTAAATCTCCGTAGGGGGAGGCTTTGCTGTTGCAATCAGCCAGGAACATGGAACATGTGTCGCGATGTGCTCTAAACCTAAGCTTATGAGCACTGCACAGAGCGCGATGAGTAAATCAGTACACCTCCTCCGTTTCGCTAACGACACGATGCCACCACCGACGCTACTACATAGGCTCCCATAAACAAAAACCAACTGGCAATTGCTTAAAATTGATTGTAAATGCGTAAGATTATGTGATAACAGTAAAATTATTCTGATGTAACAAGTTATGAAGTAATATATCCATTTTTGGAGGCCCCTCCAGGGCCCTTTTACATAAGCTACCTAGAGGTCTGCACGGGCCCGGGCTTGGCCCGAGGCCCGTACCCGGCCCGACCCGGCAGAATTAGGACAATTTTTTCAACGGGCCGGGCCGGGCCGACAGACAAAATAAACGGGCCGGGACGGGCCGGCAAAAAAATTAATCGGGCCTATCGGCCCGATATAAGAATTTAAGCGAAGCAGATAAAATACGAGCCATTTTCAATGAATATGATTTTCTCGAGATGTATAAATGTGCGTCACGAGCCGATGCGAGTTTAACAACATCAATACAGAAATGTAACGCGTCCATCGTAGAGATCGGCATCGTACAGTTACAAGATGTCTGATTCCGAGTTTAATTTTTTTTCAGCAGACTCGTGCCGGGAAGGAAGTGGTCTTAATCGATCTCAGGATGTGTAGAACAGTCATTTTGTTTTGTAATATTAATAGTGATAATGAACTTCTCTTAACAGTATCTTTGGAAATATACCTTAAAGTGGTTCTCATATTCACTGCTCAACAATGCAAAGCTTTCAAACACATGTTTCTGAAAAAAACTTTAACTATAAAGGCATAAAATTGACAGGCCTGCCTATTGAAGGCATTTGGAAACGAATAGCTTTTTCCATATTTAATAAATTACTTACAGAGATAACAGCGATTCCTGTCACGTGACTGTACGTTTTTCTCCTTTACTGTGCTATCGCTTCCGGAAATTCGATTCAAAACGCTAACTTTGACAGTATTTTCAGAAAGATATATTGCTTTTATCTATGAAAAAAACGACATTTACATAGCTCTTGAATAAGAATACCTGCCAATCTTACGCGTTTCCGAAAAGAAAAGACTTCATAAATGTGTCGAAATGTAGCTCCTTTGGATTTGAGAAAAGTCTTAAAAATGAGAGAAATATTTTCACAAATCTACTTTTTATTATACAGCTTCAAATGTTATCTTGTTTTTAATCCTTATTCTGAACTACATTAATCTTTTAATGAATCCTTATTTCCATTTTGAAATGTCTGTAGACACGATGACTGTAAGTAATCGTTAATGTTTATTATTGTGCGTTTTCTGTTTTGCGAACATCATAGTAATGTAAAATATACTGTAAAATGTTCCCATAAATATGTATGTAGTATTCATTAAAAGAATCTTAATTGTATGTTGAGAAAAAACGGATTTTTTTTTTTTTTTTTTTTTTTTTTTTTGTAGAAATTGTATCTGACTGGGCCCGTTTTCATTGATTTTTGTACGGGCCGGGCCGGGCCGGGCTCGGGCCGAACTTCCAATTTTTACAACGGGCCGGGCTCGGGCCGAACTTCCAATTTTTACACCGGGCCAAGATAGCTTTCGTACGGGCCGGGCCGGGCCCGGGCCTGGAAATTCCGGCCCGTGCAGACCTCTAATGCTACCCTAAAAAAAAAATCCAACTGGCAACTGCTTAAAATTGATTGTAAATGCATAAGATTACGGAAAAATTACTAGGAAACGGTCAAATTATTTTAATGTAACTAGTTATGAAGTAGTATATCCATTTTTGGAGGCCCCTCCAGGGCCCCCTTACAAAGGCTACCATACACAAAAACCAACTGGCAACTGCTTAAAATTGATTGTAAATGCATAAGATTACGGGAAACTTACGGGTAAAAAGAATTATTCAAATGTAACTAGTTATGAACTAGTATATCTATTTTTGGAGGGCCCTCTGGGGCCCCCTTGTGCCGGGGGCCCTCGGCGATCGCCGACTAGCCGACCTGGCCAGTCCGGGCCTGTCGTCAGCTATCCTGTAATCTAGCAGTCTTCAATGACTGAGTAGCACTTAAGAAGCCTTGATCAAGAAAGGGGCTCTCTCGAACAACAATCCAGTACCGAACTTCAGTTTGGATACAACCCCTAAAATACGCTCGTTTTAAAATAATTAATTTCTCGTAAACTTATCGTACGAATTGCATAAAAATTTCTTTTTAGGCTAATTGAAGGGTGTAGAGTTCATTATGCGTATCAGAATTGCGTACTGCTATTGAAAAAAAAACAAAGTAATGGTTCGTTTTAATATGTAAATGGCCCCCTAAGCAAATTTTATATACATCATTTAAAAGTAGATTTTATTACCAATCGTGTGGTACCAGTAACTTTCTTCTATGGTAATTTTTTTCAGAGTATCAGAGTTAATAAGGGGTGTTTACTTTTCTTTTCCACGACTGTACTTACAAATGAAAGTGACTTCGTAAATGTATAGAACAGAGTCTTAGCATGGGCAGCGTACATGATACAAAATAAATACTCGTACTTAATAGAAGACAAAAAACCTCAAACAAACAAAACCTCAAGCTGATTCTCGTTGGCTAAAAACGGAAAATATTCTTTTCAGATCAGACATCTAAATAAAAAATAAAATAAACCAGCCAATTAAAAATTATCCTACTGTCACAAGAGAAAATCAAACTCAAAGCAAATTCATTGTTCACTCTCTTGACTCGTTTTCAACAAGTCGCCGCCATCAATGCCATAAATTTGCAAATATCACTAGAATAGAAAAACGCGATTTCTGTTTTCCCTTCATTCTGATCAAAATAGCATTAAAATGAACAGAATAGAATACAGTAGAACCTCGATTATCCGAAGTAATTGGGACCGACCACCTTTCGGAAAATCGAAATTTTTGGATTATCGAGAATGCTTCAATTTTAAGATTAAGGAGAAATATATGCACTATTTCTTATCATGGTAACAAGTGCTTAACAAAAATAAAGCAACAGCAAAATAGAAACAAGAATAAATTACCTGAGCTTTAATTTTGAAATTAAGTACCTTTTACATGTTTCACAAGGGTTTGAAACAATGTTTTATGTTTGTAGCAGTTTCGATTGCCTTTGCTTTGAAGCTCTACCACGAAGTTTTAAAATATTATTAGTTTTCCAGTATCACAGTCTTTCTGCTACTCCAGCCATGCCAAATCTTTTGCAAAACATTCAAAAGCTTCAGGATCGCTAATTTGTTCGTTTTCTTCGTTCGTTCCACTCCGCAGCTTACGGAAGCTCAAGTTAAATTAAAAGGAATTCTGAGAAAGGGGATCGAAAATATTTATAAATATCGAAAATAAATTCCAAAATCGATTTTGAACGCAAGGAGTGTGATAGTAAAAAAAAGGGGGGGGGGGGGCTGTAAAAATGGATTTCGGTTAAACGAAAGTTTCGGTTAAAAGAGGTTCGGATAAAATAGGTTCTACTGTACGTAATTTATAAGGAGGAAAAGTTTTTTTTTTCTATACATGAATAAATAAAATTCTGAATGTAGGACAGATTGAGCTTGAGACAGTCCAAGTTATAGAAAGAACGCACCTCATTTGCCACGTTTGACATACAATTTCCGACTTGATTTTTTATGCCACAGAATAGAGGGATGGGAACCTAGATCAGTCCAAGTAAATATTTTCGAATTAACTTACGAAATGTCAAAAACATTAAAAACTATATTCACCACAGAACGTTTGTTCACCGTACTTGTGCTGTCATCCGTCTTAAATTTCTATTTTTTCACCTTTAGAATTTTGATTACAGACTGTATCTATTTTTTTACACCAAATTAAAACTTTTAATCTATTTTAAATCACTCAAATTATTCAAATCAGAGCAAGTTTTAGTGATAAAAAGTTCCACTTTTTCAAGTTTATTCCAAATATTAAAAACTTACCGGGAAATCATAGAAGAAATCTTTTCCACCAATATCAAACGTATGTTACGTTGTCATTTGTCAAGTAAATCAGTCAACATTAAGCGGTTGCTTTTACTGATTTTTTAATTTTTATTTATTTATTTTTGTTACTGTATGGGTGTTAGCATTTTGTTTACACAGAATAAATACTTTTTAAGCTGAATAATTGGTTAGAATTCTCTCAAACTATTCTAATGGTATTCCCAATCTATTCTCTAAAATCTCTTTCAAATCAGAACAAATTTTGACATGCAAAAAAATCCACATCTTTTAAGAAGGTCCGGGACACAAAAATATTTAAATTTTCTAAGAAAATGGCATTGCAGAACAGAAAATATAATTTTTTTCGTTTTGGTTTGTTTTCAAGATTTATTTTTCAAGCAATGGTTGTCATCGAAACGACTTCTTGTGAAAGTGCTTCAACATTTCTCGTATTTTAATTGAAATAACTGAAAAACCGTTAAAGATAAATGGTTCAAACTTGGAACATGTCTATTTTAATAACTTTACTTTAATTTTGATTCAGCAAATTCGAAAGAAATATTTACTTTTGAAAAAATATATATATTTTTTTTAAATTATATCTTTTTTTTTTTTTTAAGATTTTTACTTTAAATATTTTCTATTTTTTTAAATTAATATTTTTAAAAAATGCGGAATCAAAATTAAAACTTATACATTTCTGTTTATTTAAATGAAAAAATAATAAATTCTACAAATAATATTTCGAGTTATAACGATTTTAAATTACCCCACTTTTTTAACAATTTTTAATTTTTAATTTTTTTTTTTAAAAATTATGAGAAGTTTTATCATGTGATTTTGTTTACAAATGATATGGTTAACCATCACAAAAAATTTCAAAATTTTAACTCAATAAATAAAAATTATTTTAAAATGTGTCCCGGACCCCTTAACGTATTCAAGTCATTCATTAGGTGCGTTCGTAATTATATAAATACGTAGCACCCATAGTCGTCGTTCAGTCCGTCTGTCTGTCCGTCAGTCCGCATATAACAGAGCAAAAACTGCCCGACCGAATGGTCTGAAATTTTAAATATATAACTGTTGCAAAATTTTGTCGAGCCATTTGAAATTTTATGAAAATCGGATGCATAGTTTAATTACAGGGACAGTCAAAAGTTTTCCGTTACATTACGGCCAATGGGAAAAAATTATTGCAAGTGCATTTTAATGATGTTACAGCCTTCCGAATGGTCTGAAATTTTAAATATATAATTGTTGCAAAATTTTGTCGAGCCATTTGAAATTTTATGAAAATCGGATGTATAGTTTAATTACAGGGACAGTCAAAAGTTTCCCGTTACATTACGGGGAATGGGAAAAAAAATATATTGCATGTGCATTTTAATGATGTTACAGACTTATGCACTTATGAAGTTAAAAATATATACATTCAGTGCAATATGGGGTGCAAAAAATAATTATAAAACTAGTTATAGTACGAACGCACCTCATTTGCCACGTTTGACGAGCAATTTCCAACTTGTTTTTGTATGTTAAGGGGACAGTAAAATTGATCAAAAAATCGATTTTTGTTTTTTAATATTAAATGAAAGCCTGTTTAATTGTGAATGTTTTTACACCTCATTTGTACCCATACGGTAATTATATCGCGAGATATTGTAAATTTTGTTAATACACCCAGCACAATTCTCCACACAAATGAAAATTTTAAGAGGCTTTTTCTCCATGTTCCTATTTTCTTCACTTTCCTGATTTAAAAATGCTAAGATTTCTTTTGTATTTGAGATAGAGACTTAAACTTTTTTGTACATTTATTATTTATGTGAGAAATCTGCGCATGGAATTAGCCTTCGGGTTATTATTATTATTTTTTCAATAAAAGTATATGAAGATGTGTTAGATTTCATCGTTTTACACTACATATATTAGTACAAAAATTATATTAAATGTGTATCAAAAAATCCATGCGCAGTCTTGTGTAATACACATTTGAAAATCTAAAATAAAAATAATTGGGCAAAAATATTCATATTTTAAAAAAGATTTTAAAAAATTCAAATTTTCTTAAAGTTTTTAAAAATTTTAATTAAATATGCAGTTATTATTTATTTATTGCAAAATGTTCTTTTCGTTAAACATTGAAATGCAATGAGTTCACCATTTGAACTATATTTTTTTAAATAAAAGAAAATTGTTCGAAATGTAAACTGACCCCTTAAAAGATTCACTGCTCATGTGCGGTGTTTTTCATTTTGTTTGCTATAGATTCATTGTGATAAATATTATGTGATTTTTAACGAAGAATATGTAATCACGCGAATAAAAAATTTTCTTTTTATAAAATTATATATGAAAATCATTTAAGGGTGTTCTCAAATCCAAAAAGGCAACTTTCTGACATAAGTTTTAATTTATTTTTGTTCGAAAATGCATGAAACTAGCTGGTATTGTTGTTCAGAAACTATGTCATTGAGCTGTTTTTTCCATTTTTTTGCAAACATAATAGATCTTTCAGAAAATAGAGTCAAAGTGGGCGTTTTGAGTCGAATTTCCGATCGAAGGCAGAAAGAGCACTCAAGAGCGGGCGAAAACGTGTTTGTCACGTGATCGAAATTGCTTATAACACAATAGGTAATTGATTGATTAAAAAATGGAAAAAACAGTTCAATTTCAAATCACTTCCATGGCCAGGCCTTCCTATTTTTATAGCTTTCCGTTAAAAAATGAATTTGTAAGTGTGTCAAAACGTTTTGCGCTTGTCGAGCAGAGCAGTTGAAAACAGCCTTAAAATCATCAAGCTAAATTAAAATTTGCTAATAAATACCTTTATTCAGATCGCCATGTATCATCGATCAGACGGCTACAATCTCAAGATCTATAACGATGCAAATATTTTCCCCAAAAAGAATTTAAATTAAAACTGGTAATAAAAAAATCCCGAGGTCTCATGTATAATGAAATTAAGTGTAATAATAAAAATGGATATGTGTGAACGTGAATTATTTTATACTAATGTTTCTTATTCTGCAGAGCACCTCTTTCCGCATTTTAAAGTAGCTCCATTGGAGGCTGAATCATTGCATATATTCTCAGTGCGTAAAAAGATCTTTTTTGGTTCTCGGATAATGAAGGGCAAATGAAATCTTGATTAATAAGTTACTCTACTATTTTTAAAATCAGTCTGTAAAGGTTCTTTGCAAAGTAACATTTTTTCCTGGCTATTTGGGATTTTGACATTTTCTTCTTATGTAATGAGATGACCTACGTCTCTGGTAGTATAATAGTTATTTACTGGCTTTATTGAACATTTGGTGCTACTTGAAACTTTGCTTTATTTTAACCACTTTTCTGGCGGCAGGGCGTGAGTTTTACTTTTGAGTTTTACTTTTATTATTTGTCACTGTATTTCTGAGGCTAATCCCCTGTCTGTAGTTTTGCTGATCGCAGAGGTTACTTTTCTGTCAAGGGTTTATGCCTATGGCATTTTTGATTGGCTCCCTGGCAGAGTGATCCTGATCCTGTAAAGGTTCTGGCCAAATCTGTAGGTTTCTTGTTAGGTGCGTTCGTAATTATATAAATACGTAGCACCTATAGTCATCGTTCAGTCTGTCTGTCCGCATATAACAGAGCAAAAATTACCCAACCGAATGGTCTGAAATTTTAAATGTATAATTGTTGCAAAATTTTGTCGAGTCATTTAAAATTTTATGAAAATCGGATGGATAGTTTAATTACAGGGACAGTCAAAAGTTTTCCGTTACATGGCGGTCAATGGGAATAAATTATTGCAAGTGCAATTTAATGATGTTACAGCCTTCCGAAAGGTCTGAGATTTTAAATATATAATGGACGGCCAATGGGAAAAAAATTATTTCAAGTACATTTTAATGATATTACAGCCTTTCGAACTGAATGAAATGGATTTGGATATGCACTTATTGAAGACCATTAAAATATACATTCAGTACAATATGCGGTGCAAAAAATATTTATAAAACTAGTTATAGTACGAACGCACCTCATTTGCCACGTTTTACTAGCAATTTCCAACTTGTTGAATTTAATGTCTGCTATATGTTCTTTGACCCTAGTTTTAAGCTTTGTGTTTGTCATTCCTATATAATATTGCAGTTAATCAAAGAAAGAAATAAAATATATAATATCGCAAGAAACAATGGCTATAAAGAAAGAATTATAAATAGATTAATTATGAGCATGAAGAATAAGAAGAAAAGAAACTTCAATGTAAAAAATTCCAAGTTATCCACTTTACAATTAGTGCCAATAAATTAGATTAATTACAACAGTTAAATCAACATTATCTAATTGATTTAACAGTTTTAATTTATTTTATCTCATTTAACTGATCAATGTCTGGGAATTAGAATTTTGATTACGCACAATAACTAGTTTTTTAGCTGAATACTTAATCTAAGTTCTTACAAATAATTCAAATGCAAATCTCTTTTAAATCGGAGAAAATTTAAGAAGCTAAAAGTTGCCGTTCTTTCAATTGATTCAAATCGTTTATTTTTGGATGTTAAAAGGTTTCATTGCAAAATATTATTCCAGATAGCTTCCAACAATGCTGAAAAAACTCACTTATGCTACTTTAACTTCTCTACGTTCTTGACAAAGGTAAAAGGATAATTTTTAAGAAAGAAAGGAGATTAGAGGACTGCACATTTTGCATCGTTTTAACCCTTTTAGGGTCAAAGTACTTTTGTTGCTAAAATGCTGAAATGATTAAATGGCATCGGGATTTACGAACACATTTATTTGAAAATAAGTAGAAGCTTTTTCTTTACGTACATTATAAAAAGTAAATGTTATTCAAACATTCTGGTGCCAATGTGACATTTAGGGATTAAAAATAACTTGGATATATAATAAATATCCCATCACACTTCACGGGGTTAAGACTGTTCTCAAAAATATACTTTCCTCACTCAAGACAATACGAAATTTTCTGACATATTTACGGGCTCATTATTAAATGTGAAATCATGAAGCTTGCAGGCATGATTATTGAAAGGATTTCGAATCGAACATTTTTTTCCGTTTTTCGATAAATGTATTTCATCTTGAGTGATAAGCGATTGTTGGCCCATGAAGTTTTTTTTTCTTTCCCGTGCTATATCGCGTCAGAGAAATTCGATTCGAATCGACAACTTTGATAACATCATTTGATCAACATTTGACATCATTTGACAACTTTGATCGACAACATTTTATGAAAGATCTTCTGCCTATACCGAAAAATAGGAAAAACTGTTTGATTACAGAATTTTTTTTATAAAATAACTTGCAATTTTATACGTTTGACTAGAAAAATGAATTCAAAAATATATCAGAAAGTAACCATTTTGGGTTTGAAAAAAGACACGATTTCACTGCCGATGAGTGGTTGTTTTAATTTTGTTTGCCATGTAAACATTGTGGGAAATATATTCATGCTTTTTAACAAAGAATGTGTTATAATCACGTGAATCAAATATATATGTATAGGGGAAACTAGGGAGGGTTGACCCACTTTTTACAAAATGATTTTTTATTTTTTAAATATTGATCGTAGAATAATGTTTTATATATCATTTTATTCGTTATACAATCAGTTACCAAAATAAAATTGCTACATAAGTGTAACATATAATAAATTTGAAAAACTATTGATTTTAATCATGAAAAAATAATGGGTCAAGGCTCCCCACATATGGGAGGGTTGACCCACTATATGGGAGACTTGACCCACTTTGTTTTATATTGCAATGTTTGTGAAGAGAAATCAAATCAGTTTAAAAAAGTAAAATAACTTTATGCTACATGCTTTAATTATTATAAGAAAAAATATTTTTTTAAATATGATGCTTAAACAAACCTGTTGAGACGCAATCGCAAGTCATTGGATTTTGTATGATTGCACTGGATTTTGTATGATCAAGTATAATTGTACAGCAGGGAAAATGAAATTTTAACATTTAAGGCAGTATTCTGTTAGAGACAGCTTCCGTTTTCATAGTGTTTCGTGTTATTATGTCCGGATTTAGGAGCCACTGTCCCTCTTTTTTTTGTCTCCTTGTCCTATTTTTTGTGACACTCGACCTGACAACTCTAGTTGTCACATAGTTTGGCTTCATCTCTGAAATTTGTCTACATACCTTCCTAAAGTTTTTCAATCCATGCTATGTTCTTTTGCAGCCGCATGAGCACTTAACGTATCATTAACGTGATTTAAAGCTTTAAGGAGCAAAGTACTTTCAGTACTAAAATGTTAAAATAAATGACTGGCATCAGAATTTACGAACAAATTTATTTGGAAATAAGAAAAACGCTATATTTCACATACAGATTAAATGGAAAAGATTTTAGCAAAATTCTGGTGCCATTGTGACGTTTCGGAATTAAAATTAAGTGGTTTTATAAACATATCACTGTCCCTGAAAGTGTTAAAACTGCTGTTTTTATCATTTCTAGTCTTTCCCACTGTTTCTATTTACCTATTGTAAGTAATATTTATATGGAAAGACGTTCCTATCAATTTTCCCGATTTCTAGTAATTTTTCACATCTTTCTTTAGTCAGTTTAAACATTTTCTTTTCCATCACACCATTTTACTATAGCTTTACAGAATAAATTTACATTCTTTTATATATATAAGCATTAACATTTCATTAAGGATAGTGCATAATAAAAAGATTTCCAAAACCACATAATTAAGGGATCCTTGAGCGTCTGGTCAACCTTCCCTCACATTGACTGGGTCAAGCCTCCCTGCATAGACCTTTTCTAAAGAATAGCACATTGTTAGGTTAAGCCTAACTTACTGTACAATTTTTATACCTGGAATGAAAGCTCTATATATCTGTATTACTTTAAACCTACTTACTTAAATTTCTATACCATAATTTATCTGAAAAAAGCTTACAAAATATTTCCAAAAAACACAATTTTTAGATTGAAAACCCGCACAACTGATTTTTTCCACACCTATTTCGATTATCTCTATGAAACGAAGACTGTTGTTTGAGCATTCCAGTAGCTTTGGTTGACACCTATTGATAAAACTGTGAAATTCTTTTAAATATGAAAATTGATGGGTGGGTCAAACCTCCCGTATGGTCAACCGTCCCTAGTCTCCCCTATATATATATTTTTTTATTTTTATGATTCATGCTTTGCTATATAGTTGAAAAGCTTTTACGAATTCGGTTTGTTTAACCCTCTGTCTGCCCGTACTTTAACTCGAGTAAATATAGCCAGATTACCATGAAATTACTACACGTTATCGGAGGTTTGCTATGGCATATTCGGTTCTGAAAGTGAAGTGTTTATAGTAAATTTACGGAGGCAATCAAAAGAATTCCGTTACATTACGGTCTATGGGCAAAAATCGTTTGCAATGTATTTTAATGGTGTTACACTATTTCAAATATATTGGAATTGATACACATTACTGACGTGTACTACAAGATGCTTATTATAGTACTAGCAAACTCACGTTGCTTGCGTAATAGCTGAAATATGCCAAGTGATGTCTGTATGTGGGGCATTCTCACAATCTTTTGACTTTTAAGTCCCTGAATAATAATTGTTTTTTAGTACATATTTTTGTGTGTGTGTTTTTTTTTTTTTTATTATTATTATTTCATATACTGGGGAACATCCCATTGCAAGATTCATAACAATATTAACGAGATAAATAAGTTTTGGACGATGTTGGGGGTCCAAATACCAGGAAAACTCCTATACCGTCCCGTGTCCATGATGCTGATTTTTAAGTTTGGAGCTGTCTGTATAAAATTGTTTCAATAAAGGTAATCCGATGAATTTTGTTTCCAAAACTGGGACAATTGTTTTATATAAATATGTAGCAAAAAATTAACCTGCACACATTTTTACGCCTGATATATATATATTTTTTTAACTTTGACCCTGGGTTTTAGATTCCTTACTATCCCCCTTGCTAAACTTATACAGAATATCACTTCAGATGCAGCCACAGAATTTTTTTCAAGTTTTATCTCGTGCAGAAGTATGCTAAAGAAAGAATGTCTAAAATTCTTTGACAGGAAATATATAGCAGAAGTTAAATCAACATTTAAATATCAATTTCAAGCATCGTGGCTTTATTGGTATAGTCTTACCGTCCCCAAGGTTTATTCCTGCACTTTTCGAGGTAAATTAAATTTTTTAAATTTATTTAATCCAATGTAAAAAACTCTTTCTAAAAATCAATGAACATTGTGGCTATCACTTAGTCGTAACATGAGTTGTCTAAAAATAGTGGTAATTTTCCTTACCATCCCTTTTTGTTCATTACCGTCCCTTTTTTCCTATACCATCCCCTTTTTTCCTATACCATCCCCTTTTTTTCCTTCCGTCCCTTCTTTAACACCCCATTTTTTTCTTTATTTTGAATCATTAAAGCATTCGTCTATCAGATTAAAATATTATTTTAGCAAGTTTAATTTCACCAGAATTTTATTCCCGAAAGTCAAAAGATTGTGAAAATGCCCATGTCTAATTTTTATTAGAAGAAATTATACTTTTAGTAATAATTCAAAAATTACTAATTAAGCCACTGTTTGACTAAACTTCATTATTACACTGCATTGGACAGAAATGAGACTTACATTAATAACAAGAACTGAAACTAATTCTAAACAAATGATATGATGCTTTTATACTCATTTCATACGCTCATTTCAGTATTCATTTGAAGTCTTAATTTTTTAAAAACCATCTTCTTAGTACGCATTTACATCTTAAAATTAACCATCATGTCAAATTCTAAACTTCTTGTCTAAAGGTCTACCACCTCTCTGGTAATAGTGGCACCAACATAAAATGTCTATGTTGAAACAGGGATTGTCACCATTAATTTGCCAACATTAATTTTGAAATGGGTTTGGTATTTCCTAATATTCCATAGAAAACGTAATTTAGAAAGTTTTTAAAGACTTTTTTAGAACGTTTGTTGTTCCTGCTAACCCGAGGTGGTGGTGGTAGTGGCACCAACTTGTAGGATCAGAAATTATCACCATTGATTCGCAACTATTACTTTTGGAATCGGTTCATTATATTTTGAGATTGCATAGAAATCGTTATTTAGGACTTTTTTAGAACGCTTTTCGCTCATTTCATCCCTTTAAAAGTGGAATTTTCTTTCGACGGTTCTTAGAAAGCATTTACAACTTTTAAATACGATACGACTCGTAATTTCCATGCCCTCAGTATCACAAAAACGCAATTCAGAACATTTTTTGCTCCTGCAACCTCCAGGTTATAGCGAAAACAACATAAAATATAGCCCATGTTGGAGCAGCACTGTCATCAGCCCCACTGTCACAAGCCCCAGGTGGTAGAATCACCGGCATAAAATATAGCCTGTGTAGGATCAGAGACTGTTACCATTGATTCGCAACTATTACTTTTATAATCGGTTTATATTCCCTGAAATTGCATAGAATCGTAATTTAGAACTTTTTTAGAATGCTTTTCGCACCCCCCCCCCCTTCGCTTCACCCCTTTTTAATTCACATTTATTTTCGACGTTCCCTCGAGGGCATTTATACTTTATAAGTAACTACCATGTCATATTTAAAGTATCTAGCCTTTTCAGTATCACAGAAATCGCAATTTAGAAAGTTTTTAGCTCCTGCAACCCTCTGGTGGTAGTGGAACAGACATAAAATATAGCTTATGTTTGAGCAGGTTCTATCACCAAAATTTGTCATCATTATTTTTTTAATCGGTTTGGTAATTTATAAGTTTACTTAAAAATTGTAATTTATAACGCTTTTCACTCACTTCATTTTTTTTAATTTGGAATTTTCTTTCGAATGTTCTTAGAAAGCAGTTGCATCTTGTAAGTAAATACACATGCAATACTTCAAAGTGTTAGACCCCGTCAGTTGTGCAAAAAACGCAAATTAGAACATGTTTTGCTTTTGCAACCCTCAGATGGTAGTGACAGCAACATAAAATATAACCTATGTTATAGCAGGGACTGTCACCATTGATTTGCAACCATTACTTTTGAAATAGCTTTGGTATTTCCTTAGATTGAGTAGAAATCGCAATTTAGAACGTTTTTAGGATGCTTTTCGCGCATTTTCACCCCTTTTTAAATTTCCAATTTTTTCGAAACTGTTCTTAAAGATCATTTATATCTAATAAATATGAACCTTGCCTAATTTTAAGTTGCTAGCCCCTACCGATCACAAAAATCGAAATTTAGAACGCTTTTTTGCTCCTTCAACGTCTTGGTGATAGTGATACCGACATAAAATAGCGTCTATGTTACAGCCGGGGCTGTCAGCATCAATTTCCTACCATTACGTTTGAAAACAGATTCATTCTTCCTGAGATATTACCGACAAATCGGCATTTAGAACGTTTTTAGAACGCTTTTCGCGCATTTTGCTCCTGCATCTCCTCTGGGGTAGTGGAAACAGATATAAAATATAGCCTATCTTGGATCAAGATATGTCACCATCATTTTTACACCATTATATTTGAAATCGGTTCAGTACTTCCTGAGATTGCATAGAAATCGCAATTTAAAAAGTTTTTTACAACGCTTTTTGTGCATTTTGACCCCCTTTTAAATTTCGATTTTTTTTTCGGAAATATCCTTAGAGATAATTGATATCTTATAACTAACTACCATTCCAAATTTCACGATTCTAGGCCCTTCCGTAACGCAAAAGCCGCAATTTAGAACGTTTTTCTCCTGCACACCCTTTGGGGTAGTGGCACCGACATAAAACATCGCCTATGTTGGAGCAAGGGTTGTCACCATCATTTTGACGTCATTATTTTTTAGATCGGTTTGGTATTTCCTGAGATTGTGTAGAAACCACCATTAGAACGTTTTTTAGAACGCTTTTCGCGCATTTTCACTCCTTTTAAATTTCGAATTGTTTAAGAACTGTTCTTAGAAATCCTTTATATCTAATAAGTAATTAATATTTCAAATTTCATATTTCTAGGCCCTTCGATAACGCAAAAATTGGATTTTTAGAACGTTTTTTGCTCCTGCACCCCCATTGGGGTAGTGGCACCGACATAAAACATAGCCTATGTTGGAGCAAGGGTTGTCACCATCATTTTGACGCCCTTATTTTGACACCATTATTTTTTAAATCGGTTTGGTATTTCCCGAGATTGTGTAGCAACCACCATTTAGAACGTTTTTTGGAACGATTTTCGCGCATTTTCATCCCTTTCAAATTTCGAATTACTTAAGAACTGTTCTTAGCAATCCTTTATATCTAATAAGTAGCTAATATTTCAAATTTCATATTTCTAGGCCCTTCAGTAACACATAAATCGCATTTTTAGAACGTTTTTTGCGCCTGCACCCCCTTTGGGGTAGTGACACCGACATAAAACATAGCCTATCTTGGAGCAAGCGTTGTCACCATCATTTTGACATCAATATTTTTTAAATCGGTTTGGTATTTCCTGCGATTGTGTAGAAACTACCATTTAGAACGTTTTTTAGAACGCTTTTTGTGCATTTTCACCCCTTTCAAATTTCGAATTGTTTAAGAACTGTTCTTAGATCTCATTTATATCTTATAAGTAACTAATATTCAAAATTTCATATTTCTAGGCCCTTCAGTAACGCTAAAATCGCATTTTTAGAACGTTTTTTGCTCCTACCCCCCCTTTGGAGTAGTGGCACCGACATAAAACATAGCCTATCTTGGAGCAAGCGTTGTCACCATCATTTTGACACCAATACTTTTTAAATCGGTTTGGTATTTCCTGAGATTGTGTAGAAACTACCATTTAGAACGTTTTTTAGAACACTTTTTGTGCATTTTCAATCCTTTTAAATTTCGAATTGTTTAAGAACTGTTCTTAGACATCATTTATATCTTATAAGTAACTAATATTCAAAATTTCATATTTCTAAGCCCTTCAGTAATGCTAAAATCGCATTTTTAGAACGTTTTTTGCTCCTACACCTCCTTTGGGGTAGTGGCACCGACATAAGATATAGCCTATGTTCTAAGTTGGACTAACACCATCATTTTGATACCATTACTTTTGGAATCGGTTCGGTAGTTCCAGAGCTTATCTCCGCCAAATAAACAATTTTTTCCTCTTTATAATAGGAGTATAGATTAGTATTAGTATTAGTATAGATAGATAGAGTGTGCATGGCATTTATCGTTCATTATTAATCGACGCACAAAATAATTCAATTACAGTACTGCTGATGAGCAATAATTGCTGGAAATGGATTTCCAATTGTGGTATGCATTTTTAAATATAACTAATTTTATACATATTATCTGCTGTGTATAAATTTTAAAGATCATATACAGATTTTCAGAATAGAATTCCAGTACATTTCCATTTATGGACGGAAACTGCTGAATGCGAATTTTCAGTTGTGCTGAACTAACTTTTAGCAAACTATGTAGTACACATACAAATCTATAGATCATATACCCCACATAGCATTTTTAGTTTGCAGAAAATTTGCAACAGTCTTGCTTTGAAAACCTGGAAAGTTGCAGTAAGCTCAGCATGACAAGACTGAAAGTTCATAACAAGACATTTGAAGAAAGTTCATAACAACCAGATAACGCAAACGCCAAAGTCACCACGCTTTAAACTTGCAGCTAACTTTTCGTGCAAGTTAAATTCATGCTGTATCAAATTTATTGCAAATTAACGGCAAACAAGTAATCAAAAATACTGCAAACTTACTGCAAGGTAGTAATCTTTCCATGCCACACTAGCTGTTTAAAACTGTTATACTGTAATTTAAACCCCTTCGAAGGGGTCCATAGACCTGATCAGGTCTAGGACGCAGGTCTGTCCTGATCAGGTCTAGGTCTTGATGCGAACGCATCGTCAGAAGGTGCAATGCATCGGTTTTATCACCATAAACAAGTTAAGATATATTTGTACTTTGTAACACATGCATTTTTTGGTATTTGATTAGTATAGCGTTTAGAAAAAGCGATGCCTACCGAATAAAATTTCTGCAATTTCTGCGTATGTGCTGATCGTATATTCGCTCAACAGAGGGATTTTATGCTTTCGTCACTTTCGGGAATTAAAGACAGTCTTGCCATCAGTTTCACAACAAACACATGCAAGTGGATGATGGTATACCTTGCGGGAGATTTGCTGCGAATTTCGCAATTCAAATTTGTCACGGCAAGATAATATCAGAAAAAATCAAACTTTCTGCTAATGTTCATGCTATCTGGGACAGGGCTGCACTAAAAAAAATGGATATTTGTCCGACTATTGATGGCAACAGCAGAAATTAGGTTTTCAAATGCGTTATGCATTTTCCAAATTGTTTACTTTAGGCAGCTTTTCAAGAAATCTGAATGTGAGGATTTCGATTACACCAAGTAAATAGTTTTTAAGGCTATTAGCCAGTCAACTTCCAAATTTCCCTCGCTAATGTTAAACCCATGGGCGTATAATGCATTTGTGTATTTAAAATATCTCCTCAGGAAATTAATATCTTTAACTTATTTTTTCTGTGTACTCTTCTTAAACAATTCCTCTTTTTTTCTTTGTTATCAAAATATTTCTAAAATATATACTCAATTTTATGTAAAGTGTTAAAATCTTAGTCGCAGCTCATCAGCTTTCATAACACATAAAATAATAAATTAACCCATTGGAGACGAGCGACCGGTATTCGTGCCGTGTAAGGTGCTCAGATTCGGGGATTATTCTCACCGGTAAATTTTTATTGTAAGTTTAGCCTTATTTAATCCGAGCATTTTCCCGATTCAATTAGGCAATAATTTCTGTTTTAAAAAACCGGTGATTAAAGATTAAAAATTCTGTAAAAGATGCTCGATTCGAAGGGATTAAGCATGGATTTTAGAAATATTTTAAGAATTAAGTAAAAAAAGAGACATTCTTTAAGAAGAGTACGCAGGAAAAAGAAGTTAAAAATATTAATTTCCCGAGATAATTTAACCTCTTCCCCGTGACACCCGAATTCAGTTTGGGCAGCGCAAATGCGCCAATTTTGAAATACCCGACCTGAATTCGGGGAAGAGAAAAATAGATGTTTCAATTCCGTGAACCTCGAACTCAGTTCGTCCAATGCATAATATGTAATTTACCAGGTTTAACAGATTTACCAGATTTAGCAGGGACACGCAAAAGTGTTTGATGGCATTCGTTGAATGGTTTGGGTTCCAGACCTTGTTTGAGCGTCGGAAATATATTATAGACTATGGGAGATTTTTAAATGCATATTTATCTTGAAAATTATGTCATTTGATTTATTTTGCTATAATTTGAGCAAAAATTGCTGCAATCCGTTAACATTTCCCATATGTGTGGAAATATTGAATATAGGGTAATTCTAGGATAGATGGCCATAGAGGAGAGATGGCCAGTTTAAATATCTCCAAAACTTGATCATAGAGTGCAATATAAACATTGTTCGTTTGAAATAGTTCAACGAGTTTATTTATTGCGACGTGCAGTTGTGTTTTCTGTTTATGAAAAGTAAGTGTAATTTTAATGTAAATTAAATTAGGTGGTTAAATTTTTTTTTTTGACTTAGGTATCTGAATGTTTTGCAGCACGTACATTATATATATTTTTTACTATATGGACTTTTAAGGGACGTATATAAACTAATCTTTACTTCTAAGGCTAAAACAAATACGTAGAATGGCTATTGATGCTTTAAATTGGGCGACCATCAGTCCTTCAATTTCAGGAGAGATGGCCACATGAAATCGAGGAGAGATGGCCACCTTTAATCAGTATTTCAAAATTATACGGAGTGATGATTTTAACTAAATATAATTGAATTTAAAATAGATATATAACGTTTACGTTTATAAATATATTAATTGATATAATTATTTAAATTTTAACTAATATAAATATTTTAATAATAATAATAATAATAATAATAATAATAATAATAATAATAATAATAATAATAATAATAATATTAATAATAATACTACTACTACTACTACTACTAATAATAATAATAATAATATATTTACTTCTAAGACTAAAACAAAGACGTAGAATGGCTATTGATGCTTTAAATTGGGCGACCATCAGCCCTTCAATTTCAGGAGAGATGGCCACATGAAATCGAGGAGAGATGGCCACCTTTAATCAATATTTCAAAATTATACGGAGTGATGATTTTAACTAAATATAATTAAATTTAAAATAAATATATAACGTTTACGTTTATAAATATATTAATTGATATAATTATTTAAATTTTAACTAATATAAATATTTTAATAACAATAATAATAATAATAATAATAATAATAATAATATAATAAGATTTAACGATTTATTTGTTTCAGAAAATACTAAAAAACGTTGGAAACTTTCACAACAGAAATTGATAAAGTCGATAAATAAACTAAATTAACGTAATAAACCTACAATTAACGCGAGAAGAAAAAATCGCGACAATTCCAGTAGCGAAGAAAACGAAATACATTTAAATTATCAGATTCTACAGATTCCGAGTAAATAGAATTGGATTAGGATCGCTGTGCTGGTTGTGCAAAAGAATATAATATCACATCCAAAAAGAATGTCTGGATACAATGCATAAGGTACCTGAAGTGGTTCCATGAAACGTGTACAAATTGTCAAGACCTTTGCCGAGCCTGTGGTAAGATTTTACGAAAAATGAAGTACTGAAATTATACTTCAAATTTTGTTTATTCGAGTTTTCTTCACTCATTTTCCATCATATAACTGCATCTTTACAAATTGCTATATGTTTTTCATGATTAATTATGTGAAATGTGTTATTTTTTTGCTACTTTTATTAACTTTTTCTTTGTTGTATTGGATGGCCATCTCTCCTCCGCTTTAAGGAGAGATGGCCATATGCCATTTAAATTTCAATTTTGTTTAACACGTTTTGTTTTCAATATTTAATTATTTTTTGCATAAAATATTATGAGTATATGTATGAGAATTTAAAATATGCATCAATATTTCTTGTATTTGTATTCTAAGAATTTTTATTTCAATCTTTAAAAACTATAGCCATTTATCCTAGAGTTATCATAATAGTTATTTCATTTACAATTTTGTTTTTGTTTATGAAAGTAATCTATTTCTAACATTTTGATGACAATAACGAACAAAATTAAAGAGAAAAAAAAATCCATTTTTGTCACGTTTTCTCAAATATATTCCACAGGCAAGGGGTTAAACATACGAATTCCCTTAGGTTTAACTTTAGCGAGGGGAATTCATAAGTTCCCTGACTAACAACCTTAACACTAGAACGGCGGGAAATTTTGCTCAAGTTTTATAAAAAATATTTCACATCAGAATTTTTATTTAGAACTATTTAACTTATTTATTTAAGTTATTTTTGTGCAGCGTATATTAATCTTAAATTATAAAAGAAATTCTGGTCCGAATCGAAATGTATTCATTCGGCAAGGGTCAAAATGACCCCTCGCCGCCGTTCTAGTGTTAAGCTGAATAATGAGCCTTATTTCTGTCAAATTACTCACATGCAAATCTCTTTCAAATCAGAGCCAGTTTTAGACGGTAAAAAAGTGCCGCTCTTTCAATTTATTCAAGTCGTTTATTTTTGGATGTTAAAAGGTTTCATAGCTAAAGAGGATTCTAGCTCGCATCTAACAATGCTTTTCAGCATTGTTAGAAGCGAACAGCTCAAGGCTTTTACTAGTTTATCTTCTCTGTGTTCGTTCTTGTTATAGGTATAAAAGGAAATTTTTTAAGAAAGAAAGGAGATAAGCTCAATTAAAGGATTGCCCATTTTACACCGTTTTAATATTTCAGAGCTGATCTGTGTTTATTATTGTTATTTTGTTTGCTATGTAGGATTTATTTTTGCTTACAAGGAAATTTTTGAATGCGTACACTATTCTTTTAGTATATAAGTATTTCGCTTATACATTGATATGCAAAAATAGATATATGTAAAAAAAAAAGGATAAGTAAAAAATTATATTTAAGAAAACTGCTCTATTTTCAGATTTTATGTACGATGCAGAGTGGCTAAGATTTATATATATATATATTTACTTGCTTCATGCTCATTCTCTCTCTCTCTCTCTCTCTCTCTCTCTCTCTCTATATATATATATATATATATATATATATATATATATGCTCTATATATATAAAATCCTAATGAAACGATGTTATGAAACGATTTTATGAAACGACTGATTACGTTTCACGGCGATTTCTCCTAAAATGTGGAATATTGAGGAAAATTTCAAAACATTCGAACATAGAATCAATGAAGGAGGTGCGTTCTGGATTCTTTTCTTGAAATATTTAATGAATATTTACAGGTACATGATTCTATACATATTTACAACAAGTATTATCAAATACTTAATCTGGTTTTTCGAACAAGGGAGGCTTAGCCTCATGAACAAACTGTAAAAAAATTACAGCGATCCTGCTTTTTGAAATCAAAACATCTCTTCCTCTCATTCCAGCCATAAAAAAAGTCGCATTCTAAGGTAGGATGCGCGCGCATCGCGCGTCCTTCGTTGCCATGGGAAGCAGAGAAAAAGTTTCTCTTCACACCCCCCACCTGAACTCTTAAAGAGTTCACAAATCAAAATTCCATCATAAAATCATAAAAATTCAATTTTTCGTATCAGTGGTTCAGTAATCTAATGCAATTTTTAAAATTCGAATACAAAATACTAAATATAAGAATTCAAACAATATCTAATTAATCACTTAATTAGTCAAATTCAAAATATCGATAAATTCTAAATAAAACACTTTAAATTCAAACAAAGTAAAAATAATGACAGTTAAATAACACACACATGTTTTTTTTTTTTCCTAGTTAAATCATATACTTACTTATACCAAAATTCAAAAAGATTCTATGTATAAATAAGACTAAAAATTGAAAAAGAGAAAGAAAATATTTAGAGTCCTAAATGCAGAAAAAACAAACTAAATAAATGTCTATAAAAGTTTATGAATGTTTATAAAAAGTCTGCAAAAAGTCATTTGTTAGTCATTTTGTATTTCAAAGGGATACAAGTGCTGAATGGATCTTTTTAAAATTCCACTCGCTGTTTTTATTTCGATATTATTATTATTATTTTATTGAACGAATATTGCCCTCTCTTCCAGGAATGGCAGTCTGAATCTTACCAAGTTTCCAAAGAAACTTATTTTTTGCGTCATCTTGAATCAAAACAATACTGTTGTGTGATCATAACAATGAAACTTGAATCATAACAATGCTGTTTTTATTTCGTATGAACGAATATTGCCATCTCTTCCAGGAATGGCAGTCTGAATCTTACCAAGTTTCCAAAGAAACTTATTTTTTGCGTCATCTTAAATCAAAACAATACCGCCCATTTTCAGTGGCGTATGGGCATTAGGATTTTTCAAGGAATGGGCTGTTTTCAAATCCATTAAATATTGTTTTTTCCATTTGGTCCACAATTGTTTCAATAGCAAAGATTGATATTTTTTTCTTTTCAGGAGTGTTGATCTCTTTGAACAATCTTCAATTATTTCAAAAAAATTAATAGGAAATGAAAGTTCTTTTCCAAAATTTAAAAAGTGCATTGGAGTAAGAGGTTCTGGTTCATCGCTGTCGCTATATACATACGTCAGTGGTCGCATATTCAAAACTGCTTCCACTTCTGCCAACAGAGTCGCTAATTCATCATAACTTAAGAGTGCTCTACCAATTACTTTTCTCAAACAGTCTTTGACTGACTTTACTAGTCGCTCATAGAAGCCTCCCCACTAGTGATGGGCGATTATGGAAAATTTGAGAATCGATTAAAATCGACATCGTATAAAACAGAATCGATCGCAATAAGAATCGATTCCCAAATTCTAGAATCGATACTTGAATCGATATTTCGATGTTCACAGATTCACGCAGATAAGCTGAAAAATAGTAATTCCAAAACGTAGTGAATCAACAGGGCCGTAACGACTATCTCTTACCCCTCACCTCCATTTATGGGGCCCCTAGACAATGTTAGGGACCCAAAAGTAAGCTACTACAGACCTTCGAGTCGAATAATAAGGTTTTTTAACTTTTAAAATTATTATTTTTAAGATGTAATTTTGATAATAATTTGTAATATATTTAAATTTATCTTTAAAAAATATCTCGATGAAATTAAAAAAAAAAGAAAGAAATGATTTTTTTTTTCATCCGGAAAAGATGTACTTTCTACTCAACTCTTATTTCCTTCAACCAAACAGATGGGGACTTATTACCTATAAACGTCATTCTTCTTAAAAATTTGCAGATGAGCGAAATTTTGAAGGCTCTAAATTTATTAAAAAAGTTAAATGGTTTTTCAGTCTTTTTAGGGCCTCCTATAAGCGTGGGGGAAATGCAAATATTGCAAATCTTCTTTTAAAATAGCTGTGATGATGTAATTAACCAATCATCACATACTAATTATCCCCCAATTAATAATCAAAATTCACCTTTTAATAATGTATTTAACTAAAATTTCTTTCCATTTTTAAATTATATATCTCATTATCTCATTTACAGTTTATAAATATCTTTTTTTTTAATGTTTACCAAGTTTTCAGCTGTTAAGAAAAAAAAAAAATGTTCTCATCCTAGAGCCATTAACAATTAAATAACATACTCTGGTTAACAAATAAATAAAAGTATATTCCTTCATTATATGTTTGTTTTTTTCCCAGCAGTAATCTAAAAACTATAAACAGTTATTGGCTCATTCGCTGACATGCAGAGTGCACTCACTGAAACAATAATAAATAAAAAAGAAAAGTATCGAGTTAAACTGATGGCATTGAGCTCATAGTCTATTCATACTAATTGTATTTTATACTCTTACTTCAAAGATTGCCTTTCGAAAAATAAATTAAGGGGGAATCACCCCCCCCCCCCCCCCCGTCACATCGCTATAATTAAACAATAAGCCTCCAATCTCATCAGGAAAGCGCTTTATCAGAATAAAATGGTTACCAAATTTGAAGCAAATCAGATAGAAAAACCCACATATCTAAATTAAGGGGGGTTATCCCCTGTTTCTTCCTTTATACTTAAACAATGAACCTCCAAATTTAATCAGGGAAGATTCTTATCAGAATTAACTGGCATACCAAAATTGAAGCAAATCTGATAATTCTGCATGAAAAACCCATTTATTTAAGTGGGGGGAATAGCCCCGTACCCCCCTCCTTTATGCTTAACCAATGAACCCCCAAAACTACTCAAGGAAGCGCCTTATGAGAATGAACCAAGAAAAAAAATTGAAGCAAATCGGATATTTCTATCGAGAGTTATCGCGTTACGTATGTACGTACATACATACATACAGAAACTGCGGGCACATTAGCTCTCAGGCTTTGATAGCCTGTGAGCTAAAAAGAAAAGTGCCCAGTTAAACTGATTGCATTGAGATCACAGGCTATTCACACTAACTGTATATTATGCTCTTATTTCAAAGAATAATGCCCCTCGAAAAATAAACTAAGGGGTGGGGGAGGGGAATTGCCCCTCCACGTTTCCTCTCTTTATACTTAACCAATGACCCTCCAAATGTCATCAGAGAAGCTCCTTATCGAAATAAATCGGTATACCAAATTTGAAGCAAATCGGATAGAAAAACCCATTTATCTAAATTAAGGGGGTATTAGCCCCACGTTTCCCCCTTTATATTTAACCAATGAACTTCCAAATCTAATTAGGGAAGCGCCTTATCAGAATAAACTGGTATACCAAAGTTGAAGTAAATTGGATAGCAAAACCCATCTATCTAAATTAGGGAGGGTATTATCCCCTCGTCCCCCCTCTCCCCCTTTAGACTATAACAATGAACCTTCAAATATAATCAGAGAAACTCGTTATCAAAATTAACCGGTATACCAAAATTTGAAGAAATCTGATAATTCTGCATGAAAAACCCATTTATGTAAGTTAAGGGGCGGGGGGGATTAGCCCGCGTTCACCCTTTATACTTAACCAATGAACCCCTCAAAACTAATCAGGGAAGCGCCTTAGCAGAATGAACATAGAAAAAAAATTGAAGCAAATCGGATATTTCTATCAAGAGTTATCGCGTTACGTACATACATACATACATACAAAACCGATGGGCACATTAGATCTCAGGCTTTGATAGCCTGTGAGCTAAAAAGTGCCAAGAGCGTGTAACTAGGGGCGGGGGGAGGGACAGAAAATAAAAGAGGACATTAAAGGCTTTCTAACAATATGTTACACGAGATGGTTTGGCAGAAACAATAAATATGCCCCCCGGGGGACAGGTAAGTCTCAAACGGTGGGAGGGGCGACCTCAAATGTATCTTTGGTCAAGGTTTCAAAATGTGGATTTATAATAAAATAGAACGAGAATTGGGCATTTTAAAAATAGCATGCATATTTTGAACGGCCCTGTAAATTAACATTGGCGAGGAGGGGGGGGGGGGGCGGAAAGGATTAGAAGGGACGAACTTGGAAAATACAACATAATAAACTAGTAACCCGAATAACTAGGCTTCTAAACAAAAGTATAACGATTTAACCTAGCATTGAATTCAGGCGGTGAACCGGGGGAACATTGGAATGTCCCTCCCGAAAGTTTTGAGATTTTATGCTTTTTAATGGACAAATGTGCATCCCCCTTGCGGAACTCTAAAATCTCCCCCCCCCCCCCCCACATCCCGACCAGAGCAGTCAAGAAATCAACCCGCCATTCAACACTGAACCTAGAAAAAAAAAAAAAAAAAGGCTGTTATACAAAATTTTACAGCAACTCTGCCACTAAAACAGTAAAATTGGAGGAATCTATTCAACCCGAATCGTGGATCATGCGCGATGCGATTTGAATTGAAGTAAATCAAAAAATATTGATTTCGCCCGCATCTAAAAATCGGCATCGAATCTGAACTGAATCGATTCGCCCGAATCTAAAGAATTGAAGTAAATCAAAATATAGCGATTCTGCCCGCATCTAAAGATCGACATCGGCATCGAATCTAAACTGAATCGATTCGCCATTTCTGATCTTAATTTACCGGAAGAATCGATGCGTTCACTTTTTCTTGCTTTCTTTTATCTTTAGAAAAAGAAAGCGTTGGATTCGTGAAAATTTTCGACTTCCGGTTTTCGAAGGATTTATAGTTTTAGAAGATCTTGTCTGGAATACGATTTGACTATTTTTATACATTGTCTGTCTGTCAGTCTATTTGTTTGTCTCTGACAAAAAAAATTGTGGGCGGTCTATTTCAAGAACTAATGCATGGAATTTGTTGAAACTTTAGATTCAATTAGGCTTTCATATAAATTGGTGCTGATTACTTTCTGATGTAAATCTACCGGCAGGTGGCGCTGCTATGCTGTATTTTTCCCGATTTTCGCAATAGAGAACTAATGCAATCTCAAGAATTAATGCACGGATTTCATCAAACTTCACATTCAGTTAGACGTTGGCATAAATTGTTGCATGTTAGATTTCGGTGTAAATCGCCTAACAGGGGGCGTTGTTATGCAGATTTTATCAGCAGTGTTGAATTCAGACAATTTTCTCCGGGAGGGATTTCTGCGGATCCAGAGAGGGACAGTTCAGAGGGGAAGCGGATTGGACTTTTGTACATTAAGCATAAAATCTCAAACCTTCTGGGGGGAGATTTGAATGTTGCACGGGGTGGGTGGGGGCATGTCCCTCCGGGCTACCCCCGGAATTCAACACGTTTTTCTGGATTTAAACGATTTTAGGGATCATATCTCAAGAACTAATGAACGGAATTTCATCAAACTTAATATTCTGTCATAAGTTGTTTATGATTAGGTTTTCGTGTAAATGATATAACAGGTTGTGCTGCCATGCTGCTTCTTTTTAGCAGGCAGTGTTGAATTCAGACATTTTTCTCCGGGAGGAATTTATATGGTTCAGGAGAGGGACATTCTAGAGTTTCGGGGGTGGGGGGATTGGACTTTTGTCCATTAAGCATAAAATCTCAAATCTTCATGAGGGACATTTCAATGTTCCGGGGGGGGGGGGGGGTGTCCAACCGTACCAGCCCCTGAATTTAACACTGTTTTTCAGAATTTACACGATATTAGCGATAATATCTCAAGAAGTAATGACCGGAATTTCATCAAACTTAATATTATGTGTCATTGACATAAGTTGTTCCTGAGTTTTTCGTGTTAATCATGTAACAGGCTGCGCTGCTATAATTTTTTTTGCGTGATATTCGTGATAGCCATATCACAAAACTAATGCACGGAATTTAATCAAACTTCATATTCTGTGACACTAATAAATAAATCCTTATTAGGTTTGTGTGTATACTGCCCAACAGCTGTCGCTTTTATGCTCTTTGAATTGGGATTTTCCGTTGCGGACATCTAGGTTAATATCAGACGAAAGTCTTTTTGCACGCTTTTTTTTCGCTTTTACACTGTCCCTACACATGCTAGCGAAGGTGTAGGGATGGCGTAAGAGTGAAAAAAGTGTGCAAAAAGACGTTCGTCTGACATTAGCCTAAGAGGGTGTGGGCCGAAATTCAATGATTTGTTAGGAAAATGCAATGCTTACATTTTCTTTTAAAATGCACATACTTCAACGAACCCATGCTTTTTGAATCCTCATGATGCGCATAGGTTATCATTTAAATTTGACACTGTGATGGCGAATTTTGAAGTTTTAACATTTATGAGGCAGATGAAAGTTTTGGGATTGGCACATCAAACTACTTTATCTTCAATTTTTTAAGGAAAATGAAAATGATAATATCTTATTTTGTCTTAGAGACATCGATTAAAAAATTCATAGTATCGATTAAATCGAGTTGTCCATAGTATCGATTAAATCGATTAAAAAAATCGAAATCGCCCATCACTACTCCCCACCATGCAGCTCTTTCTATAATATTCTTCCATATAATTCTCTCTTTTGTAATAAAATTTAAAAATACTTTGACTGTCAGTATGTTGTATAAAATTTCGAGTTCACCTTTGGCTTTTTTGAAGGTTTTTGCGTTGTCAGAATAAATAATTTTGGGATTTCCTCGTCTAGCTGTGAATCTTCTGAATGCCATCAAAAAAGAATTTGTTGTCATATCAGACGAGAGTTCCATGTGAATGGCTCTAGTCACGCCGCAAGTAAACAGGACAATGTAAGATTTTTGCGTTTCTTTAAAATTTCTGATATAGATAGGACCGGCGAAGTCTAAACCGCAGATTGCGAATGGCGGTACTTCAGTAGCTCTGTCTTTTGGTAATGGTGCGGTGATCTGGTCTGCTGGTTTGGAGAAATATTTTTTACATATTATACAATTCTTGATAACACTTTTGACCAACTGACGACCTTTAGATATCCAAAAACGAGATCTAATTTTTGCCAAAGTACTGGCTGTCCCTCCATGCATAATTTTCTCGTGTTCTTGACGAACTATTAGAGTAGTTAACCAAGAATGTTTGGGGAGAATTATTGGGTTTTTCTCTTCTGCGGACAGGTTCGAAAATTCGAGCCTTCCGCCCAACCTCATCAACCAGTTTTTCTCAATAAAGGGCATGAAATTTGATAAGGATGACGTCTTATCCACTGATTTACTATTTTTTAGAGATTCTATTTCTTCCTTATAAAATTGTTTTTGTTCAGATTGTATCAAAAAATTTTCAGCTTCGAGTAATTCTTCGGTTGTTACTACGTCTTGCACTTCAGTTGATTTTTTCAGCTTCATAATGAATTTCTTTATCCAAATGGTAATTCTCAAAAGTTTCTCTAAATTACTATATTTTGAAATGTTTATGGGATTTTCGAGTTTTTTGACTAAGCACTCGCTCTGAAAAACATCGTTAGGATTTTTTTTGTATTCTAATTTATCTGAGTAAGCAATTTTTTTGTTTTCTGATATTGGCCAACACTCAGGAGGTAAACTTAGCCATTCTGGTCCCTGCAACCAAGTTGTATCATTGATTATCCTAGATATTTTTTATCCTCGAGAAACTATATCAGCTGGATTGGCAGTACCAGGACAATGATACCAGTTATCAGGTAAGGTCAATTTATGGATCTCTTCAATTCTGTTTCTGACAAAGGGTTTAAACTTTTTAGGGGATCCTTTTATCCAAAAATAGGATATTTTTGAATCCGCCCAGTAATAAGTCGGTACATTCAATTTTAGAGCTTTCAAAATGTTACTACTTAGCTTGGCCGACAACAATGCGGCCATCAATTCAAGCCTTGGTAAGGTAGGCGCTTTCAGTGGAGCAACCCTGTTTTTCGAAGCAACAAAAACTGTTCGAACATTTTTGGTGGTTGTTGCTACACGTAAATAAGCAACCGTACCATAAGCCTTCATGCTCGAATCGGCAAAAATATGCAATTGTAGGTCATAATCATGCCAATTGGTGATGTCAGAAAAATAGTATCTGGGTACTGAAAAGTTTTTCAAATGAGGGAGTTCGTTACACCAGCTACTCCAAAGTATACGTAAATCTTCGGGTAAGGTGTCATCCCAATCTAGACCCAAATTCCAAATTTGTTGAATTATACATTTTAGTCTTAATGTAAATGGTCCTAGGAATCCAAGTGGATCAAAAATCCTGCCTAAAACTTGTAGAATAAATCTTTTTGTGTCTATTCTTTTTGAAACGAAATCAACTAAACCTCGAACATCAAAATAAAGTAAATCTTTGGAATTATTCTAAGCGATTCCTAAAACTTTATAAGGGAGATTTTGTTCTCCAAAAGCTTCAGAATTGACTTCTGAAGTTATGCCATTTTCTTTCCATAGTTCACTAAGTGGTAAAGAGTTCGTCTGCCATTTGTGTAAATGCATACTTGCATTTTCAAATATATCAATACATTGTAAACTCGTGGATAGGGCTTGATCAATATTTTCATGGCTTCCTATAACGTCATCAACATAGATATTTTCATTTAAAAATTTTACTGTGTTTGGATATTTTTCGATGTATTTTTTCAAGTGGTGTTTAATTATTGCAGCCAATAACAAGGGACTGCTACTAATTCCAAATAACACTCTGGTGAATCTATAAATTTCAAAGGGTTCAGAATTATCAAACAAATCTTGTGAAAATAAAAATCTTGTTACATCACGATCGTTTTCATCTATAATTATTTGTAGAAATGCTTATTTTATATCAGTTGTAAAAGCTATGGGATTAAATCTAAACCGTAACAAAACATAAAATATTTCAGGATACAAATTTGGACCCACATGCAGGCAATTATTCAAAGACAGTGAGCCTGTGTCATGAGCAGAGGCATCGAAAACTATGCGTAATCTGCTCGTTGTCCTATCAGTTCTAATTATTTCTCGATGAGGTAAATAAAAAGTTACATTTTGTTTTTCTTCAGGATCTGTAACTAACTCAATAATACCTTGTTTCAAATAATCTGCTAACACCTACTTATACTCAAAAAATAATTCAGGGTTTTTAATCAATATTTGTTTGAGTTTAAATAATCTATATTCTGCAATTTTCCGATTGTCATTTAAACATTCCCTTTCAAGCTTCCACGGAAATCGAACTATATATCGCTTATCATTGTATTTAATTTCTGACTCAAACTGCTTCATAACGTTGTTTTCTGAAAAATCTGAATCCTGTTTAGTATTAAAAAGGCCAGATGATTCGATATTCCAGAATTTTTCAATCTGTTCAGAAATAAAAAAAATTTTCTACTATTACATTAAATGCTAAGGGCGTATAACTGTCAGTTGTTTTTCCCTGTAGACACCAACCAAAAATGGTGTCGACAGCTACTAATTTTTTATTCAAATGTTTTATATTTCCAGTAACTATATCATAATAATAGTCAGCACCTATAAGTAATGTAATGGGTTCTTTGGATGTGGGTGTGTCCGCAAGGGTTAAATTTTCAAATTGTTTACTTTTCATCAAATCATTGATTTCAGGTGGGGGGATTTCAGTAGCTGATATTTGATTGGTGACTAGCGCTTCTATATCTAATTTTGAATTAGGTACATTTTTATTTTCAATAGTTAGTTTAACTACTTCAAAGGTCTTTTCAATGGGGTTCTTATTTCCAAATGTAAAAACCGACAATTTTTCTTTTCTTATTGCCTGTAAATTAAATTTATTTGCTATTTCTTCAGATATAAAGGTTCGCATGCTCCCACAATCTAAAAGTAACATAACTAGAGATTGTTTTCCGTTTGATTTTATTTTTACACAACAAGTTTGTAGAAGAATTTTATTATTTTCTGTAGAGGAAATAGCCGAAATTACTTTTTCACTAGTTTCACTTTCATTACCTTTTAATTCGGGTGTTTTTACTTCTTTTATTAATTTAGATTTTAGGCATATCGTTTGATTATGTCTGCCTGAACACTTCTTGCAACTAGTTTTAGAGTTACAATTTTTGATAACGTGTTTCCTGCCTAAGCAAAGGAAGCATCTTCCTTGAGATTTCAACAAATTTCTTTTAGTGTTTACATCAACAGCTTCTCACAAATCAGATGAATGTTTACTATCGTTGCAAAAAATGCAGTGAGCCAGCTGCCTATCTGAAGTCGATTTATCATTCGAAATGTTCATAAATTCACAAGTAGATTTAAATTCAGATTTTGTTGTTTGACTCTTGATTTTTGTTTTACTATTTTCAAATGCTTTCATTCTCGAAAAAAATGTGTGTTCTCTGCTTTTTATTTCAGTGTGCAGAAAATCTAATAATTTATGTATATCTGAATGTGTTAAATTATCTACATTTTGTCTATTATATTCCAAAGCTAATTCTGCCGGTATTAATTTTTAAATTACGGCGATAAGCATGGAGCCATAATTTGCTGGTTCGAGTCCTAATGTGGACAAACATCGAACATTTATTTCTATATCACTGTGCAATTTTTTCAATTTTTGAATTTCGTTAGCCTTATAAACAGGGGATACATTAAAAAGCTTGTTCAGGTGATGATTAATTATCACGTCTTTTTGACCATAACGCGTTTCTAAAACTTCCAATGCTGCGTCATAATTAGCTTCTGATATTTCAAAACCTTCTACAGCATTAGCCGCAGCTCCAGATAAATAACTCTTCAAATAATGAAATTTTTCAATTTTCGAAAGCGATTTATTTTCGTGAATTGTATTTTTAAAGGTATTAAAAAATGAAATAAATTGCGTACAGTCGCCATAGAATTTTTGTATATTGAGTTTTGGCAATTTAACAACTGAGTTTTCATCATTAATCACATTCGATTTTAAATTTTTACTGTTGTTTAAATCAATATTAACAATTTTTTTGTTTTCGGTTAATTTTTTCTTCACCCGGAATTTTGCAACTGATATTTTATCCGCGTATTCATAAACAGAATTGATTTCAGTTTCATAGTCGTCTAACCCTGAAAGGGGCTCAATTTTCTCGTCAACTGACTTCAATAATTCTGCTTTAGTATCTAACTGAATAAATAATTCTTCTAAATTATCAAAATCTAATGGACTATCCTTCATAACATTTTCTATATTATTAATCAGCTTTGTTACTGCTGTTCTCAAAACTGTACGATTCTTTTTCAACTTTTCTAAATCAGACATTTCGAAATAAAATATGAAAGACTTCTTACCTTTGCCGTCTTCTTATTACTTACTATCTTCTAACATTAAAAAGGTAACAAATACTTTATTTTTCCTTTCTTTCCCGGCCGATGCACCATGAGGAAAATTTCAAAACATTCGAACATAGAATCAATGAAGGAGGTGCGTTCTGGATTCTTTTCTTGAAATATTTAATGAATATTTACAGGTACATGATTCCATACATATTTACAACAAGTATTATCAAATACTTAATCTGGTTTTTCGAACAAGGGAGGTTTAGCCTCATCAACAAACTGTAAAAAAATTACAGCGATCATGCTTTTTGAAATCAAAACATCTCTTCCTCTCGTTCCAGCCATAAAAAAAGTCGCATTCTAAGGTAGGATGCGCGCGCATCGCGCGTCCTTCGTTTCCATGGGGAGCAGAGAAAAAGTTTCTCTTCAATATTATGCGGTGAAATTAACTCCGAAAATCCGTATTGATCCGCAGATCTCAAAACTGGTATTAGAATTTCAAAATTTGCATTAGTTTTCGAAATATTAATATTTTTCTAATTTCAATTTAATTTCTCTAAGGAAGGCAATAATGATTACTTTATTTTTGCGGAAAAAGGGAGAAAACGGATAACGATAGGGATTATTAGAGTTATTCTTTTTCGCCATTTTCAAATTAAAATTGAAATTATCTTTTATTTCAATAGGTAGTGAAGACAATATTGCGATTAAATTATGCTTTTCGGGAAATTTTGATAAAATAAAATCTTTTTTTTCCATTTCGACCGTCAGGAATCAGTTTCTTTTAAAAATAAAAGATAATCTGTCATCTTATATTTTGACATAATTTCCACTGACATAAAAAAAAAAAATCCATTTTTGTGGGGGCAAAAAAGAGAGGAAAGGGATTATTGGATTTCTTTTTTGTTGTCATAGTGAACTTGAAAAGTGAAATTATTAAAAATAGAAGGAAAACTTTAGAATAAGAATTAAATGATCACGTGCTAAAAGAAGAAAATATGGAAATTTACGTTAAAATATTTACGCGTAAATATGAAAAAAGTACGAAAACTTTAAAATAATAAAATTACTGCACGCGAAACGCATTTACAGGTCATAATTGCGTCTTTACAGGTCATAATTGCGTCATATGTAAAATGTCTTAATATTAAATATCGTCATATTTAAATTGTCTGAAATAATTAAATTATTACACGCGAAAAACTTTTAATGGTGAATGGTGGTCGTATTTAAAAAGCTCAAAAAACATTACCAAACACTTTAAAATTATATAATATATGTACCCGTGAATCTTAAAAGAGAGCAAAAGACTTTTAAAATAAATAAATTATTACATGAGAAATGCATTTAATGTTGAAAATTACGTCTTAAAAAGATACATTTAAAACGATTTTCATTTCCGAGAATTTTAATGTTACGTCATATAATATAAAAGTAGTACAACAGCAGATTTGTTTATGGGGCATTCTCACAATCTTTTGACTTTGGGGGAAAAAAATATGACAAAATTAAACTTGCTAAAATAACATTTTAATCTGACAGACGAATGCCTTAATGATTCAAAAGAAAGAAAAAATGGTCAGCAGCGAAATTTTTTTTTTATTTAACTGAGGTTTAAGTTAAACTTGCGAGTTTAATTTTCCTTACCATTTTACCCCTATAGCTTTTTATTTTCTTCTAAATTTTTATTTATAATGAATTTGCCTAGTACGCACAGGACATTCAAATAAGAAATAATAACAATGTAGTATTTTTAATACAGAATTTTTGTATAACATTGTCTTAAAGGAGTGTTAAAGAAGGGACGGTAAGGTAAAAAAAGAGGATGGTATTGGAAAAAAAAGACGAAATGGTAAAAAAAGGGACGGTAAGGATGGAACAGTAAGGAAAATTACCACTATTTTTATACAAATCATGTTAAGAGTAAGTGATAGCCACAATGCTCATTGATTTTTAGAAACAGTTATTTACATTGGATTAAATTGTAAAAAAAAAGTTACCTCGAAAAGTGCAGGAATAAACCTTGGGGGCGGTGAGACTACCAATAAAGCCATGATGCTTGAAATTGATATTTAAGTGCTGATTTAAATTCTACAGTAAATTACCTGCCACAGAATGTTAGACATTGTTTCTCTAGCATACTTTTGCATGAGAAAAAACTTGAAAAAAATTCTGTGGCTGCATCTGAAATGATTTTCTGTATCATTTTAGAAGAGGGATGGTAAGGAATCTAAAACCAAGGACAGAGTTTAAAAAATAATAACAACCCTAAAAATGTGTGCAGGTTAATTTTTAGCTACATATTTATATAAAAAAAATAATTTCACTTTCAGAAAAAAATTACATCGAATTATTTTTATTGAAACAATTTTATCCAGACAGCTCCAAACTTAAAAATCAGCATCAGGGATACGGGACGGTATAGGAGTTTTCCAGGTATTTGGACCCCCCACATCGTCCAAAACTTATTTATCTCGTTAATAGTGTTGTGCAATCATCCAATGGGATGTTTCCCAGTATATGAAATTAAAAAAACACAAAAAAGTGTATTAAAATAAAAATTATTATTCAGGGACATGAAAGTCAAAAGATTGTGAGAATGCCCCTTATATATGACATCACTTTATGCAGCACAAATACAGGTAAAAGTAAGCGCAAAATACTTTCAATTTATTTTGTAGAAATTACTATTTGATAAATACATATTCGAAAATTCTGATATTCTTATTAATTAATATAAACAATATACATTGTAAAAGTAACATGAAAATATGCATGATGGTATATTAAAATAGGAGAAAAGAATTCGTGAATAAGCTGTACCTGCCCCTGAAAATACCTAAAACTCGATCAAAACATAAAATGTAAGCGTAACGTGGTTCTCCAAGCTATTCCCAAGCAGATGCAGTTTTTTTAACCGCGATCCTAAAGGAAGAATAATGTTCATAACGTCGTTATAAGTCAGAAAGATAGCGACATTTTTCAATTAACCATTTTATACAGGCTGTTTTTCAAATGTGTAATTGATCTTACTTATTGATTGTGTAATTAATCTTACTCTCAGTTATTAAGACAGCGATGGATGAGGCCATGGTAACCGAAAAATGCCACTTTCAAACAAAGATGCATTGCAACCCGATTACAGAAGATAGCCACCGTTATACTGATGATATCATTCAATCATCCATAACGTTGTAATATTCTTTAAAAAGGCACATTACTATGTTTTTAGAGACTACGAAGTCTGAACGGGCGTTGGCGGGCGTAGCTCGCAGGGCGCTGAGCCCCTAGTTTATATCTATATACATATTGTTCATTATTACGGATCTTGCACTGCTTAATAATTTTTTTAATTCAATTTATCTGTCAGGGTAAATTTATCTTTTTGGTGTGTGGTCGATTGGTTACATATGGAATCTAATTTTTAGCTTAATGCTGGATTCTATTACAGAAATCGACTATGCTTTTGCTTATATTGGTGTTTCATGTACCCTTGAAAAAGTGAAATGCTATATAAGCTTCCGGCTGCATCCATCCATTTGATATATTATTTGTTTACGATATATCTTTTAATGGTTCAACATTATTTTGCTGGTTATTTGTTTCTTATGTCTTTAATAGGTTATTTTTTCAAAATTTGGTGGTTTTTCATATGTTTATATGGATTAATCGTATGCAATGTGCTAGTGAATTAGTGGATTTTGCTTAATTAGTATTACTTGTATAGGGTTCCATCTGTATTTTGTATAATGTTACGGTTATGATTTGAAGCTAAATTCATTAATTTATTGATTTAATTATCGTAATTGGTAATAGATGATGATTTGTAATTATATTATGGTTATATATATATATATTCGTATATATATATATATATATATATTGATGAATCTGCCTTGGATCCACAAATTTCCATTTTACCTATGTTTACTATGTTGTCAAATTCAAGTGGCAAATGTTAAGGGGATCTGTTTTATACAATTATATGGTGGTTTATGTATCATTTTTAATTTGAATAAATTCCTTTATTATTTATACTTTCACGATTTTTGTAGGTGATTTGTAATGGTTTATAATGGTTTTATACATTGTATATATATATATATATACAGGGTTTTTATAAAGTCCCGGGCCCATTTTGATGTTTAATAACTCATAAAATAATAAAGGTAGATTAAAATTAATAACATAAATGGTTAGATAGACTCAAAAAGTTTCATGACCTTTGTCAATGAACTTCCACGTGTGCCCCCTTCGTCGCACGGAGAATTATCAAGTCGATAGTCAATTTCACGCCAGGTAGCGGCAAGCATGTCGGCATCCACAGAGGCTATTGCGGTTGTAATTCTGACTTTTAAGTCATCAATGTTCGACACTCTCCTCCTGTAAACATTGTCCTTTACAAATCCCCAAAGGAAAAAGTCCAGCGGACTTTAGGACAAAGGAAAATGACATTTTACAACAAGATGGTGTGCCACCTCATTGGGGTACCATCGTTCGTACTTCTTTGAATGACCATTTTCTTGGAAGATGGATTGGGCGAGGAGGTCCAAATCCTTGGCCACCCAGATCACCTGATATAACGCCGCTGGACTTTTTCCTTTGGGGATTTGTAAAGAACAATGTTTACATGAGGAGAGTGTCGAACATTGATGACTTAAAAGCCAGAATTACAACCGCAATAGCCTCTGTGGATGCCGACATGCTTGCCGCTACCTGACGTGAAATTGACTATCGACTTGATACTCTCCGTGCGACGAAGGGGGCACACGAGGAAGTTCATTGACAAGGGTCATGAAACTTTTTGAGTCTACCTAACCATTTGTGTTATTAATTTTAATCTATCTTTATTATTTTATGAGTTATTAAACATCAAAATGGGTCCGGGACTTTATAAACACCCTGTATATATATGGATACATATATATGTCAATATTTGAACGGAGATGGTTTCGGGGTCTGGGGGGCATGGTCGATGGAAATATACCAAAATTTTTCGGAATAGCTTTCCTCCGAACGGCTGCAATAGGTAGCTTTTTGTAGTGAAAGCTACCTAATAATACAGGATTTAATACAGTTATTGAAAAAAATAGTCTAAAATTATATTTCCAATATCTATTTAAAAATCAATGTATGTATATATATTATATATATATATATTTAACAATGTCCAAACAATATCTAGAACTTGCTTATGAAAAATCGGGTCAACCGAGCCCGAAAGATTCAAAACTTAACCCGAACAAAACCGATCCGAACCTGAAACATTTAAAGTCAACCTCATCCGAACCCGATCACAATGGAAAAAAAGTAGCGTCGACCAACAGCGGGTCGGTCGGGTTCGAGTTAAATCGGGTTAACCGATCCGATGGAGAACTCTAATTAGGGGGAGGGGCGCCAGATTATTGTGCTTTTGAAAAATCGGGTCAATTCGGGTTGGGAAACAATCGAGGGCCGGATGCGACCAGAAAGTATCAAAACTCAACCGGAACAAAACCGATTTGGACCTGAAACATTTAAAGTCAACCCGATTCGAACCTGACCACAATAGAAAAAAATAGCGTTGACATAATAGACTGTCGGTCGTGTTCGGGTTAAATCGTTTAAGGCTGTTCTTAACTGCTCTGGTCAACAAGCGCAAAACGTTTTGACATATTTACAAATTTATTTTTTAACGGAAAGATATAAAAATGGAAAGCCCGGCAATGGAAGCGATTTGGAATTGAATTGTTTTTTCCATTTTTTGATCAATCAATTACCTATTGAGTTATAAGCGAATTCGATCACGTGACAAACACGTTTTTCGCACGCTCTTGAGTGCTCTTTCTCCCTTCGCGCGGAAATTCGGTTCAAAACGCCCACTTTGACTCTATTTTCTGACAGATCTATTGCGTTTGCAAAAAAATGAAAAAAAAAACAGCTTAATTACATAGTTTCTGCACAACAACACTAGCAAGTTTCATGCATTTTCGAACAAAAATAAATTAAAATTTATGTCAGAAAGTTGCCCTTTTGGATTTGAGAACACCCTTAATGGATCCGATAGAGGACTCTAGTTGGGAGTGGGGAGGGGCGCCAGATTATTTTGACATCCCGAGTGTCTGCTCTTGCTCTAAACTGTGTGGAAATGCTTTAAGAATTATAGTTCGAGATATGTATTTTTAATATTTTCATCATTTATGATTTTGTGTTTGCATTAATAAAAACTTTTGAATTTCTCAAAATAAATAAGATAAATGAAAAGCCAGCAATAAACGTTTAACATTCACGAAGAAAAATTCGTGTCACTTATGAAGTTTCATATTCGGAATTCCGTTCAAAGGTTGATTTACTTACACAATAAAAGAACATTATTGTTTTATTAAAAAATAAATCGGAAGTACAGTTATTAGCTTTACTCAATAACATTCGTTTTAACCATTGTTCTGTAACTTCACTTTAAATGTTGAAATTACTATTTATTACGACTGTTTCCTTCGACACACATATGGAAAAGAAAACACCCTGCTTCCTTTTTCACTTTTACGAATGAAGCATAATCTAGATTTATTATTACGTTCATCAAAAAAAAAAAGGTGTGTAGAACAATAGACAAATGAGCAATAAATACAGTATTCACTTGCGTATTCTGCGAACTTTTTAACACTTTCCAACAAAGTGGAAAAGTGCTTACATTTGTCTGTTTGTTTGTCCGTCTGTCTGTCTGTTTGTCCGTGCTTCGACTCGCGTAAATATAATCCGATAGCCATGAAATTCATAGATGATGTATGGGTATCACTATGGCATACCCGGTATTGAAAATGAAGAGTACAGTATTTAAGGATCATTTACAGAGACACTCAAAAGAATTTCTGTACATTCTGGTCTATGGGGGAAAAGCGCTTGCGGTGTATTTTAATGATATTACACTATTTTAAACATAATGAAACTGAAATTTTCTACACGGTGCTTACTGTAAGGATTTGCATGGAATTTATTGTTCATTTACATTGTAGTACCCGTTTTTAAATTGATCTGTTTTTTATTTAATGTTACTTGGTGTATATAAATTTTGTAGATCATATACAGGGCTGCACGAAAGTTCTCATATACGTTTACTTTATTCTCGCAAATTGCTGAATTTAAAATTTCAACTGTGCTATTCGTTTGATTGAACTATATTTTAGCATACTAACAAGGAAGGTCTCCTTACTGGGCATATTCAGAATATTTTGAAAAAAATACTAATTAAACTACTTATGTATGTAATAAAGGATCAGTCAGATTTAGCTGTGGAATTACAGCAGGAAGTCCGTAAAAAATAATATACTTTCGAGTATTTCACGCCAAAAGACGAAAGCGTCACGCGATTGGAGAGCAGTATTTTTCTTCTCCAAATGCAAACGATTTTAATGCACCTGAAAATTGGTTGTTAATTGATATTTAGAATACGTGCAAATAGTAAACTACTTATGTATGTAATAAAGGATGAGTCAGATTTAGCTGTGGAATTACAGTAGAAAGTCCGTAAAAAATAATATACTTTTGAGTATTTCACGTCAAAAGACGAAAGCGTCATGCGATTGGAGAGCAGTATTTTTCTTCTCCAAATGCAAACGATTTTAATGCACCTGAAAATTGCTTGTTAATTGATATTTAGAATACGTGCAAATAGTAATTAATGAATTTAAACTTAAACAATGAGAGACTTTAATAAATACATTTTTTTGTATTACATATTTATGTTGTTTGTTATTTAATTTATTACTTTAAAAAAATATTTCACATATATAAAAAATATTTTCATATATCCAAAATAAAAGCAAGATGAAAGTTGCTGCAGCTATTCATTTCAATATAAAAAAAAGTCGTTGCTTCCATAGCAACAAAATTGAATCGACAGTGCTCAAATGGACTAAATTTTGAGATTGAAACAATTTTAATTAATTTAAATTTTGCTTTAATTCATAAAATTTGACAGTTAACTTTCATTATCAATATATATTTATGGCAAAACTAGTTAAATCAAACAAAACTGATAAAACTAAAGTTATTTACATTAAATTTATTTAAACAAGTTCAATATGAAACATTTTTACAAGTATTTTTTGAAATTTTATTCCATCGCCAACCGATAATAAATCGCCAAATACCGAAATTTTCGTTATTTTTTTACGGGCGTTCTATCAAGTTTCCGCCGAATGCGTTTCTATAAACATATCTATCCTCATGATTAGAACATTGAATAATTTTTTCAGAGTTTTCTGAATATGACCGTATGGAGACCTTCCTTGTAAGTAGTATACATACAAATCTATGGATCAAATACAGAGTTACACAAAAAAATCGGATATTTTTCCGACTTATTGATACTAATAGCAGAAAATGCATTTTCCAAATTGTTTATTTACACGTCATCTTCCACCTTAAGGGTGTTCTTAAATCCAAAAGAGCAACTTTCTGACATAAGTTTTAATTAATTTTTGTTCGAAAATGCATGAAACTAGCTGGTGTTGTTATTCAGAAACTATGTAATTAAGCTGTATTTTTTTTTTTTTTTCTTTTTGCGTTTTTTTGCAAACGCAATAGATCTTTCAGAAAATAATGTCAAAGTGGGCGTTTTGAACCGAATTTCCGCGCGAAGGAAGAAAGAGACTCAAGAACGGGCGAAAAACGTGTTTATCACGTGATCAAAATTCCTTATAAGGGGTCTTCCACAAATGATGTCACGCTTGGAGGGGGGGAGGGGGTTCGTGAAATTGTGACAGTTTGTGATAAGGGGGTGGGAGGGGGTAAAAAGAAATGTGACATCACACATTTTGGTTAAAATAAAAGCATTAAAAATCAGCAGATTAAATTTTGAAGTTATTTTGACATTAAAGTATTTTGTGTTTCTAAAGTAGATTTAAAGCCAAATACATTAAATTCCATTTCAAATTCCAAAATACGACTGTTTTCAACTGCTCTTCCGTATTAATATTTTATTAATATTGTATATTAATTATGTTTTTGTAATAAACCTTAATCTTATTTCATACAAAATAAGTACATGAATCATTTTTATTGTTATGCTCACAAATGTCGTTAAAACACATAGTTAAAGTTTAAAAATAGAGTTTGAAATATGATCTATAACGTAGTGCTTTGTTTCTAAACTGCAAGTATTTGTTTATGTAATATAGCGTGACATGTGACAATGGGGGGGGGGGGGGGTATGGCGAAGTGTTACACCTTGTGACAAAGGGGGGAGGGGGGTCAAAAATATTGAAAAAAAATGTGACATCATTTATGGACCGCCCTAACTCAATAGCTAATTGATTGATCAAAACATGGAAAAAACAGTTCAATTCCAAATCGCTTCCATGGCCAGGCTTTCCAAATTTATACCTTTCCGTTAAAAAATGAATTTGCAAATGTTTCAAAACGTTTTGCGCTTGTTGAGCAGAGCAGTTAAGAACGGCCTTAACTTGTTTTCGGCACTAAATGTTCAACCTTAAAAAGCAGTATTACATATATAATAAGTATAAAACGTAATAATATAACAATGCACAATTTCTGCGTTCTAAAAAAAAAAAAAAAATTCTCTAATAGATCAATATTTTGTTCAATGATTTTTTTTTAATTGTATAAATATATAGTACAAACTTAATTTGGAATGATGTTTGATTAATTTTGAAGATTAAAAAATGCGTATACATCACTGTAGGACAAATAGGACTACGTGAAAAAAGAAGTTTTGACTAAGGTAACGGCTTTTAACATAATTTTAAGTTCATTATAAATAACAGAAGAGATTTTATCTTCACATGAAAATATGTAAAACAACGCTGAAATTTTTTAATTCTTTTTTATGCGCATCTCAATTAATTCTACAGATATGGGTTAATGATTATGTGCCTCGGGCCGCACATTAAAGATCGCCGGGCTACATGCGGCCCGCGGGCAGCAGGTTGAGTATGGCTGGTGTAAATCCTCTAATGTAGTTTCAAAAATTCACAAAATTGCTTTAGAAGATGAAATTTTCATGAATTCATAATTTGGGACACAAAGGGTTAAAGCGGATAATCAGAATATTTTGAAAAAATAAAAATTCTAATGAAACTACTTGTATATAATAAAGGATCAGTCAAATTTAGCGGCGGAATTATAGTACAGAAAGTCTGTAAAAAGATAAAATACTTTCGAATATTTGGCGCGAAAAGACAAACGCACCACGCGATTTGGCGATGACGAGCGATATCTTTCTTCGCCAAATACGAGCAAGTTTAATGAAGTTGTTAAATGGTGTTTAAATGCGCAACAATTAATGAATTTAAACTAAAATGATGAGAAAAAATTATTATTTTTTCCATAAGCTTATATAACATATGCAATTTGTGTGTTGCTGAAGATTTTTCATTTTACACGGTTTGATTGGCTGGATAAGTTTTAAGTGTATTTTAAAAGTAATTGCCCGATTAAGAAAGCTCTCTATACATTTCGATATTGAATAAGTCATTGTTTCTACGCAATAATACTATTATATTGTCAGTAACTCTTAACAGTATCGAAGTCAAATTGACGGTTAGTTCTCAGGGTCTGACCTTAATTCTGAGTAATTTTAATCTATTTAAATTTTGTTCTAAACTGTCGTTAAACGATCGTTAAATTCCATTATGGATACATATAAATGTATATGACAAATCCGTAGTTATAAAAGTGTATTCATTTACGTAAAACTTTCTTAAACTAGTTCAATATGAAGAGTAGAAAAAAGGTTTTTCTTTAGAGCATATTATATCATACAAGTGTTTTTTTTTCTTATGTCGTCAACGAGGGATAAATCGCCAAGAAAACGAAATTTTCGTTTTTTTTTTACGGACGCTCTATCGAGGTTCCACCGGATTTTTTTTATAAACATATGTTTCACCAGAACATTGTGTAATTTAATTTTTTCAAATTTTTCTGAGTATACGCTTATGGAGACCTTCTTTTTTAGTAAAAATGCTTCTGCACAAAAACGCTACTTTATGTCACTTGTTGTATCAAGTTGAATTGAACGAAACTTTATTTTTCAAAATCATCTAAGAAAGGGGTTCTCAAACTATGGTACGCATATCAGTACTGGTACGTGAAGCTCAGTTTACTAGTACGCGAAAGTCCGATACTAGTACTTGAAATGAAATAAAAAATACAACAATAATGATGAATTGCTGGAGTCTGCATTAAAAAAGATGAAGGTAACAGAATTTTGTTTGGTGAGAAAATAAATATACCCTCTGCTATCCGTAAAAGCTCTAAAATTACTGCTCGTTTTAGCACAACATATATTTGTTTTAAGTGCTTTCTCGTCACTTCTTTATATGAAAACAAATACAGGAATAAACATAAACATCGAATCTGATTTAAGTCTAAAACTAAGATTAAATCAGATATGAGGAAGATGTGTTTGGTAAAGCAAGCATCACCCTTATCATTAGCAATATAACAGAATTAATAGAGTCACCCAAGTGTATATGTACCAATTTACGCCACTATGCCATTAAGTATTTTAACTTTTTTTTCAATCAAAACACTATATTTTGATAATGTACATATTATTAATATGTAATGATGATACTACCTTTTATTTGAATGTTAATATAAAGCAGTGAATCTAAGTACCAATTTAATAATGTAACCATAAAATTAAATGCAGTAAAATCTGCTTAGACGGAGCACAAAAGACTGGAAAAATACTTCGTTTTAGACATATTCCGTTTACACAGGTTTTTCTGTATTAGCATAGAGTTCGTAACTTGGTGGTACACGGAAGTATGAAATTCCATTCAGTGGTACGTCGGTCTAAAAGTTTGTGAACCCTTGATCTAAGCTATTTGTTTTTAGAAAGTAATGAATACTAAATTATACTTCGCAGCACTACAATCCATGAATGAAGATGACCTTCGATTCCCAATTATGCTTTCTTGAGCATGGGTCCTGTTGTATGCTATAGATTGCATATGTCCCGGTCAAGTACCCGTCTGTCACGAAACCACCAGGGTTTAGTTCTCCAGGTAAGCTTTGTGCCCATTTTATCGACCCTAAAGCAGGGCTTAATTTGTGCCGGAGCCCAACGGAGCTCACCGGAGCCCAGCTCTGGTACGTCTCTGTTTTTAGTAAATATTTAAATATTGGTCAGAATTCACCGGAGCTCATAAATACAGGGCTCCGGAGCCCAATGTAATAGCGCTTCCGAAAAACCGAATCCTAAATTTCCCCTTTATTTACTTCCCATCTCCAAGCTTTTGCGTATTCTTTTTTATCAAAATACTTATATTTAAGGTAATGCGTTGCATGCACACGTAGTAGATGGAGATAAAACGGTCTCAGTTTTTATGTCAGCTTTTGGGCTTTAGTTTTATAAATATAGTGAAACCTCCCTGTGCGACCAACTCCATTAGGCGACCACCTCCCTGAACGACCATTTTTTCATGGAACGAAGTTTATCCCCATGGGCTCAATACTAATTTTACCTCCATTCAGAGACCATCCCAGTTGAACTTCCTCCCTGAGAGGCCGATTTCTTTAAAGAAAATGAAACAAATTCCGTTTTTTACTGGTCGCTTGAAAAAGGTTTTATTAAAAAATAATTCCGGAGAGTGCATTATTCATCAAACATCTAATACTAAGTTTAGATTTTTTTTTATCCCTGTAACTTTTAAGTGTTTAAACCCCTTTGTGCCTTTTTAGGCAATGAATTTAACTCCGATTTCAAATTAAGAATGACGGTCAATAAACTCCTCTGCCCTATTCTGTCGGAAAACTCTCAAAGAAATAGATAAAGTAATGAAATCGCCATTATTTGTTCCCGTCCACAAAAAAAAAAAAAAAAAAAAAAAAATGCATTTATTTACTGAACTTCGAAAGGACTTGGAAATAAAAGTTATGAAATATAAAACTGTAAAATTAAAGCAAAGCGCAATGCATTAATTTTTTTAACTCTGCAGTAATTAACTTTTATTTTGATACTTAAATTTTTATATTTTTTCCTAATGTGAAAAATAAATGTTAGTAACATTGTTACCATTTTTCAACAATTAAAATCTAGATTTGAACATGACCTCCATTAAGAGACCACCTCTCGGAGCGACCCATTTGTACTGGAACGGTACGTGGTCGCTTTAGGGAGGTTTTACTGTATTCAGATCTTGGTGCAATAGCTGTTGTACTCTTATGCAAAAATGCATGAATACAAAATTTATTATGATTCTATGTGTTAAATTCAGTAATACTGAAATACTATGACTCCATCTTAAATAGGACGTCATCGCCATGGCAACCTAGAATCATTACCTATCATGGGATATCATTGATTTAATTAGGTATGATAGGATTTAATAGAATGAAAAAACCTTTATTAATATCTTTTTAAGTTTTGGTTCAATTTTCATAAAATATGAAATGACTCGCCAAACTTCTGCAACGATTATATATATTAAATTTCAAACCATTTGGTTTGGTAGTTTTTGCGCCGTTATATGTGGACAGACGGACATACACACAGGCGGACATACAAGTAGTAGAAAAAGGACAGTTCTGCTCCAGTAGGTGGTGGGTGTGGGAGCTCCTCCTCCTCCTCCTCCACCACCTGCTCCTCCTCCACCTCCTCCTCCACCTCCTCCTGCTCCTCCACCTCCTGCGGAGAATGTGTGCTCTAAGAGGAGGGGTTAGAAAGGAATGTTGATCTCTAAGAAGAGGGTGGAGTTTAAAAAATTTTTAGATTTTTTTTTTTAAGAGTGAAATTTTTTTAGCGAACTATAGTACGAGGGGTCATTTTGGAGAATGAATTTTGAGAAGTGAACTATAGTTCGAGGTTTAAATATACATTTTTTAGGAAGAATTAAGCAGATAAATTTTGGAGTTATTTTACTGAATTACAAAGATCCTTTTTCTACTACTTTTATTTTAAATGAGTTTAAGTTTTGGAGCACTTTAACAAAGAGGAGGTATTTTCCAAAGAATAAAAAGATTGTCATTCAATTTTAGGGAGATTGAAATATTTTAAAAAAGAGAAAAATATTTTTGAAGAGATCGAAACTAATTTAAAAAATATTTTTTCTTTTGGGAATTGTCATATTTCGAAGGCACACTCTTCCAGGTATGGAATTCACTATCTTTTGAATTCCATACCTGGAAGAGTGTGCCCTCATCTTTTATCCGGGCTTGGGACCGGCATTCTCTGTTTACAACATTGTTTAATCATAAGCAGTGAAGTTTTTAAGAACTTACACCCCACCTAACTTTAATTGTTAATTACTCATTAATAAATTATGTTTATTATTTTTGCCCTTCAAGACGAATTGTTCTTTCATAATTTTTAATTGAAAACTAAATAAATAGCTTCGATTGAAATTAAATTTTCCTAGTCACGTGACCCCCCCCCACTTTTTTTTTTCTACTTGTGTAATAAACTATTGAGATTTCATTTTAAAACCTAGAATTAGATATACTGCAAATAATTATTCAAATTTTCTATAAGGTATAAATACTACAGATATTTTTTAAACTGATTAAATATTTATGAGATGTTTATTGAAAATATATAGATATACAGGGATGTTCAAGATACGTTTTTTTTTTTACATGTATCAAAGCTTTTAATCCCCCCCCCCCCTCCAAAGTGGGTGTTTTATACTTTTTAAAAATGAATGCCCGGTTTAATTAAAATATACGCCCTTCTTCCATTGTGCTTCTATTAGGTTAATGAGTCAATTAGTAAATTTGGCTAATGATGTCACGAGAGATCTAATTTTTTTTTCTGTTGTTGGTGAAGATTTTAATAATATTGGGGAAATATATTTATTAATTATATAAATTTTTAATGTCCTTGCTGAAATATATGAACTCAATTAGATAATATTTTTAATATTGAATACATTTTTATTGTTATTCGTGAAAATTTTAACGTTTTTACCGAAATATATTTATTGCACTTAATATACTTTTAATGTTGTTGGCGAAATATTTAACTCAATAAATTTTAAATATTGTTGGCAAAATATATTAATTGAACTCAATAAAATTTTAATGTCGAATATATTTTGTTGTTGTTGACTAAACTTTTGAATTTAATTATATAAATATTGAATATTATTCAAAATTGGTGAGTATAATATATTGGTGAATTTAATTTAGTTGAATAAATTTTTTAAAGCTTTTAACGAAATGTGTTAGTAAATTTTGAATGCTGTAGATGAAATCTCTTATTAGTTTTCAACAACGCGATAGATACGTTTCAAATTTTATATGAGTCTAACGCAATAATTCCTGCATATACAGGACAGTGCAAAAGAATTCCGATAAATTTCACAAGTGTATATAATTTTATTGGTAGTGAAAACTATTTTCTTACAAAAATAATTTGATATACAAGAATTTTTCGTCACCTTTAGCAATTAGAATTTAAATAGCGATACTGGGATGAGCGATGTTTTTTTTTTTTTTTTCCTGATCAGAGAAGAATATATATTAATCACAATTCAAAGCCAGATTTAACTAAATTTCAATTGAAAATCGAATTTTTGTTTTAAAATTTCGAGTGAACTGTATTAGAAAAAGCATATACGACTCATTTTTCTACGATATATAAATTATTTCTAGAGAAACTGCATAAATGATAAAGTTTAAGAACGTGCATACAGTATTTATTTAGTGAATGCATATACCAGTAATTTTTAGACTGCCTGTATACTAATTATTTGAAAAATTCATTTCTAAACAACATACATTATTTTTGTAAAAGATGTTCTGACATATTATTTATTTTGTGTGCGATTAATTTTTTAGACTGCGACTATATTATTTTTGGATAATACCTTTTCGAATAATTTTTAGACTAATTTTGGAGATTAAATATAGTTTTGATTCATTATTTTCTTGTAGGTGTTGGTCCTTAGACTGCCTCATTGAAAACATGATAGAGGCTACTGCATTTTCAAAACAATATGTTAAATGAAACAGTTATAATTTGAAAACAATCTAAGTAAATCATAGTGTATGCTGTTATAAGACCAATTGAAATGCTTTCTTCAGAGATTTTTGAATTAGGAATATTGTTAATAAAATTCAAAACTAAGAAATTTTTGGAGTTCGAAAACAAAGTAATTTAGGCAAATCCTTTACCTAACTCAATATTATTTTGTAACAATATTTCACGGGATTCATTTTACTTAATTATTCCTTGAAAACAATACATGAGATTTTCAAATCTCGAAAATTAATATTTCTAATACTATGTTGGAAAAATAAATATTAAAGAATAGATTTGAAATAGGAATAATATGCTCACAATTTAATATTCAATAATACATTTTGAACCTGCTATTCCCTAACAAAAATATATAGTATATGCATTTTCATTTATACTCAAAAGGAAATTTAACGGAAAAGAATTAATACCTAGTTTTAGTTGTATATTTTTAATATGAAATCGAAATATAAAATAAAAGCACAGTACCTCTTAATAATCCATAATGTCTTCTCATCTGACCAGCCACCTCACACGTTAAAAATCTTTCAGTAAATACGCTTATCACATCACTTGCTATCTGTCGGAACATGCATCTACAGGTATGTTATCTTAAAGATCAAAGACGCCGCAAATGAGCGGTCCCTTTCAATAGATAAAAGAGATAAGCGGGGATATTATTCGAATAACAATTAGTAAAGTCTGTCTCAATTACAATTTAACTTAATTAAGGAATTCTTATACATTTTTTTTTCATATGGGCTAGACTCACATTTTATTACCTTAATTTAGATTTAAAGCATTTTAATAACAGCGCCAAATGTACTATTCTGAAAATCTATGTATTCATTTTTTAAAAACATAATGTTAGCCTTTTACCCAGTTTTTGAGATGAAATCACTATTAGGTATCATACTTTTTAAATAATTTACAATAAGGCGGTACTTTCTGTACATGTTTTATTCAAGAATAGTTTTTCCAAACATGCATTTACCTCAAATTTATGCTTTAGAGACAAATATTCTATGCGACTACCTATATCATTTTTAATACATGTGCATACTATTTAATATAGTTACACCATTCGAAATACATAAATTAACTACACACATCCCCATTTAATCATAATTTCTATATTTTTAATGCTAATAGATGATAAGCTATTTTCTAGGATGATGTAAGAATAATTTTGAATGCTACACGTATTCTTTTATAAAATATACCTCAGACATTATTTTCACTGCGTTATAGATAATAATAATAAATCTTTAAAACTTATTTCTATCGAAGTACCCAGAAGTATTTTTTTTTTCAGGTAGTGATATAGGAAAGTGTTTACTCGTTTGATATTACCTTTTTAACTCAAATAATCTCATATAGGTCGAACTTACTTTTCAACAACAGAAGGATTTTTCAAAGATTATTAAATCTTTTTTTTTTTTTTTTTTACTTAAGAGGTTCAGAATGAAAACATAGTTATTTAGAATGAATTTGTGTACAGGCTCCGCATAGGCTAACTAGCCCGTGGTCTTGGGCCCCCTGCTGAGTGGCGGCCCTTAATCACGTATGCATAACTATAAAGTATCCTATGTATCTATATTACCTAAAGTCTGTCTAAGTTATTATTAGGCTGTGATGGTGAAAAAATGCTCACTTCTGCAATTTATTATTATCATTTTTTTTTTTTTTTTTTTTTTACTTTAGCAAATCAACCCAAAGAAGAAAACTTTATTATTTACACATTTTTTATTGTTATTAGCGAAATGAAACTTTACACATTCTTTATTATTTTGAGCAAAATGAAACTTTTTAACATTTGAAAAGCAATTTTATTATTATTTGTAAATTTTTATTATTATTAGCGACACAAATTTTAAACGACTTCAGAGACGAATTTAAGAAAGTAACCCCAATTATCGATTTCATACAAGGAAAACTTTTTTTTTTTTCAGTCACCTCGTCTGGTTTGAGAGGTTTCAAACTCATATAATCAGAGATTACATTTTAGGTAGAGCCCAATTAAGATTGCAGGGGGGCACAAGGCTCAACAACTTTCGCCCTCGCCCCCCCTCATTTAGCCATGGCCTGGTTGGCCTGTGCGGGAATTAGGCCCCGATTTTAGGGAGCCTAGTTGGCCTGTGCGGGAATTAGGCCCTGATTATAGGGCGCCTGGTTGGCCTGTGCGGGAATTAGGCCTCGAATATAGGACCAATACATTAACCACAGCGGTTGATTGTGTTTTTGACGACCAATTATCATCACGAGGGATGTAGGCCCAAAGGGGGGTAGTGCCCTCCGTGGGGGGGGGGGTCTTTCTAAGGGAACCTAACCCGTATTTACGCTTGGAAACCAAGGTTCGAAGAAAACCACGAAAACTCCGAACGATTAGACCGACGGGCGCGATTGGGATCGAACGCAATACCTCCCGTCTACCAGCTTCGAGGGCGGAACCACTCGGCCACTGGTGGGGCCTAAGCACAGTGGATTAGTCACATGATTTTCATCTTTTAAGTTTTTGGGCTACATTTTCACACACACTAGACTATATTAGTTTTAGGAAAGTATTGTTATTTTTCTACTTTTTTTACTTTAGTGGATGAAAACATTCATATTAATTCAAATAACCTAGTTCGACTTTTCAGATTTTATAATATACACTAGGTAAAAATCGATAACTTCCCTACTTAGTTTGAAACATTTGTCAGATCACGTGACATTAATGTTTTTAGAAATAATAGATAATTAATTTGATTGCAACTTTTAGTCAAAATTTAGTGAACTTAGGAAAATCTTTGTTAGCCATGCTATTTATCGCATATCAAATTACCACTATACATTTCACCCTTCCCCTAAACCCCCAGAAAATGAACTAGATATTTGAAACTCGCCACAGGAGGAAAACCCTATTTAAAATAATGAATCAGTAATGAACTATAAAAATTAAACAGCACACATAAAATTAACAAATGATTAACCAAAAGAATTTCAACTATCACATAAAAATTTCCCTGTTGTAAGAAATAATATATGTTTATTAGTTAGTAAAAGTAAATTATTCCTTTTATACCTTCTAGTGTTTGAAAATTATCGTCTCAACATGCTAGTACACCTTATGTGTATATGCATACTTATAATACATATGCGTATGTATATGTTTGCCATTGAATGGTTTTGAAAAATATTCACGTTATGAAAAATGATTTGTAAACAGCCAAACTTAACTCAAACATAAATTTTAGAAATCACAACTAAATAAAAAATGTTTCTTTTTAAATATATAATAATAAAAAAGTTTTTAACAAATCACAACTTGATAAAAAAAAAAAAAAAAAAAAAAAAAAAATCAGGAAGATAAAAAAGTTAAAAAAAAATACAAACGAAATAAAAAAAGTTAAAAAATTTTTCATGTTAATAAATAAAAGTTAAAAAAAATTACAAGTCAATAAAATTTTTGAAAGAAAATAAAAATTTTCTAATGGTTATCAAAATAGTTTTTGAATTGTTTGCAAGTTAATAACATGTATACGACAATATATGTGCACATTCATATATGCGTATTTATACCAATGTAAGTATATCCAGGCATACTATTTACAAGTAATGTCTATGTGTGTAAATATACCTGTGTAAAATATTCATAAAAAAATATTCTTTTTTAAAATGTACTAGACATACCAGTCTTAACTATCGAATAAATACATCCTAATCGAAAGTTAATGAAAAGTTTGGACGAAATTAACAAAAAGTTTTCGAATTATTTACAACTTTAGAAAAATATTCGTATGTGTGGATATGTGTGGTTATTATATGTATACAAAAATTAACCAAAAAGAATAAAAATACCTACAGGTGAGTCGAAGTGTTTAAAAAAATTGTCATTATATATTTATACATGTGTGTTTGTAAAATTTAAATGTTTTGACTAACGACCGAATACATCCAACCAACTAATTGTTTATCCTGGCGACCATTTGGTCTATGCATTCGCCTAACCAACCAACTGCTTACTTTAGCAATCAAATATTTTATATTTGCACATGCGTAGAAACTTAATTGATAAGACAATACTTGTATAAACTTGAAGTAGACTATTATGTATGATTTGATAAATTAAGAAAACATTGAGCTAGGGTGCAAACTTTGTACATTCTCCACGATAATTCACTTATCTATTATTAGATATCTATAGAAATCAACACAGTGAAAAATTAATAACTAAATTCTCATATTCGTTTTCAATATAAGTAGCTTATATTATTGCCTTGTTAACTAGGGTTGCCACTTAATGGATTTACTATGATAAACAACTTATCTGACTAACATTTTACTATTTTCAGTTCAACTCACTTTCGTAAACTAAACCTGCACAGCTTACAATTCTACTTTTCAATTAGTTTACTGTATCAAATCATTGTTTTTAGTTCTTTTAGTTAAAAAAAAAATAATTATATACTCTAGCATAATCATTTTAAGGCATTCAAATTATAACATATAACAGAATCATAATTCACACTTACCTATATACCAGCTTCTTCAAAACACGTCTATCTCACAGCACGATTTGATGTGGAATGCCAGTTTCTTATCACAAAAACCGGAAATCACGTGGTCGAGGGTTGGTCATGTGACTATTTCCTGATATAGGATTGGCCGATAGCGATTCCTTCTAAGTGACGTCACACGATGATAAGAACTTCTAGATAAGCAACTTTCACGCCATTTTGATTACTGTTTTCGAAGGAGTGTACTTGCTCGGTTGTCTGCATTGTCTAAACTTGTCTGACCTTGTCTGCAGCTTCTTTCTTTGCTAGTCTAACATGTGAGTTTATTCATGAAAATCGTTAGAGACATATATTTTTAATTACTATAATTGATTACATAATTTAAACATCAATTGTTTATTATATTCAAATCATTTGCATTAATTAAATTTTTATAATAATTAAAATTTATTTATTATTTTATAAAACATAGTATCGATTTTAGAAATAGCTATTTTCTTAAAAAAGCGAAAAAGAATATATCATCATAGGCTTTATATAATATATAAGTCAGTTGCGTTTGTATATAGCTATATATCCTATTATTTAAAAACATTTATCGGAAATAACATAATAATTGAACAATCATTTTATAATATATACATAAAAATAGTATACTTATCTATTGTTTATTATAATCATATCATTTTCGTTAATTGATTTTTATAATAATTCAAATAATAATTGATTTATCTATTTATTATTTTATAAAACATAGTATCGATTTCAGAAATAATTTTCTTATGAAAGCGGAAAATAGGTAGATTAATGAATGTCTGTTGTTTTAGCAGCAAATTGATTTCATATGTGTCTATCCGTGTGTGTGCGTATGTGTGTGTGTGTGTATCTATACTTGCCTCTAAAATCGTGTATAGGTATTGTCTGTATGCATGTGTGTGTGTATGTATATGTGGATAAGTGTCTATTTGCCTGGCTATGTATTTATAAATTATTTATTTATTATTTTTTTTATTATTTATTAATTTTTTTCTGTGTAAATTTTGTGAAAATTTTTGAAGTCTGGTAAATTTTCTAAAAGTTTTTTAAAGTAAGGTAATTTTTTCAAAATTTTTTTTAATTTGTTAAAACTTTTTTTATTTAAAAAAAAATAATAAATAAATAATTTATAAATACATAGCCAGGCAAATAGACACTTATCCACATATACATACACACACACATGCATACAGACAATACCTATACACGATTTTAGAGGCAAGTATAGATACACACACACACACATACGCACACACACGGATAGACACATATGAAATCAATTTGCTGCTAAAACAACAGACATTCATTAATCTACCTATTTTCCGCTTTCATAAGAAAATTATTTCTGAAATCGATACTATGTTTTATAAAATAATAAATAGATAAATCAATTATTATTTGAATTATTATAAAAATCAATTAACGAAAATGATATGATTATAATAAACAATAGATAAGTATACTATTTTTATGTATATATTATAAAATGATTGTTCAATTATTATGTTATTTCCGATAAATGTTTTTAAATAATAGGATATATAGCTATATACAAACGCAACTGACTTATATATTATATAAAGCCTATGATGATATATTCTTTTTCGCTTTTTTAAGAAAATAGCTATTTCTAAAATCGATACTATGTTTTATAAAATAATAAATAAATTTTAATTATTATAAAAATTTAATTAATGCAAATGATTTGAATATAATAAACAATTGATGTTTAAATTATGTAATCAATTATAGTAATTAAAAATATATGTCTCTAACGATTTTCATGAATAAACTCACATGTTAGACTAGCAAAGAAAGAAGCTGCAGACAAGGTCAGACAAGTTTAGACAATGCAGACAACCGAGCAAGTACACTCCTTCGAAAACAGTAATCAAAATGGCGTGAAAGTTGCTTATCTAGAAGTTCTTATCATCGTGTGACGTCACTTAGAAGGAATCGCTATCGGCCAATCCTATATCAGGAAATAGTCACATGACCAACCCTCGACCACGTGATTTCCGGTTTTTGTGATAAGAAACTGGCATTCCACATCAAATCGTGCTGTGAGATAGACGTGTTTTGAAGAAGCTGGTATATAGGTAAGTGTGAATTATGATTCTGTTATATGTTATAATTTGAATGCCTTAAAATGATTATGCTAGAGTATATAATTATTTTTTTTTTAACTAAAAGAACTAAAAACAATGATTTGATACAGTAAACTAATTGAAAAGTAGAATTGTAAGCTGTGCAGGTTTAGTTTACGAAAGTGAGTTGAACTGAAAATAGTAAAATGTTAGTCAGATAAGTTGTTTATCATAGTAAATCCATTAAGTGGCAACCCTAGTTAACAAGGCAATAATATAAGCTACTTATATTGAAAACGAATATGAGAATTTAGTTATTAATTTTTCACTGTGTTGATTTCTATAGATATCTAATAATAGATAAGTGAATTATCGTGGAGAATGTACAAAGTTTGCACCCTAGCTCAATGTTTTCTTAATTTATCAAATCATACATAATAGTCTACTTCAAGTTTATACAAGTATTGTCTTATCAATTAAGTTTCTACGCATGTGCAAATATAAAATATTTGATTGCTAAAGTAAGCAGTTGGTTGGTTAGGCGAATGCATAGACCAAATGGTCGCCAGGATAAACAATTAGTTGGTTGGATGTATTCGGTCGTTAGTCAAAACATTTAAATTTTACAAACACACATGTATAAATATATAATGACAATTTTTTTAAACACTTCGACTCACCTGTAGGTATTTTTATTCTTTTTGGTTAATTTTTGTATACATATAATAACCACACATATCCACACATACGAATATTTTTCTAAAGTTGTAAATAATTCGAAAACTTTTTGTTAATTTCGTCCAAACTTTTCATTAACTTTCGATTAGGATGTATTTATTCAATAGTTAAGACTGGTATGTCTAGTACATTTTAAAAAAGAATATTTTTTTATGAATATTTTACACAGGTATATTTACACACATAGACATTACTTGTAAATAGTATGCCTGGATATACTTACATTGGTATAAATACGCATATATGAATGTGCACATATATTGTCGTATACATGTTATTAACTTGCAAACAATTCAAAAACTATTTTGATAACCATTAGAAAATTTTTATTTTCTTTCAAAAATTTTATTGACTTGTAATTTTTTTTAACTTTTATTTATTAACATGAAAAATTTTTTAACTTTTTTTATTTCGTTTGTATTTTTTTTTAACTTTTTTATCTTCCTGATTTTTTTTTTTTTTTTTTTTTTTATCAAGTTGTGATTTGTTAAAAACTTTTTTATTATTATATATTTAAAAAGAAACATTTTTTATTTAGTTGTGATTTCTAAAATTTATGTTTGAGTTAAGTTTGGCTGTTTACAAATCATTTTTCATAACGTGAATATTTTTCAAAACCATTCAATGGCAAACATATACATACGCATATGTATTATAAGTATGCATATACACATAAGGTGTACTAGCATGTTGAGACGATAATTTTCAAACACTAGAAGGTATAAAAGGAATAATTTACTTTTACTAACTAATAAACATATATTATTTCTTACAACAGGGAAATTTTTATGTGATAGTTGAAATTCTTTTGGTTAATCATTTGTTAATTTTATGTGTGCTGTTTAATTTTTATAGTTCATTACTGATTCATTATTTTAAATAGGGTTTTCCTCCTGTGGCGAGTTTCAAATATCTAGTTCATTTTCTGGGGGTTTAGGGGAAGGGTGAAATGTATAGTGGTAATTTGATATGCGATAAATAGCATGGCTACAAAGATTTTCCTAAGTTCACTAAATTTTGACTAAAAGTTGCAATCAAATTAATTATCTATTATTTCTAAAAACATTAATGTCACGTGATCTGACAAATGTTTCAATCTAAGTAGGGAATTTATCGATTTTTATCTAGTGTATATTATAAAATCTGAAAAGTCGAACTAGGTTATTTGAATTAATATGAATGTTTTCATCCACTAAAGTAAAAAAAGTAGAAAAATAACAATACTTTCCTAAAACTAATATAGTCTAGTGTGTGTGAAAATGTAGCCCAAAAACTTAAAAGATGAAAATCATGTGACTAATCCACTGTGCTTAGGCCCCACCAGTGGCCGAGTGGTTCCGCCCTCGAAGCTGGTAGACGGGAGGTATTGCGTTCGATCCCAATCGCGCCCGTCGGTCTAATCGTTCGGAGTTTTCGTGGTTTTCTTCGAACCTTGGTTTCCAAGCGTAAATACGGGTTAGGTTCCCTTAGAAAGACCCCCCCCCACGGAGGGCACTACCCCCCTTTGGGCCTACATCCCTCGTGATGATAATTGGTCGTCAAAAACACAATCAACCGCTGTGGTTAATGTATTGGCCCTATATTCGAGGCCTAATTCCCGCACAGGCCAACCAGGCGCCCTATAATCAGGGCCTAATTCCCGCACAGGCCAACTAGGCTCCCTAAAATCGGGGCCTAATTCCCGCACAGGCCAACCAGGCCATGGCTAAATGAGGGGGGGGGGGGCGAGGGCGAAAGCTGTTGAGCCTTGTGCCCCCCTGCAATCTTAATTGGGCTCTACCTAAAATGTAATCTCTGATTATATGAGTTTGAAACCTCTCAAACCAGACGAGGTGACTGAAAAAAAAAAAAAGTTTTCCTTGTATGAAATCGATAATTCGGGTTACTTTCTTAAATTCGTCTCTGAAGTCGTTTAAAATTTGTGTCGCTAATAATAATAAAAATTTACAAATAATAATAAAATTGCTTTTCAAATGTTAAAAAGTTTCATTTTGCTCAAAATAATAAAGAATGTGTAAAGTTTCATTTCGCTAATAACAATAAAAAATGTGTAAATAATAAAGTTTTCTTCTTTGGGTTGATTTGCTAAAGTAAAAAAAAAAAAAAAAAAAAATGATAATAATAAATTGCAGAAGTGAGCATTTTTTCACCATCACAGCCTAATAATAACTTAGGCAGACTTTAGGTAATATAGATACATAGGATACTTTATAGTTACGCATACGTGATTAAGGGCCGCCACTCAGCAGGGGGCCCAAGACCACGGGCTAGTTAGCCTATGCGGAGCCTGTACACAAATTCATTCTAAATAACTATGTTTTCATTCTGAACCTCTTAAGTAAAAAAAAAAAAAAAAAAGATTTAATAATCTTTGAAAAATCCTTCTGTTGTTGAAAAGTAAGTTCGACCTATATGAGATTATTTGAGTTAAAAAGGTAATATCAAACGAGTAAACACTTTCCTATATCACTACCTGAAAAAAAAAAAAATACTTCTGGGTACTTCGATAGAAATAAGTTTTAAAGATTTATTATTATTATCTATAACGCAGTGAAAATAATGTCTGAGGTATATTTTATAAAAGAATACGTGTAGCATTCAAAATTATTCTTACATCATCCTAGAAAATAGCTTATCATCTATTAGCATTAAAAATATAGAAATTATGATTAAATGGGGATGTGTGTAGTTAATTTATGTATTTCGAATGGTGTAACTATATTAAATAGTATGCACATGTATTAAAAATGATATAGGTAGTCGCATAGAATATTTGTCTCTAAAGCATAAATTTGAGGTAAATGCATGTTTGGAAAAACTATTCTTGAATAAAACATGTACAGAAAGTACCGCCTTATTGTAAATTATTTAAAAAGTATGATACCTAATAGTGATTTCATCTCAAAAACTGGGTAAAAGGCTAACATTATGTTTTTAAAAAATGAATACATAGATTTTCAGAATAGTACATTTGGCGCTGTTATTAAAATGCTTTAAATCTAAATTAAGGTAATAAAATGTGAGTCTAGCCCATATGAAAAAAAAATGTATAAGAATTCCTTAATTAAGTTAAATTGTAATTGAGACAGACTTTACTAATTGTTATTCGAATAATATCCCCGCTTATCTCTTTTATCTATTGAAAGGGACCGCTCATTTGCGGCGTCTTTGATCTTTAAGATAACATACCTGTAGATGCATGTTCCGACAGATAGCAAGTGATGTGATAAGCGTATTTACTGAAAGATTTTTAACGTGTGAGGTGGCTGGTCAGATGAGAAGACATTATGGATTATTAAGAGGTACTGTGCTTTTATTTTATATTTCGATTTCATATTAAAAATATACAACTAAAACTAGGTATTAATTCTTTTCCGTTAAATTTCCTTTTGAGTATAAATGAAAATGCATATACTATATATTTTTGTTAGGGAATAGCAGGTTCAAAATGTATTATTGAATATTAAATTGTGAGCATATTATTCCTATTTCAAATCTATTCTTTAATATTTATTTTTCCAACATAGTATTAGAAATATTAATTTTCGAGATTTGAAAATCTCATGTATTGTTTTCAAGGAATAATTAAGTAAAATGAATCCCGTGAAATATTGTTACAAAATAATATTGAGTTAGGTAAAGGATTTGCCTAAATTACTTTGTTTTCGAACTCCAAAAATTTCTTAGTTTTGAATTTTATTAACAATATTCCTAATTCAAAAATCTCTGAAGAAAGCATTTCAATTGGTCTTATAACAGCATACACTATGATTTACTTAGATTGTTTTCAAATTATAACTGTTTCATTTAACATATTGTTTTGAAAATGCAGTAGCCTCTATCATGTTTTCAATGAGGCAGTCTAAGGACCAACACCTACAAGAAAATAATGAATCAAAACTATATTTAATCTCCAAAATTAGTCTAAAAATTATTCGAAAAGGTATTATCCAAAAATAATATAGTCGCAGTCTAAAAAATTAATCGCACACAAAATAAATAATATGTCAGAACATCTTTTACAAAAATAATGTATGTTGTTTAGAAATGAATTTTTCAAATAATTAGTATACAGGCAGTCTAAAAATTACTGGTATATGCATTCACTAAATAAATACTGTATGCACGTTCTTAAACTTTATCATTTATGCAGTTTCTCTAGAAATAATTTATATATCGTAGAAAAATGAGTCGTATATGCTTTTTCTAATACAGTTCACTCGAAATTTTAAAACAAAAATTCGATTTTCAATTGAAATTTAGTTAAATCTGGCTTTGAATTGTGATTAATATATATTCTTCTCTGATCAGGAAAAAAAAAAAAAAAAAAAAAACATCGCTCATCCCAGTATCGCTATTTAAATTCTAATTGCTAAAGGTGACGAAAAATTCTTGTATATCAAATTATTTTTGTAAGAAAATAGTTTTCACTACCAATAAAATTATATACACTTGTGAAATTTATCGGAATTCTTTTGCACTGTCCTGTATATGCAGGAATTATTGCGTTAGACTCATATAAAATTTGAAACGTATCTATCGCGTTGTTGAAAACTAATAAGAGATTTCATCTACAGCATTCAAAATTTACTAACACATTTCGTTAAAAGCTTTAAAAAATTTATTCAACTAAATTAAATTCACCAATATATTATACTCACCAATTTTGAATAATATTCAATATTTATATAATTAAATTCAAAAGTTTAGTCAACAACAACAAAATATATTCGACATTAAAATTTTATTGAGTTCAATTAATATATTTTGCCAACAATATTTAAAATTTATTGAGTTAAATATTTCGCCAACAACATTAAAAGTATATTAAGTGCAATAAATATATTTCGGTAAAAACGTTAAAATTTTCACGAATAACAATAAAAATGTATTCAATATTAAAAATATTATCTAATTGAGTTCATATATTTCAGCAAGGACATTAAAAATTTATATAATTAATAAATATATTTCCCCAATATTATTAAAATCTTCACCAACAACAGAAAAAAAAATTAGATCTCTCGTGACATCATTAGCCAAATTTACTAATTGACTCATTAACCTAATAGAAGCACAATGGAAGAAGGGCGTATATTTTAATTAAACCGGGCATTCATTTTTAAAAAGTATAAAACACCCACTTTGGAGGGGGGGGGGGATTAAAAGCTTTGATACATGTAAAAAAAAAAGTATCTTGAACATCCCTGTATATCTATATATTTTCAATAAACATCTCATAAATATTTAATCAGTTTAAAAAATATCTGTAGTATTTATACCTTATAGAAAATTTGAATAATTATTTGCAGTATATCTAATTCTAGGCTTTAAAATGAAATCTCAATAGTTTATTACACAAGTAGAAAAAAAAAAAAGGGGGGGGGGGGGGTCACGTGACTAGGAAAATTTAATTTCAATCGAAGCTATTTATTTAGTTTTCAATTAAAAATTATGAAAGAACAATTCGTCTTGAAGGGCAAAAATAATAAACATAATTTATTAATGAGTAATTAACAATTAAAGTTAGGTGGGGTGTAAGTTCTTAAAAACTTCACTGCTTATGATTAAACAATGTTGTAAACAGAGAATGCCGGTCCCAAGCCCGGATAAAAGATGAGGGCACACTCTTCCAGGTATGGAATTCAAAAGATAGTGAATTCCATACCTGGAAGAGTGTGCCTTCGAAATATGACAATTCCCAAAAGAAAAAATATTTTTTAAATTAGTTTCGATCTCTTCAAAAATATTTTTCTCTTTTTTAAAATATTTCAATCTCCCTAAAATTGAATGAAAATCTTTTTATTCTTTGGAAAATACCTCCTCTTTGTTAAAGTGCTCCAAAACTTAAACTCATTTAAAATAAAAGTAGTAGAAAAAGGATCTTTGTAATTCAGTAAAATAACTCCAAAATTTATCTGCTTAATTCTTCCTAAAAAATGTATATTTAAACCTCGAACTATAGTTCACTTCTCAAAATTCATTCTCCAAAATGACCCCTCGTACTATAGTTCGCTAAAAAAATTTCACTCTTAAAAAAAAAAATCTAAAAATTTTTTAAACTCCACCCTCTTCTTAGAGATCAACATTCCTTTCTAACCCCTCCTCTTAGAGCACACATTCTCCGCAGGAGGTGGAGGAGCAGGAGGAGGTGGAGGAGGAGCAGGAGGTGGAGGAGGAGCAGGTGGTGGAGGAGGAGGAGGAGGAGCTCCCACCACCCACCACCTGCTGGAGCAGAACTGTCCTTTTTCTACTACTCATACAGACAGGCGGACATACAGACAGGCGGACAGACAGACAGACAGGCGGACAGACAGACAGACAGGCGGACGGACCAGACAACGACTATAGGTCTTACGTCTTTATATAATTATGAACGCACCTAAGGGGCTATGCATATATAACGTTATCAACTTTTTGATCCTTTTGGACCCCCTCCCCCCCCTTACGATATCATGCGTTATCATACCTCGAACGCTCCCCCCCCCCCCCTCCGTAATGATATCGTTATCAATATCTGAAATCAAATTTCCATTTTTGGAACTTTTGTTTTTGTTTACAGTGATATATTGTTATACATTCAATTTTCGCATATTTTATTGATTCAAATGAACTTAAATCAATAAATTATAACTTTGTATGTGAAATAACTTTGTATCAAATAACACTTAAAAGAAATGGTTACTATTTAAAAGTATTTAATAATGGCTTTTTGTTACATAATGCATTCACAGTAATAATGTCTTCTTGCACTTGCCTCTCACTGGTGGGGGGGGGGGGGGGTACAGAACTTGTTATCAACAAAATGGGTGGACAATATTCTTTCTCATTTATTTTACTATAGTAAACACAACAAGCATCATTTCAAACATACTTCACAGTTGGTTTCTCGAACAACAGATTATATAATCATACACATATGACAGAAGAATAGGAATGCAAAAAGTTGTGGGTATTCCATATTTTCGGATGAAATAATTTTATAATCATTTAATGCTTTTAATAATAACTTTGTATTTCCATAAAAATAGGGAACAGACTAAAAAATATATAACACACTATTTTGATCTAAAGAACAAGTTACAAATAAAAAGAGAAAGTTTTGGTTGGATCAAAAATGATAACGATATCAAAAGAGTAACCCCCACCCCCTAGCGATATCTTACGATATCATTTTCCAACCCCCCCCCTCCCCCCTAAAATGATAACGTTATATATGCACAGCCCCTAACAAATAGAACTAAAAGAAAATTAAAATATTTTATTCACGTGATTATGACATACGCTTTAATAAAAATGAGGAACATAGTATTTGCCACAGTGCACATATAATAGGAAACAACAACAACAACAACAACAAAAATACATATTAAGTGTGAAATCTTAAACCGTGTAAGATGCGCCATCCTCTAATTGAGCTTATTTCCTTTCATTTTTGTAAACATTTTCCTTTCACCTGTAACAAATACACGTAAAATATAAACCAGTAAAAGCGTTAAATCTTTTCAGCATTGATAGAAGCGAACTTAGACTCTTCTTTTACAATGAAATCTTAATAAAGGACTTGAATAAAGTGAAAGAGCGGCACTTTTTTACCTTCTAAAACCTGCTCTGATTTGAAAGAGATTTGCATAAGAATGGGTTTGAGTGAAATAAGCATAATTATTGTGTGTAAAAATTAGATACAGTCTGTAATCGAAATTCTTACACCCAGACAAAAACAGTTAAGGCGTTTTTAGAAAAAACATTTTTCCTCGCTCAATAACGCGAAACTTTCAGACACATTTTATGACTCATTTTAACTTTCTTTTATCTATTACAGAAGAAAGTATTGTAATCGAAATTTTTTTCGACGGACGTTTTTAGGGGTTAAACGTTTTAGGGGTTCATTCCTTAAGGCTGTTCTCAAATCCAAAGGGCAACTTTATGCCATAAATTTTAATTTATTTTTGTTCGGAAATGCATGAAACTAGCAGGTGTTGCTCTTCGGAAACTATATCTGTGTAATGTAATCAAACTGTTTTTCCTTTTTTTTTTTTTTTTTTTTTTTTTTCCAAACGCAATCGATCTTTAAGAAAATAGTGTCAAAGTGGGCGTTTTGAACAGAATTTCCGTGCGAAAGAAGAATAACTACTCAAAAAAGAGTGAAAAACGTCTTTGTCACGTCATCAAAATCGCTTCTAACTCAATAGGTAATTTATGGATCAAAAAATGGAAAACACAATTCGATTCCAAATCGCTTCCATAGTCAGGCCTTCCAATTTTATAGCTTTCCGTTAAAAAATGAATTTGTAAATGTGTCAAAACGTTTTGCGCTTGTTGAGCAGAGCAGTTGAGAACAGCCTTAAAAACATGTTTATATACAAAATGCCTCCCTGTCTGTCTGTGTGTCCGTGTGTCGGCATTGTACTACCAAAAAGTGTATGAAGTTATGCATAGAATTAAATCAAATTCCATATATATGATTTTGGCTATAGCAAGTAGATCTTCCTCGAATTTGGAAATATTGCACCGGAAGGGGGCGCTGTGATAGCGATTTTTGTGCCATTTTCATTACTGTACCATGAAAAGTGTGTGAAGTTATGCATGGAATTGATCCAAACTACATATGTATGTTTTTGGCTATGGCCATCAAGTCCCCCTTGAATTTGGAAATATTCCGCCGGAAGGGGCGCTGTAATAGCGATTTTTGTATATTTTTTTTTCGATTTTTGGTAGTTCTGTTGTACATAGGCGGCTCGTGCAGCGAAGGGAATATCCTGCTACGCCGGCTATTCGCAAACAGCTGACGTACAACAGAAAAACGAGGAATATTGACTTTATTAAATATCATGGTTGGAGATTAACTCGTTTTTACTCCGATTAATTAATTGATTGAACCAAATTTAAGATGAAAATCGAAGTTGGTATGGTATTGAACCAATAATATTACAGTATTAGCATATGTAACTACTTTTTGAGATTTTAAGATGTATGAGATAGAAGAAAGTTTTGGGATTGGCGTATGCATCTAGTTTAAACGTGAAAACAGGTATGATTATTAAAATGATTTGTAATCGAAAAGTTTATTATTATTACTATTATTTTGCATTAAATTAATTAATAACTGCATCTTGAGTTATAAGCGATTTTTGTCTCATGACAACAATTTTTTTCTTCTCCCACGTACGGAAAATCTGTTCAAAACGCAAACTTTGACAGCATTTTCTACTTTTATCGAAAAGTGGAAAAAAAAAAGTTCAATTACAAAATTTCTGAGTAAGAGAATCTGACAATTTCATACGTTTGCGACCAAAAGTGAATTTAAAAAATGTTTTAAATGTAGCCAGTTTGTATTTGAGAACAGCCTTAAATAAACCAGATAAGGTTGAAAGATGTCAAAGACAAAGATTACTTCAAAGATGGCAACAAACACAAGTTTTTGCTTTGGAAGCGATTTTTTCTATGACTTTTCAACGTACTTTTAAAACCTCCTCATATTTTTAGATTATGCAGAAAAATGCTTGCATTTTCTATTGGACTAAGTTCACGTCTCTTTATGCTTTAACCTATAATACCCAGAAAAACAAGAACAACAACAACAACAAAAACGAATAAAAGGATATTAAAATTGTTCGTTGACACGATGCGTTTTGAAAAAAGTGATTATAAACTTAAATATTTTCCACAGTATTCAGTAAATACTGTAGAGCATTATTTGGTTGATAATAGTTTAATGATATTATACTCTAAATAATACAATGTTTTATTGATTATTACTCTAAATGTCACACTTTTTTAATGACGTTATATCTAAAACTTGCTTTGAATAGAAAGCCTAAATAAAATGTAACTAAATTATATATGATTGACGTGATTATTATAAACTTAATTTATCACAATCATTTTCATTGTGAAAGAAATGATACCATCAGTTGTAATTTTTCTAACTGAATGAAAAAGTTGGATTATAGTCCAGGCAAAATTAATGGTAGTTCTGGAAATTCCCACCAAAATTTCCCCCGGCACCCCCTCCCAAATTTTGGTACCCCCCCCCCCCCCCAGAAAAGGTTTTTATTAAAAGAAATCAATTTTTTATTGTCTTAGGGAAAAAATATCTAGAAATTCAGAAAGTAGACAAAATTTGCAACAAATTAGATATATAACATTATGACTTGGATGAAGGGGAAGGGGGGATCTGCCTCGGAACATGCGCCGAGTGCTGCGTGGACATGGTTGCGCAATTCCACTTAACCACTCACACGTTTACATTCGCCTTCCATCTCCCCTCCGAATTTTCCCTATAAGGTTTACTTTAAGTATTTTGGGTCGCTGAATCCGAATTTTTAACTTACCCTCAAAATTCCCCCCCCCCCCAAAAAAAAAAAAAAAATAGTTGTTTTTAAATTAAATTTTTTATTGTTTTAGGGAAAAACTATGTAGAAATTCAGAAAGTAGACAAAATTTGCAACAAATAGGATATATGACATTATGACGTAGGATAAACGGGGACAGAGGGGGCTGCCTCGGAACATTCCCTGCGCGCTGTTCTCAAAAACCAAATTTCTTCGAAAAATCAATTTTTTGGAGGCTTGCCGGGGGAAATTTTGGTGGGGAGTTACAAATTCGAATTCAGCGACCCAAAAAACATAAAGTGAGCCGAAATTCAGAACTAGCATTAATTTTGCCAGGTAAAATCTCCTATTACCTGGAGTTGCATAACTTAGTGCACATAGCGCCGCAGTGTATGTTCCGAGGCAGCCCTCTCCCTCCCCGTTCATCTTACGTCGTAATGTCATATATCCTATTTGTTGCAAATTTTGTCTACTTTCTAATTTCTACATAGTTTTCCTCTAAAACAATAAAAAAATTAATTTAAAAACAGATATTTGGGGGGGGGGGAATTTTGGGGGTAAGTTAAAAATTCGGATTCAGCAACCAAAAAACTTAAAGTAAACCTTATAGAGAAAGTTCGGAGGGGAGATGGGAGGGCGAATGTAAACGTGTGAGTGGTTAAGTGGAATTGCGCAATTTAGTCCACGCAGCACCGCGGCTCATGTTCCGAGGCAGATCCTCCCTTCCCCTTCATCCTAAGTCATAATGTCATATATCTAATTTGTTGCAAATTTTATCTATTTTCTGAGATACTTTTTCCCTAAAATAATAAAAAAATTGATTTTTTAATAAAAACCTTTTTTGGGGGGCATTTTACCAAAATTTGGGAGGGGGGGGGGTTGCCGGGGGAAATTTTGTTAAAAATTCGGATTCAGCGACCCAAAAACTTATAGTAAGCCTTTTTCCAGAACTACCATGAATTTTGCTAGGTAGAGCCCCTATATGGTCTCTATTGCCTGGACTATTAGCGTTGGCCAAGATCCTGGATTTCAATCGCGACAAGTACACTTCATCTCTCAGTTGAAAAAGATTATAACTGGTGTGATTCCTTTTTGAAAACAGTGATTATAATTGAAGTATTTTCGATGATACCCAGCAAAAATTTGGTGATCATTTCATTTTAGGGGATACTTTTTGATTGAATTGCACTTTAGTGATATTAAACTAAGTACAATAAAACCTCTATAATGGACACTCCCGAACAGCGACACCTGCATTTATCGAACACTTTTTCGATCCACAATACCCGTTTATTTGTACATTTTTGTCTCTGAACAGCAGACACCTCTGAATAGCGAACAAATCCCGCTCTCCAGACGAGTCCGTTAGTCAGAGGTTTTATTGTATATAAGAATAATTAACCACGGCTAGATTTAGATTAAAAGCTAGTTACAGTGCATGGCCGAAATTCAAACGTTCAGACAATGAAATAATGTTGATATAATTTTTAAGAATTTTTTTTTTCTTTTGTAATATGACTTTCCAACATAGAACAACAGGTGGAAACAAGAGATAAAAGTAAAAATAGTTTTTTAAAAAATCTCTTAATAAGCATTCAATGTTTACGGTAAAAATCACGCCTAATTTCATGACCGCATGTACTTCCAAAAAAATTCCGTTTCAACATGTTAATTTGACGCAATCCCCGATTAGGAAAAATTGGGCGATTTGATTTACGGTTAGAAAAATTAATAAATTTACTAAAGGAATTATGATTTTTTGCTCTGTTTATTTTTTAAGATAGAGTAACAAGACCTAAAGATTGAGCCTTGTTTAACCCTTTAGTGCGCAGCTTTGCATATATACAAACAACAGTGTTTTGAATTTAATAGATTTTTTATTCGTATTTACCTAATTCACACCAGAAAATTAAAATGGCAATATTTGTTTTATTTAATAACAGACATTCCGCATTTAAGTAAAGCGAAATTAACCATTGTAACTTTCTGGTGTAAATTCAGATTCTCTGAAATACGTAATTTCTAGAACGTATTTTATCAAGGGAATTAAAGGGTTAAAGGTTAAGTTTTATAGAATAAATAATTATATAAAATAAGGTATTTGGAGACATACTTATTAAAATATTTAGTAATTTACCATATTTTAGCGTAAAACAGCCACACGACAGTAGTTTTTACTTATATTGCGAATGTGCAACAGAAGAAAAGATTGACGTATTGTATGAAAAACGTATCTCTGATTTTTTTCATAATTTTTCCTGTGTAATAAAGCTTTCATAGAATCATATATAATTTTTACAAAACAAAATAAAAAATCGCGCATCTAAGGGTTAAACTTTAAACTATCTATTCACAGGATTTCTAAATTCTTTTCTCGACATATAGTCATAATTCAATTAATATTAAATTATTAAATGATAAAAAATATTTTTTTTTTCAACTATATATACTACGATCTTTATTTTTTTTTTTTTATTATTTACAGTTTCTACTTTTTCAGTATTTAAAATATTTCGTTGGTGCAGTTTCATAGCCAGTTGACATACTTTGGCAAGTATGGCATCGTTAATACATCGTTTTTGTAACTTGTAAACAGTTGTAACTATAAATAATATTCTGAGATTTATCATCTGCACCCGGATAACAAGAAAAGTGCTTTAAAATTAATTTAATAATTTATAAATAATTTCTAGAAATATTAAAATGTTGTATTGCCAGTGGAAACATACCTGTGTTACATAATTTTTATATTTCTAGCTTATTAGGAAGTAGTATTTGAAAAATCGATAGCAAAATTTCATTTTAAAAACAGTGGTAACTAAACAGAATATTCTGCGATTTATCATCCGCACCCGCCTAACTAAAAAATGTTTTAAAATTAATTTAATAATTTATAAATAATTTCTAGAAATATTAAAATGTTGTATTGCCATTGGAAACACACCTGTGTTACATAATTTTTATATTTCATAGCTTATTAGGAAGTATTTGAAAAATCGACAACAAAATTTCATTTAAAAAACAGTGGTAACTATAAATAATATTCTGCGATTTATCATCTGCACCCGGCTAACTAAAAAAATACTTTAAAATTAATTTAATAATTTATAAATAATTTCTAAAAATATTAAAATGTTGTATTGCCATTGGAAACACGCCTGTGTAACATAATGTTTATATTTCTAGCTTATTAGGAAGTATTGGAAAAATCGATAACAAAATTTATTTTTTTAAAAAGTGGTGACTATACAGAATATTCTGCGATTCATCATCTGCACCCGGCTAACAAAAAAATGCTTTAAAATTAATTTAATAATTTGTAAATAATTTCTAGAAATATTAAAATATTGTATTGCCATTGGAAACACACCTGTATTACATAATTTTTATATTGCTAGCTTATTAGGAAGTATTTAAAAAATCGATAACAACATTTCATTTAAAAAAACAGTGGTAACTATGCAGAATATTCTGCGATTTATCATCTGCACCCGGCTAACAAAAAAATGCTTTAAAATTAATTTAATAATTTGTAAATAATTTCTAGAAATATTAAAATGTTGTATTGCCATTGGAAACACACCTGTGTTACATAATTTTTATATTTCTAGCTTATTAGGAAGTATTTGAAAAATCGATAACAAAATTTCGTTTAAAAAACAGTGGTAACTATACAGAATATTCTGCGATTTATCATCTGCACCCGGCTAACTAAAAAAATACTTTAAAATTAATTTAATAATTTCTAAAAATATTAAAATGTTGTATTGCCATTGGAAACACACCTGTGTTACATAATTTTTATATTTCTAGCTTATTAGTAAGTATTTGAAAAATCGATAACAAAATTTCATTTAAAAAACAGTGGTAACTATACAGAATATTCTGCAATTTATCATCTGCACCCGGCTAACTGAAAAAAGGCGTTAATATTAATTTAATAATTTATAAATAATTTCTAGAAATATTAAAATGTTGCATTGCCATTGGAAACACATGTGTTTCCATGGAAATTACCATTGCAGTGGTAATTCGATTACATTGGAAATTACAAAAAAGCGACTACAAAATTTCATCTTTACATACAAAAATCAAGTTGAGGTAAATAAAGGAGTGTAAAACTGCTAACGACTCTGTTTAGTCCAAGTTCCTTTCCTGTTTTTCTACCCTGTTGAATTGAAAAATAAAATAAAATAAAAATACATAATTGAAAGACAGTTCCAATGTTTGAATCCCGTGATTTATAACAAATTCGTTATAAAAAATAATATAATTCAAATATTTGCCACGGTATCCAGATATAAAATGATTTGAGACCATGATTGGAGGTAAATAGATGATTTCTGTTTGAAAGGATCTTAATGGTGTCATCCCCAGGGAAATGATTTAAGAGAACTACGACAAATTAATCAACTATAAAACTAGTTATTGTCTCTAATCGAATATTTCAGGCCGACAGTTCATTAAAGCTACCTGATAACATTGACAGTTTTATTTGACAAATGGCAGTGTAGCGTGCGCTTTGGTTCCTTGAGGATTTTTTGTTTTTCTGACTTCTCAAGAGCATTTTTAATTTTTCTCATTTTTTTCTTAGTTACGTTGTAAAACAAGAACCAAAAATTATGCGGCCATCATAGATCATGAAACACTTTCCAACACATTCAGCATACTGTAACAAAATTTCACAATTTGCGTGAAAGATGATGTCTAAATAAAGAGTTTAGAAAATGCATAACGCATTTGGAAGAAAATTTCTGCAATTACCATCAACAGTGGGAAAAAATATCCAGATTATTTTGTAGAGCTTTGTGTATGATCTAATATAATTGGTATGTACGAGTATACCTACATACCATGAAAAAAGTGATTTCAATTAAACGCATAGTACGGTTGAAAATTCCCATTCGGCAATTTCCGTCAGTAAACGGAAATGTACGTGAGATCTTTTGTGCAGCTTTGTATTTGATCTATAGAACTTATACATACAAAGTAATATGCAAATTAAAAACACATATCACAACTGAAAACGCACTTCCAGCAATTATTGCTCATAGGTCGTACCGTAGCCAAATTCTTTCGTGTGGCCTTGTAAATGAACGATAAATTATATGCACACCAGATTATACAGTAAGCGATTTTTAGTACACCTCAGATATGTAGGATGTTACATTATTAGATCTTCCTTCGCGATTTTCCCTGTTTTATTCTAAATTACTGCCATAGTCACTAATTCCTTATTATTAAATAATATCTATCGTTAATTCTGTTAAATTCCCCTTAAATTAATATTTATCTCGCCCGAATTATTTAAATATAAAGCTTTTAGTTATTCTTAAATTCTAGCATGATCTTCGATCATTTCGAGCCATTTTCATTTTTATTCCGAGAATTTTTTTTCTCGCGCTGGGTTATTTTTTACTGTAAAATCCGTCCGCTGCAAATTGTCAGGATTCCTACTATTTCTCTCCCGTTTGTCGTGACGTAGAATGACGTGTTTTCCTTTTTTCCTCATTGGTTCAGCGTGCGTGCTACGTCGTAAATTGTATTACTACGCTAGGTGACAAAAAGCAGCTACCTGCGATGTTTCCTCAGACCTCAGAATTTGGTCGAGTTTTTAATTGTTAACAATTTCCTGGCCGCTCGCATGACTATTTCTAGTATATTCCAAAGGCTTACCCAAACTGATTTGATGTTGTAGCGACGGTACGGCTACCTCTGTTAGGTGGAAATTGCACCACTGAAGTATATTTCAATAAAATATTGGACTTAAAATCACCTTGTTTGCTTTAATCCACGAAGAATTGCCCACTGTTTTCCATTCCGTTCCTTACCCCGCCACGTCGAGGCTGTAACGAGATTATTATGCTACTGACAACTGCTAGAGGATAGTAGATTTCTACGGCAGATGCCAAAATGTTGTTACTTCTTACGAGTGATGAATTTAGCTTCCTCGATTTGAACTGCTATGGCATGGGCAATCATTCATAGCTGATTTGCACTATCGCACATCAGTTACTGCTGATTACTTACAACTGTGTACATTCATCGAATAATGCAACTGTTGCTTCCACCTTCATCGTACGAATATGTGCTATTGCTTCTCTCTATCAGTCTTACTTCAATTTCAACATATAACGCAATTATCGTTATATATATATATATATATATAATAAAATATATAGGGGAGACAAGGGACGGTTGGCCATACGGGAGGCTTGAACCACAAATCAGTTTTCACATTTAAAAGAATTTCAGAGTTTTATCAATAGGTGTCAACCAAAGCTACTGGAACGCTCAAGCAACAGTCTCTGTTTCATACAGATAATCAAAATAGGTGTAGAAAAAATCAATTGAAAGACGTTTTCAACCTAAAAGTTGTGTTTCTTAGAAATATTTTGTAAGCTGTTTTCACATACAATATATCATAGAAATTTAAGTAAGTAGGTTTCAAGTAATGCAGAAATATCGAGCTTTCATTCCATGCATAAAGAATACACACTAAGTTAGGCTTAACATAACAATGTGCTATTCTTTAGAAAAGGGCTATGTGGGGAGGCTTGACCCAGTCAATGTGAGGGAGGGTTGACCAGATATTCAAGGCTCCCTTATCACATTCAAGGCAGGAAACGAGAATTCTCGTTTTCATTCAAAAAATCTTTGACTAAGGGCGTGGTGGCTTCTATCTTACAGAAAAGGCATTTATATCATGTTGTCCATCTTTTTTTTTTTTTTTAGATTGTAAGACATTTTATATTAAATTCGTACATTGAAAGATATTTACCGATGCATAAACTTGGGAAACTTATCTAGAACACAAATTTACAAAAGGCTTTCAGAACAGGGGATAGCTTCTACTGTTTAAAAATTCAGATTTAATGAAAATTGCCTGTCGTCAATGTGTTAATTTAGGGGGGTTTGGAAATCTTTTTATTATAAACTGTACATAATGAAAGATTAATGCTTATATATAAAAATGAATGTAAATTTATTCTGAAAAGCTACAGTAAAATGGGGTGATGGAAAAGAAAACGTTTAAAACTGATTAAAGAAAGATGTGAAAAATATAGTATCCAATGCACGAAAAATATTAATGAAATATAAATGAGAAAGTTGATAGGAACTTTTTTCCGTTTAAATAATACTTACAATAAGTAGATAGAAGCAGTGGAAAAGACTAGAAAGTATGAAAGCAGCAGTCTTAACTGTTTCAGGGGCAGTGGTATGTTTATGAAACCACTCAATTTTAATTCCCAAACACCACAATGGCACCAGAATTTTGCTAAAATCTTTTCTATTTAATATGCATGCCGAATATAGCCTTTTTCCTATTTCCAAATAAATATTTTCGTATATTCCGGTGCCACTCACTTACTTCAACATTTTAGTACTGAAAGTATTTGCCCCTTAAAGGGTTAAAAGATGTTAATGATAAGTAATAATCATGCGGCTGCAAAAGGACATAGCAATAGCATTGATCGAAAAACTTTAGGAAGTTATGTAGACAAATTTCAATATGATGAATAGAGTGAGATGAAGCCAAACTATGTGACAACTAGAGTTGTCAGGCCGAATGTCACAAAAAGTAGGACAACGAGACCAAAAAAAAAAAGCGGACAGTGGCTACTAAATCCGGACATAATAATGTATCAAACCCTATAAAAACGGAACCTGTCTCTAGCGGAATGCTGTTTTAGATGTTAAAATTTCATCTGCTGTACAATTATACCTTCTCAGACAAAATCCTGTTTAAAACAAACATTTTCCCCTATGACTTGTGATTGCGTCTAAACAGATTTGTTTATGCATCATTTTTTCAAAAATATGTTTTTTTAATAATTAAAGCATGTAGCATAAAGTTATTTTGCTTAAAAAAAAAAAAAAAAAAAAAAAACTGATTCTATTTCTCTTCAGAAATATTTCAATATAAAACAAAGTGGGTCAAGCCTCCCATATTTCGGTCAACCCTACCACATGGGTCACATGTGAGGAGCCTTGACCCATTATTTTCTTATGAATAAAATCCATCATTTTTCAAATTTCTTATGTATTACAGTAATGTAGCAATTTTATTTTGATAACTGGTTGTATAACGAATAAAATGATATATAAAACTTTACTCTACGTTCGATATTTAAAAAATAAAAAATCAATTTATAAAAAATGGGTCAACCCTCCCTAGCCTCCCCTAAATATATAATAAATATTCAACTGATGATTCAATTGATTCAACTGATATTAAACTGATTTTCCACATAGTCCGTAATGTAACGGAATGTCCCTGTAAAAGAACCATATATGCAAAGCACTTCATTTTCAGTACCGAACATTCCATGGTAAATACCAATAACATATATTAATTTCATACCAATCTGATTATATTTACGCGAGTTAGAGCACGGACAGACGGCAAACAGACAAACCGAATTCATAAACATTTTTCAACTATACTGGAAAATGTTGAAAAAAAAAACATGTGTCAAACATAGATTATGAAACACTTTCCAACATATTCAGAATACTGAAACAAAAATTCACTGTTTAATAAGTAAGCAGACTATATGATGATGGGTCAATCCATTTCAAGTGGTCCAGCACTGGTTGCTCGACCATTTTTAAAAAATCTGAATTTTTTTGTACAACAACCCTAACATGATGGAAGTTCAAAATGACTATTATTTTAATTTTATTATTTTTTGTTTGTGCATGGCGGCCATCTTTGTTTCATCGTCTGCAGCAATTTTCTCACATGAAAGGTTTACGGAATTGTAAATAATTCATTGTTTATTTCTCCATTTCAAGTGCGGATTGAAGCAATTTGTACAGAATACATTGGGCTAAAAATTTGGTAATAGAGTAGTTTCCGAAACTAACTGCTTATTGGTGAAATTTAAGCATAAAGTTTCAGTTTTTTTCCAAAATTTGTCCGTTTTCAAGACGAAATTTTTCTAGCAAGGAAAACTGTGAACATGACATAATTTTTTTTTACAAATAGGCCGAAAGTACTTGTACTCACACGCCAAGTTCTAGATCTGGGACTTGGTTTCTCTTCGCTAAAAAAAATCCCAAATTTTTCAAAAATGTCAAAAATCGCACTTTTTAGGCTTAGATATCTCTGGTGGGGCACGAGATAAAAATCTGAAGTTCTGGTTTCTGAGAGTATTGTATGGTAGTGCTATGCACAAGAAATTTCAAGACGGAGATTTGACTACAAGCTGAGATATGGCAAGGGCAACATGTCAAAAGAATACTGCCAAACTATTGTTTTGCTGTAGTCACAGCTAAGTATTTATCTCAGAGTGTCATTTAAATTTATTTTTTTTTTATTATCTTTAAATAATAGTAACAGAAAATAAAGCCTTTTGCAAAGCTTAGCAATTAATTTAAAAAATAATTATGCCTAAGGCGTGCATTTTGTATGGTTTCAGTAATGTTTTTTGTAATTTTAGTAACCAAAAGAAATCTCAGCACTTTTATATAAAGAAAAAAAATATTTTTATACAAGACCTGACACAAAAACAGAATAGAGAAAGAAATAAGCTGTTAATGTTGGCATACTTGTTGAGACATGATCAAATGTGTCAAAACACATTCCTGCTTGTTGGTTTAAAAACCACAATTTTAATGCTGCTTGCCAATCCCTGAAACTTGTTCCTACCATAAGTATATCCCTGTAAATGAAACATTATACGACGTTACCATGCATCAGCCTCAAATAATTTTTAGAAAGTAAAGATATCCAAAGCCCTTTCAAAATTTATACTGCAGAAAATGACATTTTTGCATAAGATGTAAGCTAGGAATTATTAATGAACTCAGATTTGCACATAGTGATTTCAAAGTTTATTTCTATGAGCCAGCCGGTCCAAGGTCTTCAATCAAGTTATCAAGAAATGACAAGACTTGGTTCCTGCAAATAAAATTTTGAGAAAGATCAAAATTGTGGTTTTTAAACCAACAAGTAAGAATGTGTTTTGACATGTTTGATCATGTCTCAACAAGTATGACAACATTAAAAGCTTTTCTCTTTCCCTGTTCTGTTTTTGTTTTAGGTCTTCTATAAAAATATTGTTTTTTCATGTAAAAGTGCTGAGGTTTCTTTTAGTTACTAAAATTACTTACAACAAAAATTACTGAAACCATACAAAGTGTATGGCCTTAGGCATAATTATTTTTTAAATTAATTGCTAAGCTTTGCAAAGGGCTTTATTTTCTGTTATTATTATTTAAAGATAATCAAAAACATAAATTTAAGTGGCACTCGGAGATAAATACTTAGCTGTGACTGCAGCAAAACAATAGTTTGGCAGTATTCTTTTGACATGTTGCCCTTGCCATATCTCAGCTTGTAGTCAAATCTCCATCCTGAAATTTCTTGTGCATAGCACTACCATACAATACCCTCAGAAACCAGAACTTCAGATTTTTATGTCGTGCCCCACCAGAGATATCTAAGCCTAAAAAGTGCGATTTTTGACGTTTTTGAAAAATTTGGGATTTTTTTTTTAGCGAAGAGAAACGAAGTCCCAGATCTGGAACTTGGCGTGTGAGTAGAAGTACTTTCGGCCTATTTGTAAAAAAAATTATGTCATGTTCACAGTTTTCCTTGCTAGAAAAATTTCGTCTTGAAAACGGACAAATTTTGGAAAAAAACTGAAACTTTATGCTTAAATTTCACCCATAAGGATTTATTTTCGGAAACTACTCTGTTACCAAATTTTTAGCCCAATGTATTCTGTACAAATTGCTTCAATCCGCACTTGAATTGGATAAATAAACGATGAATTATTTACAATTCCGTAAACCCTTCTTCTGAGAAAATTGCTGCAGACGATGAAACAAAGATGGCCGCCACGCAGAAACAAAAATTAATAAAATTAAAATAATAGTCATTTTGAACTTCCATCATGTTAGGGTTGTTGTACAAAAAATTTCAGATTTTTTAAAAATGGTCGAGCAACGAATTAATGATTTTCTGGACCACTTGAAATCGATTGACCCTGATAAATAATTTGGAAAACGCATATGATCTCAATTTCGGCAATTACGATCTAAAGTCGAATAATAATTCAAATTCTTTTGTGAATCTCTGAATGATCTACCGATTTGTATATATAGAATATATCCAGTTAGGTAAAATGTGAAAAAATCCTTAAAAAATTTACTTTCACCAATTCCCGTCAAAAAAAACGGAAATGTATTCGAATTTCTTTACACAGCCGTGTATATTATCTATATAATTTATACACATCAACTAATGTGAAAAAATTTGGTTATATTTAAAAACGCATACCACAACTGAACACACACTTCTAGCAATTATCGCTACTTGACAATACTGTAACCGAAAACATTTGTCTGTCCCTGTATATAAATGATAAACGCTATGCATACCCTATTCTACCGAAAGCATCTTTCAGAGCACCTCATAAATGCATTTCAATTTTTTTTTATGCCTGAAATAGTACAACATCATTAAAATACGTTGCAAATGATTTTTCAACATAGACCATAATGTAACGGAATACTTTTAAATGTCCCTGTAAACGAACTATGAATGCTACACGTAGTTCGCACACTTTGAGACTTCGTCACATTTAATCATGTAAGAATGGGACTTTTTTCCTTCACTTCTTAGTGTAATAGGATATTTTTGCTAAATAAAAATTATAAGACCGGGGGACGGTACAAAAATTAAAGTTTCTTAATTTTGTTAAGAAATGTTTTTATTGACCCAAAACGACTTTTGAAATACTTCTTTACCTCATTTAACCCCTTGCCTCTAACGCCCGAACTCAGTTCGGGCAACGCAAATGTGCCAATTTTGGAATGCCCGACCTGAGTTCGGGCAAGAAAAAAATCAGTGGTTCAATTCCGTGAAGCCCGAACTCAGTTCGTCCAATGCATAATATGTAATTTACCATTTTCTCAATAGATACGATACTTTCCCGCGAAAATTTCAGCAGTTTCGTGTCATTTGTCGGATGTTTGCAGTTCTTCACAAATTTCTGTAATCCATTAACATTTCCCATATATGTGAAAATATTGAATATAATAGTTATTTCGTTTATTTTATTTTTTTTTTTTAAATAATCTATTTCTAACATTTTGATGATAATAATAAACTGAATTAAAGCTAAATTTTTTTTTTCATTTTTGGCACGTTTTTCTACAGGCAAGGGGTTAAAACATTTTTGTAATTTGAACTATATATCTTAGTCCGGAAGCCGGCAGCGCAGACAATCACCTCATCGAGTTCACGGAGCTGTTCTTAACTGCTCTGCTCAACAAGCGCAAAACGTTTTGACACATTTACAAATCCATTTTTTAACGGAAAGGTATAAAATTGGAAAGCCTGGCCATGGAAGCGTTTGGAATAGAACTGTTTTTTTTTTTTTTTGTTTTTGTTTTTTTTTTGTTTTTTTTTTTTATCAATCAATTGCCTGTTGAGTTATAAACGAATTCGATCACGGGACAAACACGTTTTTCGCCCGCTCTTGAGTGCTCTTTCTTCCTTCGGGCGGAAATTCGGTTCAAAACGCCCACTTTGACTCTATTTTCTGAAAAATCTATTGCGTTTTTAAAAAAAACAGAAAAAACAGCTCAATGACATAGTTTCTGAAGAACAACATCAGCTAGTTTCGTGCATTTTCGAACAAAAATAAATTAAAACTTATGTCAGAAAGTTGCCCTTTTGGATTTGAGAACACCCTTAAATCTTGAATCGCATATTAAAACAAAACGCAATCGGGTCTGCCAAGTCATATCTTGGTGGAAAACTCCGGAAAACCCGATTTTAGCGGCTGACTCATAGGTTTACCATTGTGTTTTCCTGCTCCCAGTCCTCCATGTTTTCATACCTTTGGGTGCAGGAAAACACAATGTTAAAGCTACGAGTCCGCCGCTAAAATCGGGTTTTCCGGTGTTTTCCACCAAGATATGACTTGGCAGACCGATTGCGTTTTAATATGCGAATCAAAATTTAACTAATCCTAGAATTTCAACTGTGAACTCGATGAGGTGATTGTCTGTGATGCCGGCTCCCGGTTTAGGGATTAGCCGTTAGTCACCGTTGAGAGTGGACATCTCTATTGAAGATTTTTTTTCCTTAATTAATTTATAAACTTCTTTCTATCTGTGCACAATTGGTTTCACAAAGCATCTCAAAGCGATAGTCGTCGACGTTTCCCCCTGAAAAATCTTTTTCGTAAACTCCTTGCTTTATCCAATACAGGGCCCGTCTCCATGATCCTTTTCTTGTGCCCACGTCTGAATGGCACAAGAAATTCATAGAAACCTGCTCTTTATTGGATAAAGCAAGGTGTGGACTAAAAAGAGTATAAACAATTTAAATGTCTATATTCATGGGTAAATCCAAAAGAGCAACTTTCTGACATGTTTTAATTTATTTTTCTTCGAAAATCCATGAAACTAGCTAATGTGATACTGTTCAGAAACTATGTAATTGAGCTGTTTTTTCCATTTTCTTGCAAACGCAATAGATCTTTCAGAAACTAGTGTCAAACTGGGCGTTTTGAACCGAATTTCCGCGCGAGGAAAGAAAGAGCGCTCAAGAGCGGGCGAAAAACGTGTTTGTCACGTGATCGAAAGAGCTTATAACTCAATAGGTAATTCATGGATCAAAAAAAGGAAAAAACAGCTCAATTCCAAATCGCTTCCATGGCCAGGCTTTCCAATTTTATACTTTTCCGTTAAAAAATGAATTTGTAAATGTGTCAAAACGTTTTGTGCTTGTTGAGTAGAGCAGTTAAGAACAGCCTTAAAATCTATAAGTCAAATAAATTGTAGAAATTAGGCTAATGAAAAGTTTAAAAAAAATAAAGTTAAAATGCTGCCACAAATATAAGTAACTGAATGGTTTTTAAGTTACTATAAAATTCCGAAAATATCGTCGAATTTTCATCTGCGCAGAAATGTAGAAAGCGTCCAATTATACATTAAACAAAACTAAAATAGGCTTTAAGATTTAGGGGAAATAATCCATTCTGATGAAGCAATAGGCATAATGTTATACAAATTCGCCAGTAATGATAATAATAATAATAATGATAATCTATCTAAAATAGCTAATTCTTTGGGGCTGAACAACTCCGATTTGAAAAATATTTACTCTGATGTTAGAATGCATTATTTTAAGCATGATTAAAAAAATTAGAGCAAAAAATTATTGCCTAAAAGGTTCTTTTTTCAGATCTGCAATAAACAGAAAACTACACACTTCTCATAAATATTGTGAACTTTCTAATAGAAAATTTTACAGTATACGATTTTAAGTTTGTAGATTTGTCAAAATTTACGAAATGATATAAATACAACTTTGGTATGAAAAATGAACTCAGTATTTCCCTCTGTTCACAATTCTATGATGAATTTATACGAACTGCTGTGTTAGAAGATAGCTGCAATCAATAAAATCGTCTTTTAACCCCTTGAGGGGCAAGTAATTGTATTTCTGTTAATGTCGAATTCACACCGGAATCTGCAAAAAGATTTATTGCAAAACAAGGAAAAGCAATTTTACGACTTTTTTCGACCAAAATTAGAAAAGTAAAATTTAATAAAATTTTCCTGGTGCAAATCATCATTAATCGTAGGTGGGATAAATTTTATCCCACCACCCCTCATAGGGTTAAATCCAACCTGTATGAATAACATTGACTTTTATAAATGTTGCAGATATGTAACGGGGTGATACAAAGGGTTAAATTAAATGCAATTTAAAGATTAGGTCAGGGAGGTCAAACCTATGGTAAGCGTACTATATGTGGCATGCAACAGATTATTTTCGCCACGGCATAGATTCAAATTCTAAATCAAAATGTAGTGAAATTGCACAATGTGCATGAATTTGGACTAGCTGAGTTTGTCTGAATTCAATTGATTCGACTGGTTATCATTGTCAAACAGATTGAAGAAACTGAAATTGAACTTAATGTATCACAATCTAGCTCATTATCGGCTCCAAAAATTATTAGATTATAGACGAATCTGACGGAAATCTGACGATGGAAAAGCCTTTTCCCGAACAGCCAATGAAATGCTTCGATAATACGTAAGTTTCAGGAAATCTGACGAGTCGCAGGCGATTTTTGTCGCTTCCAATTTTTACGTGTAATAACACTATTAATGTTTAATTCATGGCGTACGTAATGTAAGTCAACTCCGTGCGATTTTTTATTGTCTTAAATTTCAATCTTTGAAAAAATAATTTTCCAAATGGTCGTTGTAGTTTGTTAAATTGCTTTTTTATTTATTTATTTATTTATTTTTAGAAACACTTTAATAACATATGCAAAGGAAATTTAATAAAAATATTATTTTTTAAATATAGTGGTACGGATAGAATATAAAAATAAAATCATAGATAAAAAGCTAACACCCGATAAGAGTTAAAATTTAAACAAAATATTGGCATATTTCCATCTACCAGTAGAGGAAGGAAGAAAACATCCAATTATTTTTCGAACCAAAACTTAAATAGGTTTTAAGTTTTAGTTGTAGAATAATCCATTTTGATGAACTGATACGGGTATTGAAAATGCAATCCAATACCCTATTTCGTGACCGGCAAATCTCGTTATTTTTTATGTTGTTTGTCATACGATTTACTATCACTTCAATATCTCATAAGCGATATACGAAGATAACGTAACTACTGCAGTCAATTCATACTTATTTGCGTGTCTTATCTACATCCATATTTATTTTTATTTGCACGTATTAGGATATTAGAACAACCAATCATCAATAATTTTTTTTTTTTTTTTTTTTTTTTTTTTTTTTTTTAGCCCCCGATACTGTATGCTATTTCTTTCTCCCAGCTTATTTTGTGTCTTATCCAAAAAATAACGTTGCCTTACAGAAGTTAGCAACAAAGCAGTACGATTAAATGCTCTATAGCAATTTTTTAAACTTCCAAGCATCGCACATTTTCAATTTTTATACTGTCGTATTGGGGGGAAAAAATACTTTTAAATACAATTTGTTTGAAAACTGCCTCTCCATTTATGTTTGAAATATTAATTTTTTTTTTTTTTTTTTTTGTAGTTTTTGGCGCCATTTGCTTAATATTGGCAATCGAAGTACTCCATTTCTGTAGAAAGTAAAGGAAAAATAGTTGTAAAATATTAATTATATATTTTTGTTGCCATTTTTTCATAACAACCGAAAGGAAATGTAATTAAATTACGCGCTATTTTGACAAAATATAAACGAATGATTTCTGTTAAAATATGGAGCTGTTATAAACTATATTTAATTTTAAGTATATATACTAATGTTACAAACAAATGAAGGCCTACGAATCATTAGACAGCGGGTTTTTTTTTTTTTTTTTGGTCGAGTTTCTTTAATTGCGGCATCTTTTTGCTGCATTTGTGTATTATTTTGCTATAGTGAAGTCCTATGCCTACTTTACCGTAGATGTTTAAGAGTGGATCGAAAATGTGGAATTCTTAAGCGGATGCGAATGACGTCATTTTACATAAAATAAAAGCATGTGCTGTAAGTCTTAAAATTGAAATATGTTTTGTACTATTTATATATAGATATATTTTTTTTTCATCGGGGGCGACACTAAATTCTGAAAAAGCAGAATTCCTGTTTTCTAGTTAGCCCCCGGTATGCTATTTCATTCACCCATCTTATTTTGTGTCGTCTCCAATAAATAACGTTACCTTGTAAAAAAAAAAAAAAGTTTAGTTTTTCTTTTTCTGGATATTTCCATCTTTTACCCGCTTATGCCCCGTAGGTACTTTGGAGTACTCTGTACCCTTCACCGTGCGAAAAATGACGAAAATATTAATTTTCCAATGTTTTATCCAAAATGTATTTAGGTACCTCTATGTGGAGAATTTATGAAAAGATGCGTTGATTCAGTGGAACCCGGTTAAGACGCTCACGGTTAATGCACGATCCCGCTTAATACGCGGATTTTATCCGATCCCTTGAACATCGCTCATGAAGCTAATGCAAAATCCCCACGTTTAAGACGCGAACGGTTAATACGCGATCCGCTTAATACGCGAGATAATTTCCGGTCCAAAAAATCACGCCTAAGACGCTCATTGATCAAGATGCGAATTCCTTTTCTCTTTTCCAGTGTTGCCAATTTACCGGATTTTTTTATATTCAAATAAAAAACACTAATAATAATATTTACTTTATTTATTAACATATTAATGAAAGCGAACGTTATTAATTGGAAATAGTGATAGATATTTGAATTTAAAAAATATCCGGTAAACTGGCAATACTGCAGTTCTTCTTTGATAAAGTGTCCAACATTCTTTGTCTCTTGCTTCGTGGATATTTTTACTGTAGTAAAGAGAGATGAATTCAAGAACTCAGATATGTCATAAAATTATTATGATTAAAGGTGATTATACCTATTATTAGCGAAATTTTAGATGTACGTTATATCCCTTACTATGTTTTATAATGCATATTATAGACATACAAAAATTAAACTCTTAACGATTAAATAAATACGATTGCGGTTGTTTAACTATTTTATATTTTCTTTACTTTTTGCTATGCTAACAAAATTTTTTACACAAAGATTAATAAGGATAGTTTTTTTCTTATTATTAAAAGAAGGACATATAATGGGCATTATCACAGGTACTAAATATGATTTTAAGGGTGTTCTCAAATCCAAAAGGGCAGCTTTCTGACATAAGTTTTAATTTATTTTTGTTCGAAAATGCATGAAACTAGCTGGTGTTGTTATTCAGAAACTACCCAACAAACACTCAACTTACGGCCGAAAGGCGTATATGTCGCGGCCAAAAGGAGTTAAGGCCATTTGTAACCAAACAATGTTGTGCCGTAAATGACCCGCCGCTAGTTGCGGCAGCTATTGCCGAACCGCTAATGTTTCGGCGTTGAGAGAACTGTTGCATTTACTTTGCCCGGCAACTCTTAAGGGGCGGTTTCGGGCAAAAATGTAATGGTCCGTCATTGTCTAGAAAGTTGAGGGCTAATATCACCTAACCCGAATGTTTAATTAAAGAGAGGAAATGTATTTTTCTCTTCATTTCTTTCAAAGTAAGTTTAATTATTTTAAATCTGGGTTTTAGTAAAAATGTAAATATGTCGTGAGATTTATATTTAAAGCAGTAAAATAGATTACATATTTTTATTTAGTTTGAAAATATTTTATAAAAATCAAAAATTGTCCTCAAAATGTACATGGGTGGTTTCCGGCAAAAATGTAATGGTCCGTCATCGTCTAGAAAGTAGAGGGCTAATATCGGCTAACCCGAATATTTAATTAAAGAGAGGTAATGTATTTTTCTCTTCATTTCTTTCAATGTAAGCTTAATTATTTTAAATCTTGGTTTTAGTAAAAATATAAATACGTCATGAGATTTATATTTAAAGCAGTAAAATAGATTACACATTTTTATTTAGTTTAAAACTATTTTTCTAAAAAATAAATTTTTAAATGTAAATAAACCTTGTACTGAAAAGACTGCTGCTAAAATTTTATTCAGTATCATTTGAGACATTTTCATCTAAAGTACAATACTGAAAACAGAATTTTCTGTGTAAAGAAAAATTATAATCTAAAATGTGACAAAATAAATAAATAAAATAGAATGTTTTGAGAATCAAAATGTAATTAAACAATATAATTCCGACTAGCTTCGGGCTAGTTTTCATCCATGATAACCAATAGCGGCATAAATGTGGCTAGTTTCTGGTTTGCATTCATTAATGATGCCCATTGATGGCACAAATGTGGCTAGCTTCCGGCTTGCATTCATTAATTATGCCCATTGATGGCATAAGTGTGTCTCGCTTGTGGCTAGCTTTTATTTAAAATGACCCTTAATGGCATAGCTGTGGCAAGCTTTTATTCAGGAATGCCATTAAATGTATAATTGTGGCCAGTTTGCGGCTAAATATCAGTTTTAGATGACCGTTAATGGCGCGTTTGTGGGCAACTTATTGTACTTGCGGCCAATTTCTTCCGGCCTTATTGTGTCCGGCGTGACACCTTTTTGACGGAGCCGTTACGGCCAATGATAGCGGGCCGCCATCGAACACTTTCGGCAAGGCTAACGAACCCATCAGTGGCCCACAAGTTCTGTGTTTGTTGGGTATGTAATTGAGCTGTTTTTTACATTTTTTGCAAACGCAATAGCTCTTTCAGAAAGTGGGCGTTTTGAAAAGAATTTACGCGCGAAGGGAGACAGAGCACTTAAGAGCGGGCGAAAATCGTGTTTGTCACTTGATCGAATTCGCTTATAACTCACACTCTAAATAAAAAGGAGTGACTATTCACTCCGGAGCAGTGAATAGTCACTCTATCGCAGAGTCAAAATATGCCCAACCTCTTTAGAGTGACTATTCACCCTGAGCAAAAGTGAAATTTTTGACTCTCTGAAAGAGTGAATAGTCACTCCTGAGAAGTGAATATTCACTCTAAACAGGGGTGGATAATCACTTTTTCGGAGGAGTGACTATTCACTCTTGCTAAAGGAGTGCGGTTTTTCACCCCTGGTAGAAGTGAATAGTCACTCTTTCATAGGAGTGAATGTTCATTTTTTATGTAGTCGATTCTTTTTTTTATTTTGCTTTTATGGTCATTTTAAAAGAATCACATCTTTTACAGCTTGCAATGAAAATAGGTACAAGCGTGGTAAAGATTGGAATAAAATACTTTATTAGCAATATTTATTTAATTCATAGTTTGTAACACTAATTGAACTTTTAAGGAAAAATTCAGTTAAAGTTACATACGAATTTAAATGAGATTACTGATAGAAATAAACAAAAATATTTTATTCCATTCTTATCCTTTGTGCTTGCTTTTATTGCATGCCCTATAAAGATATTACTTTTAAAGTTTTATTAACAACTTTTTGTGGATGCTATATGTTTAACAATGTTTGATTTGATTTTAATTTTTGTTTTAAATAAAAAATCGTACTTTTTCCTTAAATTATTGCTATTTTTGCAAAGTCCTATTGTTCTAAAATATTTTTAATTTTCCCATTTAAAAAACAATGCTTATAAACTCACATCGTTTTAAAATAAGTTCTAAGCATGATTTAAATATTAAGAATGTATATATATATATATATATATATATATATATATATATATTATCCGCTGTCACTTGCTTTTGTTTTATTTAATATGAATATGGTGTCTAAATTTTAAGTTCTCTGGAATATGTATATATTTTTCTTTTAAACATATTCCTTAACTTAATCTTGATTTCTAATTTTCGTCCGTTATTGCTGAAACATGGAAGCCATATTTAATTTAATTTTTTTATTCACGTAGATATTGTATTTTGTGAAAATGAGAAAAATAGATTTTATATGTTTTATAGGAAAAGATTGACCTCGGAAATTAAAACAAGTTGGAAATTGCCCGTCAAACGTGGCAAATGAGGTGTCTTCGTACTATAACTAATTTTATAAATATTTTTTGCACCGCATATTGTACTAAATGTATATTTTAGTGAACTTTATAAGTGCATATCAATTTCGTTCTGTTCGAAAGATTGTAACATCATTAAAATGCACTTGAAATATTTTTTGCCCATTGGCCGTAATGTAACGAAAAACTTTTGACTGTCCCTGTAATTAAACTATACATCCGATTTTCACAAAATTTGAAATGATGTGACAGAATTATACAACAATTATATATTTTAAATTTCAAACGATTCGGTTGGTTAGTTTTTGCGCTGTTGTATGCGGGCAGATGGACAGATAGACAAACAGACGGACTGAACAACGACTATAGGTGTTACGTATTTATATAGCTACGAACGCACCTAAAAATCGACTTTTACTTTTTTATATCATTAAATAGTTTAAACTTTTGTCTTTCCAACGACGTGTCACACGTTTATATATAAAAAAAATAAGTGTTGAAATTATTCATTCTTTCTAAGAGTACTTCACAGCTTAATGGCAATTTAATCTTTAATTGACTTTTTCTCAAAACTTGAATTTTTCCTGTTTATTTTCCTTTTTAGGTGCGTTCGTAATTAAATAAATACGTAGCACCTATAGTCGTCGTTCAGTCCATCTGTCCCAGTGTTGATTTCAGGATTCCCCCCCCCCCCCCGGAGCAATGAGATGTCCCCCCCCGAAAGATTTGAGATTTTGTGTTTTCAATAGTCAAAAAGTGCAATCCCCCCCCCCCGGAACTGTATAATGCCCCCTCCTCTCCCCCGAGCCACAGAAATCCCTCCCGGAGAAAAGTGTCTGAATTCAACACTGCGTCCGCATATAACAGAGCAAAAACTACCCAACCGAATGGTCTGAAATTTTAAATATATAATTGTTGCAAACTTTCGTCGAGTCATTTCAAATTTTATGAAAATCGGATGTATAGTTTAATTACAGAGACATTCAAAAGTTTTCCGTTACATTACGGCCAATGGGAAAAATTATTGCAAGTGCATTTTAATAACGTTACAGCCTTCCGAATGATCTGAAATTTTAAATATATAATTGTTGCAAAATTTTGTAGACTCATTTCAAATTTCAGGAAAATTGGATGCATAGTTTAATTACAGGGACAGTCAAAAGTTTTCCGTTACATGACGGCCAATGGGGGGAAAAATATTTCAAGTGCATTTTAATGATGTTACAGCCTTTCAGAACAGAATGAAATGGATATGCACTTATGTATTGCACTAAAATATACATTCATTACAATATGCGGTGCAAAAAATACTTCTAAAACTAGTTATAGTACGAACGCACCCTTTTTGCTACGTTTGACGAGCAATTTCCAATTTGTTTCAATATCTATTAAACTTAAGAACTCATATTTCTTTTTAAATACTTATATTATGTTATATTGTATACTTTAACGCAGGGATTTAATGATTTGTTGAGGATTATTTATTTTAGGCAGTAAAATCTTACCAAAAATGCTAATTTAAAAATGACTTTCAATAAATAATTAATAATTAGTTTTGAGTTTCACTTAGAACGAAAATGGTCTGTTAAAATACGTAAAGCATGTTATTCGAACTACTTTAAAAAATCTAGACCTCTATCTTTCACCATTTCTGAGAAAAATATACATAAAGTTGGTGAATTTAACATGGCGGAGATACGGCTTTCCCGGTCCCCTTAAAACAATTACATTTCCGTCCACTACATGAAGAAATTTCACAATCACTTTTGAATACTCGACGATCAATCTTTTCCTATACAACATACAACTACTTAGCTCATATTATTAACATTCCACATATCTACACGGATAAATGCTTAAAATGAAATAAGACTTACCTTTATTTTATGTATTCCATAAAGAATAATATCCTAATCTGTTAATCTTAAAATGGCGGGCGAAAAAGTGATCATTTTTTTTATCTTGTAAGGGTGTCGTCGCCTTGCTGTTCTCATTGGTTAATAAGCAATGCATACGTAAGTCACACTTTTAGGAGTGAGACATTTCACTAATTTCTAGAGAGTGGAAAATTCCACTCCTTAAGGAGTGTATTTTTAAAAAATTTACTCCAAAAAGAGTAAAAATGCCTGTCACTCCTTCAAATAGTGAACTTTTCACTCCTCCCAATTTTAGAGCGCAATAGGTAATTGATGGATCAAAAAATGGAAAAAACAGTTCAATTCCAAATCGCTTCCATGGCCAGGCTTTCTAATTTTATACCTTTCCGTTAAAAAATGAATTTGTATATATGTCAAAACGTTTTGCGCTTGTTGAGCAGAGCAGTTAAGAACAGCCTTAACAACTTGGATTGTGCTTCAAAAGTTTAATATTTTTTATCTCTGTTAAAAAAAATTAGTCTATCTGGAATTTGCTTTTATTTTTGGTTGTAACGTATTAATCCACAATAAAGCCGTTTAAATTCAATTTTTATTTTCAGTTATTATTCCAGCTGTTCCTGTAAGAAAAATAATGTGTTAAAGATGAACACAAATAGATTTTAATCTAAATATACTTAAAAGATACAAATTTCAACTGTAAGCATATAAATGAAAGTTCTAAACTTCATTCAGACGATTAGATGTGTAAATAAGCCCAGCTTCTGCAACATTATACAAATCACGATTAATACGCAATCCCGCTTAATGTGTGACTTTTGTCCTCTCCCTTGAAACGCGTCTTAAACGGGTTCGACTGTATTTGAAATTTGAAAATGGCTTTTTACTGCTTCCATCTCGCTTTAATTGTATCAGGGTTGCCATCTTTAAATTCATTTTTCTCATTCGGTGTTTTTTAACGGTTTCCTACCTTTAAAATACTTAAACTTCAACGGATATGCAAGAATTTACATACTTATTATTATTTATTTATTTATTTTTACTCAATCGAAAAGGTATATTCAATCTAGTTTGGTATGGGCTTTGCAATAGATACAAATACAATTTTCTTAATGTAAATATGCAGAATTTCGTGGTTTTTATAAAAAAAATTCATAGATAAGAATTCATTGTTTCCCCCTAAACTAATGGCTTAGAGAAAAAACAACCCCTAAAGTCATAAAGCATAACTCTTGTGGTTATTTTTTTTAAATGTGTAAAAATATCAAAAATTGTAAACGTTTAAATGTTTCTAAATTTTTTGAATTAAAAAAAATACATTTAGCTTTTATATTTCTGGACAATTCCATATTTGACCTATTTATGGCCCCGATGGTACTTCGGGAGGCTCGGTACTCGTCACCTTGCGAAAAATTACGAAAATATCAATTTTCCAATGTTTTATTTCAAATTTATTTAGGTAGCCTTACTATCTTCTGGCGAATTTACGGAGAGATCCGATGATTATATTGTAAATATCTAAAAAGAGTTTTATAGTGCATCCATCTCCCTTTAAATGTATCAGGGTTGCCATCTTTAAATTCATTTTTCTTATTTGGAGTGTTTTTAACATTTAGCGCTTTTAAAATGCTTAAACTTCAACATATATGTATATAAATCAAAATGTTATATTCAATATAATTAGAGACGAGTTTTGTACTACAATGAATATAATTTTTGTAATATAAATACACAGAAATTCGTGTTTTCCCTTTAAGGGTGTTCTCAAATCCAAAAAGGCAACTTTCTGACATAAGTTTTAATTTATTTTTGTTCGAAAATGCATGAAATTAGCTGGTATTGTTGTTCAGAAACTATGTCATTGAGCTGTTTTTTCCCCTTTTTTTTTTTTTTTGCAAACGCAATAGATCTTTCAGAAAATAGTGTCAAAGTGGGCGTTTTGACCCGAATTTCCGTGCGAAGAAAGAAAGATCACTCAAGAAAGGTCGAAAAAAGTGTTTGTCACGTGATCAAAATCGCTTATAACTCAATAGGTAATTGATTGATCAAAAATGGAAAAAACAGTTCAATTCTAAATCGCTTCCATGGCCAGGCTTTCCAATTTTATACCTTTCCATTAAAAAAGGAATTTGTAAATGTGTCAAAACGTTTTGCGCTTGTTGAGCAGAGCAGTTAAGAACAGCCTTAACAACTTGGATTGTGCTTCAAAAGTTTAATATTTTTTATCTCTGTTAAAAAAAATTAGTCTATCTGGAATTTGCTTTTATTTTTGGTTGTAACGTATTAATCCACAATAAAGCCGTTTAAATTCATTTTTTATTTTCAGTTATTATTCCAGCTGTTCCTGTAAGAAAAATAATGTGTTAAAAATGAACACAAATAGATTTTAATCTAAATATACTTAAAAGATACAAATTTCAACTGTAAGCATATAAATGAAAGTTCTAAACTTCATTCAGACGATTAGATGTGTAAATAAGCCCAGCTTCTGCAACATTATACAAATCACGATTAATACGCAATCCCGCTTAATGTGTGACTTTTGTCCTCTCCCTTGAAACGCGTCTTAAACGGGTTCGACTGTATTTGAAATTTGAAAATGGCTTTTTACTGCTTCCATCTCGCTTTAATTGTATCAGGGTTGCCATCTTTAAATTCATTTTTCTCATTCGGTGTTTTTTAACGGTTTCCTACCTTTAAAATACTTAAACTTCAACGGATATGCAAGAATTTACATACTTATTATTATTTATTTATTTATTTTTACTCAATCGAAAAGGTATATTCAATATAGTTTGGTATGGGCTTTGCAATAGATACAAATACAATTTTCTTAATGTAAATATGCAGAATTTCGTGGTTTTTATAAAAAAAATTCATAGATAAGAATTCATTGTTTCCCCCTAAACTAATGGCTTAGAGAAAAAACAACCCCTAAAGTCATAAAGCATAACTCTTGTGGTTATTTTTTTTAAATGTGTAAAAATATCAAAAATTGTAAACGTTTAAATGTTTCTAAATTTTTTGAATTAAAAAAAATATATTTAGCTTTTATATTTCTGGACAATTCCATATTTGACCTATTTATGGCCCCGATGGTACTTCGGGAGGCTCGGTACTCGTCACCTTGCGAAAAATTACGAAAATATCAATTTTCCAATGTTTTATTTCAAATTTATTTAGGTAGCCTTACTATCTTCTGGCGAATTTACGGAGAGATCCGATGATTATATTGTAAATATCTAAAAAGAGTTTTATAGTGCATCCATCTCCCTTTAAATGTATCAGGGTTGCCATCTTTAAATTCATTTTTCTTATTTGGAGTGTTTTTAACATTTAGCGCTTTTAAAATGCTTAAACTTCAACATATATGTATAATAATCAAAATGTTATATTCAATATAATTAGAGACGAGTTTTGTACTACAATGAATATAATTTTTGTAATATAAATACACAGAAATTCGTGTTTTCCCTTTAAGGGTGTTCTCAAATCCAAAAAGGCAACTTTCTGACATAAGTTTTAATTTATTTTTGTTCGAAAATGCATGAAATTAGCTGGTATTGTTGTTCAGAAACTATGTCATTGAGCTGTTTTTTCCCTTTTTTTTTTTTTTTTTTTGCAAACGCAATAGATCTTTCAGAAAATAGTGTCAAAGTGGGCGTTTTGACCCGAATTTCCGTGCGAAGAAAGAAAGATCACTCAAGAAAGGTCGAAAAAAGTGTTTGTCACGTGATCAAAATCGCTTATAACTCAATAGGTAATTGATTGATCAAAAATGGAAAAAACAGTTCAATTCCAAATCGCTTCCATGGCCAGGCTTTCCAATTTTATACCTTTCCATTAAAAAAGGAATTTGTAAATGTGTCAAAACGTTTTGCGCTTGTTGAGCAGAGCAGTTAAGAACAGCCTTAACTATAGATCAGCACGTTTCATTTGGTTTCTGAGGCATTTTAACCCTTAAATGCATAGTGTAACCAGGAGTTGCATGATCTTTTTTTGCCGTTTGGCGCTTTATATTGATCTTTTGATGAACTGTAATGTGTTACTTACATGTGGTAACATGCATTTAAGGTCGAAAAGTCTGTTTCCGTCCTGATTTGTTGTCACGGGGAGGTTATAACATCTTTTGTTGATACTGCTTGCCATGGGCTCGACTGGCGCTTTTTCTCTATATCTTTATAACGTACTCATTATTAATTCTGCAAACTATTAAAAGCATTATAAAAATTATTATATCGTTGAATAATTGTTATTGTGCGGTGTAAACACTTTAAAGTAAGTATATAATTTGAAATGATCATTTTTTGAACCATTTTTATTATGTCATCCAGAAGTGGCATGATGATATTATGTCCAATAGAAACATAAATGAATTTTCTCACTCTTTTTCTAGTGAATAATTAACAAAAACAGACTCAAATATAATGTTTTCCGAACAAATTAAAAAATCATGCATTAAAGGGTTAATGTCATTCAATGTGAGGCGAAAACGTCATATTTGTTTTTGAAGTCTATAAAGATAAAGCAGGCTTTTCGGAATCATAAGTAACTCGAAAGAGGTTATTATATATTTTCGTTCGTGGTTATATTATATTTTCGTATTTTAAGAAACATTTGCCTTTTTAAACTCTGTTTCACTTCAATTTATTTCATTTCAGTTCCAGAGAAATATGAAACATTGTAAAAATAGCAAATAAAGCATTTGTGCAACAATATTAAAAAGCAGAAAACAACGTTTAAAAATGCACAAATAATACATGAAAAGCAGCAAACAACTATTTCGAATCTACTAGCGAGATTCCTCTTCAGTGCAAGATAGGGAAAAAGGAACAGCGTGCTAGAAAAAGCAAAGCTGAGCCAATTGTGCTGCTTTTCATGTATTATTTGTGCATTTTTAAACATTGTTTTTTTCTGCTTTTTAATATGAAACAATGCCTGGATCATGTTTAGGATGATTCTTCAACTTCTTATTCTGCAGTGGAAGAAAGGACAAAACTGTTATAAATATATTATAAATATTGGTGGAGGAACCTATATTTTATATTCAATAATATTTCACAAGAAAAATAAGGTAAGGAAATTGGTTCTCTTACCTGGTGTCCTGATGACGAAAGATCCACAGACGATCCGGATGCATTCTGTAGTGATCCTTCATTCCTGTTGCACAAAGATCATGGCTACATTTTATTTGGAAAGAAAAAGTGATGCATTAAATTAAGGTCTTATTTATGAATAACCCATGAAATTTCTCATTTCAATAAAATGGAAAAACCAGAACACCTTGACTATTACCTTTAATATATTTGGATCGCACAACCAAAATACGGGACAAAGTTTGATACAGATACATTGATAAACAGTAACTGATTAAAAGTGAGAGAGGGAAAAAAAGGGGGAGGCGAGAGACATGCCTCTACATTTAAGGGGGTACGGGACACAAAAATCTTCAAATTTTCCAAAAACATTTTATTTCGTTAAAAATTTTCTCTGTTGTTTCCTGCTTAAAATGACATTCAAATCATGTTTCTATCTGAATTAGAACAAAAAATATTTTTTTTTTTCGTTTTGGTTTGTTTTCAAAATCTAGCTTTCAAGCAATGGCTATCATGGAAACGACTTCTTGTAAAAATGCTTTTTTTTTTTTTCATGATAGGTTTTTTCACCATTTCTCATATTTAAATTCTTATAACTCGAGAAGCGTTAAAGATAATGGGTTCAAACTTGGAACATATCTTTTTGAATTATTTTACTTTAATTTTGTTTCAGCATATCTGATAAAAATGCTTACTTTTGAAAATATGATTTTTTTTTTAAAGTTGCACCACCTTTTTTTTAATTTTTCCGTTAAATATTTTTAATTTTTTTATAAATTAATATTTTTAAAAATGCTGAATCAAAATTAAAACCTATTTATTTAAATGAAAAAAAATTGTAATTATATAAATAATATTCCGAGTTATAACGATTTTAATTTACCCCACTTTTTTAATAAATTTTAAATTTAAAAATTTTTTTTAATTATGAGAAGTTGTATCATGTGATTTTGTTTACAAATGATAAGATTAACCATCACAAAAAAATTCAGAATTTTAACTCAATAAATAAAAATTATTTTAAAATGTGTCCCGGACCCCCTTAACCGCATTTAGCTGGAGAAAAGGATGAGCAAGTGTTAATACACATACACTGGCATTGAAAAGAAGAAAGGATTGTCTTAAGTCCGGAGTAAATGAAACAATTCTCTATTTTCTGGATTAATGTTTTGTTGAGAGGGGTTCACATATATTAACAAACCCGCTGAAACTCTGGAACAAAAGTTTTAAAGTTAAAAATGGTTTCTCTATGCCGTTCGAAGACATGCTTGGGAAGGGGTTTCGTGAATATGTTGGCAGAATTTCGTATCGGTAGAGAATCCGTAGAAGATGATCCACGGCAAGACAAGATCGATGAACATTTGACGATTCTGGTGCTACTGGGGGCACTGACATACGAAAATATTACTTTTATACAGAAAAAAATACTGAGGGAAGGAGATGGTAGCAAGATTAGATCTATCTAAAACAGATGTTTTGGCATTCTACAGGAACACCAACATATGAACAAACAGTGGTGCAGACAGAGGGTGGCCCGGTAGGGGAAAGTTTAACCACCCGCCTCTCCGCCGCAGAATATTGAACTTTGCCTGAAGTTTTTGGATTTTATGCTTATTAAAGGCCTCGAAAGTCAAATTTCTCCTCTTCCGGAACTAGAATCCTGAATCGGGTCGTGTAACCTGATTTTATCCCTAACACGACTCGTGGCTCGGTTCGGGTCGGGTTGACACTATTTCTTTTCGTTGCAGGTCCGATTTGAATTGTGTGTCAGATTTTGACTCTTCGAACTCTTTGACTCGGGTTCGGTTAAATCCGATTTTTCAAAAGAAAGTCCTGAAAAAAAAACTATATGTTTCAATATTAATGAGTGTATATGTTCATTTTTTAACAAAAAGATAAAATTGCTATCAAGTAAATAATCGTAGTCTATTTTACCAAAATATGCATTGGTTTTCTTTCATTTCGGGTTCAAGTTGAAGTGTATCGATCTCGAGTTGGTTTTCGGATTGACAAAAACTTTTTTTGCCGGGTTCATGTCGGGTTTCGGATTGACTTTAAGTAGAAATAATCTACCCGAGACCAGAAAATATCATCACGAATCTGCAAAAATCTTCCCGGAGAAAAATGCCTGAATGCAACACTGGTGAACAACCTGCAACATGAGTATCCCTATCTATATTATAAAGGACAAACATATCTGTGCGTAACGCATACGTCATTCTGCGAATGGCAACACTTTGAAATTTGAAATGAAATTTTGGTTTTGCAATTTTCGCTACTGCAAACTTTTAAACTTCTAAACATCGCATAGTTTCAATTTTTACACCGTCGGATAGGGGAAAAAATTTACTTAATGCAATTTGTTTGAAAGCTCTATCTCAATTTATTTTTGAGATATTAATTTTTTTATAGTTTTTAGTACCAATTTTGTAATTGTGGCAACTGAAGTACTCCATTTCTGTTAAAAGTAAAGGGAAAATAATCATGGTTTATTTATTTTTATTGATTATATCCTTATTGATGCCATTTTTACATTACAAATAAAAGTAACTTTTTTCTAATTTTAGAACAGAAAGTGACGTCAGCCATTAAAAAAACACGCATTCTTCTTCATAAATCAAAAGATTGAAGGACATATTTCAATATTTTTACATTACGCTCATACTGAGTTTGAGATGCTAGGCAAAATGATTCAGTGAGTAAAAATGATGTTATATTTAAAACAAAACGGTCCTTTTCTGTGATAAAACAAAATATTTTACCAATACTAAATGGCCAATTACTATGACAGCTAAAAGAAAATTTCTGAATGGTAAATTTTCGCCAGTAGTGAGATTAGAACTCAAATTTTATGCGAATATTCACAGGAAAAGTTGTATCGGACAAACGTGACTTTAAGTTTGGAAACACATTCATTAATAATGTATTGCGCGTTAATATACTTTTAAATTGTGAATTTGAGTGGTGCGCATGTAAATTTTGAGAATATGAAAATAACGTACAGTTTAGATTCATGGGGAAAATTTTACGATGTGACAAAGGGAAATGCTTTTTACTGATTTTTCATCCCGTAAAAACAAATGTAAGAGCCTCAAACAATAACTTCAACATAATTATTCATCTTGATTACGTATTCTAATACAGTTTAATTTTTCAATAATTTAAGTAGTTGAAGTTATTGGAAATAATATTTTGGTAATTTTAGGTTAAAACATTATTTGTTTTAAGAGTTAGATAACCAGTGCAAGATGGATTTTTGGTACTTCTTAGTTATCCCGTCGACCAATTTCGCAAAATTATATAAATCGCCAAACCACTCGCCAAATTATACGCATTGAAATAATTTTTATTTTAAATAACGAAAGAACAAATAAATTAGTAAAACATTAATAAAAATACATATAAAACGCCGAATAAATGGTTTTATTGGCCATTATTGTAATTTAATCTTGCAATAAATTAATTAATGGCAAACATTATTGGCATTTAATCTTACAATTTGGCGACAATAATTTGGGGCGACGGGATAACTAAGAAGTACCGATTTTTTATTGTAATTATTTTTGTAGGTTTATTGTAGATTCGATCTAACAGTTCCATTCTAAACATTTTAATTCGTCGAATTTCGACGGGTTTCAACTTGTTGTATTTAATGTTAAAAAATTAAAGCTGTCTCCGCCCCCCGCCCCCCCCCCCACCCCACCCATAAAAAAAACTAATAGAGAAATTAGAGCTTTAACAGAGATTGATCATCGCCTCATAAAGTATTGCTTTCGTTATAGTCCAGATTTAGATTAATCTGACCATTAGACCATTATCTGGACTCGAAATTGGAATCTGAGTATCATACATCGGCTTTTATGATGGAGATAAGATTACTGCAGCAGTTATGGAACATGTTTCTATCAAATTTTCATATTGATTTGAATGATATTGAACGAACTGCTGCAGTAAAAGATGTAAAATGCGCTTTTGAAGAACACATTGGAAAGTTAAGACATTCAATTTCTTTGTACATAAAAAAAAAAAAAAAACTAGCTAGTGTTGCATTTGAATTGAATGAGATCTTTCGATTTTTTGGAGAAAAAAAAATCTAATTCAGTTCTACATTTAGAAAATATTTATAAGAGTAATTTTTTTTAATTTCTTAATATGAGCAAGAAATCATATCTATACTTATCTATACTTAATATTACAAAGAAGTAAAAATTGTTTGTTTGTGTGTTTGTTCGAGGCAATCTCTGGAGCTACCGAACCGATTTAAAAAGTAATGGTATCAAAATGACGGTGTTAGTCCAACTTAGAACATAGGCTATATTTTATGTCGGTGCCATTACTCCAAAGGTGGTGCATGAGCAAAAAATGTTCTAAAAATGCGATTTTTGTGCTACAGAAGGGCCTAGAAACATGAAATTTGGAATGGTAGTTATAAGACACAAATGATCTTTTAGAACATTTCTTAAAAAAATCGAAATTTACGAAGGGTGATAATGCGCGAAAAGCGTTCTAAAAAGTCCTTCCGGCCAGTGCCGGGAGGAAGAGGTAGCTTTCATAATCCTTATTTTAAAAAAGCCAACTTATATCATGCAAACACACGAAGCTCAATTTAGTGGAAACCGAATATAGGAGATTCAATACTAATTTTTATCAATATAATGAATGAGAATTTCGCGAAATTAGTCAGCTTTATCCAATCTGCTTTTCTTTAAAGTAACTTATATTTGGCTGCCAAATTCGGCGATTTCTTAAAGTGCCTGTCATTTTAAGACAAAATGGTGGATGAGGCTAAGCAGCGAACTTGGTCGAGACCTTGGTAATTGCTGTGCACATGCTCACTCACATCGGAATCGGTTAATATATAGGAGTGCTGTCGCATACAAAAAATTCAGATTTTTCAAAATGTCACCCACAAAAGAAATTGAAACTGCTATATCTGAGCCATTTTTTAAGGTAAAGACAAACAAAAAATGCTCCTGAATCCTTATATCAAGATCAAATACTTAAGAAAGAAACCTTTTTCCATTTCTAATTTTTTTGCACCTCACTTTAAATATATATATATTTTTTAATTTAATGGCCGCCATTTTGAAACAAGATGGCTGATGAATCTGGCCAGCGAACTTGGTCGAGGTGTTGATGTATACTATCCACATGCCTTCTTACATCGAAATAGGCGAATACGTGTGTTATCGCGTGACAAATACAAGATCGTTTCAAAATGTTAGCCATGCTAGAAATTCAAAGTGCTATAAATCAACCATTTTGTAAGATATCAACAAAAGAACAAATTTTCAGAAACAAAAACTGCTCCGGAATCTTTGTATCAAGGCCAAACACATAAAAAAATCTTTTTCATTTTCCAATTTTTTAATACCTCATTTTGAATTTTAAATTTAATTTTTTTTAAATGGCAACCCTTTTGAAACAAGATGACGAATGAAGCTGGCCAACGAACTCGGTCGAGACATTGGTATGTACTATGTACAGACCAAGTTACATCCAAATAGGTTCATAAATACGCCTGTTATAGCGTGACAAAAATCAGGTCGTTTTAAAATGTCAGCCACAAGAGAAATTCAAAATGCTATTACTCAGCCATTTTTTTTTTAGATATAGACGAAAGAAAAACTGTTCCGGAATCTTTGTATTAAGGTCAAACACATACAAAAAAAAATCTTTTTCATTTTCCAATTTTTTGGTATCTCATTTAAATTTTTTTATTTTTTAATTTTTTTAAATGGCCGCCATTTTGAAACAAGATGGCGGATGAAGCTGGCCAACGAACTCGGTTGAGATATTTGTATGTACTATGTACACACCAAGGTACATCCAAGTCGGTTCATACATACGCCTGTTATTACGTGAGAAATATCAGGACGTTTCAAAATGTCAGCCACGCTAGAAATTCAAAATGCTATAACTCAGCCATTTCTTAAGATATAGACGAAACAAAAACTGCTCCCGAATCTTTTTATCAAGGTCAAACACATAAGAAGAAAATATTTTTTCAATTTTCAATTTTTGGTACCACATTTCAAATTTAAATTTTTCTTAAAAATTTAAATGGCCGCCATTTTTAAACAAGATGGCGGGTGAAGCTGGCCAACGAACCCGGTCGAGACATTGGTATGTACTATGTATAAACGAAGTTACATCCAAATCGGTTCATAAATACGCCTTTTATCGCGTGACAAAATTCAGGATGTTTCAAAATGTCAGCCACGCTAGAAATTCAAAATGCTATAACTCAGCCATTTTTTAAGATATAGTCGAAACAAAAACTGCTCCGAAATCTTTGTATAAAGGTCAAATACATAAGAAAAAAATATTTTTCCATTTTCAATTTTTGGTACCACATTTCAAATTTTAAAATTTAAAAAAATTTTAAATGGCCGCCATTTTGAACCAAAATGGCGGATGAAGCTGGCCAACGAATTCGGTCGAGAGATTGGTATGTACTATGTACACACCGAATTACATCCAAATCGGTTCATAAATACGCCTTTTATCGCGTGACAAAATTCAGGACGTTTCAAAATGTCAGTCACGCTAGAAATTCAAAATGCTATAACTCAGCCATTTTTTAAGATATAGACGAAACAAAAACTGCTCCGGAGTCTTTGTATAAAGGTCAAATACATAAGAAAAAAATATTTTTCCATTTTTAATTTTTTGGTACCACATTTCAAGTTTTAAATTTTTTTAAAAATTTTAAATGGCCGCTATTTTGAAACAAAACGGCGGATGAAGCTGGCCAACGAACTCGGTCGAGACATTGGTATGTACTATGTACACAACGAATTACATCGAAATCGGTTCATAATTACGGGAGTTACAGTGTGACATAGGTCAGATATATATATATATATATATATATATATATATATAACCATTAATTAAACATATCCATCCACCGTCAATTATTATGAATTAAAGCTGTAAGTATTAAAAAAAAAAAAAATTAATATAAGAATTATTATGGAAGAAAAAGAAAAAAGTGGAAACCGACAAAAATTGAAAAGCTTATACATTGAATTACGTTATCAGGGGCACAGAATTCAATGATATAAGCAAAATGGTTGTTTTCTGTGGGAAAAATAAGCTAAAGCTAAAAGTTATTTTTCCCTGTGCCCAAACAACCATAAAATCAAGTGAATTGATTAAAAATGAAAGCAGAATAGAAACAAATAATATGAAATGGAAGAATCAATAAAACGTATTTAAATATTTATAGGATATAAAATATAAATAATAAACACCATACCGATTAATATTTCAGTATTTTACAAAAATCCACGCGCACATGTCTGCCAGTATATCAAAAAGATTAAGGTGAATAAAACAGTTAAGAAATCACAGTAAATGATACCAAAGGATGCAGTTAATACAATTTGAAATAAAATTTGAAATACCTTGTTAAACACATTTAATCTAATATAAAATAAATAGATATTAATTACATTATTTAAAATGCACTATTAAATTAATTAATAACAGTTTAACAATATCGTCAAAATTTAGCTAAAAATACCCCCTGGTGTATTAAATTATAACTGAAATGGAGCTAGAAAAATTAAAAATAGGAGCTATCTTAAAGAGACAAATTTAGTGCTGCCATCTAGTATTACTTCTATTAAACAACTAACGCAAGATAAATATTTGTAAGCATTTGAATGTAAATAACTGTATAAATAATTGTAAGCATTTGAATGTAAATAACTGTATAAATAATTGTAAGCATTTGAATGTAAATAACTGTATAAACAGCAAAACCAAACATATCCTTATATATAGAGAATTATAAACCGAATATAAACCACACAATGTATTTAAAAACTATTGTAAATAAAATTTAAAAGCATACAATATATTCTATTAGCTAACTTATTTAAACTAAACTAAGAATTTAAATAATTCTAGAACATTGATAATATATAGCATATAGCTATATGCTATAAAACAAAATAAATTCAGTAATAATTAATATAAATAATTATTAAATTTAAAAATTATTTTTTAATGAATTATATATCAGATATTTATAAAATGAACAGGAAATAAGAAACATGTGGAAGTAAATAGAAGGTTAAAAGATACTTAAATATCCATTACTTAAAAAGCACAAATATAGAGTGTGGATTATTTTCAGACATCCATAAAAAACCATAAAGTATGAATGTGGGACATTCAAAAACATTAAACCGATAATAAATATTAAAAAGAATAGAGTAATAATAATAAAAATAATTACACAATTTTAATGCATACAGTATAACTATATTTATATTAAACATACTTATATGTATATTATTCACTATAAGAATGGCATACTATTAGTAATTAATATGATATTGTCCTTAGTAAATTTAAAATTTAATAACAAATAATTGTAAATTAGATTAATCAATAATTAGGCTAATTATAATATTAATGAAATTCTCCAATTACATATAAAATATCAAATCAACATCCATATAAAATACGTAACAAAAATATAGTAATAATACAAGAGCCCCCCCCCCTTTTTTTATAATTAACCATTGCGTATTATCCAGACAACACCACCCTCCTCCGTACTCTAACATCTACCCACCCAACCAACCTATAATATTTTTTTTATATTATTTTACAATTTTTAATTTTTTATAGATATTTTGTTTTATTTTATAATTTTTTTGTATATATATATATATATATATATATATATATATATATATATATCAATTTTGAATGGAGGGTGGTTTCGGGGTCTGGGGGTCATGATCGATGAAAATATACCAAAATTTTTTGAAATCGCTTTCCTCCGAACGGCTGCAATAGGTAGCTTTTTTGTAAAGAAAGCTACCTAAAACGTTCTAAATGGCGATTTCTGCGCAAACTCAGAAAGTAGCAAACCGATTTCAAAAGTAGTGGTTGGAAATTGATGATGACAGCCTTTGCTTCAACATAGGCTCTATTGCATGTTGGTGTCACTACCACCTGGAATTTGCAGGAGCAAAAAACGTTCTAAATTGCGATTTCTGCGATACCGAAGAGGCTAGAAACTTTAAATATGACATAGTTGTTACTTATAACATATAAATGCCCTCTAAGAACTGTCGAAAATAAGTTCGAAATTTAAAAAAGGTGAAGCGAAGGGAAGGGACGAAAAGCGTACTAAAAAAAGTTCTAAACTACGATTTCTATGAGATCTCTGGAAATAGTAAACCGATTACAAAAGTAATGGTTGCGAATCAATCGTGACAGTCTCTGATTCCACAGAGGTTATATTTTATGCTAGTACCACTACCACATCGGGTTGGCAGGAGGAACAACAAATGTTCTAAAAAAAGCCTTTAAAAACTTTCTGAATTACCATTTCTATGGAATATTAGGAAATACCAAACCGATTTCAAAATTAATGTTGCCAAGTTAATGGTGACAGTTTGTTTCAACATAGGCATTTTATGTTAGTGCCACTGCCACCAGAGAGGTGGTAGACCGATAGACAAGAAGCTTGGAATTTGAGATGATGGTTATTTTTAGATGTAAATGCGTACTAAGAACGGTTTATTCAAAACTTCAAGTGAATACTGAAATGAGCCTATGAAATGAGCATAAAAGCTTCAAAATATTTTCTAAATTATCATTTATTTAGTTTTAGTTCTTTTTATTAATTTAAGTCTCATTTCTGCCTAATGCAGTGTAATAATGAGGTTTAGTTAAAGTGTGTTTTAAATACTAATTTTTGAATTATTCCTAAAAGTATAATTTTTTTAAATAAAAGTTAGACATATGAATATCACTTGACATATTTCCACTGTTACGCGAGCAAAGCCGCGGTGTTTGCTAGTTTCAATATAAAGGAACTGAAAACTGGAAAAATTACATTTTACAACTTACGTAATTTGGGTGAAATAATAGTATCATATTATTATAAGAACAATGCGACATGCGGGCGATAAAATTTCGTTGGTCAGAAAGGGTTTTGGTTGCAATTTTTGGAGAGCTTGCTATTATTATATTTTGTGGGTTGCTATATGGTTGACATTTTTAACCTGAGTATCCAAAGACTTGGATATAAGCCAAAACATCAATTATTAATTTTTAACTGGGATTTTTCCGTTTTCTATCATTTTAAAAGGAATACGTCCGTTTGTCTGTCTTGGAAGGAACATATCCGTTTTTACATTCAACGAGTAAGGATAAAAGGAAATTTTCTGTTTATTCTAGGAAAATTTAGACATTTTTTTTCCCTCTCAAAATAGAAATTCCCCGTTAAAAAACAGAAAATTCACATAAAATCACACTTATAGATACAATTTTTTTTTTTTTTTCACGGTGTTGCTATGTACATTTAGTATAGGGCCGGCCAATAAAGGTATGCGGTGGATTCAATGAAACGCAGCCCCAGGTAATATAAGCGCCGTAGAGTGTGGAGTATTTGACCCAAAAACCTGGCCAAAAATGCAAAAATTAAAATTTGCTCAACAATTGTAAAAATCGTATTTTGTAACAGCTGACTGAGTGATGCATCGATCTATGTCTATTTCAGAAGGATGAGTCATATTAGGCGATTTCTAGTCTCAGTTGAAGAGAAGATTTCTTTGAGAGAAGACGTGGATTATTATTACGTTTCAGATTTGTTATGTTTAATTTTGTTTAAATGTATATTTTTTGTGGCTTCGTGTATTTTTGAACTCATTAGCTTTAGTTTTAATATAATAAAAAAATATTAAAAATAAAAATGTGATATTTTTAAACTTTTTTAGCTCTAATTTAGATATATTGATTTAGCTATATAGCTTTTTAAAGGTGTGCCGGACCATTTTTGAAATATAGTCGTATTGCTTATATTTTTGAAGGCCAATTTAAAAAATATATATTTCGCATATAGTTGCCATTTTTAACTATAAATTGTTTTGGTAATCTCTTAATAACCCTCAAAAACCAGCATCTTTATACTACAACTCAAATTTAGGGACTCAACTTTGCTAAATACTAAATGCAAATAATATATATATATTAATACATTGGTTTTACATATTGTAAAATTAACCATGTTTAATTAAACATTACTTGTAAATAAAACAACTCTATCAACTATTACTTTCCTCTTACAAACAGAAAAAGTTAAATAAACTTTGTATTTTTTATTTATTTATTTATTTTAGTTAAATCCATACTTTTATGTGTATATAGCATTAATTAAGTGTATTTACTAATAGTAAATTTTTTAATCGTTTGCAAAACATTTGATCGTAGAAAAGTTTTCACCCGAGTCCGTATCTATAGCTCACACGCTAATAGCATGGCCCCCAATAAGGTATTTATCTTTCTTTGTAAAACATTGGGCCCCAAAAATGTTTCTCACACTCGGGGCTCTTTTAGGAGAATGCCAACCCTCACATTCAGTTATCTTTGCTAAAGAAACAGTAAAGAAATCTTAGTTTAAATAGCTTGATCATTGCCGTAAATCTCAGTTTTAGATCCAAGTTTTTATGACGTGCTCCAAATTGAAATCTAACCTTCGTGGAAAGAGATTTAATGGAGAGATAATGGTACTTCGAAAAGAACAGTTATTTGAACATTTTGCAAGAAATCTTTGGATTACTTCTTTTAGGGAAATAAATGATGTGAAAAGTGTATAGAGAGACAAGAAGACTGATTATTTAAAAAAATAAATTGGTAAAAGTTTCTCTTTTTTCTTTTAAACCAGTGGTTCCCAACGTGGGGCGTACGCCCCTCCGGGTGGCAATTTGGCCTTTTAAGGAGGAAATTTTTTACTCAACCATCCTCTACCAGTTTCTTTTTTCTTTCTTTCTTTTTTTTTTTTTTTTTTTTTTTTTTTTTAAGTAGTGTTGTAGAATAAAGAAAATTGAATACAAGCAAAATTAAAGAAAGCAGTTTTTTGTTGCATTTAAAAAAAAAAATCCCCAATCAAATGTTTAACATATAATTAGCGCTAGAATAGTTAGTTACAAGAACCCTTAAAACGCTTTGACATTTTTTATAAATAAAATTCTCTATAATTTTTCTGGTTATTGTATTTTACAATTTTGTACAACACTTTCAAGGAATTTGTGTTCTATTTCGATTCACTCTGCTATATGTCCCACGAAGAAACCATTACACGTGAAACGACTTAAAAGTATATATAAATCTGACTGACTTGAGCATATTTAACCTAAATAATATTTTAACTATCTAAGCGAAGTACAGTCCTCCCCACTTAATCGGATCACGGATAATCGAATACCCCGCTTATTCGAATAGAATCCTCCGGAACCGAATTTATTCCTATTGGTTCTATGTTATTTTCCCCCGCTTAAACCATATACCTTTAACGAACGTCCCCGCTTAATCGAATAACAACTGTATGACCTATGTTTGAAAATAAGCGCGGAAAGCACGTTTCAGCTGGAATTTCCTTCCACCTTTTGTCATTTTCGGTTCCTTTACGCTGAAAACAAATTTTCAGTTCTTCCTGCAATGATTTCGGCCGGTAGGTGTATAATGGACAGGTCAAATGATTTCCCGACCTCAATCTCCCCACCATCACTTCGTGCTGTTAACCAGGCTTTAATGGCAATGCACCGTCACTTCGAGACTCGAAATGGTAGTTGCGATATTTTACAATTCGAAAAATAACTCGATATTTACTCCTTTAAAATTAGACTTAAACAAACCACTTTGAACGATTTTTTAAGGCAGTATAATTAACGTAAATTAGAAGTAGCGCGGTTTTGACCCAATTCAAACGAGCTGCATTAAGTGTGATGTAAGCCATATAAATGTATGTACTGACATTAAATTAATACGTATTTACTTTATATTGACATTTGTATTTATTTTAATTTGTTATTCTATTAACGATTTATTATACTGTTAATTAAATATACCATAGATGGTTATTTTGCCTTTTTATTACGCATTAAATATTACAGTTCTGATTCACCGTTTAATCAAATACTCCGCTTAATCGAATATTATTTCCGGAACCGTCAATATTCGTTTAAACGGGGACGACTGTATTACCAACTAAAAAAAAAATTATACATTGTTAATAACTTTAGAAAAGAATAGATAACTAAATGGTATACTGTAATGGGTAGATAGTAAATATCTATGGTTCTAGTGCAGGCATCCTACACAGTAAATAAGTTTACATCTTGGCATATAACTACATTTTAAATTTTAAAATCAGATAATACATGAAGGTAACTAACGATATTAAGAAAGGGAAAACAGAGAAAATGTGTTGCTATAAAGGAGTAATGGCCCTTTAAAAGATAAAAATAAGAATGATTCTTGTGTAATACATACAGAGTCGGTAGAGGAGGTAATCTTGATATTACAGAGGTTTTGGTAGGGCGTGGCCAATAAAAGGTTAGGAACCACTGTTTTAAACTGTATAGAGATTGGAACTTTTAGGTTTATCTATGCACTATGTAAGATATCAATATAAAAGTTTAAACTTGCTTTTGCTGGCGCACAACTTAAAATTAACTTCAGAATAAAAGAAAATATAACTGTGACACAAATAATGCATGCATACTTTTGGTAGTTCCAGAGGTTACCACCTACAAATAAACACACAAACTTTACTTCTTTATAATATTAGCATAGATATCACGTATTATAATATTTATAATAGTTTTAAAATATAAATTTTTAAAATCTGGTCATTCATTTTTAATAAACCTTAATTTATTTTACAGTCCACCTGTGAAAAATGAGGCAAGATTATAAGTAACACATTCTATCGCTCAATCGCAAAAAAAGTATAACAACTGAAATCTAATACATTTTACAACAGAGGCAAAAGAAGATGCGCATGTTTTTACTGTACCGTAAAATTATAGCACTTAACTCTGAATGCAGCTGTAAAAGCATAAAGTTGTAAACCCCTTAAGAATGAAGATGTAAAAAAAGTTTGTATAGGACTGAGTAAATTTCTTTATACCCCACACAATAGATCAGTTTCAACCACGTGATCACCAGCCTACCAAGTTTCATCGGACCCATCATAATCAACTATTTGTACCTGTATTATGAGTCAACCAATCACAATCGGCCAAATTTGGGGGACAAACAAAAATCACGCCTGGTTGCTAAGGTCGTAGCTGGGGTGTGACGTCAGTTGAAACTGATCTATTTACCCCCTTTCTGTGATGGAAATTGAACATATAGCGTAATATCGGTTTTCCATATAAATACATTTATGACACTTTTCGTGTAGCGAGGCTAACGAAAAAGATAGGATGATGCATTGCGTTTCGCATTAGACCACGAGTCACGTGATGCTTTTTCGTGCACCGGCGTTCGCGTACACCTGCATCGAACATCACGTGATTCAAGCGGTCTGAAAAAAGACAAACAGGTAATGTACCACGGCAGCCTGTCTTTTTCGTTAACCTCGCCTGCAGCAAGATGCACATGCACCTGGTCAGATATACTATTGCAATAATACGCAAAATAAATTTATTGGAATTGAGTTGCTTTTCTTGCGGATGAGCGATATTATCGAATTTTTTTAGAGGGAAATTTGGACACTGAAATACCCAAAGTGAAGTCATTTCAATTGAATATCTCATACAATTAAATGTTCGAAGTCATTACTTATTTACAAGAAAGATGCTTAAATAAGTATCGTCATTAACTTGTTTACGTTCTTCTAAAATAAAGTCAGTGGATAAGTCGGAAGTTAAAAAGGAAGGATAAAACCACCTCTCACCTGTGTTGTTAAACACTTCACAGCTTTCAATTTTTTTTTTTTTTTTTTTTTTTTTTTTTTAACCGGAAAGCATAATAAACGGTCTATTGCTAAGCTGGAAAACATACGGGTGGCACAAAACGTTATTTTTGGTACTAGATGGGTTGATTTTGAATGGTATCTTGCCAATTAATCGGTGTAGAGTCGAGATGAGAGGAGTTCGTGCTTCAATTTTATACCGGTCTTCGTGCTCGGGTAAGCTCGAACTCAAAGTTAAATTTTATTCATTCACAATTAAAAACAAGAAAGAAAAATAATGCATTAAGCATAGATTATTAAACACTTTCCAACACATTCAGAATAATGTAATTAAACTGCACCTTTAATACGTTAAAACATTATGTCTAATTCAACCCTATGGAAACGCATAACACATTAGAAAACCCAATTTCAACTGTTCGCATCTACAATTGGAAAATTATCCGAATTCTTTGAGGAGCCCTGTATAGGATATACAGGTTTATATCTATTAACTATATGCATGCCAAAATTTAGTTCGCTTAAGGAATACATATACTTCAGTTGAAAATTCCCCTTTAGTAATTTCCTCTAATAAGGAGAATGGTAATGGTACGTGAATACTTTTGCGCAGCCCTGTATATGAGGCATAGAATTTATTTATAACGAGGAGCATGCAAAAAATTAGTTAAATATAAAAGCTCATGCCGAATTTTAAAACGTACACTCCCAGCAATTATTACTCAAAGACAGTACTGTAACCGATTTCTCTTGTGTGTCCCTGTAAATGAATAAAAAATGCTATGAATGCCCTGTTCTAACGTGATCGTAGTGAAATTCAGTGATTTATATCAGTTTCAATACATTTGAAAAAGCGTAATGTCATTAAAATTCCATGCGAACCATTTTACCCCATATACCATAATGTAATGGAATTCTTATGAGTACCCCTGTAAATGAACGATTAATCCTACATACTTCATATACAATACCAAACATGCTTTGGTGACCCTAAATAACCCTTATCAATTGCATGAAAATCCGAGCATATTTACGGGAGTTACAGTGTGGACAGACGGTCAGACAAACCGAATGCATAAACGCTTTTCAACTTAGTAGGAAAGTGTTAAAAAAGGGGGAAAAAAAACCTTGACAGAGATTATTTGAGAAACGAAAATGCATTTTAAGTTTTTTAGAGTGTTTTACAATACTCTAAAAATTAGATTGAAAGTGAATTGAATTTTTATTGATGGCGTACAAAGAGCGTTCCGTTCCAATAAAAATTGGTTGCTCCGAGAGGTGGTCTCTTAATGGAGGTCATGTTTAAATCTAGATTTTAATTGTTGAAAAAAGGTAATAATTAATGTTACTAAAATTTATTTTTCACATTAGGAAGAAATATGAAAATTTAAGTATCAAATCAAAAGTTAATTACTGCAGAGTTAAAAAAACGAATGCATTGGCGTTTGCTTTGATTTTACTGTTTTATCTTCTATAACTTTTATTTCGAAGTCCTTTCGAAGTTCAGTAAATAAATGCATTTTTGGGAGGGCGGGAATAAATAATGACGATTTCATTAATTTATGTATTTCTTTGAGAATTTCCTGACAGAATAGGTCATGGGAGTTCATTGATCGCCATCTTTAATTTGTCCTCTTCAATTCATTGCCTAAAAAGGCATAAAGGGATTTAAACACTTAAAAGTTACCGGAATAAATAAAAATTCTAAACTTAGTTTAGAATTTTGATGAATAATGCGCTCTCCGGAATTATTATTGTAATAAAACTTTCTTCAAGCGACCAGGAAAAAACGGAATTTGTTTCATTTTCTTCAAAGAAATTGATTGCTCATGGAGGGAGTTCAACTGGGGGTGGTTTCCGAATGGAGGTAAAATTAGTATTGAGCCTATAGGAATAAATTTCGTTCCATGAAAAAATGGTCGTTCAGGGAGGTGGTCGCTTAATGGAGGTGGCCGAACGGGGAGGTTTCACTGTAGTTGTATATTTTATTCACTGTAGTTGTATATGTAGTTGTTTATTTTAAAAAGAATAAGCGTTATGATTTTTGTAAATTGTTGAAAGTGGTTGGATATAAATAACAAATTTACTAAAAATAAAAAATATGTTACAATTCATCAGGCATACAAGTCAAAATTACATAAATGCGTTTAATACAATTAAAAAGCAAAAGTTTCGAGCTAAATTTTAGCCTCTCATCAGTGCAATAAATAACATTAAAATGACCTGAAAACTATATATCATGTTTACAGTTAAGGTTGTTCTCAAATCCAAAAGGGCAACTTTCTAACATAAGTTTTAATTATTTTTTTTTTTTCGAAAATGCATGAAACTAGCTGGTGTTATCGTTCCGAAACTATGTAATTGAGCTGTTTTTTTCCTTTTTTTTTTTTTTTTTTTTTTTTTTTGAAAACGCAATAGATCTTTCAGAAAATAATGTCAAAGTGGGCGTTTTGAACCGCATTTCCTCGCGAAAGAAGAAAGAGACTGATCAAAATTCCTTAACTCAACAGGTAATTGACTGATCAAAAAAGGGAAAAAACAGTTCAATTCCAAATCGCATCCATGGCCGGACTTTCCAATTTTATACCGTTCCGTTAAAAAATAAATTTGTAAATGTGTCAAAACGTTTTGGGCTTGTTGAGCAGAGCTGTTAATAACAGCCTTAATAATTATTAGCAGTTAAAATTAAAGAAAGTATAAAAAATATTAAAACAATGCTGTGTTGTGGAAGTGCACATGATTCATTAATCAGCGAAGTTTGCTTACGAGTGAACACACCTTCCAGAAAAACTCTACTTTTAACATTATTGCAACCGGATCTGATAACTGTCATATTTGCGAAATTCACTTGTCACTCAATTGTCATTTGAATGTTATTTATTGCACTGATGAGGGGCTAAAATTTAGCTCGAGACGTTTGCTTTTTAATTGTATTAAATATAGTATTTATGTAATCTTTACTTGTATGGCTAATGAATTTTAATATAATTTTTATTTTTAAATTGTATATCAGACGTTAAACAATGATTATTTATTTTAACAAATTTACTATTTTAAACAGATTTTCAAGAACATGAAAATCGCGAAATGTCATGTGGCAGTATTTAGGATTAATAGTTATTTTAATGTGAGAAGATATTTTAACACTAAAACTACCGCGAGAGGTCAAATGACCCTTTTTGATTTTTTTTTTTTTTTTTTTTTTTTTTGTTAAATTCTTAAACTAAAACATTAGGAAATTCCTTTATGTTTGACTTTTATTTATATAATCATATTATTTCTTAAAATGCCTCATGTCCAAACCACCTTTTTTGCCTAGAAACAAAATTTTAGGCTTATTACCGCGAGGGGTCATTTGATCCCCGAATAAATTTATGTTAAGGGTGTTCTCAAATCCAAAAGGGCAACTTTCTGACATAAGTTTTCATTTATTTTTGTTCGAAAGTGTATGAAACTAGCTGGTGTTGTTCTTCAGAAACTATGTCATCGAGCTGTTTTTTCCATTTTTTTGCAAACCCAATAGATCTTTCAGAAAATAGTGTCAAAATGTACGTTTTGAATCGAATTTCCTCGTGAAAGTAGAAAAATCACTCAAGAGCGGGCGAAAAACGGGTTTGTCACGTGATCGAAATTGCTTATAACTCAATAGATAATTGATTGATCAAAAAAATGAAAAAAAAACAGTTCAATTCCAAATCGCTTTCATGGCCAGGCTTTCCAATTTTATATGTTTCCGTTAAAAAATGAATTTGTAAATGTGTCAGAACGTTTTGCGCTCGTTGAGCAGAGCAGTTAAGAACAGCCTTAAACATAAAGGTATAAATGTTTTATTTCGTAAGAACATCAGTAAATTGCGGTTTTTCGCTATTACATCGTTTATTCTACTATATTGCATCATATTTGTTAATGTGTGATGGTATAATTAAAAATAGACTTTATTCCGAGCTAGATTCTAGTTTGAACATTTCAGGTTATATCGAGAACGAAATAATCTTAAAAATATGTGGTGAACATAAATAAGTTTGCACAATATTTGTTTATTAAATTTTCGAATTTCTTGAAATAATGAATTTTTTTCTTTTTTTTTTGCGCAATTATATATATTTTTTTAATTTAACTCTTTGGGGGACAAGTAATTGTGTTTCTGTGATGTCAAATTCACACCGGAATCTGCAAAAAGATTTATTGCAAAATAGAGAAAAGCAGTTTTACGACTTTTTTCCATCAAAGTTACAAAAGTGAAAGTTAATAAAATATTTCTGGTGCGAATCTTCATTAATCGAAAGTGGAATAAATTATATCCCACCGCCCCTTAAGGAGTTAACAAATAAACAATTTGTAATAATTATTTGAAGGAAAAAAAAAACGTTTATTCATACACCAAAGTGTATCAACTGGCATATTTTTCGCAAAACATCATTAAATATATAACTTTTATATAGGGGTCATATTCCCTTTCCGATAGGAATAGGTATAAAAAAATATCGGTACGTTTAGTGTTAATCTTGAAACAAATTTAAAGTGTTATGAACAATTTTCTACTACGTACTTTGGGATCGAGATCAGGTTATATATCATGACACAAACTATAAGCTCGGGTGGAGTAGGATTTCAAATCGACGGGCTCAAGCTTCGAAAAAAAGAACCCGAACTGACCTTCAATGTGGAGGCTATGTTTCGAAAGAACATCAAAATGTAGTTTACTGAAGGTATCTCTTATGAAGTCGAATAAGTTTGGTGCTAACCTCTTGAGACCAGAAATTAACAACGTTTTGAAATTCTCTGCTATGCCTTTATTCCCAGATTGTTTTAGCGACTACATTATTCTTTCTATAAGGGTAATATATACGCTCAAATCCAAAAGGGCAACTTTCTGACATAAGTTTTAATTTATTTTTGTTCGAAAATGCATGAAAATAGCTGGTGTTGTTGTTCAGAAACTATGTCATCGAGCTGTTTTTTCCCTTTTTTTGCAAAAGCAATAATCTTTCAGAAAATAGTGTCAAAGTGGACGTTTTGAACCAAATTTCCGCGCGAAAGTAGAAAAATCACTCAAGAGCGGGCGAAAAACGGGTTTGTCACGTGATCGAAATCGCTTATAACTTAATAGGTAATTGATGGATCAAAAAATGGAAAAAAACAGTTCAATTCCAAACGCTTCCATGGCCAGGATTTCCAATTTCATATCTTTCCGTTGAATTTGTGTCAGAATATTTTGCGCTAGTTCAGCGGAGCAGTTAAGAACAGCCTTAAACTTTTTTTAATAAATAACTTTCAAAAGCATGCGATGGATTAGTAGCAGGAAAAGGTATTTGGGAGCGTAATTCTGTTTGCAATACACTCTATTCTTGATTTGAATATGAGCTTTTTTCCATCGTTAGTTTTTAGACTTATTGTTTACAAAACTTCAAAACCTTCATCTTATGAACTTATATTCGTATCCAATGTTAACATTGTTTGGACAGACACATTACACATTATTCTATAGGTTGTATTACTACCTTCATGATATTCAATTTTAAAACTTGTATTGACAGAACAATCGTCATCAATTGTTGAATAGTCATTATCCATCGAAATATTGTTCTCTTTAGAAGGAAGATAATGATTAAGTCAAGAAATGTTTGCTTTTTTTTAATAAAACCGTTTTTTTTTTAACTTAATTGAACTACTATACACTTTTTTAAATGTGTTCGTTTAGAATATATTTTACATACGAATATTTTTTTAATAATCTATAAAATAAATTGTAAATAAGTATAAGAATGAATGAGAAAATTGCTAATTTATTAAATTCGAAACCATTATTTTTGTTTGTTTGTTTTTAAATTAATTAGACATTTTAATTTATTGAATTTTCGGTTTTTCATTTAAAAGAAAAAATTCGAACTTTGGTATTAATACAGCTAATATGCATGCGTGCGAGGAATAAACAGAATTTCCCCCTTTTTTTCAGTTTTTCCGGAAGAATTAACAGAAAAAAACATGTTTTCTAGCTGTACGGAAATTATTTATTTAAAAATGACAAATAATTTAGTGTATAAAGACGAATTTTTCTGACAGTGTGTGTTATGTGTTTTCCAAATTGTTTGCTTAAGCTTCATATTTCACCTCATTAAACGTGTATTGGTACACACTATTCTGGAAATGTTGGAAAGTGTTTCATAATGATTATTTTATGCATGATTTTTCTTTCTTTTCCTTTTTAAATCCATTTGGTTAAATCACGGTTAACCAAAAAATTTGGATAATGCACGATGGCCGAAATATAATCGGAAAAACTGGATTTCATCCAGTATTATCGCAAAATACCACGATAGCCAAAAGAGTGATAGATGAAAAAATAAATAAATATGACATTCTCATGATTTTTATAATTGCTGAAAAGAATTTCAAAGAAAAATTAAAGAATAAATAAAAAGCAAGAATTGAAAATGCTTTGGACTGTTAAAAAGAAAAGGCGTAATTTTAAAGTTTTTCTCCTTAATTTTAAAACTTGATAAAAGAGTATCGTAACTATAGGGTAGGATAACAATAGTTATTCTGGAAGTGTTGGAAAGCATTTCATAATCTATATTTGATGCATGATTTTTCTTCCTTGTTTCTTTTTAAATAAATCCAAAATCGGTTGAAGCACGGTGGCTGAAACATTTCAATTAGAAAAACTGGATGCCATCCAGTCTTAAGGCAAAATACCATGATTGCCAAAAGAATGACTGATGAAAAAATAAATTATGATTTTACATTTGCTGAAAAGAATTTTAAGAAGAATTAAAGAATAAATAAAAAGGCAAGAATTGAAAATGCTTCGGTCTGTTAAAAAAAAAAAAGAGACGTAAGTTTAAAGTTTTTGTCTTCCATTTTAAAACTTGATAAAAGAGCAGTGTAACTATAAGGTAGCTGGTTTGGCAAATGCCATGTTCTCCCCAGTGACTTAAAAACCCCGAATACTGAGACAGTAACTAAGCAACTACTGAAGTAAAATTGCATAAAATAATTTTCGGCATTATTTATTCTTAGCCACAATGTTAATCTATTTCTCACTTTTAAATAATTCATGTGGATTGTGTAGTAAATAATTCGGTGGTAAGTAATTCAAGTCTCTTTACCTCACAGCTTTTCAATTCGTCACTCTTTATCCCCCTTTAAGGTATTTGAAAATAAAAACACGTTTCGCTATTTCTCAGTATTATTTTTCTCCTATTCGAAAACGCTTTAACATAAAAAAATAATTTTTTCAAGCATTAAAATTTGGTGTACACTTTGGAATAGTTTTATAACATAGATTTTTTTTTTTATCATTAATATTTTAATTGTTAACATTTTTATATATTAATTCTTTTTATTAAAAAAATGTTATAAAATTTTTTCGCATTATTTTTTTCCATTTAAAAACGTTTTTGTATAAAAGATTAAATTTTTCACGCATTAAAATGTGATATATACTTTGGAATAGTTTTAGAATATATATATTTTTTTAATTTTTTAATTTTTTACATTGTTATATATTTAAAGTTGTAATTAAATTTTTTTATAACATTCTTTTTATTAAAAAAAGTTTTCAGCATTGTTTTTGTTCTATTCAAAGAGGCTTCGATATAAAAAATTTTGGAATAGTTTTAGAGAATACACTTTTTTATCATTAATATTTTAATATTTGACATTTTTATGTATTAATTCGTTTTATAAATAAAAGAATTTTCAGCATTGTTTTGTTTTTCTATTCAAAAAGATTTTGATATAAAAAATTAAAATTAAAATTTGATGTATACTTTGGGATAGTTTTAGAAAATAGATCTTGTTTATCATTAATATTTTAATTTTTTTACATTTTTATCTATTAAAAATTGTTTTTAAATTTTGTATAACATTCGTTTTATTAAAAAATGTTATAAAAAAATTCCTCCTTTAAGGGATATCAAAATAAAAACACGTTTCGCTATTTATCAGCGTTATTTTTTTTCCCATTCGAAAAAGCTTCGATATAGAAAATTAAATTTTCCACGCAGTAAAATCTGATGCATACTTTAGAATAGTTTTAGAATATAGATTTTTTTTTTTATCTTTAATATTTTAATTTTTGACATTTTTATATAATTATTCGTTTTATTAAAAAATGCTACAAAAAATTTTTCAGCATTGTTTTTTTTTTTTTTTTTTTTTTTTTTTTTTTTTTTTTTTTTCCCGATTCAAAAAGGCTCTAATATAAAAGAATAAATTTTCCACGCATTAAAATTTGCTATATACTTTAGGATAGTTTTAGAAAATATATTTTTATGATTAATATTTTCATTTTTAACATTTTTATATAATAATTCGTTTTATTAAAACATTTATATAAAAAAAATCAGCATTTTTTTTTTCCTATTTCAAAAGGTCTTTGATATAAAAGAATAAATTTTCCACGCATTAAAATTTGCTGTATTTTTGGAATAGTTTTAGAACATAGATTTTATTTTATTATTAATATTTCAATTTTTAACATTTTTATATATTAATTCGTTTTATCGGTCTTTAACAGTGTACTAATTTTCGATATTATTTTCAGTCACAATGTTAATCTGCTTATAATTGTTAAATAATTCAGAAGCAGTAACTAGTTCTGTTGTAAATAATTATTTTGTTCACAGGTGTTCAATTTGTCGTCACTTGCCATCTTTTAAAGAATATCAAAATATTTTTTTAAAAATTCCGGCATTGTTTTTTTATCCAGAAATTGTTTGATATAAAAGAATAAATTTTTCAACGCATTAAAATTTGCTGTATACTTTGAAATAGTTTTGAAACAGTTTAGTTTTTTTTTATCCTTAACATTTTAATTTTTAACATTTTTATATATTAATTCGTTTTATCGGTATTTAATACTGTACTAATTTTCTATATTATTCTTAGTCACAATGTTAATCTGTTTATAAATATTAAATAATTCATAAGCGGTAAATAGTTCTGTTTTAAATAATTCTCTTCTTCACAGGTGTCCAATTTGTCGTCATGTGCCATCTTTTAAGGGATATCAAAAAATAACAATTTTTTCAGCATTTTTTCCTATTCAAAAAAGCTTTTGATAAAATATTCTGTATACTTTGGAATAGTTTTAGAAATAGATTTTTCTTATCCTTAACATTTTAATTTTTAACATTTTTATATATTAATTCGTTTTATCGGTATTTAATATTGAGCTAATTTTCGATATTATTCTTAGTCACAGTGTTAATCTGCTTATAACTATTAAATAATTCATAAGCAGTAAATAGTTCTGTTGTAAATAATTATTTTCTTCACAGGTGTTCAATTTGTCGTCATATGCTACCTTTTAAGGGATATCAAAATAATAACAATTTTCGCCGCATTTTTTCTTATTCAAAAAAGCTTTTGATATCAAAGAATAAATCTTCAACGCATTTAAATATTCTGTATACTTTGGAATAGTTTTAGAAATAGATTTTTTCTTATTCTTAACATTTTAATTTTTAACATTTTTATATATTAATTCGTTTTATCGGTATTTAATATTGAACTAATTTTCGATATTATTCTTAGTCACAGTGTTAATCTGCTTATAACTATTAAATAATTCATAAGCAGTAAATAGCTCTCTTGTAAATAATTCTTTTCTTCACAGGTGTCCAATTTGTCGTCTTTTGCCATCTTTTAAGGGATATCAAAATAATAACAATTTTTTCAGAATTGTTTTTTTTTTTTTTTCTCTATTCAAAAAAGCTTTTGATATAAAAGAATACAACTTCAACGCATTAAAATTTGCTGTATACTTTGAAATAATTTTAGAACATAGATTTTTTTATCATTAATATTTTAATTTTAAGCGTTTTTACATATTAATTCGTTTTATCGGTATTTAATGTTGTGCTAATTTTCGATATTATTCTTAGTCACAGTGTTAATCTGCTTATAACTATTAAATAATTCATAATCAGTGAATAGTTTTGTTGTAAATAATTCTTTACTTCACATGTGTTCAATTTGTCGTCATTTGACATCTTTTAAGGGATATCAAAATAATAACAATTTTCTCAGCATTGATTTTTTTCCCCCTATTCATAAAGGCTTTATTAAGATTCAATTTTCCAAGCATTAAAATTTGATGGATACTTCTGAATAGTTTTAGAACATAGATTTTTTTTATCATTAATATTTTAATGTTTAACATTTTTATATATAATTCGTTTTACATTTACAGTTATTTAACAGTGTACTAATTTTATATATTATTCTCATTCACAATGTTAATCTGCTTTATTATTTAATATATAAGCAGTAAATAGTTATAAATAAATCATGTTCCTTTTCGTCACAGCTGTTCAATTTTTCGTTATTTGTCATCTTTTAAAGGATATCAAAATAATAACTATTTTCTCAGCATTGTTTTTTTCCTATTAAAAAATTCTTTTTTAAATGTTCCTTTTCTTCGCAGGTGTCCAGTTGTTTGTCTGGCATCTTTTAAGGGATAACAAAATAATAATAATTTTTTCAACATTTTTTTTTTGTTTGTTTTGTTTTGTTTTTCTATTCAAAAAGTTTTTATTAAGATTAAATTTTAAGATCAAATTTTGTTATACACTTTCAAATAATTTTAGAACACGGATTTTTTTTTATCAATAATATTTTAATTTTTAACATTTTTATATATTAATTTGCTTTATCGGTATTTAACAATGAACTAAATTTCGATATTGTTCTCAGTCATAATGTTAATCCGCTTATAACTGTTAAATAATTCATAAGCAGTAAATAGCTCTGTTGAAAATAATTCGTCTCGTTCAATTTGTTGTCATTTCTCATGTTTTAAGGGATATGAAAATAATAACAATTTTCTCAGCATTATTTTTTCCTATTCAAAAAGGCTTTAATATAAAAGATTAAAATTTCCGCGCATTAAAATTTCACGTATACTTTGCAATAGTTTTAGAGCATAGATTTTTTATTTATTTATTTACTTATTTTATTTATTTATTTATTTATTTATTGTCATTAATATTTCATTTTTTAACATGCCTATATATTAGTTTTATCGATATTTATCAATGTACGAATTTTCGATATTATTCTGAGTCGCAGCGTTAATATGTTTATAACTGTTAAATAATTCATAAGCAGTAAATAGTTCCGTTGTAAATAATTCATGTCTCTTTTACTCACAGTTGTCCAATTTGTCGTCATTTGCCATCATTTAAGAGACATCAAAACAATAACAATTTTCTCAGCATTATTTTTTCCTATTCAAAAAGGCTTTATTAAGATTAAATTTTCCAAGCATTAAAATTTGATGTATACTTTGGAATAACTTTAGAAAATAGACTTTTTTTAACATTAATATTTCAATTTTTAATATTTTTATATATTAATTCGTTTTATCGGTATTTAACACTAATTTTCAATATTATTCTCAGTCACAATGTTAAACTGCTTATAAATGTTAAATAATTCATAAGCAGTAAATAGTTCTGTTGTAAATAATTCATGTTCCTTTTCTTCACAGGAGCCCAATTTGTCGTCATTTGCCATCTTTTAAGGGACATCAAAACAATAACAACTTTCTCAGCATCGTTTTTTTTCCCCTATTCAAAAAAGGCTTATTAAAATCCAATTTTTCACTCATTAAAATTCGATATATACTTTGGAATAATTTTATAAAATGGATTTTTTTATCATTAATATTTTAATTTTCAGCATTTTTATGTATTAATTCGTTTTATCGGTATTTATCAGTGTACTAATTTCGATATTACTCTCAGTCGCTGTGTTGATCTGCTTATAACTGATAAATAATTCATAAGCAGTAAATAGTTTTGCCGTAAATAATTCATATCCCTTATCTTCACAGGTGTTCAATTTGTCGTCATTTGCCATCTTTTATGGGATATCAAAATAATAGAAATTTTCTCAGCACTGATTTTTTTTTCCAGTTCAAAAAGGCTTTATTAAGATTAAATTTTCCACGCATTAAAATTTGATGCATACTTCCGAATAGCTTAAGAACATAGATTTTTTTTTATAATTAATATTCTAATTTTTATATATTAATTCGTTTTATCGGTATTTAATATTGTACTATTTTTCTATATTGTTCTCCGTGACAATGTTTAACTGCTTATAACTGTTAAATAATTCATAAGCAGTAAATAGTTCTGTTGTAAATAATCCATGTCCCTTTTCTTCTCAGGTGTTCAAAATGTCGTCATTTGCCATCTTTTAAGGGATACAAAATAATAATAATTTTTTCAGTATTGTTTTTTTTTTCCTATTCAAAAAGGCTTTGATATAAAATATTAAATTTTCCAAGGATTAAAATTTGCTGTATACTTTACAACAGTTTTAGAACATAGATTATTTATTTATTTATTTATTTTGTTTTATATTTAAAAAAAAAAAAACTAGCGCCAAATTACACAAGTCTGCAAAATTTGGGTTGTGTCAAATTACCTAGCCTTTGATAATTGATTCTTACGTATTTTGTAGCGTTGAATCCGAAAATGGTCTTAATTTTTTACCATCACGTCAGGATTTTTGCAATTTTTTTTTTTTACTTTTTAACTTTGAAATTTACGATTTGCGAAATTTTTTGAAGTGATGGTTAAAAATTAAAGTTATTTTCAGATTTAGTGCTAAAAAGTACGTAAAAATCAATTATCAAAATTTAAAAAACACAACCATCACATCTATTTTATAGTATCAGAATTTTGCTATTTTTTTACTTTAAAATTTACTATTTGAAAACAATCATGACTTGATGTTAACCATCAAGTCATGTAATGACGATATCATGTAATCAAGTCGAAAATGAAGGGTTTTTTCGAATTCAGAGCTAAAAAATATATAAAAATCAGGTATCAAAAGTTAAGAAACACGGCCATTTCCTGTATCTTTCAGTATCAGATGCTCTCTATTTTTTAACTTTTTACCATTGAAATTTACGATTTGCAAAAAATCCTGACGTGATGGTTAAAAATGAAGGTCATTTTCGGATTCAGCGCTATAAAATACATAAAAATCAATTATCAAAAGTTAAGCCCCAAAATCATGCAGGCTTGTGTTATTAGCCAAAACTCCCAATAAACAAATCGAAGAATGTTGCCTTTGGAATCCCAAAAAATTACAAGAAATTCGGAAATGCCTCACTCACTAAAGTGTCAATTATCTGTAACTTTAAACAGTAAAATTTACAATACATCAATGAAATATTATTTTTAAATGTCTTAATTATCTTTTCGGCTGGTGGATAAATGCCAGTTGAAACTGCTCTATTATACGTAACTATGCATCACAACATTTATTCAATGTCTTTTTCTCGTTTAATTTCACGCCCTTGCTGTTGAAGGACATATAATTGTTATTTTAATTAACAAAATAACTAATAAATCAGTCAAATATGATTTAAAATATTGATAAACATACAATTAAAAATCATTTGATGACATAAAAACACGTGTAATTATTATGACGTCGAGGTAATGTGACACCTCGATCATGCATATTTGGCGTTAAATAAATCCTACAGTTTTGCGATAGCTTTTTTTTTTTTTTTTTTTTTTTTTTTAACAATATATTAATGAAAACAGAAAAAATATCTTGGATATTTATTTATTAATATTATTTTTCTTAATTATCCTCCCGTCTGGTGGATAATGTCAGTTGAAACTGCTCTATTGTACGTAACTATGCATTTGCATCACAACATTTATTCGTCTATTTCTCGTTTAATTTCATGCCCTCGCCATTTAAGGACGTATAATTGTTATTTTAATTAACAAAATATCTAATAAATAAGTAAAACATCATTAAAAGTATAAATAAACATAGAATTAAAAATCATTTGATGACATAAAAACACGTGTAACAAATCAGACGCCAGGAGAAGATGACGCCACGATCATCCATATTTGGGGTAAATCCTATAGCAGGGTTGGCGAACCTTTTTTTTGCCGCGTGCCAAATTTGATTTAAAAATATTTTACGTGACCATGACGTGCCAACTAAAAAAAAATTTAGTAGGTCGGAAAATAATTGCTTAAAATAACTTAAATTTTCTATTATGATTTAAAAAATAGGAGGAACATGCATGTAAGTATTATACGGTATAATAATTATGATTTTAGAAATTTATTTAAAAAAATTAATGCGATGTAATTTGTTTTCTGTTGTTGCATTTTAATATCAATTAATTTCAATGCAAACTGAACCGGATTTGTCTGACAAGTGCTTTCAGTTTGAATTTTGATATTATTCATTTGTGAAAACAGTGATTCGAAAGCATAGATAGACAGAAAAACTATTAAAATGACAAACGTCAATTTCTTTGGTCAATGCTCAAACGTCAATAAATTCCAAAGTTGCCGTAACTTTACCATCGTAATTTTATAATCTCTAATAACCAATTCTTGCCGATAGTTTTCAAATATCGTCTTTGTTTGAAAAATTTTTGAGACCACAATTAATTAGATTGTAATATAATATGCTGCAATTAATTTTTTCAATTTCCATTTAATCGAATTTAGAAAAGATCAGTCGCGATTTTGTGTAATCTCACTTTATTTCTATTAGACCCACGAGCAAGGACGTGCCAAAATTATTCTTTCGCGTGCCAAAAGTGGCACGCGTGCCATAGGTTCGCCGACCCTGTCCTATAGTTTTTTTTTTATGGAAAGTGATTGACTGGATAATGGATAAGTACCGTTTATTTATTGTCATTATTTTAATTTTTAACATTCTGATATAATGAATCGTTTTATCGGAATTTAATAATGTCATAGTTTTCTGTATTATTCTCAGACTCGCTGTTAATCTTTTTTTCACGCTTAAATAATGCATAAGGAGTAAATATTTCTGTTGTAAATAACTCATGTCCTTTTACCTCACAGATGCTCAATTTGTCGTTCTTTGTCTTCCTTTAAGGTAGGGGTGCACAACCTTTTTAAGTAGAGGGCCACTTACAAAAATTTTTGGGTTGTCGAGGGCCACATCAGTAACACGGAGAGAATTCTATATCGGGGAGGTGATCTGTTGCCTATAATCATAAAAAATATAGTTTCAGAGGGGATGGGGACGTTTTGCTTCTCTAGGCTCCTCTACCCAGCCAGCATATCCAATTCAGTTGGCAGGGATAAATCAACAGTTTACGTTTGTATATATAACAGAGATACAGCAAGGATTATTTAGGAGGAGTGATAATATTCCTTGACTTTATCCGTGGGAGTAAATTTTGTTTTATTAAAAGGGCTAAAAAACAAATGTAGGAATGAACGTGGCCAGTGCCAAAAAAAAATGTGAAGTTTATGAACGAAGGGGGGAGGAGAAGCCTATCAAAGAAATTTTCGATTTTTTCACGCCTGATTAACGAAATTAGCGATTTTTCCGTGCCTGATGGACAAAATTCGCAATTTTTACGAAGTCATTCGACAAAATTTGCAATTCTTGCGCGCCTGATCGACGAAATTCGCTATCTTTCCGCGCCCGATTGACGAAATTTCGCGATTTTAGTACTCCTGATCGACGACATTCGCGATTTTTTCGTGCCCAGCCAACGAAATTCGCGATTTTTCGGAGCCCGATCGACGAAATTGTGATTTTTCCGAATGTGATCAAAGAAATTCGCGATTCTTAACTGACTCTGACGAAATTTACAATTTATTCTCGCGGCGAGTTGACGAAATTCGCGAACTTTCTCGTGATAAACTGACGAAACTCGCAATCTTTCCGCAGCCGATCAACGAAATTTTCAATTTTCCGCCCATCATCGAGAAAATTCACGATTTTTCCGTGCATGATCAACGAAATTTGCGATTTTTCGGCGCCTAATTTATAAAATTCGGAGGATTATCAACACAATTATGATTTCTCTTGCCCGACCAACGAAATTCGCGATTTTTCGGAGCCCGGTTGACAACACTCGACATTTTCCCGCGAATAATCGACAAAATTTGCGGTTTTTCCGAGCCTGACCTACGAAATTTGCGATTTTTCCCGCGGCAAATTGATGAAATTCGCGATAAACAGACGAAACACGCGATTTTTCCGCAGCCGATCACCGAAATTTGAGATTCTTAACTGACTGACGAAATTTGCTATTTTTTACCGCGGCAAATTGACGAAATTCGCGGGCCACACGTTAACCCATCGCGGGCCACAGGTTGTGCATCCCTACTTTAAGGGATATAAAAATAATAACAGTTTTCACAATTTTCTCAACATTTTTTTTTTCTTTTTACTGTTCAAAAAGACTTTGGTAACAAAAAATTAAATATGTACACCTTAAAAGTCGGTGCATACTTTGCAATTCAAGATCATTATGATTTCGAATGCATTATTACATTCAAACTAGTGTTTAGAAATGCAAACAAAGCAGTGACCAGAAATCCGCAAAATTCTAAAATCCGCCCAACTCCTGGTCCCAAGCTCAGCTATGCGAATTTGAGGAAATCTACTAATTTATATCAAAAATAGCAATAATGCGTTCAAATTATTATTATTTTTATTTATTTATTTTTTTTATTTTTTTTTTTTGAAATTTTGATGTAATGCAGATTTTTTTTTAATATGAAATGATTGGACAGGAAATACTAGAAGAAAATCATACAAGAAGTAATTGACCATAAAAATATCGTCTATCATTTTAATGATTTTGAATACAATTACAGCAAAAAATGACAGTAATATAATATTCTGTAGCTGGAATCTGTTATCTTTAGTGAACATTAAATATTCTATTTTAAAGGGACGCCGGGATAAACCCGGGTTTTCCGGTTTGAAGGATATAGGTGAAAACAATCTTTTTAAAATTAATCATTCTAATAGATTTTTCACATTTAAAATATAAATTTTTAGAATGCCCAGCTAACAATGCCAAATATCGTATTTATATGAAACATAGCAATAATACGTTCAAAAAAAGTATTGAAATTTATTAAAAGAGATATCCTCGTATTAACCACATGCCAGGTGTTAATAATAGAAACAAATTGCCATAGATCACTATTTACAATTAGCCTTTTTGATTCTGTTCATTTAGTGGTTTATCAGTTCTTTGTCAACATGATTTATATTTTACTGTTTTATTTATTGATTCAAGAATTTTAATTTCGTTATGGAAACCTGAAAACAAATGCTGAACTATTTATATTATATAACTATACTACTACTTGAAAATTCGCTATCACAGTACCAAAATTAAATGACAATTTATGCCCATCATGGGGATTTAAAAGGTATAGGTTCCTTGAATTCTGTGCAATTAAAACGAAAATATAAGAAGCGCATCTTTCTAACAAATCATTAAATTTCGGCACTCACCCTCTTAGATGTCTGTGCCAAAAATTCCCAACACAAAAATTAAAAAAGCGACACCTATCGCGTTGTATATACCCAAACATAATAAGAACCTACTTAGGGGAGAGTAGCCATATTTGGACCACCGCTTTAATTGGACCGTTGCCATTCTGCCGTTAATTACAGGAAGAAACCCCATCTATCGCTGAAATCCTGCTCATCAGAATGACGTAACTCATGATTGGAAGAAGTAGCCGCCTACCGCGTGCTGTTTTCAGACAATTTTAAAAAACCTAAAGTTAGCTGTTTTGATCTAATTTTTTCCTACTAAACGTAAGTTAATATTTTAAAACTACGGTAAGTTGTTATGCTTTCATATACATATATGAATTCATCTGTTTATTGCGCATATTTTTCACGCGGATTTGTTTGATTTCGTTTTTATTCTTAGTCATGAAATTAACTGTTTTAAAAAATGGCGCAGTTGCCGTAATTGGGCCAATTTAAGTTGCTTAAATTGGGCCAGATATGCCATCGTAAATTTGAAAAGTAAGTAATAAATTTCGAGGTCGGTACGCTTTGTACACTATTTTTTTATATTTTATAATGAATTACTATCTCCATGCAAGCTTTTTTTTTTTTTTTTTTTTTTGTATATCTGGATCAATTTTTTTATACAGTTTAGGCTTATATAAACATAAAAATATTTTTACATGTCTATCCAATAAATTTTGTTTGCAATGTCTTTTATCTTGTATGTAATTGTATTTATTTTCTTTGAATTCTTTATTCGTACGGCATATTTATATTTGATTTACAGAGTTGAATTCAAACATTTTCTCCCTACAGGATATTTGTGATGGAAGACTTTTTACAGTTCTGGAGGGTGAAATTATCCTTTTTTGCCATTAAAACGCATAAAATCTCAAAACTTGATGAAAATGTTGAAAAAAACATGGGGAAAAAATGTTGAAAAAAATCATTAGAAATGTTATTTCCCTTGCTAAATTCAGTTAAATCAAAGTACAGAGGGAGCCAAAAAACAGTTGTGTTAACATCATCGCCATATGAACTAAACCTTGAAATAAAAAAAAAAAAAAAAAAAAAAACGACAAAAAGGAAGCTTTCACAACACAAAAGCAATTAAAACATCGAGTTTTAAAAAATAGGCGTAATGCAATTACCAAGAAAATGATGGAAGAGAAGAACTGCAAACATAATGTAAAGAAAACTTTTGTTGCAAAAAAAAAAAAAAAAAAAAAAAAAAAAAAGGTCTGATAATTCAGAATCTAAAAAGAAAAATCTAGACAGTGATGATTGGTTTTGCCTAATTTGTAAGAAAAATAAAATAGCAGAAATTATTCTGTGTTCAGATTGCCATATACTGTTCCATGTTGTGTGCGCTGGAAAACAAAAACAATAAACACAATTCATGTATAAGCTTTGCATCACTCCTTACATGATATTCAAGTAACTGACAATTAGTTCAAGAATTTCTATTCTTAATTACTGATAACTTTGATTTATATTTTGAATACATTTTGATTTAAAACAATTACTCTTATTTTCAGATATTTGATTTCATTATATTTTATTGCTGTTATTTTGTTTGATTGTTTCATTAATCGCAAACTTTGCTTTTAATAAAATTAGTTATATTCCCTAGTCATTAAAACAACCTGATATTATTTGGTCCAATTTAGGAGATTGAGGGTCCAACTTAGGCGACCAGTTGTTGAATTTGGACCACTTTTGACAAATTTTTCAAATTAAAATAAAATTTAAGATTTTCAAAAAGAAATTGATCTAAATATTTATTTAGTTAGTAGATGAATAGATTGACCCTGTATAATGATCTTTTGCAGATATTCTAAAAATTAAGTGTGTTTCACCTGAAAATAAGTGAAGTGGTCCAAATTCGGCTACTCTCCCCTATGTGAAAGTGTAACATAATATGAAGTTAGATTAAATTACGTGCATTAGTTTTTGAGATCCAGCTATCGCAAAAATTGTGAAAAATGCAGCATAGCAGCGCCGCTTGTTCGGCGATTAACAACAACACCTAATAAGCAACAACTTATGACAACACGTCTAAGTGAATCTGAAGTTTCATGAAAATCCGTGCATCAGTTTTTGAGATGAAACTATTGTGTAATCATGGAAAACGCAGCATAGCAGTGCCACCTGTTGGGCGATTTACACCAAAACATAATCAGCACCTACTCACATCAAGTTATATCTGAATCTGAAGTTTGATGACAATCCGTGCAATAGTTCTTGAGATAGAGCTATTGCGAAAATCGGGAAAAACGTAGCATAGCAGCGCCACCTGCTGAGCGATTTGCACTCAAAACTAATCAGCGCCAGTTTATATCAAGGTCTAACTGAATATAAACTTTTGTGAAATTCCGTGCATTATTTCTTGAGACAGAGCGCCCACAAAATTTTTGTCACATACAAACAGACAGACATGTTCAAAAAACCATCAAATCGAGTTCAGGACCTTTTAAAACGTATAAATCCATCGAAAACCTGAAGTCCATATTTTTCAAGATTACTTTCCTCTTGTAAAGATAGAAGAAAGTAATAAGAAAAAAGCGATACAGTTTTCAAACAAATTGCGATATGTTTTTCAGACAAATTGCATTTGAAAGTACATTTTTTCCCTATTCGATGGTGTAAAAATTTAAGATGTTCAATAATTAGAAGTTAAAAAAATTGCAATAAAAGTTAAATTTAATTGTCTTAAAAAAATATAAATAAAAAACAAAAATACGCATATCGCTGCAAAATGTCCGTTTTCATCATCATGGTTAGTCATTAAAATAACGTATCAAAGTGTACTATCAATGAGTACTACAAATTCATTTTTTAAATCAATTTTTTCGTAGTCTATACATCTTTAAAATGTTCCCATGTGTTTCATTTTTTATTAACATTTCCCGATATGTCTAAGGACTAATCGTGATACATACTGAAATAAACCTGTGGCTTGCGTTTTAAAATGTTGTTTCATTAAGGAGGTATCAGTTTTATCAGTTTAAGATTTTTTACCTTATTTCATGTATCAGAGTTTTCTTCAAGTTATTCGATTTAAACCTACTCTCCAGAAATTATTGTATAGAGTCTGTATTAGTATATCCCATGATTCATTTTAATATCAATGAAAAAAAATTTGATTTATGACAGAAAATATATTCACCATTTCTATTTTATTATTATTATTATTATTATTATTATTATTATTATTATTATTATTATTATTATTATTATTATTATTATTTAATTAATACAATAGTTGCGCGCGATAATACAGACATAGAAACTAAATTTCCGTTTCAATTTTAAATTTCCATTAATATTAAATACATTAGATACAAACCTAGACCTATTGTTTTGTAAAATATATGATGTAAATTTTATTTGTTCTGATTAGAAAGTATTTTTGAATGTGATAATTTTCTATAATTTAATTACATATTCTTTTCCATTAAAATATGTTTCATATAATCTAAAACCTTTAGGTCTAGGTTTATATCTATTATATTTATATTAATAAACACTCAAAACTGAAACTAATAATTACTTTTTGCGGCCTTGTGAAGTTATGCGCAACAATGACATTAATTTTTGTAAATATATGATGAGTATTTACAATGTCATAAATATTTTTTTTTATTCATTGATTTTAAAATTATCTTAGAAAATAATAATCAGACTATAAAAAATATTTTTTGAAGGGTAGGTTTAAATCGAATAAATTTAACGGGAAAACATAACAATCCAGTCGGTTGTGGTAATCCCAAAAATTTCTTCTATCTCATACTTAGAAATTCGCTATCACAGTGCCAAAATTAAATGGCAATCTATGCCTATCATGAGGATTCTAAAGATACGAAATTACGCGTATTAGTTCTTAAGATATGACTATCGCTGAAATTGTGTAAATCCTGCAATATGCAGCATAGCAGCGCCACCTTTTGGGCGATTAACACCAAAACCTAATCAGGAAGAACTTGTGTCAACGTCTAACTGAAGCCCAAATTAGATGAAAATTCGTGCATTAGTTCTTGAGATAAATCTATTGCGGAAATCGTGAAAAATGTAGTATAGCAGCGCTACCCGTTGAGCGAATTTCACCAAAATGTAAACAGCACCAGTTCATATCATGGTCTAACTGAATCTGAAGTTTGATGAAAATCCGTGCAATAATTCTTTAGATAGAGCTATTGCGTAAATCTTGAAAAATGCAGCATAGCAGCGCCACCTGATAAACGATTTACACCAAAATGTAAAAAGCATCAATTTATGTCAAGGACTAACTGAATCTTTGGTAAAAATCTGTGTTATTTCTTGAGATAGAGCTATTGCTGAAATCGTGGAAAATGCAGCATAGCAGAGCCATCTGTCGGGCGATTTACTCCAAAAACTAATCAACGCCAATTTACATCAGGGACTATCAGAGTATAAATTTTTATTAAATTCCGTGCATGAGATAGATGATTCATGAGATAGAGTGCCCACAAAATTTGTGTCACATGCATACATACAGACAGACATTTTGTAAAAACATGTTTTTCTTCATCTCTGATCCCTAAAACGTGTAAATCCGTCGAAAACCGAAATTCGAAAATTTTTACGAATCCAATAGTTTCTTCTTGTAAAGATAGAAGAAAGTAAAAATTAAAAATATATATATATTGCAATTAAAAGTCCCATAAAACTGTTAAACATTCTTAAGTTCAACAAATTATTAATAAAGTCCATTGACATGCAAATTTGTAAGGAAAATTCAGTTTTGTGGCAGATTTTGATTTATTTAATTTTTTTCATAAGTGTCTGTCGGATTAAAAAAATAAATGCACATTTTTTAAAAATAAAGTTGGGACAATTCGCGAATTTCTAGACCCGACCACGCAGGAAAGGAGAAAAACTACCGTACCGAGACAAAAATCTCTATATAATAAAAGGTAATGTAACGCAGGGCGGGGCGAATCCATCAATCTTACCAGTCTCCGAGGATTGGACTCAAGGGTGAAAGGTTGGTTCCATTCTCCCATTGGTTGACAAGAAGCAAGAATCCCGCGATTACTTCTCCAGGTTACAAATTCTGATAATTGAACAGTAGTAGACACTTTTTCCTAACTGAGATTATTTCAAGTATTAAGTTGCAATCATATAAAATTTTCTTTGCGACATGTAAGGAATTTTAATCACGGAAAACAATGATATGGTATTTTTAAAAATATCCTTTTTTTCCCTGCAAAAAATTGATAAAACTGACTTTCTTTTAAAAAAGTAATCAATTTAAATATTTTAGACTTATTATTTTGTAACTTATTTTTAAATTACACATTACTTATATTTTCCTTCTCCATATACAGGTGTATGTAAATTTAAACTTAAAAAAAAATAAAATCAAACATATTCCATATTTTAAAAGTAAAAAATTAATATTTATACGAAAAGTAAAATTAATAATTTTTGATTTATAGCTTTGCATCAGGAGGACAGAAGCTTAGGGGATTAGACGGATGGGATTCAACCCGCGATACTTATTTATTAATCAATATACATATAAAAAAAAAAATTAGAGGGGGGGAGGAAGGGGGAGGATAAACAATAAAAATACAATTTCAAAGTGTTATTTAAAAAAAATAGTATTATTTCAATAGTTGTAGCAGACTGTTTTAATTACGCACTCTTATTGCATATTTATTAAATTTTTCTTTTATTAAGATATCTTATTTTTTTTATAGTATATTAGCCGGAAAACCTGGTTTACCCAGAAATATTGTAAAAGCTAATTGTGTGTTTATTAGAACATAAACTAGCCGAACTTTGTTCATCTAAACGCTTCCATATTGTCAATTATTTTTTTATCATTTTTTCAAATTTTAAGTGAAAAACACAATTTTTACCCACCGTCCTAGGACGGGCATTTACACTAGTCTTTTATAACTCAAGATGTAATTCATTTATCGGAAAATGAACAAAACTATTCAACTACAAATCACTTTAATAATCATGCTTTTATGTTTAAAAATGAGTAAGAAATTGTAATCCGCGCTTTTAAATTGGGAAAAATATTTTTTTAGAACCAACTTCAGATAGATGATGATTGATTGCTTTATACTAAAGTGTAGGCAAAGCAGGAATACACGTTTTGTATTCATATACAGTCGGGGGGGGGGGAAGTAAACACCCCTACTAACTCCTCAACAAATTATCGTAGAAGAAAGTTACTGGTGCCGAACGATTAGAAATAAAGTCTACTTTTAAATGATGTATATAAAATTTGCTTAGGAGGCCATCTAGATATTAAAACGAACCCAAACTTAATTGTTTTCAATGGCAATACCCAATTTTAACAAGATATTTCAAATCTTCGGTTCAAACTATGCCTAAATACCAAATTTCAAGTCATTTGAATGATAAACATTCAAAATTTAGTGTTTCTAATGTTAAATTACATTTTCATATTTTTATTAATATCTCCTGAAATTATACTCCTAATGTGCTAATTTTTTGTGTAGCAATTATACTAAAATACCCAAACATAAATACGTCGACTTTGCAATTTTTATAACTTTATGATATGAATTATGAAATTAATATTCGAAAAAAATTATGAATTGCAACCTACATTTTTTTTTTTTATGGATTTAGATTTATTAAGTCCTGCTTTATGGAAATCCAAAATTTCACATTTTTCTTACAAGAGAGAGTTTATGCTTAAAAAACGGCAAAATGATGGTTTAAGGAGCCGTCTATGATAGAAATGACTAGACATTTTGAAATTTCTTATGCTATCCTGTAATCTAGCAGTTTTCAATGACTACTTGAGTGGCGCTAACGCTAAGATGCCTTGATCATAAGAAGGGGAATCTCTCGGTCAGCAGTCGAGTACCGAACTTCAATTTGGATACATCCCCTAAAATACGCTCGTTTTAAAATAATTAATTTCTCGGAAACGTATCGCATAAATTGCACAAAAGTTTGTTTTTAAGCTAATTGAAGGGTGTAGAGTTCATTTATGCTCTCAGAATTGTCTACTGCTATTGAAAAAAAAAAAAAAAGTTATGGTTCCTTTTAATATGTAGATGGCTCCCTAAGGAAATGTTATATACATCCTTTAAAAGTAGACTTTATTACCAATCGTGTGGTACCAGTAACTTTCTTTTACGATAATTTTTTGCAGAGTTAGTAATGGGTGTTTACTTTTTTTCCCCCACAACTGTACATTGTTACTAGTCAAATTGAATGTAACTGCAATGCCAAAAACTATCAGAATAAAAAATGAAGGAAATTAACCGTGAACGAATGAATTGAAATCAGTCCTTGAGTAACAATTCTAATTGTTTATGCATTTGTTTTCCCTTTGCTTGTTTACGATATTTGGCAAAACAATGTTTCTGGTAATATGAAAGTCATTGGATATGAACGATGGGATTCAGATCACGTTTCTCACATTCTTCCTGACGTTACTTGTTTCCATCTAAAGATTAAGTTTCTAAAACTGGTTAATCCACTCGTTCAGTTGTTAGTGAAATCACAAAAAGGTAAATCTATTAAATTTAAATGTACGCTAATTCAAAGTTGTATACTTGTGAGGCTGTTCTCAAATTCAATGGAGCTACTATTTTCTGACACAATTGAAGAGCTTTGTGGAAGAACATGTTGTAATACATTTTCTCAAAAATTGTTTTATTTTACGGAAGAAAGCGTTATGAGGTATTATACACTATATGGCCAAAGGGGACCGGTCACTTGCGATTTTAGACGTTTTGTTAAATATCTAGGAAAATGCATACTTATTTTTGTTTGGAAACCTATGAAATTGACAGATGTTCTTATTCAGAAACTATGTACTAATCGAATGGCGTTTTCATTTTTTTATAAAGGCGAAAGATATTTCAGAAAGTACTGTCAAAGATGAGTTTTTAAACAGAATTTCAGGACACGACAGCGCTGGAAAGAAAAAAAACTTGTCGTCACGTGACAAAAAATCGCTTATAACGGGATAAGTAATTTATGTATCAAAAAAGGGAAAACGCCATTCGATTCCATATCACTTCAACTGTCAAGCATGCCAATTTTATGTCATTACATTGAAAGGTGAGTCAGAAAATGTGTAAACAGTTCTCGCGTTTGTTCAGCAAGGAATTTGAGAACAGACTAAGAACATAGAAGACATAAATTGCTTCAAATTTGCGAATTTTCAATTTTGCTTTTGAAAAATAAAGTACAATGTCAAAAATACATCATTTATAACCCCCCCCCCCCTCCCTCACCCCCCCAGTTTCAGAATACATAAACTCCGAAAGTAGAGCTGTTAAATTTGTATACAAACAATGCTATGCATATGAGTGTAAATGTTAATTACAGTGTTTCTCAGAATGAATTTTTAAGTATCAAGGCGAACGTTTAATAAAAGGGCTTAAGATATCTTTCATAAGGCCTAAGTTCGGACGGCTTTTTTTTTTTTTTATGTACAATATTGAATAAATACGCATATTTTTAGTTCAGTTGTAATAGAGAATTATGAAAATACATAAAATCCTGAATATATATAAGTTAAAGGTTCCAACTTTATTTTGTATAATGTCAGTGTTATGTATTGAAGCTAAATTTATTAATTTAATTTTAGCAATTGGAAATAGGTGATGAATTGTAATTATATAATGGTTATATATATATATTATGTAATTATTATATTTAAATGCAAATAGAGAAATCGCTGTACGTGTTTTACTTTAGTTTAACAACATTAGCTACAAAAGTACAGAGGCTCTTTGAAGCGGCCGCTTAAGGGCGCTGGTCACTCAGCTTCGAAATTCTCCTCCGTAATGTTAAGTCTAATGGTCTTTTGATGCATTCGTATATTTAAAATATCTTCTCGGGTAATTCCTATTTTTAACATCTTTTTTCGGTGTACTCTTCTTAAAAGATGTCTCTTTTTTTCTTAGTTTTCAAAATATTTCTAAAATCTATGCTCAATTTAATATTTTATGCGTTAAAAGAGGGCGAACTGTGAGTAAGATTTTAACACTTCCTATAAAATTAAGTCTATACTTTAGAAATAGTTTGAGAACTAAGAAAAAAACAGACATCTTTTAGGAAGTGTACACAAAAAATAGAAGTTAAAAATATTAATTCCCCGAGCCGATATTTTAAATATACGAATGCATCCAATGCCCATAGAGTTTACATTAGTGAGGGGAAATCGAAAGCTGAGTGACCAGCCCCCTTAATGCGGTTCTCAATCCCCTGCTCAACAATTGGAAACTTTCTGAGACATTTTCTGACTCAATTTTAAACGTAAAGGCATAAACCCGTCAGGCCTGACTGTTTAAGCGATTTGGAATCAAAATAAGTTTTCCATTTTTTTATAAACAAATTACTTATCTAGTTATAAGCGATTTTTTGCCACGTGACAACTGTTTTTCTCCTTTCTTGCTTAGTCGTATCCGGAAATTTGGTTCAAAACGCCAACTTTGATAGAATTTTCTGAAAGATCTTCTGCCTTTACCAAAAAAAGGGAAATATCTTTCAATTACACAATTTCTGAATAACAACACCTGTCAATTTCATGCATTTCCGAAGAAAAATGAATTAAACAAGTCGGAAATTGTACGTCAAACATGAAAAATGAGGTGCGTTCGTACTATAACTAGTTTTATAAATATTCAGATCTTGGTGCAATAGCTGTTGCTCTCTTGTGCAAAAATGCATGAATACAAAATTTATTACGATTCTATATACATTAAATTCTGTAATATGTAAATAATATGGCTCCATCTTAAATAGGGCGTCGTCACCATGGCAGCCTAGAATTATTACGTGTCATGGAATATTATTTAATTAATTACGAATGATTTCAGCAAAGAAAGAAACAGTGGGCCATCAGCTGGAAAAAAGACGGCAGCCAACATTGCCATCAGCGGTAGAGTGTAATGTGCCATTACTTAAACCAGTACAAAAGTGTCCGAGTGGAAAGCAGCTGGCCCATCAGTGATGGCCAACAGCAGGCCGGCATTGGTAGCCATCACATTACTTTAAAACCGGTACTTTTCCTCGTGCACTTCCATGGTGTGGTGGGCCAGCAGATGAGATAAAACGGAAGCCGATCAGAATTTTATCTGATGATTTCCAACGGCAAAGTTGACTGAAGCTGTCCAGCAGTGATCATGTAGTGGTAGACCATTAGCCAGCCCTTCTCCATCATTGCCAGCACCTATCTTACCGCTGGCCAGCAATTTCCTATTTTCTGGGATAGGATCAGGGTCGGACTGGGTCAGTGTAAAGGGCGCAGACCTTGGATTTTCAGAGGGCGCAAAAATTTTAACGAACTCAAGTCAATTTGACTTGCTTGTGTTGTATCTGGCTTGACAAGGTTTACACACTTGCATAGCACCAAGTAAAGGATAATGGCTTAAATTAAATCTTTAACTATAGATAGAAGACTTCGCAATATTCTCCGTGCATGTTTAAAATTCCATCAATCCTACACAATATTACGCAATTTTTTAAACCACATCACATAACATCTAAAAGCTCCAGCAAGTTGAATACAGATTAACTTGTAGTAGATTACTGATATCAAGACTAGAGCTTTCTTATTTTCTTCTATCAATAGACACCTTGCAGAAAAAAAAATCATCGCCCCTACCAATTTTCCTGAAAATCACTGTATGAAAAAAACATAGGATTGATTAGGATAACAATTGATTAGGAATAATATTTACTATTAAATACTTTTCGTAAATTTTGCTTTGGAGGCTGTCTACATATTAAATACACGAACGTTGATTTTTCAAATGGTAACATCCACTTTTGATACCCTATTTGAGTTCCTTTCTAGCCAGGAAAGAGATATAGCTTATATGCTTTTCTTAAATCTTAATACTGTTATAAAAGAAAATGCGTGAGGGGTTTATCCCTAAACTTCAGAAAATAAATTGAAGATCTTACAAGAAAAAGTACCAAAAACTCTCAATTAGTCCCCAGTAAAATTTTACTAGAATAATAAATTTATTAAAAACTTACTTTACATTAAAAAAATCCTACAAAATATTTCTTGTAAGTTTCTACGATTTTTTTGTGGGTCCTTTGATAGCGGAATACGGACCCCTTAATTTATGGAAAGGAAAAATTTCTCTATATCTCCAAAACCAATTATTCAAATGAATTGTACACATGAATGTTTTTAACAATTGTGGTTAGTTCATAATATATATATTTTTTAAATGACTTTGTTAATAATTTCTAATTAAGAAAAGTTTTTGAATAGAAAAAAAGTTTGAAATAAGTTTGGGTCTATTCACTATATCTCTAATGAATTAATAAAAAATCATCAGATAATTTTTATGAAGTTAAAAACTAAGTTTCTGAAATGGATTTATCTTTAACATCCTCAAATTTAAACCCTTCTAACTCTACCATGATTTAATTTAATGCATATAAACTATGCCTTTTTCGCTGTCTCGATCCAAGAAACTCAAATAATGTGTCAAAAATGGGGTATTATTGCTTGAAAAATAAAAGTTGGTAGAATTCTCAATACGTATACGACTTCGGAAACATAATTTATGCATAACAATAACTAGTAGATATTATTTTCAGTTGATTGGTACCTACATATTTTTTTACGATTATTTTTAGCAGAATTTGTAAGTTGTAAACCACATTTTTTTCCACTATCACCATTGATGCACTGAGGATCCTTAGAAAAGCTAACACTGTTTTTTGCACCTTTGCACCTAGCGCCAAATAGGGTTGCTGCGGTGCTGCTAAGGTCTTCAACTTTTTTTTTTTTTTTAATATATTTCTTTAATGTAATAGGAATTAGTTATCAAGCCAGTTTAAAATGTCATAAATTCAATTTCTGTTACAATCTGAGAACCACTATCTACTGTTTTGTTATTATTCATATTATTAACCAAGTAGCATATTTACATGTGGTATCTACAAATATCTCCTTCAACACACAAGAAACGTTCGGTATGCAAACTTCGTCTAAAAAATATTTATAATTAATTTTTCAGATAATCGAGAATGCTTCAATTTTAAGATTAAGGAGTATGGAATATTTCTTATTATGGTAACAAGTGCTTATTTAAAATAAAGCAATAACAAAATAGAAACAAGAATAAATTACCTGAATTTTAATTTTGAAATTAAGTATATTTTACATATATCACAAGGCTTTGAAAAAATGTTTTGTTCGATTTTGCTTTGAAGATCTATCACGGAGTTTTTTAATATTATTATTTCACCAGTATCACAGTCTTCCTGCTGCTCCAGCCATGCCAAACCTTTTGCAAAACATTTAGAATTGCTAATTTGTTCGTTTTCTTCGTTCCACTCCGCAGCTTACGGAAGCTCAAGTTAAATTCAAAGGAACTCTAAGAAAGGGGATCTAAAATATTTATATGCACTCGTAGTTCGGAAAGGACATTATTTGTATTTGAAAAACAAAAATAAGTATAAAATAGATTTAAAACTTTGTGTAAACTTTATGTGAATAGTAATTTGAACAAGAATGAATCCTTAAGGCTGTTCTCAACTGCTCTGCTCAACAAGCGCAAAACGTTTTGACACATTTACTAATTCCTTTTTTTACGAAAAGGTATAAAATTGGATAACCTGACCATAGGAACAATTTAGAATCGAACAGTGTTTTCAATTTTTTGATAAATAAATTACCTATTGAGTTATAAGCAATTTTGATCACGTGACAAACACGTTTTTCGGCCTTTTTTGAGTGATTAGTCTACTTTCGCGAAATTCGGTTCAAACCGCCCACTTTGACGCTATTTTCTGAAAGATATATTGCGTTTGCAAAAAAAAAAAAAAAAAAAAAAAAACGGAAAAAACAGCTCGATGACATAGTTTCTGAACAACAACACTTGCTAGTTTCATGCATTTCCGAACAAAAATAAATTATAACTTATGTCAATAAGTTGCCCTCTTGGATTTGAGAGCAACGTTAATGCTGGGGTTACTGGGGTTTCATCCTAGATATAGGTAATTGAAATATGTGTGTTTCAATAAGAAAAAAATTATTTTTTGTACGTCTATTTATAAACAGATTGCAAAACAGCACGCGAATATGCTGCATTCATACTGTCGAGATGTCTTATGTATTTTTAAAAAAGTTCGGGTTTCAAAATCTTTTCGCATATTATTGAGAAAATTACTGACAACAAAAAATGGGCTGAATTTGTTACAAAATTATAAAAAAGTCAGTTACTGTAAGCCAAGATTATACTTTGCACAACTTTTTACAATTCATCAAACAAAACTGTATAAGATACAAAAAATTTTCAACATAAATTTTGAAAATGATGCTAATCGATTCTAACACAGTGCGTAAACACCATTATTGCCATAAAAATTCTGAAATTTTCTAATATTTTTCAAATATTCAAATTTTTTTTCCCATTTAAATATCTGTCGGTACTTTTCCAGTATACAGATGCCTTGGCAAGATAGAGAAAATGGGCTCGGCGAGAGAAGGTAATTTCTCATGCATATTTTGCGGCATCCTATTCATTGTTTCATATACACAAGCAATTTTCTTTTCAATATTTATGCAATTTATTTAAAATAAACAAGCCGCTTATCTAATTTTATATGCAAACAAAAGTAAACGAATAGAAATACAATAATGATAATATATTTAAGTAAAATGTTTTTATATATACAAATATACATATATGAAAGTATAAAAGCTCATCAGGCATGTTTTCGTAGTTGTTTCTATCATTTGGCACTCATTTTCTGAATCGCCTAATTGCGCCAAGCTTTAAAAAAACTCCAAGGCCATTATACTGGAAAAGTACCTATTTTTATATGCTTTCTTTTAACTTACAATAGTGTTTGTATATGGTAGTCAAATCTTGTGACTCATTCTTTAATTTCCCAACGTGAAACAAATTGCTCTATTTTCCAACTAAAATGATATGTTTAATAATAATGATACTCATACGCAAAAAAAAAAAAAAATCTTTCCAAGGAAAATGCTGAAACTAAAAACATGAAAAATATAATTATTGGTTCATTTAATGAAAGTTTTTGTCTTCAATTGTGTACGAGTCATAATCGTACTTCATATGAAAATAGCCTGATATTTTTAGATTTTTGAGAAAGGAACAAAGTTATGGAGGAAATGTATTAGAGACACTGCTGATAGACAACATTTGAGAAATTCAGGTCTGGTAGATGTATGATATTTTCGTAGCACAGAGAAACATAATGAGAAATTGAGACTGGCTGCTTTTTGTATTTCTTTTGAAAGTTTAACTATTTTACTATTACAGAACCCAGAAAAATAGTCAGCAAAACAATAATTTTTTTTTTTTTTTTTTTTTTTTTTTTTTACTTTTTATTTAAAAAAAGGAAAAAGTGTTTAAAAAATTTATAATTTCCCAACTCTAAGCTCAAATTTCCCAAGTTCACATATATTGGAGGGGGGGAGGCTCCCCCATAACCCCCCATCGCGACGCTTCTTATTCCTGGGAGCAATAAACGAATTGGACATTGACTTTTTAAAACTGGATTACTAAAAAGGGCATCGGGGAGCAAATTTAAAATAAAAAAAAATCCTCATCACCTATGGAAATAAAATCTTGAAACTTGACACATGCATATAGTACTACTAAAATTAGCAAACACGTGTTTCGGAATTTTTTTTAGGTTCGATAAATTTAAGACAACGTAATTTTAATGGTTACTCAATTATAGTTTGATTTCCTATGGAGAAATCAGTATCAGCTTCACCAATGAATATTTCTTGAAAAGTACTAATAGCAGGGTTACCACAATAGCTCCAAATTTTGGCCAACATGGCGAAAAATCACCAAATTTGGCAGTGCATTTAAATATATATGTATTATTCTACATTTTAGTGAATTTTAATGATTTTTTTATTTACATTTATATTATTCTACTGTGTTTCATATTTCTTACTTCGTTCCTAAATGTCAATACAACTTCATAAAATATGTCTTGTATTTTTTTATCTCCATGAGCCCTTAATAAACTATCCTTTATAATATTATATTTTCTTATTTAATAGTACTTTATTTCAAAAGTTCTAAAGAAATTAAAAAATAGTTTTTTATTTTTATTTTTTATTTTTTCAGAAAAGGAGTTTATATTGTGAAAACAATCGCGTACAATTAATTCACAGATTGTACGTTAAATAATATTCTGTCTCAGAAAACTTGTTTAGTTTTGAAAACTAATGTTTTGTTAACCTCTCTGATTATATTCCTTAACAATTTACCACTATCTTTTTATCTGATACTTATCAGCTGGTGTATACCTGTAATGTGAATCACAAACTTACCGGCATTTTGATGAAGAAATTTGTTTCAACGTGCGTTGTGTTTAAATATTAGGGAAAACAACAACAACCTAGTTTATAGTATATTTCACACTAATGCTATTAAGACGGTATGTGTTTTATTTATAAATTACTATTATTATTATTTATTGTTATATATTTGAAAGTGTTAGAGAGAAAGTGCGTGCGTGAGTGTGTTTCAGTATTGCATATTTTTTATGAAGAATCTTGCCGAAACCGGCAAACACATACTATCTGTATATTGTTTAGTTTATATAAACTTTTAATGCGTATTACAGGTATGTGTTGTTTTCTTATTATCTTTTTTCTGCTTTCAATGTTTGTATGTAATTACACATTTTTTGGTATTACCTACATATTATGTGGAGTGTTGCCGAAACTGGCAATCACATATTGTCGGCATATTTATTGGTTTCCAAAACTTTTAATGCATATCACAAGTGTGTGTTGTTTCCTTGTTAATCATCTTTTTCTGCTTTCATTGCGTGCGCAAATACACATTTTTCGGTATTGCATACTTATTATATGGAGTGTTACCGAAACCGGCAAACACATATTGTCAGAAAAATTATTGGTTTGTATAAACTTTTAATGTGTATCACAGGTGTGTGCTGTTTCCTTGCTAATCATCTTTTTTTCTGCTTTCATTGTGTATGCAAATACACATTTTTCGGTATTACATACTTATTATGCGGAGTGTATCCGGTAACAGCCATTGCCAATATATTTAACAGTTTGCGTAAATTTTTAAAGCGCATCACAAGTGTGTGTTGTTTCCTTGTTATTCATCATTTTTCTGCTTCCATTGTGTGTATGTATAATTACAAATTTTTCGATATTGCATACATATTATGTGGTATGTTACTCAAACAGACAAACACATATTGTCCGAAAAATTATTGGTTTGTATAAACTTTTAATGCGTAGCATAGGTGTGTACTGTTTCCTTGTTAATCATCTTTTTTTCGGCTTTCATTATGTATGCAAATACACATTTTTCGGCATTGCATGCATATTGTGAAGTGTTAACGAAACCGGCAAACACATATTGTCAGAATATTTTTTTACTTTACATAAGCTTTTAATACGTAACATAGGTATGTGTTGTTTCCTTTTTAATCATCTTTTTTTCTTCTCTTATTGTGTGTATTTAATTATAAATTTTTCGGTATTGCATTCAAAGTATGTGGAATGTTACCGGAACCGGTAAACGTACACATTGTCTGTATATGCATAAGTTTTCATTAATTTTAATGCGTATCACAGTTGTTTGTTGGTTCTTTGTTAATCATCTTTTTATTGCTTTCATTGTGTAAGTAATTACACATTTTTCGGCATTGCATACATATTATGAGGAGTGTTATTGAAACCGGCAAATACACATTGTTGGTATATTTATCAGTTTGTATAAACTTTTAATGTGTATCACAAGTGCGTGTTGTTTCCTTGTTAATCATCTTTTATTTCTTTCATTGGGTGTATTTAATTATAAATTTTTCGGTGTTGCATACATATTATGTAGAGTGTTGCCAAAACCGGCAAACACACATTGTCAGAATATTTATTAGTTTGCGAAACTTTTAATGCGAATCACGAATGTGTGTTGTTTCCTTGTTAATCATCTTTTTTCTGCTAAACAAATACACATTTTTCGGCATTGCATACACATTATCTGGAATTTTACCGAAACCGGCAACAGGTATTTTCAGTATACTTATTTGTTTGTAAAAATTTTTAAAGCGCATCACATGTGTATGTTGTTTCCTTCTTAGTCATTATTTTTTGCTTTCATTGTGTGCATGTAATTACTCATTTTTCGGTATTACATAGATATTATGAATATTATGTAGAATGGTACCGAAACCGGCAAACGCACATTGTCAGGCTATTTATTAGTTTCCAAAATTTTTGATGCATATCACAAGATGTGTTGTTTCCTTGTTAATCATCTTTTATCTTCTTTCATTCTCTATGGGTGGAGGATGTATTCCAGGAGGCGCGATAGGAGACCCAAAGGGGATCATTTTTCTAACTTTTGCCGACCCTACATGTGAAATATTGTTGGAAAGGCCTGTGACCACTTATTCATGCTATGTAACTCCCGCGACCCGAGACCCAAATTTGCCTCCCGTGGAGCATAAATGATGTCCGCAAAATTTAGAAAAGTGACTCGGGGGAGGCAAATTTGGGGGGATGGGCTCGGGAAGTGCATAGCATAAATAAGTGGTCACAGGCCTTTCCAACGATATATCACATGTGGGGGTCAGTAAAAGTTAGAAAAATGCTTCCCTTTGGGTCTACTATCGCGCCTTCTAGAATACATCCTCCCTCTCTCCCCCTGAAATGCCGTTTGCACAAATGTGTTACTGTGCACACTGACTATATAGAAAAGAACTCATAAAATCTAGCAATTTCATAAATTTCACTCAATTGTTTCTATGTGAGGGCAAAAACTTATTGGATACACACTCGTATTATGTCGAGTGTTATCAACACCGGTAAATACATTTGCATATTACCGGTATATTTAAACTGCAACGTGCATTGAAAATTGCAAAAATTTTGTTTCAACGTGCATACAGTCTTTGGCATAACGATTAAAAAATGTACAGATATAGGCTAATTCTAGGATAGATGTCCATAGAGAAGAGATGGTCAGTCTAAATATTTCAAAAACTATACCATAGCAGCATAAACTTGCATGCAGCATAAACTTTGTTCGTAAGAGATAGTTCAATGTGTTCATTCATTGCAACGTGCAGCTGTGTTTTTCAATTATAAAAAGAAAGAGTAATTTTAATGTTTGTTCTCAAATCCAAAAGGGCAACTTTCTAACATAAGTTTAAATTTATTTTTGTTAGAAAATGCATGAAACTAGCTGGTGTTGTTGTTCAGAAACTATATAATTGAGCTGTTTTTTCCATTTTTTTACAAACGCAATAGATCTTTCAGAAAAGAGTGTCAAAGTGAGCGTTTTGAACTGAATTTCCGCGCGAAGGAAGAAAGAGCACTCAAGAGCGGGCAAAAAACGTGTTTGTCATGTGATCAAATTCGCTTATAACTCAATAGGTAATTGATTGATCAAAAAATGAAAAAAGCAGTTCAATTCCAAATCGCTTCCATGACCAGGCTTTCCAATTTTATATCTTTCCGTTAAAGAATGAATTTGTAAATGTGTCAAAACGTTTTGCGCTTGTTGAGCAGAGCAGTTAAGAACAGCCTTGAGGCACGTATATAATCCAATCTTTGCTTTTAAATCTAAATCAAATACGTACAATAGCGGAGTGACGCTTTAAATTCGGTGGCAATCTGTCCATCAATTTTAGGAGAGATGGCCACATCAAATGGAGGAGAGATGGCCACCTATAATCAATATTTCAAAATTATACGAAGTGAGGATTTTAACTAAATATAATTATTTTACAAATAGTTATATAATTTTTATTTTTATAATTATATTAATTGATATAATTATATTATTTGATATAATTATATTAAATGATATAATTATTTAAATTTTAACTAATATAAATATTTAAATAGCAATAATATAATAGAGCCAAACTATTTATTTTTGTTTCAGAAAATATGGAAAAACTTCGGAAACGTTCATTCCAGAAACAGATAAAGTTCATAAATAAACTTAAAACTGTAAAAAATCTAAAATTAACGCGAGAAAAAAAAAAAAAAACATGACACTTCCAGTAGCGAAGAAGGTGAAATACATTTGAAATTTTTAGATTTTACAGATTCCGAGAAAATAGAATTGTATGAGGATCACGTGTTGGCTGTGGAGAAGAATATAACACCACAACCAAAAAGGATTACTGCATACAATGCATAAGGTGTAAGAAGTGGCTCCATGACAAGTATACAAACCATCAAGATCTTTGCCGAAAACGTGGTATTATTTTACGAAATGAGAAAGATTAAAATTATACTTCGAATTTTGCTTATTCAAATTTTATTCACTGATTTTCAGTGATATAATTGCATCTTTACAAAGTTCTATGTGTTTTTCATGATTAACGACATGAAATGTGTTATTTTTTGCTATTTTAACTTCATTTTTTAGGTGCGTTCGTAATTATATAAATACGTAGCACCTATAGTCGTCGTTCAGTCCGTCTGTCTGTCCGTCCGTCTGTCCGTCCGTCTGTCTGTCCGTCCGTCCGCATATAATAGAGCAAAAACTACCCAACCGAATGGTCTGAAATTTTAAATATATGATTGTTGTAAAATTTTGTCGAGCCATTTCAAATTTTATGAAAATCGGATGTATAGTTAAATTACAGGGACAGTCAAAAGTTTTTCTTTACATTACGGCCAATGGGAAAAATTATTGCACGTGCATTTTAATGATGTTAAAGTTTCCGAATGGTCTCAAATTTTAAACATATAATTATTGCCACATTTTGTCGAGCCATTTCAAATTTTATGAAAATCGGATGTATAGTTTAATTACAGGGACAGTCAAAAGTTTTCTTTACATTAAAGCCAATGGGAAAAATTATTGCAAGTGCATTTTAATGATGTTACAGCTTTCCGAATGGGCTGAAATTTTAAATATATAATTGCTGCAAAATTTTGTCTTGCCATTTCAAATTTGACAGTCAAAAGTTTTCCGTTACATTAAGGGGAATGGGAAAAAATTATTGCAAGTGCATTTTAATGATGTTACAGACTATGCACTTATGAATTGCAAATAAATACACATTCAGTACAATATGGGGTGCAAAAAATAATTATAAAACTAGTTATAGTACGAACGCACCTCATTTGCCACGTTTGACGAGCAATTTCCAACTTGTTCTTTCTTGTATTGGATGGCCATCTCTCCTCATCTTGAAGGAGAGATGGCCATCTGCTATTTTAATTTCAATTTTGTCTCTCACTTTTTCTTCTCGATATTTAATTATCTTTTGACCAAAATGTGATGAGTATATGCATAAGATTTCAAATATTGATAAATATTTCTTGTATTTGCATTCTAAGAATTTTTAATTCAGTCTTTAAAAACTACGGTCATCTATCCAAGAGTTACCCTAACTAGATAGGGGAGATACTCCAGTGATCATTTAAAATAATTAAACAGTTAGTGTTATCAATAAAAGATAAACCATTTCCGATAATATTTTATCGTTTAAAAATATTATTAATGCCACTATCACAAAATCAGGATTTTAATTATTTTAGATAAGTAGATTTGAGATACTGAATTCTATACAATTAGGATCATCACATGAGACGCCGGGGGGGGGGGGGGGAAGTTATGATGATACAATAAAAAGTTTTCACAGAAAATAAATAGTCCTGGATTACGAGTAATTTAATGGTGTTTCACATAAAATTCGCAACAGAAAATCTTCTGAAAATACTTAGGTTAGAGGTCTGCACGGGACGAAATTTCTAGGCCCGGGACCGTCCAGACTGATAGAAAAAAAAATTCGGCCCAGCTCGTACAATATATATATATATATATATATAAACAAAATTACAAAAAAATTATAAAATAAAAAAATATTTATAAAAAATTAAAAATTGTAAAATAAAAATAAACAATTACTATAGGTTGGTTGGGTGGGTAGATGTTAGAGTACGGAGGAGGGTGGTGTTGTCTGAATAATACGCAATGGTTAATTTATTTTTAAAAAAATGGGGCTTTTGTATTATAACTACATTTCTAATACGTATTTTATATGGATGTTGATTTGATGTTTTATATGTAATTGGTGACTTTTCCTCGTTTTTTTTTTTTTTTTTTTTTTTTTATATATATATATATATATATATTAAATTTAACTTATATAATCAAATTCAATATTAACTTATTTTTAATTTAGTCTACTCAGGACAATGTCATATTAATTAATAATAGTATACCAACTTTTTAGTGATTATTATGCATATTGGTTTATTTGATTAACTAATATTATACTATATGTATTAAAATTGGGTAAATAGTTTTTTTTATTATTATTATTCCTCTATACTATTTAATATTGTTTTATTTTCAACATTGTATTCCATGATTAATTATCGGTTTATATGTTTGATTGGCACAATCATATTTTTTTAGCTTTTTTATGACTAATATTAGGATAATTCACACACTATATATGTGATCTTTAGGCTATTTGGAATTTTAGTATCTGACAATCTTATATAAACATCCATTTTTATTTATTTATTTTATAATTTAATTATTTATTTATTTATTTTTTCTTTCCTGTTCATTTTCTATATGTAAAGCTAAATATTAAGACTATTATATTTTTATAATATAATTTATTTTATTTTATAGCATATAGCCTATATTCTATGTATTATCAAGTTTAAAAAGTTTAATTTCTCAGTGTAGATTTAATGGTATGATAATAGAATATATTGTATCAACATTTAATTTATTTTTAAAAAAAATAAAAAATTCTGAATAATGAAATACAGTATGGTATTGTTTTTATTAGGATGTGTGTAGGAATGCAGTTGATAAATTTTAATTCGTTAGCATGTATTAGGTTCTACTTATTGTGACATTTGTATAATCATAATAGTTTTTAAAATAAAATAATAGATGGCAGCACTATAAATTTTGTATTTTTAAATAGCCTCTATTAAAGTTATAATTTTAATTTTTTACACTAGGTGGTTATTAACGCTGAATATTGGCAATGTTGTAAAATTGTTATTATACAATTTAAAATTGTTTTTAGGTATTACAAATAATGTAATTATTTTTTATTTATATTATATTAGTTATATTTATCAAAATATTTCAACATGAATTAACTGACTCCATAGCTTTTAATTTCTGCGTTAACTTAACTATTTTATTCACCTTAATCTTATCATGCTTTTCGGATTCCATGTGCGGGAGTGTATTTTGAAAATCTACTGGGAATTAATACGGTATGTTTTGTGAGATTTCTATTGCTATAGGTTGGATATTTGATGGGTTGTAGTTTTTTTTTCCATTTCATGCCATTTGATAGTGTTCTGTATTCATCTTGAGACTATTATTTTGATTATATTGGTTGTTTGAGTACAGGGGGAAAAAAATTTCAGCTTATAGCTTTTTTCCCACAGAAAAAAAAACCGATTTGCTTATATCATTGAATTCTGTACTCTTGAAAACGTAATTCAATATATAAGTTTTTCAATTTTTTCGGAGTTCATGTTCTTCTTTTTTTTCTTCCGTGTTGGTTCTTGTAATTAGGTATACGGTACTTTATTTTACACATACAGTTCTATATTGTTGGTTTATGGCGTGTAGTCAATCATTCACAATATTGCAGTTTTTGATGATGGTCGGTAATGTTTAATTAATGGTTATATATATATATATATATTGGCCCGGACCAGCCCGAAAAAAAAGTTAAAAACTCGGCCCGAGCGAATTTCTACAAAACATTGATTTTTACGTCGATTTGTTTACAAATTTGTCTCGTACGAGGAGTTCTGGCCAAAAATATTTACCTTATTTTTTCTTTTTTCATGTTTACAATCTTCATTTTTATAGAAGTGCCGCAGGCTGCGATGTTTGTTTTTTTAATGAAGCTCTATTTCTTGTATGTAAATGTTTCAGTTATCCATATTGTTAATCCATATTCCATATAATGAAGTTCTAAAAATCTGCAAAATGCTATACAGTAAAATCTTCTAAGACGGAATTGCATAGAAAAGGAAAAAAAAAAAATGCGTTATAGACCAGTTCCCTTCTTAGCAAGTTTAAATGTATTATATATTCTTTTCTTACGTATTAATATATTAATTTTGCATAGATCAACACCTTTTCAGTTTAAAACAGGATTCCATCATAGGCAGGTTCTTTTTCACACGTTTTACTATATTTTAATTTAGCTATATTTTAATAATGCGTAGAAATCTACTCTTCTTTAAAAAGAATAAATTTTAATTGTAATAATGTTTAATTGTAGAATAATGGTAATTTAAAAATGTATACATTTTTTGCAAAAATTTTTGGGTCAGGTTTAATTTTACTGGTCTTTCAACGGACCAGGCGACGCCGAGACAATGATTTTTATACATTCAGGGTCGAAACTAACTGAAAACTTTTGGCCGTGCGAAGACTAGGAATGAAACCAGTCCCAGCTTTGTAGAGAAAAAAAAGTTAGACCCGGTCCGATCCTTCAGGATAAAAGTAAGGCCCGAACCCGGCCCGGCCCGTAAAGAGGGCCACTAGGCCTGACCCGGTCCGTGTAGATATCTGACTTAGGTATCCTGATATGAAAGATATGGAAGTGCGGATTGAAATTTCAAACATTCATTAAGATCTTTTTTCTTTCTTTCTTTCTTTCTTTCTTTTCTTTTTCTGTCTTTTTTTACCGACTTGAAGATGCAATCTTCGTAGATTTAGACTTTAGAAAGGTTTACACTTTGTAGATCTGTAGATTTACACTTCAGAAATATAATCAGAATTTGAATGAATGCCTGTGGGAAAAAGGCCTATGTTACAAATTTTTTAAAGTTGGGTTTTTTGTTGTAAAAGACCTAAATGGAAGGATTGATGATTGTATCCAGTGTTAAAAATTACAATTTCATAATATACCAAATTTGTTTATTTTAAATAAAATATTAAGACAATAAACTAAAAATAACATTATTATTTTCCTTACACTCCAGCTAATTAGTTTTTTTATTATTCGGCTACTAGTTTTTTTATATATTAGATGTATCTAAAAAATCCATACGCAGATTGTGTAATATACATTTGAAAATATTAATATTTAAAAAAGTAGTAGGGATTTTAAAAAATTCAATTTTTTTTTAACTTAAAAAATTTAATTAAATATGCAGTTATTTTTTTTTTTTTCAAAATGTACGTTTTTCTTTTTCTTTTTTTTTTTTTTATATACCCTTTCGCCGTTCGAGATTTTTATGTATTTTTATAAAAATGCTTGTAAATCCCAGGATATTTATTTTTTTAAATCGTAGTTTAATTCTATAATAACTTTTTAATATCACTTCTTTCTATATATGTTTCAAAATAAAATTCTGTTTAAAATATTCTTGTCTACAGCCATTTTAACATGATTTCTAGGAAAGGAAAATCCGGGCCAGCCGGTTAAAGGGTTTAAACTTTGAAACTCAGTGAGTTCACCATTTGAACCTTATTTTTTAAAATAAACAAAATTGTTGAAAAGGTAAAACTGTCCCCTTAAAGCTGTTCTCAAATCCAAAGGGTCAACTTCCTGAAATAAGTTTTAATTCATTTTTGTTCGGAAACGCATGAAACTAAAAGGTGTTGTTATTCGGAAACTATAGCATTGAACTGTTTTTTTCCGTTTTCTTGTAAACGCAATAGATCTTTCAGAAAATACTGTCAAAGTTGGCATTTTGAACTGAATTTCCAAACGAAAGAAGAAAATCCAGTCAGTAAGGGGAGAAAAATGCCGTGTCATGTGATCAAAATAGCTTATAACTCAATAGCAAATTTATGGATCAAAAAATGGAAAACACAGTTCGATTCTAAATCGCCTCCATGGCCAGACTTTTCAATTTTACATCTTTCCGTTAAAAAATGAATTTGTAAATGTGTCAAAACGTTTTGAGCTTATTGAGCAGAGCAGTTAAGAACAGCCTTAAGGCTGTTGTTGAAATTCGGTTCAAAACGCCTACTTTGACACTATTTTCTGAAAGATCTATTACGTTTGCAAAAAAATGGAAAAAAAGAGCCCAATTACATAGTTTCTTAACAACAACACCAGCTAGTTTCATGCATTTTCGAATGTCAGAAAGTTGCCATTTTCGATTTGAGAACAGCCTTAAGATCGAAAGGAAGGCCTGATGTTGCACTGGGTAGATGCTCAGGAAATCGCTAATCAGTGACATTTATAGTTACTTCCTCGTATCTGTGAAATTTTACATTAGTAACGTAAGGTCTTCCAGATATCCATTCATTTATTAGTTCTTTCTGCAAAGATTTGTTTTTCAGAGTTGAATTGCCAAACCCTAAAGATGGGAATCAATAGTCTTTGGGGCAACTCGCGTGATTTTAAAAAAAGTCTTTGTTTCAATAGGAAGGTAAAAAGACGCTCACCCCCCCCCCCCTTTCTTCCTATTATCTATGCCTCTGCGTACCGTTCAGCCATACTCAACCTGCTGCTCGCGGGCCGCATGTGGCCCAGGCAACCTTTTATGTGCGACCCGAGGCACTTAATCATTAATCCACATTTATAAAATTAATTGAGAATGTTTGTAAAAGGTTTTTAAAACCTTCGCTGTTCCATCATATATTATCATGGGAATACAAAATAAGTCCTGTTTTTATAATTACTAATTTAAAATCAAATAAAAATATCCTTAATGCCATTTCCTTAGTCAAAAGTTCTTTTTACATTTAGTTCTATTTGTGCTATAGTAGTATATACTTATTTAATTCTACAAAACTAATAACGGAAAATTATTCCAAATTAATTAAACTTGCACTATATATTTCTACGTGAAAAAAGTTTTTTCAGTGAAAAAAAAACAGACTTATTAAAGAAAATCTCGTGATTTTTTTATTTTTTTTTTACCCGACTGAAAAAAAAGGGTTATGTGTTTCACGCGTATCTGTGTATGTGGATTTATTTATACCCTCGAAGCATAACGGCTGAATGGATTTTAATGAATGAGATCTCTATCAATTCGTCTTAACGGCCCGATGGTTATAGGCTAGGTTTTGTTTTTATAAATTCAAAATGGCGGCCGTAAAATACAAAATGGCGGTAGAGACGAAAAAAAAATGTACGCACCCTATTGAGTGGCATATCATTGGATAGGTCTTTCAAAATGAAGACGATGTTTCTTTGACTATTTTACAGTCAGAAGCTCAGTTAAAATATTATACAACATGGAAGATGTGTATGTAGGATCTCTAGCTTTACTGCAACTCTAACCATCATAGATATCTATAAACCTCATCAAAACAGTGTTTATAGAAAGGAACTAACAATTAAACACAACTTAAAAGCCATTATACAAGTAAATAAAAAAAAAATTAAGTAATATAAAAATATATTTTAAGTCAATTCCTACTTAGGTCAATAAGAGAATTTTTTTTTCTCCCATTCTTCTTTTCACTTGAGTGACGTTTAAAATGCCTTGATGAAAAAGAAGGCTCTTTCGGTGTTAAATACTTTGATCTAGAAGAGGACTTTCTCGATTATTGAAAATTAATTAATTTAATTTAATTAATGAATTAATATTTGAAAAAAACTGGATTAACATAAGTGTCATCCACTACAAGTTAAAAAAAAATTTTTTTTGAGCTTGATTGAATGAATAATAAGTATTTTATTAACGATTGAAAATTTGAACAAGATATATACAGCGAGAGTGTGAGTTAATAGTAGGAATTGAAAAAAAAAATAGTTTCACATTGTTGAAAAATAATTAATTAGTTCGTATTTTACGCAGTCGGGTTTTTTTATTTTTTAAATTTAATTGTTTATTATTTTTTTCAGTTACTAGAAAATGCTGTAATGTTATATTAATACGTTTATACTTATCGTATCGCTAATAATCCTTATTCGAATTGCCGCGGACAAAAATGCAGCAAAAAGTTTCAAACAGTTATTTCTAAACAATAATCTTTGAAGCATATTTCTACATCATTTTCAACAGAAATCTACCTGTAAGTATATTGTTTGAAATTTTTTTACTAACATTTCCTCCGCGACAGCTATTATATAAGTGTATTGCGGCCCGCCTAACGTTGCAAACATATGTCTGCGGCCCGCCAGTAAAAAAGGTAGAGTATGGCTGGTTTAGATAAAGAAAAGTGATAACAATTTACTTCATATATAGTAAAGTGAGGACAGATGCCGCAGTTTTTCTTTTCCTCTTGTAAAACGTGCAATAAAGCAAAAAAACAACAAACTAAGTACCAGAAATCATTGATCAAACCCTTTAGAATCTAATTTCTATGTTAAGCAAGTTAAAACCCTCTTAATAAAGTAGGCATAATTATTTTCCCACAGGTCCCTTTTTTAACATCATTTTTTATGTGCTGGATAAGATGCCGCATGGGGTGTGGGACAGATGCCGCATGGAGAAAAATGCTAGGCTGTTTATTTTTTTTTCAAGCAAATCACATTTTTTTTCCCTCAAACTACTTAAAATGAAAATAAATAACAATAAACTTACAAAAATTATATATATCACTAAATTGTGAAAAATTGTGTGAAAATTGTAAAATGCAAAAGTGTATATAAACACATGTATAATAATCACTTATAAACAGATAAAGTTAAAAATGCTATAAAAAGTGATAGAAAATCTTTATTAAGATTGACGATCGTTTCGTCGCACCAACGGCGACATTTTCAAAATCATTTTGAAAATGTCGCCGTTGGTGCGACGAAACGATCGTCAATCTTAATAAAGATTTTCTATCACTTTTTATAGCATTTTTAACTTTATCTGCAAAAGTGTAATCTCTATAAACAAAACTTAAGACAAAAAGTGAAAATGAAAAGAAAATCATTTGAATTTACATGAATGGATAGCATATATACGTGAAACAATAGACAGCATAATTCCAAAAAAGATATAAATCACTGGTTTAGATCCAGGCGAACATTGCAGTTTGCTCTTAATGTAACTATTAGTTCTATTCTATTTAGGCCCTAGTCTGTTTATTTTTGGCCTTTCTTCTCATTCTTTTATTTTGTATTTCCATTCGCCCCCAATCACACCACACTACCCGTTGCAAAAGTAAAGTAAGCGTTTTTCATGCATCTACCGATTGAATCTGATGCACTGAATTCTGTGCGCTGTAGACTTTGCTCCTTGATAAGACTCCAGCCGCTCAACATATGCAGAAACATCAAATTCCAATCCAGTTCTGCCATCAGAATCCATAAGAGGAACAATTTACACATTATCGGAAGATTACTTATATTTTAGCTTTTTCCTCAAGTAAGGAGTTTTCAAGTTGATCTTTCCCTTCCTTTTTTTACAAATTTTACTTCCGCTAAGTTGTTGTTCTTTGACGCTTTCTAGTTTCTTTTGTTTTTCATTTCCTTCGTCTTTTTTATTGTTTATAAACTCTGTGTTTGTCATATTTGCATCCTTTTATTTTCTCTTACTTGACTGAATAGGTGTTTTGACTATTTGATATTTTGACTATTGATATTTTGTTTAACAGTTTAGATGGTGAGAATTGTAAACGGCCTACGTTTTCCTTATTCATGCATGGTGAACCAACATTCTTGCTAAGAATATTTTGATAAGTAGCAGAATGCGCTAATAAACATTCATTTAAATGTAAGTTCTACTTAAATCGCAGTGATTACTTTATTGAACCGAAAAACAAAAATATATTTTGCGGCATCTGTCCCTCAACCTCGGTGCGGCATCTGTCCCATAGTGGCGGGTAAGAGGCCGCGCCGCCATTTTGTATCATGTGAGTGACGTGAGAGAAAGGCAAGCACATGTCTGTATTCCACGAGGATCTAGTCTATAGTAGCAATCGATTTTGGGATGAAATTTCTGTTTATTTTTCTTAAAATATGTAATAAAACTTCATTAGAACAATTTTAGCAACTTACCACGCAGATTCGAGCAATAAAAACTTGTATAAATATGTAAATACTGACAATTAAGCGGTGGAAACGCATACAACACATCACACAGCACAGAGGAACACTACGAACTTCTAAAATTGGTCTAGGGAACGCTAGTGTCGCCTACACAATCTCTGCGGCATCTGTCCGACCGCGGCGTCTGTCCTCACTTTACTATATTTTTTACTTTCTTCTATCTTCAATAGAAGAAAGTATTGTAATCGAATTTTTTTCGACTCCCGGTTTTTGACGGATTCACACGTTTTAGGGGTCAGAGATCCCCAAAAACATGTTTATAGAAAATGTCCGTGTGTCCGTCTGTCCGTGTGTCTGTCGCCATTGTGCCATCAAAAAGTGTATGAAGTTATGAATAGAATTGAACCAAATTTTTATTTTAAGTTTTTGGCTATGGCAAGCAGGTCCTCCCTGAATTTGGAAAAAAATCGCCGGTAGGGGACGCTGTAATAGCTATTTTTTGTGCGATTTTGAATATTGTGCCATCAAAAAGTGTATGAAGTTATGCATAGAATTGAACCAAATTTTTATTTTAAGTTTTTGGCTATAGCAAGCAGGTCCTCCCTGAATTTAGAAAAAAATCGCCGGTAGGGGGCGCTGTAATAGCTATTTTTGTGCGATTTTGAATATTGTGCCATCAATAATTGTATGAAGTTATGCATAGAATTGAACCAAATTTTTATTTTAAGTTTTTGGCTATGGCAAGCAGATCTTCCCTGAATTTGGAAAAAATTCGCCGGTAGGGGGCGCTGTAATAGCTATTTTTGTACGATTTTGAATATTGTGCCATCAAAAATTGTATGAAGTTATGCATAGAATTGAACCAAATTTTTATTTTAAGTTTTTGGCTATGGCAAGCAGGTCTTCCCTGAATTTGGAAAAAAATCGCCAGTGCTGTAATAGCTATTTTTGTGCGATTTTGAATATTGTGCCATCAAAAAGTGTATGAAGTTATGCATAGAATTGAACCAAATTTTTATTTTAAGTTTTTGGCTATGGCAAGCAGGGTTCCCTGAATTTGAAAAAAATTCGCCGGTAGAAGGCGCTGTAATAGCGATTTTTGTACGATTTTGAATATTGTACTATCGAAAAGTGTATGCAGTTATGCATAGAACTGAACCAAAAAAATGTTTTAAGTTCTTGGCTATGGCAAGCAGGTCCTTCCTTAATTTGGAAAAAATTCGCCCGTAATAGGCGCTGTAATAGCGATTTTTGTGCCATTTTGAATATTATAACATCGAAAAATGTATGAAGTTATGCATAGAATTGAACCAAATTTTTTGTGTTTGTTTTTGGTCATGGCACGAAGGTGCTCCCTGAATTTGGAAAAATTCCGCCGGAAGGGGGCGCTATAATTGCGATGTCTGTACCATTTTCATTATTGTACCATCGAAAAGTGTATAAAATTATGCATACAATTGAACCAAATTTTTGGTGCATGTTTTTGGCTTTGGTCAACAGGTCCTCCTTGAATTTGGAAATATTGCGTGGTAAAGGGGCTCTGTGATAGCGATTTTTGTATACTTTTCTTGATTTTTCGTAGTTCTATTGCCCATCGGCGGCTCGTGCAGAGGCGGGAACTCGCTTCCTGCTAAGCCGGCTATTCGCAAACAGCTGATAACAGCAGAATAAGGAAAAACTATTAATTTTAACAACTATCATGATATAGATTAACTCGTTTTTAGTCCGTTTAATTGACTGAAGCAGAAATTTAAGATGAAAATCAATGTTGGTATAGTATTGAACTAATAATATTGAAGCATTAACATGTCTAACTAGTTTTTGAAATATTAAGACGTATAAGATAGAAGAAAGTTTTGGGATTGGCACATCATCCAACTAGTTTGTTTTTGTTTTTTGCGCCGTTGACAGTCGAGATGTGAGATATGGCTCTACGTCTCCCCTCCCCCGACCTTCTAAACCACAGTTTTCATTTAATTTTATCTTTAATTTTTAAGCACTGATGATGAAGCCTTAGAGGCTGCGAAATAGCTATATGCTTTTTAAACTTACTTATATTTGTGTTTTGTAACTTTGGTTCTCTCTTTTTAATAATTTAAGTATTTTTAGTATTTATTTTCCAGAATTTCATCTAAACCTGCTTACACTTATTGCTGGCACATTGGTCAACTTGTAATGCGCATCATAAAATTACTAGAAATTTGTTGCTTACTGAATATTACTGAAAGTAGTAAACGCATACCTACTTTCACTTTCAAAACCGTTTCCGATAGTGAAAGTGCCTTTATTAAAAAAAAAATATATATGAAACCAAAATCGAAAAAAGTAACAAATTCGAAAACAACCTGCCCGTAGGTTTAACATTTCAGATGGTGTTTTCAAGTGAGTGAACAGTCCCATTGAGGGGGCTGGTCACTCAGCTTCGGAATTCTTCTCCGTAAATGTTAAGTCCATGGACGTTTGATGCATTCGTATATTTAAAATATGTCCTCGGGAAGTTCATATTTTTAACATATTTTTTTCCGTGTATTCTTTTTAAAGGATGTCTCTTTTTAGGTGCGTTCGTAATTATATAAATACGTAGCACCTATAGTCGTCGTTCAGTCCGTCTGTCTGTCCGTCCGTCCGCATATAATAGAGCAAAAACTACCCAACCGAATGATCTGAAATTTTAAATACATGATTGTTGTAAAATTTTGTCGAGCCATTTCAAATTTTATGAAAATCGGATGTATAGTTAAATTACAGGGACAGTCAAAAGTTTTTCTTTACATTACGGCCAATGGGAAAAATTATTGCACGTGCATTTTAATGATGTTAAAGCTTTCCGAATGGGCTGAAATTTTAAATATATAATTGCTGCAAAATTTTGTCGAGCCATTTCAAATTTCATGAAAATCGGATGTATAGCTTAATTACAGGGACAGTCAAAAGTTTTCCGTTACATTAAGGGGAATGGGAAAAAATTATTGCAAGTGCATTTTAATGATGTTACAGACTATGCACTTATAAATTGCAAATAAATACACATTCAGTACAATATGGGGTGCAAAAAATAATTATAAAACTAGTTATAGTACGAACGCACCTCATTTGCCACGTTTGACGAGCAATTTCCAACTTGTTTTCTTAGTTTTCAAAATATTTCTAAAATCTACGCTGATTTTAATATTTCATGTGTTAAAAGCGGGCGAACCGTGAGTAAGATTTTAACACTTCCTATAAAATCAAGTCTATACTTTAGAAATATTTTGAGAACTAAGAAAAAAAGAGACATCTTTTAGGAAGTGTACACAAAAAAATAGAAGTTAAAAATATTAAGAGGGGTATTTTAAATATACGATAGCATCCAATGCCCATAGGGAAATCGGAAACTGAATGACCATGACCAGCCTACTTCAGTCAAGCAAAAAGACCCTTTCGCTAATGCCATTCCTATGGAAGAAATAAGAAATTTAGGTACATATGTCATTTTCGCCCCATATTGGCGCGATTTTTTTCGGCTGCCAATTTGGCGAAAACATCAACAGCATAAACAACATAATCCGGGTTACCACATCAAGCAAAATAACGACACTTTGGCGCCAGTTAAGTACCTGTTGCCTATATGATATTGGCGATAGAAAAAAATCGCGCCAATATGGGGCGAATATGACATCTGTACCGAAATTTATAAAGATATCTCGGTAGAATTTCAATATTTTTAAATGATTTTTTTTTTTTTTTTTTTTTGCATTGTATAGCTCAGATCGATCTGTACGAAAGCGCTTTTTTACTTTTTCTATTTTGTTTACAGACATTTTTAATGAAGACACGTTCATTTTCGGAACCGGTTTCAAAAGTGAAAGCATCCTCATAAAAAAAATCTATAGTCAAAATCGAAAAAGTAAAAAATGGTCTTTGTACAGATCGATTTCAGCTATCCAATAAAAAAAAAATAATAATTTGAATAATAATCTGACATAAGTTTTAATTTATTTTTGTTCGAAAATGCATGAAACTAGCTGGTGTTGTTTTTCAGAACTATGTCATCGAACTGTTTTTTTCCAATTTTTTTGCAAACGCAATAGATCTTTTAGAAAATTGTGTCAAAGTGGGCATTTTGATCCGAATTTCCTCGAGAAGGAAGAATGGAAGGAGGGTGAAAAAGTCGTTGTCACGTGATCAAAATCGCTTATAACTCAAAGGTAATTTATTTATCACAAAATGGAAAACACAGTTCGATTCCAAATCGCTTCCGTAGTCAGGCCTTCCAATTTAATATATTTCCGTTAAAAAATGAATTTGTAGATGTAAACATGAGCTTCCAATAATCAATATATCTAAAACTGGTTGTATTGTACGACTTTGCTTGACTGTATTTATCATGTATTTGTATGTATTGTATTGCATGAGATGAATGTATTGCCTTCGACTCTATTTATTTAACCCGGGAGAACTCGCTAGTGAGAATTTTTCCCACGGTGCCCAATTGCTTTTCTTTTACTTTACATTCGCTTAATATCATTTTTTTTTTTTTTTTTGCTTGGCTTAGTACTTTCATTCACAAAAAGGTAAAATAATTGAAATAACATTTTTAAATTTTAATTAAAATGAAAAATGGTTTTAATAAAAGTCTTAAAAAAAAAGTACGACGGTGAGAGAAAATCTCATGCAGCGAGTTCTCTCGGGTTAATAAAATGTTAAATATCCTATAAATGCGACAAAACCTTAGTGAATCACGTCTCATTTAGGCGCAATGATCTTATTCATTTACCTAAAAAAATAATATCAGGTCTCTAAAAAAATTCTTACGTCGAATCCTGTTATCACAGTTGTAAAAAGCAAAGCCCCAGATAAACAAGTTATTTCATTTCAATTTTGAATTCAGCGCAGAACTTGAGTTTGCTGTCTTGCAACATAAAAAGTAACTGGTTTTTGACCTGCGATCACCGAATAAACTCCAGAGTAAAGAATATGTGCCTAAATTATTGACTTTTAAGACTAGTGCAGGAAATTTTGAGGTTAAAATCGTACTCATAATACTAAACAAGTTGGATGTGCCAATCCCAAAACTTTCTTCCATCTCAGACACACTACGTTCATACTTCAAAATTCGCTGTGACGGTGCCAAAAATAAATGGCAATCTTTCTATGCCCATCATGAGGATTTTAAAGATATGAAATTCCGTGCATTAGTTCTTGAGATATGACGATCACTAAAATCCTTGTAAATCATGCAAAATGCAGCATCGCAGCGCCACCTGATGGGTGATTTACACTAAAACCTCATCGGCAACAACTTGTGTCAACGTCTAACTGAATCTGAAGGTTGATAAAAATCCTTGCATTTGTTCTTGAGATACAAACTATTGCGAAAATAATGAAAAATGCAACATAGAAGTGCCACCTGGCGGGCGATTTACACCAAAACGTAATCAGCACCAATATTTATCAAGGTATACCACCTGAATCTGAAGTTTGATGAAAATCCTTGCAATAAGTTCTTGAGATAGAACTATTGCAGAAATCGGGAAAAATGCAGCATATCAGTGCCACCTCTTGGGTGATTTATACCAAAACGTAAACAGCACCAATTCTGTCAAGGTCTAACTCAATCTGAAGTTTGATGAAAATCCGTACATTATTTCTCGATATAGAACTATTGCGGAAATCCTAAACAATGCAGCATAGCAGCGCCACCTGTTGGGCGATTGATACCAAAAACTAATCAGCACTAATTTATATTAACTGAGTATAAATTTTTATTAAATTCCGTGCATTAGTTCTTGAGATAGAGCGCCCACAAAATTTGTGTCACATACAGACAATAGACAGAGTTACAGACTCAGACTCATAGACAGACATTTTGTAAAAACATGTTTTTCGGAATCTCTGACCCCTAACACGTATAAATCCGTCGAAAATTCGGATGAATCCAATACTTTCTTCTTGTAAAGATAGAAGAAAGTAAAAACTTATTACATGCATACAAAAAGCCTTAGATGAATACAGGATGCGTATTTTGCTCTTAAGGTTGAAGAATAGTCTCCTTTTATGAAGCCTTGAAGCTAAACTTACCGCTTGTGATTTCACAACGCCGGGAAACACTGATCTAGACCCATATCTTGCAGAAAAAATTACATATGTATATATATATATATATATCGATATATACACATAGTCAAACTTTTTGTAATAATAAACCATTTTAAGAAATGAAAAATTTACCATAAAAATGAAATCATTTATGAGACCATAAAAATAGATCATCCAAAATACTATATATCAAAGTGGAATAATTGAAAATATATTGTGAAAATTTACAAAAGGAATTCAAGAAACATGAATAAAAATTGAAACTTATATTGTGAAATTCTCGTCAGGAGCATTATTTCCCAATATAAATAAAAAAAACAGTTGATTTCTGATCGAGAAATAGCAAGCTTAGCTTTAAAGGCTAATTATAAAGGCCTACGTGAGAGACAAAAAGCAAAAATTAGTTAAAGGCAAAGAAAAAGCTTTGTTTAAAATATACAGTAATAAACATTGCTTTGGTAAAATTTATGTTGTACTAGCTAATCCGCCCGCCGTTGCCCGGGATCTTGATAATAACCCAAATCAAGATACAGACATTAAATCGATTTTTCCATTCGAAACTCAAATGATTAAAATCTCGATTCATATTAAAATTTCCATAAAGAAAAACCGAATCTCTCAAAATGAACTATTGGAACGGGTCCCAGAAAATGAATAATCACTGTATGCACATGTAAAACGACGAAATTATTCATTTTATGAGTAATCGTGTTTCAAAACATCCTCCCAAGTGAAGAGCTCGATTGCACCACTGCTTTTAATAAGTTAACATTGAAAATATTATGTCGAGGTAACTATTTTGTAAAATTTACTTATGATGCGCTCTAATAAAAACATTTCGATTTTCATATATTCTTCTATGTAAAAATTTAATGTCAAATTTCTTTAAAAATCTTAGATTGAATCCTGTCATCATAGTTGTAAACCTCAAAACCGCCCGAAGTAAACAAGATAATTCATCATCATCTTGAACCCAAAGCAAAACTTAAGTTCGCTCTCCTGGAACAAAAAAAAGTATAAGATAATAAACTGCTTTTTTGACCGGCGATCACCGAATAAGCAAGAGAGTAATGAAATGAATATCTGCAGCGAAGATGGTAAACATCACGTCTAAAAAAATTACCCCCCCCCCCCTCAACTCCATAAAAATATTAAAAAGTTTTCAACTCTATAACAACAGCTGCGTACCAAAGCATGCTGGGAAGACCGACTCCTTATCGCCGGTTCCCAAGGTCACCGACCGACTTTCGTTTGTATCAGCTGTTCCATCATTCAAACCCAACCCGATTTTAAAAGCACAAATACTCTTGAAGTTACCCCTTATTTTGTATAACAAGATATTTTCCAGAATATGCAACTTTTAATGTGTATCATACATTAGTATTTAAGATCTATTCTACCGTATTTTCTAGGGAATTTCGATCCAAACAACCTCACTATTGGGGAGTGACAGCAATAAACGGAATGGGTGTAAACATGTTTACAATTGCAACATGGCGTGCGATCGAATTTTTATGCGCAAGTAGGGTTTTTTTTTAGACTTTTTCCTTAGATTTAGTATCAAAATCAGAAAATAGGTATTTTTTACGACATTTTTTCGGAAACGAACTACATCTTTCGTGTTTTTATTCCGGTATCCGGCATTTTCTCGCCTACGTTCTTTGACAAGCCGGTCTCAAGCGCAATGAGTGTAGCGGCACTCGCTCCACGCTTTCAACCAATCGGAGGTAAAGCGCGTCACGTGGGATTGTTGACGCGAGCCCGGCCGGCTGCAGATCAGAACTAAGCAGAACGAGTCCAGAAATCAACCGAACCGGCGAGTATCCGAAGGAAAAGTTGGTTAGATTTTATTTTTGACGCGTCAACAACTTAATAGCCGCACATTTCTCTCTAGATCGGAGGATATTTTTGTATTTTGAAAAAATTTTTGAATTTATTTTAAACTATGTTTAATCATTTGGATTTCGTGTGATACAATGTCTACAGGTAAAAGGTTGGCCAAGCGTTCCATCTTAGGAACTAGGGTGTGTGCCCCGAACAACCATGGGCTGTTTGTACCCGGTGTAATACAAGCTACGAAGACGGACGATGTCCGGTCAGTATACAGTGTCTGCCTAGACGATAAAACAATTACCGAATATGGACCAGGCGATCTGGTAGGTCCAGGATTTAAAAGCGTATTAGATGTGATTTTACAGAGAGGACAAAGGGTGTTTGTAACTCACAACGGGCGCGAAGTGAAAGGTATTATTAATGACCATAGACCAGACACAGATGAAGTCGAACTGACCATTCCTACTGCCGGACTGGTCTTGAAAAAGAGACTGGACGAGGTCCGGCTGATAGAGAGTCGAAAATCGGCGAGACTACAGGATACTGATACAGATTATTCCAGGTTGGCAGACGGGCAGCCAGAACCCAGAAGGAGAGCTTCATCCCTTAGCATCGATGTACCCTACGGACAAAGGTAATGAATTTGCACTCTTACATTTTTTTTTTTCATTGTTCAATTAATTACATACCACATTAATTTTCTTAACATAGTGTGGAGCAAATATAAATTTTCTTTTTTATCTTTATAAAAAAGAAAACATGAATATTATGTCTGTTTATCCTTCTAACTTGTGACTTAGAGGGGGAAAAAAATATTTTGCCTTTTATAGATTTCATTTTGTGTCGTTCATGTTCTTTATTTCATTTGCTTATTTATTTTTATTTGCTGCTAAAGAAAAATGTTAATTTTCATCCTTTACAAAAGTATTGCATATTTTTTTATGAACTTTCCCTGCAAATTCAGTATAAATTAAAAAGAAAAATGAAAGAAATATTGCAGGATCTATTTAGGAAAGATTTTTCAATTTGTGAGATTCTAGCATTTTTTTCCCCTGGAATATTTTAGTTTTCTCTGCAATGGAAAGTTGTAAAAAAAAAAATTCCTATTTAATGAAATATTTTTTTCTTTCTTTTTTTTTATTTAAACTTTTATTTTTTACGCGTGCATACCCCCAACCTTCTAACCTTTTAAATTATTATTATTATCTTATCGCTATGGTTACCTATAACGCTTTAAATTATATCTTCCTTCTTGCTAATATTAAATAATTTCTTTTAGTTATTTTGACTGGATAGTTATTTGAAATGTATACTATTTTACTGCGTTTATTATAATAGACAAAAAAAAAACTTTTTAGATTTACTTTTCCACTTAACTTTTCTTTGAAAAATACTACTATATTTAAATTTTATTTATTTATTTTTTTGGCTTACAATGATATATATTCGTAATTTTAAATATTTAACAATTAATATGTCTCTAAATGGTTGGCATTCTTCGAAAATTCACAAAATAATTTATTTTTGACTGTAACTTTGCCGGTCGGAGCGATTTCGTAAAAAATCTTCCTGTTTTTATCCACCACTTCCTGTGTTACGTTAACTTTGCACTCTATCCGGCTTTTTCGAATTGTGTGTAAAAATAATACATGTAATTTCTCGGCAGTGTAGGTGCAGAAACAATATGAATCATTTCGGGGAATTTCTCAATTGTAACCTGTTTCTGCATTCCCTTGGAGGTAGTAAGCGCCACCGTATTCGAATTACAAAACCATCTATTTTTAAGAGTTTTATTTTAAAAATAACGTTTGCGAGCGCTCCTCTCCTCCATGTTTGTTTCCACCGGCGAATTGACAAGCTCCTCCAATCTAGGTCAGAGCTGTCAGCCAGAATATCGCTCCGCGGCCCTGGCAACAGCACCAAGATTTGCAGTTTGCGCCCTCTCGCTTTGGATTTTATAATTAATTGATTATAAATTAATCATTATAGATTCATTTATTTAAGCTGCGGCTAGGCTTTTAATTTCTTTTTCTTTCTCATATGCACTTACACTTCAAATGGAAACTGTTTTAAATTGTTACTTTTTAATTTCTTTTTACTTTTTCTTCGCGAATTATCAGCTGATTTTTTTTCTCGCTTCAGTGAAACTTTGCTTGGTATAAATATGAAACCTGCAATAAAAATGCATAATAGCATTATAGATTTATTTATTAAATCTTAACGTTTCATCTTTCTTAGTCATATGCAATTACACTTAAAGTAAGAATATAAATTTAATACAATATTTTTTAATTTTTACAATCATTTTTTCCCCCTCGTGAATAGTACATTTTTTTAAAAAAAAAAGTAGCTCTTTTAACAGTAAATATAAAATGTATAATAATAATCATACACTATTTACCCCTTGTGGAGAAATATTTTTGAGATTATTTCCATTGCGATATTGCAAATATTTAATTATATTATGGATGTACGGATATTATGGTTGTTAATATTATATACTCTAATAATTTATGATCAATTAATTATAAAATCAATTGATTATGAATTCATTATTATAGATTTCTTTATTAAACTGCAGTCGGTCTTTTAATTTTTAATTTATTTATTTCTCATATGAATTTACAGATGAAATGAAACTTTTGAAAAAGTTTTTTTAATGACCTATCGCCCCCCCCCCCCCCAAACACACACACACCTTGTTAAATTTTATGATTATTTTCGCTATGAAGTATTAACTGTTTTTTTTTTTTTTTTTCCCCATAAATAGAGCTTTTTTTTTACTATAAATATAAAATGTTCACTAATAATATTTTTATAACTTTTTCTCTATGTGGGGAAAAAAAGAAAGAAACCAGATTACTGCAATATTATTACAAAATAACTTCATTATTACGCTATTACTAAGAAAGATTTCAGATGTGTTTCATTATTTAAAAATAAAAATGCAAGAAAAATATCCAAAGAAACAAATAATTTTAAAGTTTTTTTCCCTTCCCTAGAGAAATATTTCAAACTCTTTCGAATAGTTACAAGAATTACATCACATATTCTTTATTATTTAAACACATTGTTCACTGATAAAAATAAAAATAAATAAAACTCAAGTTTTTTTTCTTTTTTCCTAAATGGACGAGGATAAAATTTCTAAAAATAAAATAATAATAAAGCTAATTAACCTGATAATTATTTTTAATAAATTTAACCTAATAAAGCAATACATTCTTGAAAGTTTATACTTTTACATCTTCAATAAAAAGGAGTAAATATTCATTTATTTATTTATTTTCAGTTTCTCCATAAGACTTTATTAAATAAGAAAATAAACAACGTATTAAGACAAATTTCTCTATACTTATACTTTAAGGATTTATTTTTCCAAAACAATATCGTGGAAAATTAACATTTTATCTTGTACAAAAGTATTATAAATAATAGTCGTAAAATATTAAAATAATAATTAGGAAACCTAACACAAAATATCTCAAAGTTTATATATTTAAAAATTCTGAACTACATTTAAAATACAAATTTATTTATTTATTTCGAGTTTCAATAGAAATTTATTAAATTAAAAAGCTATCAGTTAACAATGTGTCAAGATTGGTTACAGTGTATGGCTTATTTTTCAGATACGGTATGACATAATATTATTCTATTTTTTATTTATTTATATTCAATAAAATGTCGATTTTTTTAAATTATTTTTTTTTTAAATTCTTTAAATTTTTTGGTATTGCAAATGCTCTAGAAACTCGATAGATTAGTTACAGTGTACTAATTGTTTCAGAGTATGGCTTATTTTTCAGAAAAGAAAAAAACTTTCTATTTTTCATTTATTTGTATTCCTTAAAATGTCAATTGTTATTATTATTATTTTTTTTTTTTTTTAATTCTTTAAATTTTTTGGGATTGCAAATGTTCAATCTGGAACGCGATCAATCGTATGTTAATCCACACAGCAGTGCATATGTGACTCCAAAACTAATCAGCTGTGTCAGTAAGGTAATTAACGAAAGTATTAACATTTTTGGCACACATTTACCGGTTTCAAAGACGGTCTCTTTACCGGCACATAACGTGAACAAGGTGGAATTGTGCAACGTCGCTCTGGCCCAGTTCTAAACAAGGTCAACATGCATACCATGCTTTAAAATCACCGGTGTCCCCAAATCATGTGGGGGGAAATAACAAGAACAAAATGAATTAAAATGTCTGACATAAGGGCTATTCAGAAAGAACGTAACCGGTTTAAGCGACTATTGGTTAACTAGGCATTGCTGAAAACGTCTTCCGCAATTTTAATATTTATAGCATTGAGGGATTTGCGAAAACGAGTCGTGAATATATATATTTTTTTTCTTTTCTGAACTTCATAGTGATAATATTTTAATTTGCGAAATAATAGATTTGAAAAAAACATAAGGTTCTTTTTCTGTGAAATTTTTTATTGATTTGGGTTAGAAATTGTACAGCTTTGGGTATATAGAATAAGCAACACGTTTCGAAGCAATGCATTCTCCTTCTTCAGACTCAAGTGCGTGCAACCCTTGAGATGGAATATTAATGAAGCCATCGCTAACACTTTATAGTATTTATCTCTTTTAGTGAACTAGAGAAACGAATCGAGAATTTATTTATTTTTTGGACTTGAAATTGATAGCGTTATAATTTGGTATCTTCTAGTAATAGTGCTGGAAAAACAAGTCTCTAATTGAATAAGAAGCTAGAATACATTGATTTAAAAACTGTACACCATTGAAGTATAGACAAAGAACACGTTTCGAAGCTGTGAGTCTTGTTTCTTCAGATTCAAATACATGCAAAGCCCAAAAGCTATAGAATATTTAAATGAATATTGGCAACATGTATGACATGCTTTTAATAAAATGTCTGACATAAGGTCTATTAAGAAAGAACAAAACCGGTTTAAGCGAATATTGGTTAACAAGGTATTGCTGAAAACGTCTTCCGGAATTTGAATGTTTATAACATTGAGAGATTTAGAAAAACGAATCGTGAATATATATTTTTTTTTTTCTTTTCTGAACTTCATAGAGATAATATTCTATTTTGCGAAATAATAAATTTGAGAAAACAGGGTTCTACTTCTATAAAAATTTTAAAGGACTTGGATTGCAATTGGAAATTGTACTGCATTGGGGTATAGAAAAAGCAACACGTTTCGAAGCAGTGCATTCTTCTTCTTCAGGTTCAAGTACGTGCAATGAATAAGCTATTGCTTACAATTTATATTTTTTTCTTTCAGTGCGCTAGAAAAACGAATCGTGAATTTATTGATTTTTCTTTCCTGGACTTGTTGAAATATAGAAAAAAAAAAAAAAAAAAAAAAAAACATGTTTCGAAGGAGTGGGTCTTGCTTCTTCAGACTCAAATACATGCAAAGCAAAGAATCTAACCGGTTTAAGCGAATATTGGTTAACAAGGCATTGCTGAAAACGTCTTCCGCAATTTTAAATATATATATATATATATATTCTTTTCTGGAGTTCTTAGTGGTAATGTTTTAATTTACCGAATAATAGAATTGACAAAACAAAGTTAGCTAATTTAAATGACTTGGGTTAGAAATTGTACAACATTTGGGTGTAGAAAAGTAACACGTTTCGAAGCAATACACTCTTCTTCTTCAGGCTCAAGTATGTGCACCCCTAAGATGGGAATATTAATGAAAAAGCTATTGTTGACAAGTTATATTTATCTCTTCCAGTGAACTAGACAAACGAATCGTGATTTTTTTTTCTTTTCTGAGCTTGAAACTGTTCTCTAATTTGTCATCATTCTAGCATTAGCACTGAGAAAACAAGTTCAATAACAAACTAGAATATATTAATTTAGAAACTGTACTCTACTAAATTATAGGAAAAAACAGCACGTTTCGAAGCAATGAGTCTTGTTTCTTCAGATTCAAATACATGCAAGGTCCAGAAGCTATAGAATATTTAAATGAATACTGGCAACATGCATTCCATGCTTTAAATTTACCAGTGTCCTCCAATCATGTAAGGGAAAATAACAAGAACGAAATGAATTAAGATGTCTGGCTTAGGAGCCCTTTAGTAAAAAAAAAAAAAAAAAAAAAACGGTTTCAGCGAATATTAGTTAAAAAGACATTTCTGAAAGCTTCTTCTCCAATTTTAACATTTCTAACATTCAGAGATTTACAAAAATGAGTTGTGACTCTTTCTCTCTCTCTCTCTCTCTCTCTATCTCTCTCTTTTCTGTACTTCTTAGTGATAATGTTCTAATTTACCAAATAATAGAACTAAGAAAACAAGGTTCTAATGTTATAAAAATTTTTAAATGACTTGAGGTTTATTGTACAACGTTGAAGGTATAGAAAAAAGCTACACGTTTCGAAGCAATACATTCTTCTTTTTCAGGCTCAAATAAGTGCAACCTTTACATTCTTATAGAATGTTAAATTTCATTATTTTCAGAGCTTGCTAGTGATAGCAGAAGTGCAGCATTTTCATTTGGTGCATGAGGCAAAACACCTTATTACACCGTCGGCGCACCAAACAATAACAACTGACGACTTCGATTAAATCTGCCCGTGCCTACTCTTAATTGATGGCGCCTGGTGCGGGGGCACCGTTCGCTCCACCTTTTTGCGTCTCTGAGTGATAGTGTTCTAGTTTAATACCCAAGATTTTAGTAACTGAGCTAAGAAAACAAGGGTAAAAAGCTCTAATTCTATAAGAAACTTAACCCTTAAAAATCGCTTCAGTATTTATAAAGAGAATCAAAAAGTATCTATTTTTATTTATTGCAGAAATTGATTAATTATAAAATTTCTAAAAAAATATGCAATTAGTTGAATGCTTGAGGCGGAAAAAAATGATGCTATAGAACAAATTCACATTTGCCAAAAAGCCATCATGCGGGAATTTTGCACCTTAATGTTTGTTATACACTCTACATTGTTAGCAAATTTAATACCCAAGATTTTAGTAACTGAGCTAAGAAAACAAGGGTAAAAAGCTCTAATTCTATAACAAACTTAACCCCTTAAAAACCGCTTATTATTTATAAAAACAATCAAAAAGTGTCTATTTTTATTTATTGCAGAAATTGAATAATTATAAGATTTCTATAAAAAATATACAATTAGTTATATGTTTGAGGCGAAAAAAACAAAACAAAACAAAAAAAAAAAAAAAAAAAAAAAAAAAAAAAAACAGATGTTATAGAACAAATTCACATTTGCCGAAAAGCCGTCATGCGGGAATTTTGCACCTTAATGTTTGTTATACACCCTACATTGTTAGCTAATTTAATACCCAAGATTTTAGTAACTGAGCTAAGAAAACAAGGGTAAAAAGCTCTAAGTCTATAAGAAACTTAACCCCTTGAAAATCGCTTAGTATTTATAAAAACAATCAAAAGTATCTATTTTTATTTATTGCAGAAAATGAGTAATTATAAGATTTCTATAAAAAATATGCAATTAGTTGTATGCTTGAGGCGGAAAAATGAAAAAAAATAGATGTTATAGAACAAATTCACATTTTCCGAAAAGCCATCATGCGGGAATTTTGCACCTTAATGTTTGTTTTACATCCTACATTGTTAGCTAATTTAATACCCAAGATTTTAGTAACTGAGCTAAGAAAACAAGGGTAAAAAGCTCTAATATAAGAAACTTAACCCCTTAAAAATCGCTTAGTATTTATAAAAACAATCAAAAAGTGCCTATTTTTATTTATTGCAGAAATTGAGTAATTATAAGATTTCTATAAAAAATATGCAATTAGTTGTATGCTTGAGGCGAAAAAATTTTAAAAACAGCGTTATAGAACAAATTCAGATTTGCCGAAAAGCTATCATGCGGTAATTTTGCTCCTTAATGTTTGTTTTACACCTTACAAATTAATACGAATAAGATCCTTATTTTTAAAATTTTTATTACTTTACAAATGTTTACAAATAATACTTAAAATAATATACTATAGATAAAATGTTGCCTATCAATTAAAATCTAATTATCGCCAGAAACGCTTGATACATCAAAATCCATAATTTACTCAAACATAGATCGTACAAACCAAACACGAGCGATCGAATAAAAATTTGATCGTTTCATGTGGAAATGACAGTTAATTTTTTCTGGTTTCAGAAGTTTTTTCTGGTTTTAAATCTTCCGCCCGGCAATATCGCGGGCGCGAGAAATGGACAACGATACCTCTGTCCCTCATATTGACGGGAGCGAGAATTAAAGGGTTAAATAGAAGGGTTTAGAAAATAACGCGAAAAAGATATTCATTTCCGACCCGCCCCAAACTGCGAGTCGGGACTGGTTCGGGTTGGGTTAAATTGAGTTACCCAACAAAATGCAGGACTTTAATATGGCGTAATCCTGTGACCTACTGTAGAAACCTATTAAAACAAATATCTAAAAATAAGATTAACATTCTAAGGTTAATTTCAATCTTTTATTTCCTTTAATTTATTGATTATTATTCTGAGTGTGTGCTTCTTTTAGAGCGTGGCGATGGAAATTTAAAATTTGCATATCTTTCAAGGAAATGCTATAATTTACATTATTCATTTTCGACCCGCCCCAAACTGCGAGTCGGGACGGGTCCGGGTTTGTTTAAAATCAAGTTACCCGACCCGATGCATCTTTCTAATATGGCGTAACCTTGTGACCTACTGTAGCAAACTAATAAGAAAAATATCTAAAAATAAGTGTAACATTCCACAGTTGATTTTCATCTTTTATTTCCTTTAATTTATTAATTATTATTCTGAGAGCGTACTTCTTTTAGAAAGTGGCGACTGAAAGTTTAGAGATTGAAATTTAAATTTCGCATATCTTTCAAGGAAATTTTCACTATCATTTAGCAATACAGAAGCTCAGCTTGTCCTCTAGCAGAAAAAGAAATGAAAAAAAAAATGATGACATCTCATTAATATTTTAACATCGCTCTTCAATTTTCACCACTTTAAACTGGTTTTGCATATCAAATCAATTTTATAGGAAACGAATCGTACCTTATTTAACTTAAACCGTTCTTGAATAGGCTCTTCTTGAATATCCCATGTTGCAGGAGTTGTTTTCCTTGAACTAGTTATGGGGGTTTTCGCTTACACGCGATGGCTTAATTAATTGCTTTTTGCTAAATAGTTTGGAAGTTTTTTAAGGCCACGTTCTTTGAAGTGCATTGACTTTAAATTAAAAATTTCATCACCACTTGACCCTTAATATTAAATGCGAGAAATAGGAAGGCCGCGTAAACATATCAAGGCAGTTTTCTGAAATTTCTTGGCGGTTGAAGGACTGCACGATTAATTAAGTTTTCAATTATCTGGATAATTTTGATATTTAAGTAATACTAATTAATTTAATTAATTGAATAATATGTGTGTAATTAGTTAATGTATACATTTTAATTAGACACCGGTAAAGTTTTAGATATATTGCGTTGTTCAATTCGCAATTCTTTTGAATAAGTATTCGAATTTTCGTAGTAAATGCTAAGAAAAGGCTGAAAACTGCATAAACCCGTATCGGACCATGCTGGATAGAACCCGAGTGTTGCAGCTCTAAGTTCTTTCTATTTTTAGCTGAAGAATTTTCAATTACACAATAACTTAATTTCATTTTGCTAAATAACGTGCAAGTTTTAATAAGACTGCGGTTTTTTGGGGGTTTTTTTTAAAAGAATGTATTGATATTAAATTAAAAATTTCATCTCTACATGACCCTTAATATGATGTGCAAGAGTTAGAAAGGTCCCATACAATATCAAGGTAGTTTTTAAAATCTTCTGCAGGTTAAATGACTGCGATAAAACAATTAATTTTCAATTACCTAAATAATCTTAAAATAATAATTAAATAACGCCAATTAATTCAATTACCTGAATAATATGCAGTTGAATATTGAGTTTTAAAAAATATTGAGGAAGAAGTGAAATTTTTAATTGGACACCAGAATATTTTTGGTCATATTGCCTTTAGAAACACTGTAAAACATTTATGTAATTCCATTATGTTACTCCATAAAATTGATGGCAGCTTTTCTGCCTCTAGTTTATTGAGTAATTTAACAGATGTTACTGGTGTTACGTTACATCACTGTGTAATATTACACCAGTCATATCAGTTTAAATTACAGTAAAACCTCCCTAAAGCGACCACGTTCCGTTCCAATAAAAAATGGTCTCTCCGAGAGGTGGTCTCTTCATGGAGGTCAAGTTTAAATCTAGATTTTAATTGTTGTAAAAAGGTAACAATTAATGTTACTAAAATTTATTTTTCACATTAGGAAAAAATGTAAAAATTTAAGTATCAAAACAAAAATTAATTACATAAGTTAATTACTGCAGAGTTTAAAAAATCAATACATTGACCTTTGCTTTGATTTTACGGTTTTATCTTTTATAATTATTATTTTCAAGTCTTTTCGAAGTTCAGTAAATAAATGCATTTTTTTTTTTTTTTTTGACGAGAATAAATAATGGCTATTTCATTAATTTATCTATTTCTTTGAGAGTTTCCCGATAGAACAGGGGAATTTATTGACCGTGATCCTTAATTAATCAGAATTAACCTTCCGTAATCAGAGTTAAATTCATTGCCTAAAAGGCACAAAGGGGTTTAAACACTTAAAAGTTACCGGAATAAAAAAAAATATCTAAGTTTAGTTTAGAAGTTTGATGAATAATGCGCTCTCCGGAGTTACTTTTCTAATAAAACAATTCTTCAAGCAACCAGGAAAAAACGAAATTTGTTTCATTTTCTTCAAAGAAATGGGTCGCTCTTGGAGGGAGTTCAACTGGGGTGGTCTCTGAATAGAGGTAAAATTAGTATTGAGCCTATGGGAATAAATTTCGTTCTATGAAAAAAATTGTTGTTCAGGGAGGTGGTCGCACAGGGAGGTTTCACCGTATACCATTATGTAAGTTAAATTACTCCATAAAATTGGAGGCAGCATGTTGCCACCAAACGTTACATAATTTTTTTACAGTGAAAGAATGCCAGTGAGGAAGAATTTTAAATGGGAAAGACGATTAATAAAACCATTAACAGGACAGTTAATTAATCCTCTAAAAGAAATTAATTAAGTCATTGTGTAAGAGAAAAAGTCTATTATAAAAAGTTAGAAAAGTTAAAGTTAGAAATGCGAATAATCAGAGCCACAATACGTGGGTTCTATCCAACACGATTCACTAAAGATATTGTTTTCACTATTTTTCAAGTACGAATGTGAAAATACTCTTGCTTCGAAAATACTAAAAACAATACTTTTATTGTATCGTGTTGGATAGAGCCCACGCATTGTAGCTCAGGGTTATTCGTATTTCTAACATTTTATAGAAGGCTTTTCCCTTACATGATGGCTTAATTTAATTGCTTTTTAGGTGCGTTCATAATTATATAAATACGTAGCACCTATAGTCGTCTGTCCGCATATAACAGCGCGAAAACTATCCAAACGATTCGTTTGAAATTTAATATTTATAATCGTTGCAGAATTTTGTGGAGTCATTTCAAATTTCATAAAAATCTAATCAAAACTTAAAACGATATTAATAAAAGTTTTCTTCATTCTATTAAATCCTATCATACGTAATTAATTCAGTGATATCCCACGATAGGTAATGATTCTAGGTTACCATGGTGATAACGTCCTATTAAAGTGTAGTCCTATTATTTCCGTATTACTTAAATTAATATATAGAATAATCGTAATAAATTTTGTATTCAAGCATTTTTGCATAAGAATGCAACAGCTATTGCACCAAGATCTAAATATTTATAGGTAAAACTAGTTATAGTACGAACGCACCACATTTGACACGTTTCACGTATACAATTTCTGACTTGTTTCTAAGTTGTTTGGAAAGTTTTATGTGGCCACGTTATTTGTAGAGATTTACACAAAATTAAAAATTTCAACATCATTTGACTTTAGTACTACGCACGAGAGTTAAGAAGACTAAGTAAACATATCAAGATAATTTAATAAGGATTGTGATTAAGTAATTTTTAGCTATCTCCCCTAGTAATGTGTAATTACTAACTAGAAAAGGTGGGGGGGGGGGGTGAGTAATTTTGTGATTCAACGTAAGGAGATGACTCGACTTTTAAAGCTTCAAAATTTTCGAAATTTTCATTTTTTAAGATGTTAAACTCCTGTCTTTTCTGACCATTTTGATATAATTATTTACTTGAAATTCCCATTAGAAAATAAGTTATGGCTTTTAGAATTATACCGCTCGATAGCTGAAGCGGCGTTTCCGAAACTTTGAAGTCATCTTTCTTCAAATGACGTTTTTGGACATAACGCGCAGGATATCTCAAAAACTTCTGAATATTTTTTCATAAAATTTTCAAAACACATGTTTCATGTTAATCTGTATAAACTGAACCTAAAATGTCCTTTTTATTGTTCAAAAACATATATTTCTTAGGTGATTATACTGTTAAAATTTTCAAAATTTTGTATCAGCTAAATAAAACTTTGTATTAAAAATATAAAAATGCTTTAAAATCAAATTTATTTAGGTTCAATGTGATTATTATAATCTGAAGTATAAGTAGGCACCAAAATTTTCTTTTATTTTGTAATCCTGCGCGTAAGCTGTTATACCAATTTTCTGATCATCAAATGTCTGACAGTTTGGAGCCCCCTGTAAGTACTAATTCTACATCTTGTAATTTTTTAAATACTTGAAATGAAAGAACAAATTAATATCTTTCATCTCAATAAAAATTGTATTTCAAAATCATATACATTTTAAGATGTTAAATGCTGAAAATGGTATTTTTTTTTTTTTTCATTTTTTGCAATTTTAAGAGTCCTGAGACCCCTTAAAACTACGAACTTCAGGTTACCAAATAAAAAATGCATCATAAGATCGTTTTCGTTATCAAGTAGTTTTTGGAAGCTATATCAAAGTTCTTTCATTTGCAATGCAATAATTTCGTAATTTATATTCAAAATCAAATTTCTTTTCCTCACTAACTAAAACACTAATATTTTCTAAAATTGTATTTTCCGGACAGCGTTTACATAATAACATCAAAATTATGTTAGGTCAAATGCTATTTGTGCTGCACATAAAAAAAAGAAAGCTATACAGATAAAAGAAAAAAAAAACCTGCAAAAATACTTATAGAAAAGACGTCAGGTTAGTAGATAATGAAAACATTACCGTTATCGTTATCTAATAGTTTTTAAAAGCTGTATCAAAGTTCTTTCATTTAAAATGCAATAATTTCGTAATTTATTTGCAAAATCAAATTTCTCTTCTGCACACTAACTATTACACTAATATTTTGTAAAATTGATATTTGCAGATCAGCGTTTGCATAATAACACCAAAATTATGTTAGGTCAAATTCTATTTGTAGATATCTGCCGCAACTCAAACAAAAAGAAAGATATATAGATAACAGAAAAAAGATCTGACAAAAAAATTAGTTTCTCGCCGAATTACAACATCGTAAATTTAAAAAAAACTGCGAAAGTACTAATAGAAAATACGTCAGGTTAGTAGATAATAAAAACATCATAAGACCGTTATCGTTATCTGGATTTTAGTCAACTACAAATAAAACTAAAATAGTTTTATCTCTTTCATTTCATGATTTTGATAGCTAAAATAGATAATAATAAAAATTATCTTATCTAAAATTCCAGTATTTTCACATAACTGTTGCATAACTTTTTTTTTAAAGTTTCGATCGATTGAGTAAGATTAGTTTTTAATGACTTATATAGTAATGTTTTAAAATAGATTTTGTGAAAGTACTATATAAAAATCATTGCATAGCCGCTCAACCAATCGAAAAGAAATTTTAGATATATTTATTTGAAGGTATGCGCTCCAGATCGTGATGATTTAAAACAATAGAGCTCTCACGGTTACGGTTACAGTGAAAATTTGCGAAATTTTCAAATAGCAACACCCATTTTTTTTCTTTCATGCGCAAATTCATCAGCGCATTGAAAAACCATAAATGGCGTTGGAATGATACACGCACGTTGAAAATTGCCCGCGTAAAACACTTGCAAAAAAGACCACTGCGAGAAACGAAGGAGTGGCTACAAGACATGTTTTTCAGTAGCCGATTTTTTTTTTTTTTTTTTTTTTTTTGTGAACTGAGTAATGTTGTGAGATTTGTTTTAAAATGCGTTTTTGAGTTGTGTATGTGGACACATAGTGAAAATAAAAATGTAATCATTTGTTTTAGTGTGCTGAATATTAATTTACATAGGAACTGATTAGGATTGAGTGCAACGCTATTACACCGGCAGTTTTAGTCATACGTGTATCGTTCGAACGCCATTTTTGGTTTTTCAATGCGCTGATGAATTTGCACAGAAAAAAAAGGGTTTTGCCATTCGAAAATTTCGAAATTTTTTTCACTGTAACCGTAATCGTGAGAGCCCTATTGTTTTAAATCATCACGATCTTGAGCGCATACCTTGAAATAACTAAATATGAAATTTCCTTTCAGTTGGTTGAGCGGTTAGATCGCTAGGGGTACATATATCGGGGAAGTTTTTTTTATGACCACTCTGTATATATATATATATATATATATATATATATATATATACTATGAATTAAGCTTGCATAGCTCCTCTAACGAATCTGTAAGCCATTCAAAGTTTCATGGTTTTAGCATTTTTCTTTTCCTATTGTCTTTAAAATTTTATTTTTATATTTGTGGTTTCCTTTTTATTATGTATATATGTATTCAATATTTTATAAAGCTACTAGAATTGCTAAATCATTCGAAAATTTTAATGCTTAGAAATAAAAATGGGAATTTTGAGGAATAAAATAAGGAAATAATGGAAAATTGGAAATTTTGGTTGAAAGATATTGTTTTACTTATTGCAAAATTCATTTTTAGAATACTATAAGAAAAATTTTGAGCAATCAATCCGGGAAAAGCCGCGCATATCCAATATGCATATGATTTTATTTTGCCATCAATGTTTACAAAAAAAAAAAAAAAAAAAAATGGTCATATTGTTTAATCACATACAACTGTTACAAATTTTGCAATAAAATAAGCTGAATATTCGAAAATAGGCGTGCGAAAATAGGAAATATAAACACCAGGGTATGTCTTAAACTGTGCCATTGTTCTCAGGTTAAAATTCTATTAAAAAATTCTCTAAAATTGTTTTTCGTCTTTTAAAAAACTTATAAGAAAAGTTTTTTTTTATTAAAAACCTTTATACTATTTTTTTTTTCTTTTCTTTTATAACTTGTCCTTTGAGAGAAGGAGAAAGCTAGTTGCTTCTAACGAAAATCTGCATATGCTGCATTCATAAAAGAAGTTATACGTTTATTTTCACAAGAAATACATTCTGAAGAAAACTCATTATTTTGGTTTTAAAAGCTCAATTACTCTTTTAAAATACGAAGCAGTATTTTTCGTAAATATAGTTAATAATTTCTAAATTTAGTTCAATAATAATAATAATAATAAGTATGAGGTATATTATGCCGTTCAAATAACAACAACTGTCTTTAAGATTATTAAAAATCTTTTACTTTTCAAAAAATTAAAATTCTCACCAACATGTTAACTAGTGGCACCGCCAGAATCCTCATCTGGCAAGGGTGTTGGGCAATTGTTACTCATAAAATGAGCAATTTCTTTGTGTTACATGTCCATAAAGTAGTGTTAAGGCTGTTCTTAACTGCTCTGCTCAACAAGCGCAAAACGTTTTCACATATTTACAAATTCATTTTTTAACGGAAAGATATAAAATTGGAAAGCCTGGCCAGGGAAGCGATTTGGAATTGAACTGTTTTTTCCATTTTTTGATACATCAATTACCCATTGAGTTATAAGCGAATTCGATCACGTGACAAACACGTTTTTCGCCCGCTCTTGAGTGCTCTTTCTCCCCTCGCGGGGAAATTCGGTTCAAAACGCCCACTTTGGCTCTATTTTCTGAAAGATGTATTGCGTTTGCAGAAAAAAAAAAAGGAAAAAACAGCTCAATTACATAGTTTCTGAACAACAACACCAGCTAGTTTCATGCATTTTCGAACAAAAATAAATTAAAACTTATGTCAGAAAGTTGCCCTTTTGGATTTGAGAACACCCTTAAAGGTTTCATAAAAGAGCATCCCCTTCAACCTTCAAAGAGAAAAAAGGAAGAGAGAAAGAGCAGTAGTAATAATATACGTACTACTTAGCTGCTACTGCTCCTAACTTTTACTTACATAAATTTTGTGTTGAAATTCAGGCTCTTATTATGAAGCCTTGAAACAGTTGAATGGTAAAAAATTTATACCTCTTCTTTGCTTTGTTTTTTACACGTGAAAGTTCATCTTAATATAAGGTATTTTTTTTTTTTTTTAATATATGTATTTTAAAATTAAGGATCGACAGAAACCAGAACCAAATTTCGATAATCTTCCTATCTTCGGCCAAAAACGAAAACAAAAATGTCCAAAAAATTTTTTAAATGATTAATAAAGACATAAATATACGTAATTATTAATTAATTATGCGTGTATAGAAGCACATTTCTAACAAACAAACACACATATATATGCTTGTGTGTGTATAAATTTCAAACAAAAACAAAACATAAATAGCCCTCCAGCCTCCCTAAGAAAGTTTTGAAGTGGCAACCCTGTTTGAAATTTTTATCTGCGTGGCCCAAGTTGGCTCTCTGTGCTTCTGACAAAAACTTTTAAATTTCATATAAATCTATCAACAACGCAAGATGACTTTCCATTATACGAATTTCATCTAATTAAAAATTCTTTTAGGTATGCATCCCTCGATTAATCCTTTATAGGGATTTTTGTAAATGATCATCTGTTACAGTGGAACCCGGTTAAGACGCTCACGGTTAATACGCGATCCCGCTTAATACGCGGATTCTTTCCGATCCCTTGAACATCGCCTATAAGGCTAATGCAAAAATATCACGTTTAATACACGAACGGTTAATACGCGATCCCGCTTAATACGCCAGAGATTTCAAGTCCTTTAAGGCAAAAAATCACGCTTAAGACGCGAATTCATTGTTCAAGTTGCGAATTCCTTGTCTCTTTTCCAGTATTGCCAACTTATCGGATTTTTTATATTTAAATAAAACACAGTCTCTCCAGATAATAATATTTACTTTATTTAATAACAGATTAATTAAGCCGAACATTACTAATCGGAAATAGTGGTAGTTATTTGAATTTTAAAAAGTCCGCTAAATTAGCCCACTGCAATTCTTTGACCCCGCGTCCTAACAGTCTGTGTTTCTCGCTTCGTGTATGTTTTTACTGTAAAGAGCGAAAGACGAATTCAGGATACTCAGATATGTCATAAAATTACGATTATGGATGATTATACCTATTGTTAGTGAGGTTTTAAATGTAAGTTATATACCTACTATGTTTTAAAATGCATATATATAGGCAAAAAATGAAACTCGTAAATATGAAATAAATACGACTGCGGTTGTTTAATTTTTTTATGTTTTCTTTCCTTTTTTGTATGTTAACAATATTTTTTACAAAAAGTTTAATAAGGATAGATTTGTCTTATACTGAAAAGGATAGATTATAATGGTACTCATTATCATAAGTATTAAATATGATTTTAACAACTGGATTGTGCTTCAAAACTTAAAAAATTTTTATATCTCTTAAAAAAATTAGTTTAGCTGGAAATTAATTTTTTTATTTTTGCTTGTAACGTGATAATCTACAACAAAGCCGTTTAAATTCATTTTTTATTTTTAGTTATTATTACAATCATTCCTAAAAAGATAATAATGGGTTAAAAGTTTAATACAATTAAATTCCAATCTAAATATACCTAAAAGATACAATTTTCTACCGTAAACATCTAACCGAAAGCTCTAAAGTTCCTTTAGATTTAGACGATTAGATGTGTAAATAGACGCACAGTTTCTGCAACATTATACAAATCACGTTTAATACGCGATCCCGCTTAATACGCGACTTTTGTCCGCTCCCTTGAAACGCGTCTTAACCGGGTTCGACTGTATTTTAGGACTTTCTCAGAAAGCATTCGAAATACTTCTGCGGTTTCAAGCTAAAAATTTTCTGTTACTGTTAAGTCTGCAGCTATTAATGAGCACGTAAAAAGCATCTTCAAAGTTTAGTCATGCATTGCTTGCTTTATAATTTGCACTCACGTCTTGAGTCAGTCATGATTGATAGTTATAAACAGTGAAGTTCATAGCAATAAATAAAGAGTGTCTCATTTGAGCCGATACAGGCTCAAATCAATGAGTAATGTTGAAAATTTCCGAAGGAAGAAAGGAGATTTTCGGAATACAGATAGTTTCTGTCCGGCCGAATTTTTCGCACCATTTTCGGCGAAACTTAGATTTTGGGCCGAAAACAAAAACGAAGCCGAATTTTCCGTTGATCTCTAATTATTACACTGAATTTACAATGGAAAATCCATTTCCATTATTTATACAGCTATGGTTATTGTTACAGATGTAAAAAACAGATACAGAATTCTTAGATTCCTGTTATAACTCAATGCATCGAGGAATATGCTGTTGCAACGTTTTTCAAGAACAAAGTTTTGCAATGCAGATACGCTGTGTAAAGCCTTGACTCTTAAACAGTAAAATTAGAGCTTCGCAGAATTATATTTTTGAAACAATAACGCATACAGAAGATTCGTGTTTTTACGAACTTCATTCAGACTAACTTTTTGGAACAATACAGCAGGATTCTACAAAGTGAATATTGTTGTATACAGTGAACATCTATTTGTGCGAAATGTTTCTGTAGTTGTAATGACGTCGTAAAAAAACAAAAAAAAAAATTGAGTATATGTATTTAAATCCTTGAAATAATGTGCAATGAATGTTTCCTATCAGAGCTCACAAGACCTTCATGAAACGTAGTTTGATCATTATCAGAATATAGAGTTGTAGTAAATATTTTTGATTTGGAAAATAATTGTATTCACAGCAACGATGGTCATTTTTTATAAAATTTAAAAGTTAAAACGGTTATTAGTGTGATATATAAATAAAATTATTTTTTAATATTTTGGAAATTGAGTTTAAACAAGTCAATAATTCAACCATGTAGTCACCGGCCATCGAGTATTTTGTGATTTGGAACCAATTTTAATTATTATGACTATAAACAATTCCCGTCAGCCAATCCACACGATCCGATGACCTTGTATACATATGCTGTAACACATAATTTAAATATACAACATAGAATATAAATTCTTATAGCTTCTTACAATACAGAATATAATTTTACAAGTAAGATGTGATTAAAATTTTTAATTATCTAGAAGTATAATTTACGTGCTATAAATGGCCTTCTTTCGTTAACCAATTTATGCACCGACTTTACTTTTAAGTACCATTAACCCCTTCAGGGGCGGTGAGATATACAGTAAAACCTCCTTAAAGCGACCACGTTCCCTTGCAATAAAAACTGGAGAGGAGGTATCTTAATGGAGGCCATGTTAAAATCAAGATATTAATTGTTGAAAAAAAGGTAACATATTAATGTTACTAAAATTTATTTTTCACATTAGGAAAAAATATGAAAATTTAAGTATCAAAACAAAAGTTAATTACATAATTTAATTACTGCAGAGTTAAAAAAATGAGTACACTGACGCTTGCTTTGATTTTACGGTTTTATCTTTTATAACTTTTATTTCCAAGCCTATCGAAGTTCAGTAAATAAATGCATTTTTTTTTTTTTTTTTTTTTTTTTTTTTTTTTGGACGGAAACAAATAATGGCGGTTTCATGAATTTATCTGTTTCTTTGAGAGTTTCCTGACAGAATATAGGCAGGGAAGTTTATTGAACGTCATTCTTAAATTGTCATCAGAGTTAAATTATTTGCCTAAAAAGGTACAAAGGGGTTTTACACTTAAATGTTACCGGTATATATATATATATGTATATAAAAAAAATCTAAACTTAGTTTAGAAGTTTAATGAATAATGCGCTCTTCGGAATATTTTTCTAGTAAAACCTTCTTCAAGAAAACAGGTAAAAATGGAATTTGTTTCATTTTCTACAAAGATATGGGTCGCTCAGGGGAGTTCAATTGGGATCGTCTCTGAATGGAAAGAAAATTAGTATTGAGCCTAAGGGAATAAATTTCGTTCAGTGAAAAAATGGTCGTTCAGGGAGGTGGTCGCACATGGAGGTTTCACTGTATTATATCCCACCTGATTTTAATCATGATTCGCACCAGAAACTTTTAATTAAATTTTACTTTTTTAACTTTGATGGAAAAATGCTTAAAAATTATCTTTTCCTTTTTTTGAACTAATTTTTTTTTTTTTTCGTAAATTCCGATGTGAATTCACCATTACAGAAACAAAATTGTTTGCCCCTGAAAGGATTAAAGAAAATAATATAAAGCTATTTAATCCGTTGGTTAATAAAAGCAGATTTTATTTTTCATACAAAATAACTAGATCACACTTTAGAAAACAAAGTAAAACAGTCAGAATTAGACATTTTTTAAAGTGGCTATTTACTCAACTATTTACATAAGTGTAGATTTTCTCTTATTAAAAAAAAGTTATACGAAAACTTTGCAACTAAAAAACCTTTTCTATTTACAGATAGGATCATAATACATTTATTTGCATTGTTTTTTGTTTTTTTTTATAAAGAATTGCCAGTTTTCCAGAACAATATTTTTTGCTAATTAATCTAAAAATTCTTGTAAATACAAAAGACTACAGATTTATAAAATAAGTTTTAATGAAGAAACTTATCTAAATTTTATATGATTATTATATAAATTTCCTAATATGATTTCAAACATGAAGGGAGATAATTACTGAGGGGGAGCAATTTCTTGATTTATAATTTGGTACATAAAGGGTTAAATAGTAGAAATAGGATTTTTGAAAAACGTAAACAAGATTTTACTGAATCAAACAAAAAAATAATAAGAGTAATGTGCATTTTTCTTTCAAATATTTTAATAGGAATTATCATTGATAACTTTTGTTTACTCATTTAAAAGTACACTAATTAACCCTTTATGTACTGAATTATGAATTCATGAAAATTTTATCTTCTAAAGCATTTTTCGTGAAGCGTTTAAACTACATTAGAAGATTTACATAATCATTTAATAAATTTAAGAAGGATTTTAGAAGGATTGAAAGATTTAGAAGGATTAATTAAATTTGAATTTATAGGGATTTTGTGCAATATTTATAACCCCACTCAAATCTTTTATTTTAAACATTTTTCTTAGTATTTTGTAGAATTAGAAAAATGTACAAATATAATGTTCTTACAATAGAAATATAGAAATATTTCCGAATTAAAAAATCCCCCCCTTCCCCCTAACGCCAAGAAAGTTGAAAAGATGCAAAGACAAAAGAAATCATCCTTTTAAAAATATTTTTGTTTTGTGTAATTAATGATGCTTTTGGAATAAGATAAAGTAATCTACAACTCATTCTAAACTATATTACTACTAATCGATGTATTAAATGAATTTTATAACAAGTTATTTTAGTGGTACTAATAAGTGACGTCAGTAGATAAAAGGGTTAATATATCTTTCTACACACAGACCACTTCAAACAAGGGGGGGGGGGGAATCTTTATCTGTGTTGTCAAGTTTTTAAAAGACAGTTAATGCCTACATAAACGAAGTGTAAATAAAATCTTTAGTCACTTAGAAATTATGTCAATAGAAAAACTGTTACTTGGATAGTAAAAGAAATAAATGAAACTTTAAAAAGATTACGATGTGTTAGAAAAATAAATTTATTTTGTGATCAAACGATTAAAAAGAAAAGAAAAGAAAAACATTCATCTCTTTTTCTGAGCAAACTAATTCTTGCTTATCTATTTGTCTCCCCCCCCCCCCCCTTCTTTTTTGACTTAACTAAACCATTAAATAAGATTAAGGTGAAAGTGTTGCAAAAGTAAATTTATTTTTCGAACAAACTGTTAATAGAAAGAAAAAAAAAAGAAAAAAGATTTCTCTCGTTTTCGTAGCAATCTAATTTTTGTTTATCTATTTGCCTTTCTTTTTTCAGTTCTAGCTTAACTAAACCGAAACTATTTTGTCAGTTTTCGGTCGCGAACCGGTTTGATATCACGCCGCGCGACTCGCCTTTTCCCCTGAAGTTTAACCGGTATGTTGTGAAAAGTCAGCTGTTATTTCACCGGCTCGCGCATGCGCCTGTGCGCCAACAGCTGACTTCGCACCGCTACCTGGTTTCACCCATTCCGCCGCAGGGAGGAGGGTAATTCCGCTGTCAACTTCACTCTTTCGCCGGTAGTCCGGATCGCACTGTGAAAGCATGTAAACAGGGGCAAGTCAGAAATCGCATTACCGGGGAAGGTTGCGATGAAATGCTAGATTCCTTTGTTTATTTTGATGCGATTTTTGTCACAGTTGGAGACATCTGCCAGTTCAAGTTTCTTTCGTAATAAATTAAATAGAAATGTGGAAGAAATAAGATAATTAGTTGGTTCAGAGTTCAGACACAGGGTTGGCACGCTTTAAACCAAGTGGTTTTAACCAGGGCTGCAGAGTCGGAGGGGAAAAATGGACGACTCCGACTCCGGGAATTTTAACAGATCCGACTCCGACTCTTTCGCTCAAAAATGGGCCGACTCCGAGAACGCAGACTTACTTGTAAAATGGACGACTCCAACTCTTTCGCTCAAAAAAGGGTCCGACTCCGACTCCGCAGCCCTAGTTTTAACCTTAACCATGGTTTAAAACAACTGGATTTTTTTTTTTTTTTTTTTTTTTTTTTCCTGGAACAAATCTAATCTAATATTTTCTCTTTTTTTGTAATTTAAGTTTTTCAAATTACATTGATCGGCACCAAAATCCTCTTTGTAAAAATAATAGTTGATTCTTATAGATTTATCCTCCTAAATAAAAAATATGGTAATGAAATAACTGTATCACGTACCATTTTTTTTGGTAGAAGGGTTTACTTTTAAAATTAATGCATTTTATACCTTCCTAAAATATAAGTGGAAATTTTGTAAACCATAAAATGTAAATAATAATATGTAAATTACCTGTAAATAAATGTATAAATATGATTACCCGAGTTACAGCGGCATAAGGAATGAAAATATTTTAGTGGGTAGCAAATAGTAAATTCGGACATGAGGGTGGGACATAAAAAGAAAAATGCACCATACATGTATTAGTCCAGGGGAAATTTACCAAAAAAAAAGGGGGGGGGGTACCTTGCAAAAGGTCGGGTAAAAGATTTTATTTTTCTGAATTGTTCATAATGATGCCAACATGGAAAAACCAAGTTTTCTAAAAAAAAAACAACAAAATTCTGGGACCTTTTTTGGTTATTTTTAAATATCTCGAGACCCGTTGCCGTGGCATGTTTTTTTGTCAGTTACAATATTGAAGAGGATAAAATTCTCTACAACTTTCATATTTACAAGTTTTTTATACACTCAATAACAAGCGCAGTACGCCATTTCAAAAATTAGACAATTTTTTCAATTTTCTTAAAAACCGTGAAAAACGTAGTTCTGCCCGATTATTCAAATGTTTCTCACGGATTTCATCGTGTATGTCAACTTCTATATATTAGTAGCAGTAAATTACGTGTTTCAGGGCTAAAACTAGCCTTTTTTGCACCCGTGCCAAACATGGATTTTGGCGCCTCCTCCACCCCCCCCCCCCCCCTCTTTAAAAAAAAAATTTATTACGGGAATTTTAATAAATCTCTAATAGCTGGATTTTGAAAATTTTAAGTGTGTAAGCATTAAATACGTAATGCTGAACTACATAATCAGCTTTGCCAAATATTGATTCATTAAAACCTTGAGAACCGTACCGAAAGGAACCGAAATATATTCCACTTTAAACAGGTTTCTATCTTAGCAGGTATAATTGTTCATATTCTTTCTCTTGAAAAAATATATACTTTTCTTTAAAAACCGAATTCCGTATATACAGATTTCATTTTCAAAGATTTTACGGTAGTTGTCGTATTGAGGCGTTTAAAGTCATAGTTATATGAATTATAGGACTAAATTAGTTACACGAAGACATTCGCAAGGTAACATTAAACCTATGGGAGCGTTCTTGACAAATATCTCGCTCGCATTTTGTTACTTTTATTTTTTTATTTTTTTTTTTTTTCATGGGATACCTGAGATCAATATCTAATTTTTTTTAATTCTAATTCATTATCTAATGCTTTTGTACTTTTTCGGGTTTGGTTGCTTTTTTTTTTTTTTTTTTTTTTTTTTTTTTAATATATTCGGACACTTTCATTTTTGGAAAACTGTTTGGAACCCGTTCTGAAATTTAAAGTATTCTGTTTGAGCTTTAAAGCAATTAATAGATAATCTTAAAGTTTTACATATTTTTGCATGCTAAAATGATATAATCTCTTGATATATTTATTGATATAAGTGGAAAAAATTGACAATATATTTTAAAACTAATATTTTAAATATTTTTTATAAAACTAGTGATCTCAAATATTTTATTAACAGAATTTATAAATTTTACAAGACAAAAATGCATGACATTAGTAGGTGAAATAATCTGGTGTCATTTTTATTGTAGCTATTTTATAAGGTAAAAGTATTTATTTCATAAAATATATTTATCTTTTGAACCCCCCCCCCCCCCCTCCTTTTATGTGGAACTACAATTCAATGTTTGCTATCTTTAAAACAGTAAAACATTAAAACATATGTTATCAATAATTTTTAAATAAAATATACCATTGTAGTGGGGAATAAAATATGTTTTTCGCAAATTTTCATACCTAGGTGATTTTTAAAAAAAGTCCCATGTTTTACTGTCCTTTCACATTTGCACAGAAAAATAGTTAAATATCATAATTTTAATTATTGCATTTTAACTATCATGTTTTTTAATGATAATTTACAGATACATTATTATTTATAAAAAAATTTAAAAATAAGAAATATATTCTTTTGTAGTCAAAATATCATTACCTTAGGTTGTCCCAACAAGCAATTTATTAGGTAAAGATTTGACAAAGTTCTATTTAAAACAGATGGTTATAATTTTTTTATACGTTTTTATTTATTAAGATACTACTAATTAAAAAAATATATTTATTTTCATTAATTAAACTTATCTGTAATTCTTAATAATTTTTTTAAACCGTGCCCCAAGAAAGAGTGACATTGCCATGCTTCTGACAAAAAGTTCCTCCGAATTTTTTTAGAGGACAGCACATGCCTTTTTATCAAGGCAAAAGTACTCTTTAAAAGTCAACTTGTTATCAGGTTTAGGTGAATAGAGTAAATAGTTTTATAGTTTCAATAAAACAAGCAAATACTTTGAATGTTGTAGTGAGTATTCTTTTGTAAGTCATTACCGTACCCAGTTCTAATTGATAATTAAATGAACTTTTATTTCTTAATCTGCTTTCATTATATGAGAAATAGAAAATCATTGTATGGGCCAGAAGATATAATGGGTGTCATTTATGCCTGGGAAAAAATAAAAATATTTTGCTAAATTTGTCATTACCGTGTTCACTTATGTCATTATACCAAGTGCATTAAAATTTAAAAATTAGTTTTAAAATGTTAAATTAGTAATTTGGTCTCTGCTGATGCTTGTATATTAATGTTTATGAGGTAAGGTAATTATTTACAAACAATTAAAACTTTCTGATTATTTCTAAAAATTTGATTTTATTATTCCAAAACATGGACAGATTTTGAAAATGACCCACCTATTCCATTGATACCTGAAAAAATATGTATGCATTATAAAAATTATAAAATTTATTAAAATTAAGCAAGAAATATTTTTTAATTGAAACTATCGTGCCAATAAGTTACTATAGATTGAAAAATTCTTTTAAACAATGCTTTGAAAATGACCCAATGCTTTGAAGTTAACATTGTATACACTTAAAGTTACTGTCTAAATATGAAAATTGCCTCATTCATCTACACTCTGCCCTACTTTTAAAATTATATAAATTTACTGCATATAAAATGTCTGTTGAGATGAAAATAAAGACGTGAGTATGCAAATAATAGATAATTTACTGCTACCAATTTTTAGGAGTCGACATACACAATTAAATCTGCGGGGAACATTTGAATAATCGCGGCAAAACTACGTTTTCCACGGTTTTAAGAAAATTAAAAAAATTGATCAATTTTTGAAATGGCGTAACTGCGCTTACTATTGAGTGTATAAAAAAGTTGTAAATATGAAAGTTGTAGGAATTTTATCTTCTTTAATATTGTAATCGACAAAAAACATGCCACGGCAACGGGTCTCGAGATATTTAAAAATAACCAAAAAAGGTCCCAAAATTTTGTTGTTTTATGGCCACAGAAAATTTAGCCTTAAGAAATTTTGTTAGAAAATTTGGTTTTTCCATGTTGGCATCATTATAAACAATTTAGAAAAAAAAAAATCTTTTACCCGACCTTTTGCAAGGTAAAATATACATTTCCCCTGGACTATATCAACAAACCATATTTTCATACTATATTTTATCAATTTGAGATCTAAGACAGTGAAAGCACTTTTTTCAGGATTTTCAAATTAATATAATATTTCTTCACCATTTTTTATTATTATAAAACTGTTTCTCAGAAAAACGGTACGTGCTGGAGCATTTTGGATAGCATATTTAAAATTAGAAATATTAGATCTGTGCACTTTACATATTTGGTTTGCAGGGAGGAAAAATTCTAATTTTTTGCCGGTCCTCATTAGATGTTAATAATTTCTGCTTTTAACACTTTATTTTAGCAGTAAACATTAGATATAGTGGATCTAGCCATGATTGTGCGCGGAGGATAAAAATTACTAGTATGTGTTGGTGAACATAGTACCTAGCGCTAGAAAGATAAAACATAAAACATATGAATTTATCAAAGATAAAATAGATTAAAAATATTTAATATTTAGTATTTAAAATATTTTCATTTAAAAATTTTTAGATTATTTAAAGCAATGTAATTACATAACAAAATGATCTTTAAGATTTTGGTCAAGCTGTTAAAGAAAATTCTCTTGATTGGTGAGATTATCCTTTAAGAATTAAAATCAAGATGTGAAGTCGAATAAGAGGTCATTCAAAAATCGGGTGCATAGTTATAGCAATTCAATACTACCAATTTTTTAGCCCCCGGTATGCTATTTCTTTCTCCCAGCTTATTTTGTCTCCGATAAATAACTTTACCTTGTGTACGCTAGCCGTAAAACAAAAGCCGATGTTTCATTGTGCAATTGAATACTCTACAGCATTTTTAAAAACTTCTAAGCATCGCACATTTTCAATGTTTATACCGTCGTATTGGGAAAAAAAAAGTACTTTTTAATGCAATTTGTTTGAAAATTGCATCTCCATTTGTTTTTGAAATATTATTTTTTTTGTAGTTCTTAGCTACATTTGTTTCATTTTGGCAACTCAAGTTCTCCATTTCTGTAGAAAGTAATGAAAAAATTGTTGAAAAATAGCAATTATATCTTTTTGTTGCCATTTTCTTATAAAAATTTAAAAAAAAAAATAAAATACGTGCTATTTTGAGAAAAATATAAATGAAGGATTTATGATAAAACATGGAACTATTATAAACTATATTTAATTTTAAGTATCTATATTAATGCAAATGACGTCATTTTACATAAAATAAAAGCGTATGCTTTAAGTCTTAAAATTGAAACAGATCTTGCAGTAGAGTCCCGATTATCCGAGTCCCGCTTAACCAAGTTATTTTCTTCTGATGGACTGGTGGCTTCTATTATTATGAAACAGCCTCTGATTTTCTGGTCAGAATAAGAAAAAAAAAAATGGCTTTTTTTCCATTCTGACCAGAAAATCAGAGTTTACGACTGCTCTTTCATCTTCACCTAACGCTTCATTTATAATGGCTGTTTCATAATAATAGAAACCACCAGTCCACCAGAAGAAAATGAAGTAATGGAAATGCCGGGGGCGACACTAAATTCTGAAAAAGCAGAATTCCTGTTCTTTAGTTTTCTTCTCTTTTTTTTGCTGAATCTAATGACCAAAAATCTTGACTTCAAATTGTCAAAAAAAAAAAAAAAAAAAAAAAAAAAATCAGAAGAAGTATTTGAAATTTATTTTTTTAATATTATATTTAAAATAACGAATAGGAATAAAGGGAAGAATATTATATTCATGAAACTACATGAAGTATTTATTTATTAGTAGTAATCGAAAGATTGTTTATAAAGATTTTCATGATATCAACGGTCCACTGTGCACAGCAGTTTATTCTTTGAATACAACGCAACTACTAGTAATGTTTAAAAAAGAAGAATTATAAATAATTTCAACTTTCTCCATAACTGACTGTAATTATTTTCTTAAATTATTTTCAAATGAAGCTATATTACTTATATATCCAACAATATTTATTTTTATCAACAATTTTGCATGTATAAGTAATAGGAAAAGTTGTTCCCAAAACAAAAACAAAAAAAAACCTGGTTTAAACTAAATATTTTTTTAACCTGGTTTTTTGCCAAGCCTGTACAGACATTGATTTTAAAAATATCTACTCTGTGTAAGAATTATTAATAATTATAAACTTAAATTAATATATTTTTCTGTGGATAAAATATTATTGCGCAGATGCTGTTTATTCCACTTTGCTGATATCTTCCCCCATTATTCTTAAAATTATGTGTAAGATATTTAATTATTAACTAATGCATGATTTTCGTAACTTAATTGTCCATCTTTTATTATTTCAGGAGTTAACACGGATAGATATTTTTACTTTAATACTGTAAATTTTTCTTAATAAAGGCATTTAAATGTCGGAGGGAAAAAAATACGTTAAAATTTTGCAGAAGTAAGCAAAATACCAGTTGCACGAAGCAAATAAGAAATATATATATCAAAAATTAAACTTAAAGGAAAAATATGTAAATAAAAAAAATTGTTTGGAAATATTTCTATAATTCTATTGTAGGAGTATTATATTTGTACAATTGCTAATTCTACAAAGTACTGAAAAAATATTTTAAATAAAATATTTGAGTGGAGTTATAAATATTGCATAAAATTCCCATAAATTCAAATTTAATTAATTAATTTTAATTGGTAAAATCTTCTAAAATTTATTAACACTAGAAAGACGGAGAATTTTACTCAACTTTTGTCAAAATATTTGACACCAGAATTTTTATTTTAAATTATCAACTTATTTATTTAACTAGTTTTTTTTTTTCTTTCTCTGTATCTTTTAAACTAGTTTTATAAAGAAATTTCTGGTTCGAACAGTAATATATTCATTTGGTAGCGGTCAAAATGACCGTTCGCCGTCTTTCTAGTGTTAAATGATTGTGTAAATCTTCTAATGTAGTTTCAAATATTTACGAAAACTACAATATACACGAATTCACGAAAACATCTTCTAAAGCATTATGCTTTAGAAGATGAAATTTTCATGAATTTGTAATATGGGACATAAAGTATTAAGATATCGATGGTATTGATGATGGTTTAACAAACTACAACGACCATTTGGAAAATGATTTTTTGAAAGACTAAAATTTAAGACATAAAAAATCGCACGGAGTTCATCATACATTACGTACGCCATGGACTACATTTTTCGGTACTGTAAATTTTTAAACTTCTACGGAGCTGGTCATACATTACGTACACCATGAATTAAACATTAACATTCCTGGACCAATTTTAAATGAAATTTCATTCTTAAACTTCTAAACATCCCACAATATTACTTATTACACCATCGCATAGAGAAAAAAATGCACTTTTAAATGCAATTTGTTTGAAAGCTGTATCTCAATTTGTTTCTGAGTTATTAATTTTTTTTTTTTTGTAGTTTTTATTATTTTTTTGCCATAGTGGCAACATAAGTATCCATCTCTGTTCAAAGTAAAGGGAAAATACAGATTACTGTATAGACCAATCAGAAAACGAATAAAATGCGGATTCAACTAATAAAAAGCTTCAGATGTGTTTTTGATTTCCTACCCTGACGAGGACAATAACCATTTTCCCAAATGGTTAATAAATAAATTATTGTTCTCGAGACTTTTTAAGCGTTCTTTAACCCCTTCGGGACGGGAGCCTTTTACGAAATTTTTAATCTTTTGTCACCGCTTTTTAAAAACAGAAATTTGTGTCTTGTTGAATCGAGAATATGCGCTGATTAAATAAGGCAAATTTTACAGTAAAATTTTACTGGTGAGGAAAAACAACTAGTCTAAGTGCTTCATGCGGCACGTATACGTGTCGCTCGTCCCCAAGGGGTTAAGGTAGGATTCCTAAAGACCATATTCTAAACACTCTTGATCTTAGCTTCGATATGGAGGACAACCATATCAAAAAATGTCATTTCTATGAAAACCTGCGTCTTTTTCTGATATCGAAACATATCTATATAGAGGTCAGAAACAATCCCAGCAAAAATGCTAAAATTTTGAGAAATTCTTAGTATTTTTTTTCTTTTTAAATAAAATATTTTTGAAAAGATTATCTTTTTCACAGAATCCTTATAATTGTAATTCTTTAACTATAAGATAACTATTTTTGGAGTGATATAATTATTTAAATATTCTAATTTCTAATAAATATTCTTAATTTCTATTTAAGTTCCGGGAATATTCTATTTCCAATGGACGCTTGAAGTGTGTTAAAGCGTCCGAAGGGAGATTACGTGCATGCGCTGTGAAGTGTTGACTTTTAAACAACCTTGCGCAGACGGAAAAAGTTGATACTTGCGCAATGCTTATGATTATGGAGAAGAAAAATAGCAGTTGCCTATCGTCTGCCTTTTTTCAGGGTGTTTTCGACATACGCTCGTGTCTCACAGCTTGACAGTTATCGTTTAAGCTTTCTCAAGTCGAGAACGATTAGTAGAAAAAACTACCCATAAAAATAGGTGTAAAGTTTTTAACCCCTTGAGGGGCATCCCACCTAATTTAAACGAGATTCTCACCAGAAAACTAAATTTTATATTTTTAACTTTGGAGGAAAATCATTGAAAAATTGCTTTTTCTAATTTAAAAATAATTTTTTTTTATTATTCCAGTAAGAATTCAATATTGAGAGACATTTTTGCTTGCCCCTCAAGGGGTTAAGGGGAGATTTCTTTTTCTTGAAGTTATTTAAATAAGTGGTTTTTTTTAATTAATTTCTATTAGAATTTTTAAAAAATAAAAATGTAGTTTAAGGCTCTTCTCAAATCCAAAAGGGAAACTTTATGACATAAGTTTTAATTTATTTTCGTTCGGAAATGCATGAAACGAGCAGGTGTTGTTGTTCAGAAACTATGTCATCAAACTGTTTTTTTTTTTTTTTTTCGTTTTTTTGTAAACGCAATAGATGTTTCAGAAAATAGTGTCAAAGTGGGCGTTTTGAACCGAATTTCCTCGCGAAGGAAGAATAACCACTCAAAGGAGGGTTAAAAAGTCTTTGTAACGTGATCAAAATATCTTATAACGCAATAGGTAATTTATGGATCAAAAAATGGAAAACACAGTTCGATTCCAAATCGCTTCCATAATCAGGCCTTCCAATTTTATATTTTTCCGTTAAAAAATGAATTTGTAAATGTGTGAAAACGTTTTGCGCTTGATGAGCAGAGCGGTTGAGAACAGCCTTAAGGGGATTCTTCGCGCACTTGAAAACACCCGCTCCGTAATGTTAATCCTATGGGCAGGTTATTTTCGTCTAAATTATAGTCTAAAATTATCAAAAAAAGAAAAAAAAACAGAAAAAAATGGTTTATTTAATATTAGATTTCAATTAAATTTAATATGCATCCGTGCCTTTTTATTGATTTTAATTTTAAGCAGACGTCGTTTAATTCCTCAAAAATCACTTTTTTATGACATTTTTATTCTAGTGTAATTCAGATAATAATATTTTATGTGTAGACATTGAATCCGTCTAATTTAATTAAAATTCTCATATATATTTTATGATTACCAACAACACACATGCACATTTTTTTTTTTTTTTCTGGGTGCGCCTGCTCATCTGTAAGATGTTGCTGAGTGTAACTCTCATGTTTCGCTGTTTTTTCGATGCAACTCAACATGTCTCTTTTGGGACGAGTATGATCCAAAATATTAGCTTCACTCATTTTAATTTAATAACTTCTTTTTCTAGAAAGGAAGGGTAAACCACGAAATTTGAGTGATCCCAAAAGGTCATTTCTTTTTTGTGATTTTTAACCACGTTCAAATCATTTTTTTTTTTCTCTCGATGTAACTCGATTATCAGTAAATATTGCTACAATGCAATGTACTCATTTCGTTGACTTTCTGATAGAACTCACACCTCATTTCTGCAAACTACCTTCACAACATAACCAGTCCATGATACGTCAACATGCTCACGAACGACAGGCTACCGCGGTGCATTACAGGTGTCTCTTTTTTCAAACGGCCTGAGTCACGTGATGATAAATACACCAATGCGGTTGCTCAAAAAGAGCATCACGTGACTCTAGCGGTCTAAGGCGAAAGGTACCGTGGAAGCCTGTTTTTTTTCGTTAGCCTCGGCTCACAAATGGTCCCTCGCAGTCATGACGGTGACCAAAAGATGCCTTTTTTAATTTGTCACACTGTGACTCTCAGGTGGCCTTCACTTTGTGACTCCACTATGAAATCACAGTGACCAATATTTTAATCATTTGAAATTCTTTACAAAATGGCGCATAACGATGTTGTCTGTGAATTAAATGCCATTCATCTTCCACGACAACAAGAGTTGCATTTTAGTCACATTGCATTCTCATTTCAGTCAAATTTTAGTCACCGTGCTATTAGTCAGGAGGTGCCTGATTCAAGTTTGGACGTCAGATTTCTTTTTTAACTGAAGTCCCGGTCTGTTTAGACCTTGTGTTTTGAAGACGAAAATAGCTCCCCAAACAAACCAATTCTTCTAGGAGTATGGGCAAGAATTTTGGCTTCATTCATCTTACCTGTTTTTATCTTTTTTCCTTGTTCAGGCACAATTTAATCTGATTTAGTAATTATCTTTTTATTATTATCGATATATATCTAATCAGAAACAACCTACTATATTATTTAGCCATCCCGTGGATTTCGAAATGACAATGACCGAAGTATCGCGATATTTTCATGTATATAACCCAGAAAACATTCGAATTTTAAGAACCGATAACGCTCCAATATTTCCAGACACGTGGATAGAATTGCTTTTGAACTTTATCAGAAATAGATGGCGACCTTATCTGCGTCCGCGATAATTTTAACCTCCAACTCAGGAGGTTCTACGAAAACAAACGATAATAAATGGAATGGAAAACATGATGCATCGCGCCTGGTTTTTCGCAAAATCGAAAAAATACGAGTTAACGAATAAGAGAATATTTTTTAATCACCATTTTCTTTTCTTTTTTTTTTCCTGTTTTTTGGCAATAACACGAATTAAGAAAGAAATGTTGGCGTTCTTTTGATACAGTTAATGTTTATCCCAATACATTTACATACGATATAACTGAGAACACACACAAAATAAATAAATAAATAAATAAATAAAAATGTTAAATAACAATTAAGCAGTTTATATCTGTCTCCAAAACGCTAGTTTTCGTATATTTTACAATTTTCTTAATTAATTTAACAATAAAAATTCTATTAATTATAACTATCAATAAAATTTTACTTAAAACGTGCGATACTGTTACATCTTACCATTTTTTATGAGTCATGTAAAAAAGCGATATATGCTGATGAGCGATATAAAGAGGGGCTGATGTATAACTTTTTTTCCATACACCTTTATAACAAATATTTCTGGCATTACCATAAGTTTCAGAATTTAAAATCGTATTATCTGACTTATCTCATGTTATCGTCTGCGCAGAAAAAAAAAAAAAAAAAAGTTAAAGAGAGATTTATTATTATTAGCTTTGTGAATGGATAAGACCAATGTCAGACGGGCGTCTTTTTTGCTTAAGTATTATCCATCACAATGCTAATAGCATTGTGAATGGATGATACTTAAGCAAAAAAGCAGCAAAAAGACGCCCGTCTGACATTGGTCTTATACGTAAGCAAAAAAGACGCCCACCAGGGGCGTAGCCACAGATATTTTTTGGGGGGGGGGAGAATTCGAAAATTTCCCAACTTGAAACAAATTGCTCCAATTTTCGACTAAAATGATATGCACAACATGTGTAATAATAATAATGATACTTTTGCATAAAAAATTCCTTTCCAAAGAAAAATTCTGAAACTGAAAACATAAAAATTCTAATTATGGGTTTGTTTACTAAAAAAACAAATACACTTTTTACTTTCTTCCATCTTTACAAAAAGCAAGTATTGGATTCGTGAAAAAAGTCGACTTCCGGTTTTAGACTGATTTATACGTTTTAGTAAGTCCTGAACACGATTCGACTGTTTTTAGAAAATACCTGTCTGTCTATATGTGATACAAATTTTGTGGGCGCTCTAACACAAGAACTAATGCACGAAATTTAATAAAACTTCAGAGATTCACTTATTCAGTCGAACCTCATTAACACGAACACTCAAGGGGAAACACTTTTTGTTCGTATTAAAAGTAGTTCGTGTTATCGGAACATTAACTACATTACATACAACTGGACGAGGCAATCGGAAACAGTTCGTGTTAACGAGGTTTGACTGTACTTTGATAAAAATTGGTGCTGATTTGTTTTTGGCGTAAATCGTCCAACATGTGGCACTGCTATGCGGCATTTTTCACAATTTACATGATTTTAGCGATAATTATCTCAAAAACTATTGCACGGAATTTGATCAAACGTCATATTCTGTTAAATCTTGATATAATTTGATGCAGATTAGCTTTTTATGTATATCATATAGCAGGTGGCGCTGCTATGCAGCATTTTTCACGATTTTGCGATAGCTGTATCTCAAACTAATGCATGGAATTTAGTCAAACTTCATATTCCACATAAGTAGCACTTCCACATAAATAGATCCTTATTAGGCTTGGGTCTATACTGTCCAAAGCTATCACTTTTGTGCACTTTGAGTAAGGAATTTCGGTTGCAGACATCTAAGAGGCTGGGTGCCAAAATTCAATGATTTGTTTGAAAAATGTTATGCTTATATCTCCTTTTTAAATGCACACAATTTAACAAATCTATACCTTTACAGTTTGTTATTATAGGCAAAGAATTGTCATTTAATTTTGGCACTGTGATTGCAAATTTTGAGGCATTAACATGTATGGAGTAGAAGAAAATTTTGGGATTGGCACATCCGATTAGTTTTTACTTAATATTAATTCTTGTGGTCTTCAAAAAAGCCCACATGTTAATAACATCGCTTAGTTTAATAAAATTATCTATTTCACTTTCATATTTTAAAAGCATTAGGCTGTCATGTCTGTCATCCCTCATTGTAACTTGCAATATATTTTTTAAATTTTTATTTGACAAAAGATTCTTTTATTAGATGCAACGCCATAAAGATAAGCTGCTGTGAATGTTAAGGTACGAGTATACAGTTTGACGGCGTGACCCAAATAGTCTTTGAATTTCAGGGCATGAGTAAAAGGTTTGTTAAGGGAGTTGAGATTTGGTTTATTTCTATTTAACTCTGCAAGTCATGTACATCCGGTTTCTCATATCCAGGTGGAAATATTATTAACTTTTCCCTTGCACAATTGTAATTTAAATATGGAATGCATTGCTGCAATATTCTCTTGATATAGGGAACATTGTCATTTAAGCGCATTACTAAATTCCTGAAATTTTCTTGTATTTCTTATAATTCTTTACTGTAAAATTTATGTGTATCAATGTCCATTGCTGTGCTATTATTTTTATCTATTGCCTTTGGTGAAACCGTTTTCCTACGGTGCTTTCGGAACTCAGCCTCTCCAGTCACATCTTAATATTCATAATTGTTTGTGAGGTTGTCTGTAAGGCAATCTTTATTTCTTCAAAATTTTATTCAAGTGCTACGTGTCAGTGTTACAGTGCATGTCGATTTTTTCTTCAGTTGATGGACTGCTTTCATGGTCATATTTCTGTTCCAAATTAAAATCGTCCATTTTTTATCTTTTTCATCCTCGAATGGATTTTTAGACGCTCCAAAATCTTGCACGAAAACTCTTTTCCTATTATGAAGGGTTTCTTCGTGCTGAGATTTATAGTAACTTTTTAGAACAGCTTTAAACACAGAACACTGGACTTTTGGTTTAAAATTTTATAAACACATATGAATATAAACGAACAGGACTGATATTTCCGCACACAAATAAAAGTAAAATGCGACAAATTTATCTAAACTAATGGCTTCTTATATCCGCATTTGCTCATATAACGCTTTTTACTTGACAGCGAAGGGTTATCTAATTTTTGTGGCAAAAAAATCGCGAGAATGAGTAAAATATTGTCCAAAAATCACAAAATTAGTCAAAAAAGTTGTGAAAACTCATCAAATTTCTTGCCCATAGCTGTGTTTCAAGTAGGTTACTACATTCCTTTCTGTTGTGCTACAAGTGATCTCCAATTTTCAAAAGAAGCTGCAATCCCTTTGGATTAAAATAGCTGTATTCTCTTTTGGGAGGAGAAGGGGAGGTAGGGTGAAATTTTTGAGAAAGGAACAAAGTTTTGGAGGAAATAAAGGTACTGCTTAGTCAGTTATTGGTGGACAGGAGTAAAGAAATTTAGGTCTAGTAGATGTACAATATTTTTGTAGAACTGAAAAATACAATGATAGATTGAGTGTGCTGATTTCTTTTTGTATTTCTTTTGATAATTTAACTTGTTTACTGTTGCAGTACTCAAAATAAGAACCAAAACAATAAAAATTTCGTAATTTTACTATTACTTTTAAAAAAGAAAATGTCTCAAAAATCTAGAATTTCCCAACTCTAAGCTCAAATTTCCCAACTTCACATATATTGGGGGGGGAGGCTCCCCCCCCATACCCCCCCATGGCGACGCCCCTGACGCCCACATTGGTCTTAACTGTGTTATAATAATTGGATTGTGGTGTGGTGGTTGCCAAAACTGAGATTATTTACAAAATAAAATATATATCCTATTCAAAATATTCTTTACTAGATAAAATATTTCTTTAATAAAATGTGTTAATTATAAATGTGCTATATATCATCGAAATTAAAATTGTCACAAGTTTCATAATATTAAAAGTCGACTGAAGAATCTGTTATCACCTGAATGTATTATCTGAGAGGATTTCATGATATTATCAGTATGCGAAAATAGTAATAGTAATATTAATATAAAAAAAGTGTTTTCTTAATTCCTTATCGTATAAGCGAGAAAGAAAAAAGATCTTACACAAATATTTTTCCTTTATTTATAAAATATTTTTATTAGAATTGTATTTTTTAGTTACAGGTTGCCACTTAAAGTGGTGGAATAAAAAGTAATATTGTAAATGATTGAAGAAAAAATGAACTAGTTTATTTATAAATGCTTGGATTCCTAATATTTTGTTAAATTATATCACAACTGAAGTTGTGTATGGATGTCGCTAATAAATATAGGAAGCAGCTTAAAATGATTAATACGGGTTAATACGTTGTGACGTCAAATCTAAAATATGAAAACAATTGGGTAGGCATTATTTGCAAAAAATATATGTTTTAAAAAGTATATATTTTTATTCACGTAATATTTGGTATATTTTCACTTTTTATTTGAATCGCAACTGCTTGAAATAAAAGTACACAAGCTTTTAATGGTTTTATAGTACACTGGCTTGAAAAATTAAAGTAACAAGTATAAAAACTTATACAACTTGAGTGATTTTATGGCTAAGAACATGGAGCTTGTAAAAGATCTTTATTTCGCCATTCCTGAAATATCTTCAAACTGCAGAATATACTTCTGCAAAATAATAATAATAATAATAATAATAATAATAATAATAATAATAAATAAATAAATGAGATTATAGGAAAGGTTATATCAAGTAGATTAACAAAAAAGATGGTGTTACAGTACTCAACCTTTTTAGAGTACAAATAAAAAAATCTACGAATATTGCATTACCTAATAGAAGGTGTGTAGATTTCAGATATTTGTGACTGTTTTGTTTATTTCTATTGCATTAGTAGTATACATTATGAGTAGCAGTTACATTATGAGTATTGGCAATTTAAGCCAAAAGTCTTACGTTTTACTCCCGGATTGGGCGTTTTTTCATTCAGTTGGGAGAATTTTCTATATCGTATAATAGCTTTACAAATCAGTATGATTTGGTTAAAAATAATAAAGTGTATTTACGTATGCATCGTTTAATGGAGTTTCATTACCTGCGACGTATTCTGTTAAGTTGTCTATATTGTAGATTAGATGCTATTGCCAAAATGGTTGTTTAAGTGAATTGTGTCGGCCGGTTGTCGGTCCAGGTAGCTCAATAGGCAGAACTTTGGCAAATTAAGTCAAAGTGACAACTTTCAACTGACAAAAGAAGAATGACAAAATTTTTATTAGTTCCAAAAATATGCACGATTTTATAAACCTTTGAAACCACAGTTTTCGACCCCCTCTAATTAAAAATATTTTTAGAATAGCAGTTCTTGGGGTGGCAACGAAAAAAATTGAATTTGTCGAAATTCTATGAAATGATCTTTAATTGTTCCTTTAAAACCCTTTATGTACTGGATTATGAATTCATGAAAATTTTATCTTCTAAAACATTTTTCGTGAATCTTTTAAACTACATTAAAGATTTGCATAATCATTTAATAAGTTTTTGAAGGATTGAAGGATTTAGAAGGATTAATTAAATTTGAATTTATAGGGATTTTGTGCAATATTTATAGCCCCACTCAAATCTTATATTTTAAATATTTTTCTTAGTATTTTGTAAAATTAGGAAATGTACAAATATAATGTTCTTACAGTAGAAATATAGCAATATTTCCGAAGTGAAAAATCACCCCCCCCCCCCCCCTCCAACTCCAAGAAAGCTGAAAAGATGCAAAGAAATCATCCTTTTAAAAATACTTTTGTTTTGTGTAACCAATAATGCTTTTGGAATAAGATAAAGTAATGTATCTATAATTCATTCTAAACTGTATAACAACTGTATTAAAGGAATTTTATAACAAGTTATTTTAATGGTACTTATAAGTACAGTAACGGAATAAAGGGTTAATATTAGTAATTTTGCTACTCCATCTAGCGCTCGAAGAGTTGCTAAAAAAATAACATAAAGTATTTAGCATTATTAGTATTCATATTTATATACATTTAACCCCCCCACCCCACCCCCACCCCAAAAAAGGGTGCTTATTTATTGATTTCTTTATCATTTAAACTTTCCCAATTATAGCTTTCCGTAAACAATACACAAAGAGCTTTTCACTTTCACGTTGACCTTTTTTTTCTGTTTACATTGGAATCAGCTGTTTTCTGTGCCTTTCTCCTGTAATACCATCTGTCATATTATATTTCATGGTTGCTAAAATAAAAAAACAAATTTTACTCGCCATTAAATCACTCAGCTATTTCCGGTAACGGTTATTAACGTCGCCTCCAGTAAGTCAGTTCGATATTGGAGATTTTTCTTTTGTGCTATTGTAGGGCTATTCTTTCCACATTGCTTAGATAGCTATTTTTACATTCTTTCATCGTACTTTTATTTTAAAATATGTTGGAAAAAAGGGATTTTATCATATATGGTTTAAGTAACCATTTAAAAAAAAAATCTGTAAAAACAATGTAAAATTATTTATGTTAGGTAATTTTATGAAAGAAAGATTTAATAAAAATTAAATGAATTTAATCTTTCAATGTCTCGCATATGTCTTGAAATTTAAAATAAAAATTAATTAATTCTTCTAAAGAATTCATATTTATCCCATTTAAATATTCCTTTTAATATTTAACTCTTTATACCTCGACGGTACTTTAAAGTAAAATTAAAATAATTTGTTATAAAATGCATTTAATACATCGATTAGTAGTAATACAGTTTAGAATGAGTTACAGATGCTTTAATTTATCTTGTTCCAAAACAGAGCACAAAACAAAAATATTTTTTAAAGAGTGATTTCTTTTGCCTTTCCATCTTTTCAGCTTTTGTGACGTTGAAAGATTGGAGTAGAAAAATTTCAGTTCTGAAATATTTCTATTGTAAGAATATTATATTTGTACATTTCCTAATTCTTCAAAAAAAATATTTTAAATAAAAGATTTAAATAGAGTTCTAAATATTTATTGCACAAAATCCCTATAAATTGAAATTTAATTAATTAATTTTAATTGGAAAAATCCTTCTGAAATTTATTAGATGATTGTGTAAATATTCTAATGTAGTTTCAAAAATTCACAAAAAATGTTTTAGAAGATGAAATTTTCATGAATTCATAATTTGGGACATAAATTGTTAAAATATATTGAAAATGGGGATTTTATCGTACAAGGTTTAAGTAATCATTAAAAAAATCTGTAAAAACAATGTAAAATTATTTAATTTATAGGTTATTTTATGAAAAAAGATTTTATAAAAATTAATGGAATTTTTACTTTTAAAAATACTCTGAAAGTTATTTATTTTTTAATTTTTTTTTTTTTTTTTTTTTTTTTTTTTTTTTTTTTTTTGTCCCTCATAAATCATGAAATTTAAAATAAAAATTAATTAATTCTTCAAAATAATTCATTTCTCTTAAACCGTTAATTTGAATAATCAATTAAAAAACATAAAGACTTTTTTAATTGAAAAAACATTTAATTCAAAATCAAAATTAATCGTAGCGTTACTTTCAGAAACACTTTGAAAGAAACGTCGCTTACCTCTTTAACTATAACGCTAAAATAATCGTAATAAGAAGAATTGAAAACAATTAAAAAAAATTAAAAAAAAATTTTTGAAACAAACTAATAAATTATTTTATATTAAAAATGAATGAAATCTAAAACTTTATTAAATGCATAAATAAAATTATATTAACTTAAATACATCTATTTTTCTTTTTTGCCAAATTAACTATTTATTTTTTTTTATCTTCCCATCATACCTTTTTCTTCCAGGTATACTCTAAAAGAGGTTTTACTTCCTGATCCAACAAAATGTTTATATGATGAAAAATTATATGTATTAAAAAAATAATAATAAATATTTTCTTTATAAGTTATTTTATAATAAAAACTAAAATTTACTTAAAAAAAATAATAAAACGAAAATTAACTATTTTTTTTCTTCGTTGCTTTCAGGCAACAATCTTTTCACCATACTTTTGCTTTTTGAAAAACTTCGAAAAATATTTCTTTTTTAATTTGAAGTTTTAAATAATTAAAAAATTCATTATAAGAATTTTTAAGTTAAAAAATAATACTTATTAACGAGTTGTTTCGTGAAAAAACAATTAATAAAAAATAACAGTAAATAAATCTTTTAAAAATATAGCTTATAATAATAAAAATTATTATAACTTTAATAGCTGGTCTTGTAAATAATTCAAAATTTCATTAAAAGCATTGTTTAACAATATTAAATACATACTAATTTTAATTGCCAAAAGGTGTAAAAAAAAAAAAAAAAAAAAAAAAAAAAAACCAGAAAAAATAGGTTTGTTTGACTGTTTACATGTTTCAACTCTATTCGAGCCATTTTCAAAACAAATAAAAATATTCTAAATTTCCACGGTCTATCATTCCATTTTCCACGTATTCTTTCATATTATACACGTTATTTTTATTTTAAAATAGTATAAATAATAAATAAATAAATGTTAAATGCTAAAAGCATTTAACTGATAAGTTATTTTATAATAAAATTAATAAAAACTAAAATTTATTAAAATAAATAAATAAAATAAAAGCTAAACAAAAAAACAGCTTTTTTTCTTTGGTAATTAGACAACTATTTTTATGCTCTTTCATAGTATTTTTACTTGCCGAGTAGGGTTTTTATTTTTTCTCCTTAAAACACAATATTTAAATAAAACAATTTTTTTATTTATAAACATTTACTTAATAAGTTATTTTATCAAAATAATAATAATAATTATACAACGTTTAGAAATACTTAAAAAAGGAAAAAGAAAAAAGAAATCTTTTCCCTCTCTAACCACATAGTTTAAATAAACAATCAATAAAAAATATTAAAACTTTAACAAAAAAAAATTAAAAAAAAAACATTTAGTTTATCAGATTTTTGAAGAGAAATATATAAAATATTTATTTTAACAACAAATAACTAACTAAATAAAAAAACTAAACATAAACGTAAAATTTAGACTAAACTACCCAAAGTAGTTTAAATAATCAGTAAAAAATATATAACAATTATATAAAAAGAATCGCATTTAGTTTATAAGTTTTTTAAAGAAAAATAAATTCTAAAAATAAATTTTTATTTAAAAATGAATAAATGAAACATAAACCTAAGTAATTCCATAAATAATCAGTCAAATATATAAAATTATTTTTTCACAAATTCAAATAAATGAATAATTAAAATACATATTAAAAAAAGCACAAATAATTGTACAAAAATTACTTTGTATATTTGTGTTATTCAAATAAATGAAATCTGACTAAATATCACTTAAAGTATGAACGTTTTATAGAAAAATAATTGCAAATAGTGTATTGCTGACTAATTATAATGTAATTTAAAGCTTAATTTTCAAACTCTCCAGTATCGGTTGTACGAGCATAATAGTTTATTACCCCCCCCCCCCCCTTCCCCACAGGCACACACACACAATAATAATGTAAAATAAATAAAAAGAAGATCAATGTTTGCTCATTACACTGCATCTCTTAAGATAAATAACGTATGTTGCAGCACTAAAATCAGCAGTAGGCATTTGAAACTCATGTAAATTTATAAAGTCCGAAACGATTGATTTCCATTTCTTCTTCGTTTTGCTGAAAAGGAAACATGTTGCTTACATCAAATAACCCTCCTACGCTCAACAAACTAGCAATTTTATTCACACCGATTTCTATTATTTACCGCATGGTTTATTTACGATACACGAGCACGTGATCTGCATCAAACCAAACAGCCGGGAATTTCATAAAATATCGAACAGGCCGGGAAAGGCAACTTGTTACGTTCCTTTCTCATCTTCATCTATTAATGTATATTTATAATATTTGGACTCCTAAAAAATGCATGTTGCATCACTATAATCTTAAAACTGGGCAGTTTAAGCTAACGTGATTTATCTAGTGTCTTCTTTACGAGTGGTAAATCAATGAAGTTACGTTCCAGGGCATGGCACAGAGTCCACCGATTAAAAGAATCTGGTGTTCATATTCATATATGGTTTTCCTTTTTAACTTTAAAATGTAAAATGTATTTTGAATTCAGATGATTCATATTAAACAGTAATGCTTTAAACTATTTTTACTGTTACTGTTAGTATTATATGATTAGTTGTTTTAAGACAATATTCTTTAATTAATTATGTCTATTAAATAATTATGTCAAGCATTGAAATTTCCTATGACTTACTGTCTAAGATTTATGCATTTAATTGAATATCAAGAATATTTTATAACTGCAAGCGAGTTAAAGCTGTTTTAAAATCCAAACTGGCTACTTTCTGATACAGTTTTTAATAATTATTATTATTTATTTTATTTATTTATTTATTTATTTATTGCGGGGGGGGGGGGGGATAAAGGCAGAAGATTTTTCAGAAATTCAAAGGGAGGTGTTTATAACCAAATTTCCGGGCGCCAAAAAAGGGGAAAATCTGCCGTCCTGACACAATAATTGCTTATAACTCAATATGTAACCAATTTATCATAAAATGACAAAGACACTGCTCAGTCACTCAAACACTGCTCAAAACTGCTCTCTAATAATTATGCCTGCAAAGTATCATGCTTTTATGTTTAAAAATGAGTCAGAAAATGTATCAGAAAGTATCGTGTTGCTAAGCGGGGGGGGGGGGGGGGGGGGGTTCGAAAATCCCTTCAAATCTTTTTACAGCTTAATACTTTTAGAAAAAATAAATAAATGAGTAACAACTTAAATAAATTAAAATATCAAGGGCTCTAAAAATCAGTCGGCTCTAGAGCCCCCCAATAGATTAAGACCAGAAAGACGGCCCTGGGTTTGAGCGTGGTTTTGAAAGTGAGCTACAATCAATATGGAACAATTGATTTTCCTTTCTTCTTCATTTTTCGAAAAAAAAAAAAAAAGAAACGTGTTGCTCATGTAACAGAGTGCAGTATCATATAACCTTCCTATTCGCAACAAACTAATAATTTAATTCACACGAATTTTCGTTTATTTACCGCCTGGTTTATTTACGATACACGAGCACGTGATCAGCATCGAAGGAAACAGTTGGGAATTTCATAAATTATCGAACTCGCCTGAGTTCTTAAAAGGGGCAGAGGGAGGCCGAGTGGCAACTTGTTACGTTCCTTTCTGATCTTCATCTTCCCTCAAAGAGTCCTTTCGTACCAGCCCGACCTTCGCCGGGTTGTCAACAAACACAGGGGCGCGTGCGCACGCCCCAAAATGTAGATGCAGAACTGGGAAGTGAAGATGGTACGCATGCGCTGTGACCTCCAAGTTAGAAACAACATTTTTTTCTCTCTCATTTTTCTATCTTTGGTTCTCGTGCTTGAGTGTGTTAATATTTCTTATTATTTCGTTGGTATGAGGGGTTGGCTTTATGTTATTTTTTACAAATGCGCGTGAGCGGGGTGATTTGGGTATTTTCAGTTGCTGTAAGAGTTTTATAATTTGGATGTTTGATCAAAGTTTCTTTGATGGGTATTGATTAAGGGGACAATTCAGTTAGGAAAATGATATTTTGATAGGTAATTCATTTTTATGCGTTATTGTTTAAAAAATATCACACAAAGAAGAAACGAATTTCAACAAGCTTTTATTTAATTCAAAAATTTTCAACGTTTATATCTAGGATACCAATTTAAATATTCTCAGCAGATTTCTTTACAACAGCTTTATAAGAAATACCTTAAATTTTCCAGAAATCACGAATATTACAACTTCTTATTGACTAAACAGAAAATCTTTTACGTAAATAAATATTAAAAATTAAAATTTCAAAATCAATATGAAGAAATTGTATATTAATATGATTTTTAAAGACTTTTTTGGCCATTATATCTTTTAAATTTTGGTCTGTATTATAGATAAAAAGCTGCATAACGACTGATTGTGTTGCGTTGCCTTTGCATTTTAAAAGATCTTTCAAGTTTTTGGGGGTAAATACATATTAATTTAGTTTTTAAATTAAAATGCATAGGTCAAAAGCTAAAAATATGATCATTATCGCTTATAAACCTTAAGACTGCTAGTTACTCAGCTTCCGAATTCCCCTCTGCTATGTTAAGTCTATGGGCGTTTGATGCATTTTTATATTCAAAATATATCCTCAGGAAATTAATATTTTTAACTTCTTCTTTCAGTGTTCTCTTCTTAAAGGATGACACTTTTTTTCTTAGTTCTCAAAATAATTCTAAAATCTATGCTTAAATTAATACTTTATGTTTTAAAAACGGACGAACTGAGTATAAAATTTTAACACTTCGTACAAAATTAAGCGTGGATTTTAGAAATATTTTGAAAACTAAGAATAAGAAAGACACCCTTTAACACGTTGAATCCCACGTCAGTCACCGGTGACTGACAATGATCTTTCCGTTTAGTCCGCGTCGGTCATCGGTGACCGACACTTACAGATTCTGTAACGGGAGTCTTATTTCGTGGTCTAAACGGAAAGACAGACAAAATATACTTGGCATTCAACGTCAGGGGTCGATCCAGGCAAAATTAGGAACCTATTTAGGGCCCCTTCACAAAAATCAATTTAACAAAACAGGCCCTTTCACAAAAATCAATTTAACAAAATGGGCCCCTTCACAAAAATCACTTTAACAAAATGGGCCCCTTCACAAAATTCCTTTTAATAAAACAGGCCCCCTCACAAAATTCCTTTCCATAAAAACTTACTACTACTGTTTATTATTTTTATTTCGTTAGGTTTTAAAATGTGCGATTTGTAAATAAAACCAGTTCACCAGGAAAAAAAAAAAAAACTTTAGCATAAGGGTTTAAAGAAGTTTTTGTTAATAAATGCTTAGTTCGAATTTGAGTTACTCGATTTCAACTTTCATTACAAAATGTTATTTTTCACAAAAATATAATAAAATTCACAAAAATAACTTTTTCTTTTCACAAAATGGGCCCCAAGGAAAAAAAAAACCTGCATCGACCCCTGAACGCGTTAAGAAGAGTACACAGAAAAAAATATTAATTTCGTGAGGAGATATTTTCAATATAAAAATGCATCAAACGCCCATAGACTTAACATTGCCGAGGGGAATTCGAAGGCTGAGTGACTAGCAGCCTTAAGTAGTCCTTTCAGTTGCCGGCGCGTGTAAGATTCCTACTAGGTTCATTTATATTATGGCGTTATAATTAGGCGTTGGCATTTCAAGCATTACATCATAAGACCCGGCGATATAAGTAACCAATGAACATTGTTAATAACGCTTTAAACTCTTTCAAGAGTAATTTTCTCATTTAAAAATATCTTCCTACACAAAAGCAACAAAATCCTAAATACTGCCCTTGACGACGTTTCCCGATTTTCATCTATTAGAAAATCTGTTTAAAATAATTTGTTATCATATTCAACCACTTTCAGAAATCTGCAAAAGCTACAGTTCTTATTCATTCAAAATATCATTGTAAAACTATGGCAGAAAGACACGAGTTCTGTTTCCAGTAATTTTGGAAAAGGACTTCAAACAGAAAGAGGGGATAGACAAGAGATATCCCACGGCCTATTTATGTTACTAACACTGAACAAAGCTTCAGAATCAGATAAAAAACATTTCTCTATATATCCCATCAATAACATTTCAATTTCATTTCAAACTGATTTTCAGAATTCACTTTTAAAAAGTTAGACTACCTTCTTGGTGCTCAAATAGCATTTGATAAGGGTGCCCCCCCCCCTCCCCCCAAGTTTGTGAATACATAAAATTTTTATTTTGAGGCCGAACCCGAAGACTGGTATAAATAATGCGGAAATTTTACGTCAAACGTGGCAAATGAAGTGCTTTCGTACTATAACCAGTTTTATAAATATTCAGATCTTGGTGTAATAACTGTTGAACTATTATGCAAAAATGCATGAATACAAAATGTATTACGATTCTATATATTAAATTCAGTAATACGGAAAAAACAGGGCTCCATCTTAAATACGACGCCATCACCATGGAAACCTAGAATCATGACCTACCATGAGATATCACTGAATTAATGACGTATGATAGAATTTAATAGAATGAAGAAAACGTTTATTAATATATTTTTAAGTTTTGAATCGATTTTCATAAAATTTGAAATGACTCGAAAAAATTCTGAAACTATTATATATGTAAAATTCCAAACCATTCGGTTCGGCAGTTTTTGAGCTGTTATAGACGGACAGACAGACGGACGCACCAGACAACGACTGTAGGTGCTATGTATTTATATAATTACGAACGCACCTAAAATTCGAGTTCGTCTCGCCTCTAGTCCACAAGCATGTGAATAAAGTATTAAATATGGATTATGCAGTATCATGAAGGAGATTAAAAAAAGAAAAAAAACATTTATTAATCTTAATCAGTCAGTCTACTGTGTAAATCAAATCTGCTAATAAAGCAGTTTTTTCGTATCTTTTTTTTTATTATTTCTCTTAAAAATACCCTCATTTTTTTCACATCATTCTTTTATCATCTCTTATCGGCTGCGTTTTTTGTCAATTTGGACGTTATCCCAGACGGATTGGAGCCCTTTGTCCTTTGTCGTTTTTAAAAAAAAATGCCGAGTGCGACAGAAAAAAATGTTGTGCTGCAACACGTGCTTTGGTGACAAAAAATAAATAAATAAATAAATAAATAAAATAAAATAAAATAACCTTGATTTTTAGCTTTAAAAAATATGTTTATTTCCTCACGCTATTACTTATTTTTTTCCGATACGTGTATCCAGACTTAGATAAAATGTAAAACTGTCTGCGAACTCAAATAATTTCTTAAAAATTTTCTGCAAAAAAATGCTGTGCCCCTCCGGAGTCCTACATCGCCACTAACAGCAAAAATGAAAAGTTATATGCGAGTGGAGTGCCACTAAGCAACCCCACTAAAAGAAAAATATTAATTTACAAGCATTATTAAAACTAAAACTCTGTCAAGAAATGTAGTATTGAATGGTATGCTTAATACAGACAACTAATGAAAAATTAAAAGAAAATTTTTTATTAAAAAGTGAAATATTTTAATCATTAACTTATATAAAGATATCAATTTATGATTGCTCAACAAAACTGTTATTTTATTAATTTATAAAATAACTGAAATACGAATAAATGAATGTTAAAATAAAAGTTATTAGCCCATGAATGGGAAGAGATGAACTTTTACTCATCAGTGTATCTACTGTCTTTGAGACAAACGATTCCTTAATATTGTAACTTTCTTAAAAATTAAAAAAAAAAACTTTTTTCCCCTCCAGTTCAAAAATAGTCTGCAGACCTTCTCAAGAGCCTGCGACGTGCATCGCACCAATTCTTCGCCCAGGGTCTTATTATATATATATATATAAAGAAATTTGTAAAAAAAAAAAAAAAAATCCAAACTGTCTGCAAACTTTGAAAATTTTCTGCGAACGGCGTTCGCGTGTTCGTCTATATTATCGCGTGTTCGTCTATATTTGAGAACAGTCTTAAAAAATTTACCTCTGTAAGAACGAGCCTACTTTTTTTGCTGTTTTATTTAATAAACCAGTACCGAAGTCGGGCCCCCTAGGAGAGCCGGGCCCCGGTAATTTGTTCCGGCTGTACCCCCCTCTGTAGGGACCTGAAGCCAGACTCTTTTCTAGTTGAAATGTCTCGGGTTCGATGGGGCTGTAGGTCGACGGAAACTGTTTTGTATAGTACGGGTCGGGTTTCTCATTGAATTAGAATGGTATTTTTGTGTTTGGTTCGGGTAACCTGGGTCCCCAGTCTTTGTCGAGGCTTTAGCAGATTTCCGATTTAAGTCGAAAGCGCAGCGCATTTTTATTGTCTTATTATTTGGGGATTATTGTAAACCAAACGAAAGTGACATTTTCCACGTACCAAGCATTTTCAAAGGTAAAATCCAAGGTTAAAATTTCAAGGCTTTTACCATTAATCACGGCTAGTTAGTTTATAAAATTTATCACAACATGTGGCGACCAAAGCACATTTGTTATTACTAACAACGCCATTTTAGATCGTGCTTGGAAAATAAACAGTTTCACAATTCTTTAGTTTTTCTTTCTTTTTTTCGCCCACAGTATTTTCATAATGTTCATTAATGTTTTGATGCTTTTATGTTACTAAATCTTATTAATAGTACATTTTCTTTTTTCTTTATCCATTTTGCTTTAGAGAAGTTTTTAATAATCACTGATCGGCAAAAAAATTAAAATTTTTCCTCCCTGCAAACTCAATATGTAAAGTGTACAGATCTAACATTCCTAATTCTAAATATGTTATCCAAATTGCTCCAGCACGTACCATTTTTCCGAGAAACAGTTTTATATTAATAACAAATAGTGAAGGATTGTTATATTAATTTGCAATGCTAGATAAAATTGAAATCATGAAAAAAGTTATAGGTGAAAATTGGCGGTCGCCACTCGCCACGTGGCGATTAAAAAATCGGCTATCGATCGCCACCTTAGTCGCCACTCGCCAAGTGGCGATAAAAAATCTGTTATTGATCGCCAAGTGAAATATAGCTTTTTTCATAGAAATATACATCTCTACTTTGGTTACATCTAATTAGAAAACTGGTTAATTCTTTTTTCTACTGGATGCAAGCGGATTACAACGATTTAGCTGTATTTTCAATATTTTGGCTTTTCGCCATTGCTCATCAGTTGGATTATTTTTTGAAGAAATACAGTTTTATTCTGTAAAATATATTCATCAGCTTTGATTCCACATGCATTTTAAATAATTTATTCCTTTTTTTTTTTTTTTTTTTTTTTACTGGATGCAAGTGGATTTTAAGGACATTGCAGTATTTTCAATATTTCGACTCCTGCCACATGCTCACCAGTTAGATTATTTTTCTTCAAGAAATACTGTTTAATCATGCGGAACACACTTATCAGCTTAGATTTCAACTGTATATATATGTGTAGTATAACACATTTACTTATTAAATAAAATCCAAATAACATTTTATTTTGCTTTATTTGATCATATTTTTATTGTATACACCTAACTGTTGGAATTTTGATTTAGTTATTTTTTATATAAAGTAATAGTAATTTAATTGTTTATAGTGTATATGAACATATACAAATAATCTAAAAATATATTCTAAAAAAAAAATAATGTAACAGATTCTGTGGTTTTAAAGTAATTTTCTTGAATTTTGACTGCTTCCCTATTCTTATCAGGAATAGTTGACTGGTATAAAACTGATTTATAGAAAAATAAGTACATATACACAACGATCATAGTTTATGTATATGTCAAGAAAGTTTGAAACATTATAGTGGCTACTAACTCAATTTTCCAGTTTTCACCTATAAAAAAAGTGCTTTCACTGTCTTAGATATCAAATTGATAAAATATAGCATGAAAATCTAGTTTGTTGATACTTGTATTGTGCATTTTTCTTTTTATGTCCCCTCCTTCCGTGTCCGAATTTACTGTTTACTATCCACTAAGATATTGTCATTCCTTATGCTGCTGTCACTCGGGTAATCATATTTATATATTTATTTCCAAATAATTTGCATATTATTATATACATTTTACGGTTTACGAAATTCCCACTTATGTTTTAGCAAGATACGAAATACCTTAATTTTAAAACCAAACCCTCCTACCAAAAGAAGGTACGTGAGACAGTAATTTCGTTACCATATTTTATAACTTAAAAGAGTGAAATCTGCTAATTTTTGAAACGTTCGGACGGGTAGAAATATTTTTTACAAAATAAAATGTGTGAAAAATTTGACGAAATCAGTAAAAACCAGAGTATTTTGTCGGGGTTTCGCTCGCTTTCGGTACGCATAGACTCCAAAAAATCAAATTACTCAGAAAATAAAATACCAAATAGCATATTACTTTCAATTCAATATTTTTTCGCGATTTTTTAATTTAAAAATATAAATTCGTACAAAATGGAGTTTAAGAAAATAAAATCCTACAAATTTGAGGATCACATAAAAAGTCATTCATCACGGTCCCGGGCAACGCCGGGCGGGTCAGCTAGTAAATAATAAAGAATTGATAAAACTATAGTTCAACTACTGAAAACAAAGAAAGAAAGGAAAAAGGAAAAGAAAAGAAAAATCGTCATAAAAACTCGAAAAATGTCGTTGGCTAACATTTTATTCTTCCTTTGACCAAATAATTTTAAGTATGACCCCATATATTTCTTCTTTTTTCATTGTCATGTTTTAACAAACATCGTAAAATTCTGTTCGCAGTTTCTTATATTCCCGGGTATAGTTTAGCACTGTCAGCGATTATAGCTGGATAGATAAAAATAACCCTTTTGTTGGAAACTGCACGTGCTTGTTAAAGATAAATTTTATCTGCATTTTTCGATTTATTTTAACTTTGTTTATAACTTTTTTGAACTGTGTGCTGACATGCACGTCTGTTTGCTTTGTAGTAAAAAAAAGAGGTACGGTGATTATCAAAATTGTTGGTTACTGAACAAAAGGTTCAACAATATTGGCATAAATATAAACAAATATTGGACTATTTATTGTTCATAGATTATTTTAGTCTAGAAGAAAAATGATAAAATTTGCTTAATTTATTTATCTTTTACTTTGGGCGTAGGGAGAGGGAATGGAAATTTTTTTTTAAAACTTATTCTAAGTAATAAATTCAGTTTGAAAAATGGTTGTTATTGTTAACATTAGAATTTTCTAAGAAACATTTTTTTTTAATGTAAAGAGCAATTGAATACTGTCAGCTTTTAGACATTGGTAAGTCAGTTTTAGGATAAGATTAATATGACAGATTATTGATATATATTTTGGCAAATTGATATTTTAATTGTCTTTTCATACTTTTGATTAAAGTTATTTAATTAATTATCCGTTAAGAACTCAATTAAGTTAATTAATATTATTAATAGTTTAAATAATGACCTTTGTTAATGAAGTTTATAATAATAAAAAATCAGATTGCAATTAATTAAAATTTATTTATTATTATTTTATTTATTTATTTTTACATTTTTTATCCCTTTTTAAACAAATTATATGCTCACATATGTGTTAGTTTGCCTCGTAAATTTTTTAGCAGAAAAATAAGAGAAATGCTAATTTTCAAAATTGCTTTTTGAGTGGTTAAGGAAAAACTGTTGTTCTTAACAGTTTTTTTTTTTTTTTTTTTTTTTTTTTACTATTTTATCATGAAAATTTTTTACTTGTTTTCTGCAGAAAAGGTTTGAAGAACAGTTTAAGATTAGATATTGTAAAAGTGTTATTAGAAACAAAAACAGGTATCATGTTATTAGGTAGATTTCGTATGAAATACTACCTATTGGGATCGTTCCTATGTTGGAATTTCTGAAAAATTTTGCAGATCTACACCGATCATGACCCCTAGAACCCAAAACCACCCTCAGTAAAAAACTTTATATATCTATCTATCTATCTATCTATCTATCTATCTATCTATCTATCTATCTATATATATATATATATATCACTTTCTTCTGGACACGATAACTTTCGTAATTCTGCACCAATCTCTTCCAAACTGATACATAAAATCAATGGGCATAAAATCTCGGTCAAGTTCGTTAATGGGCAAAATCGGACCAAGGGGATGGAAATAGGGAGGGGTTTTGTGAAAACAGAAAACCCCCCATAACTTCTTAATTTTTGTACATATCAAATCAGTTTAAAGTTTTTATTACTTCTAAAAATAGGGCCAAAAATTTATGTATCACAGATTTTTGATAAAGTTAAAAATGGGCTCAAGGGGCGCAAAAATAGGATTTTTGGGACAAAAAAATTCATAACTTCGTCAATTCTCAAGATATCAAATTCAATTAATTTTATTATAAATCTCTTTAACATTATCTAAAACTTTTATATTCACAAGTTTTTGATAGGAACAATTCGTACCGCAAAAAAAAATTAAAAACGAAAACAAAAAGGGCGTTTGAAGAAGAAAAAAATCCATAACTTCGTCAATTCTCAAGATATCAAATCCAATTAATTTTATCATGAATCTCCTTAACATTATCTACAACTTTTATATTCACAAGTTTTTGATAGGACCAATTCGTACCGCAAAAAAAATTAAAAACGAAAACAAAAAGGTGGTTTGAAGAAGAAAAAAATCCATAACTCCGTCAATTCAAAAGATATAAAATCCCCATGAATTTATCATATATCTTCTTAATATTGTCTACAACATCTATATAGACGAGTTTTGGATAGGACCAATTCTAAGAGCAAAAACAAATTAAAAATACATACCGGTTGAAGTAAAAAATGATCTTAGTAAGGGTGTTTTCAAATCCAAACTGCTTATTTTCTGACTCATTTTACAATTCATTTTTGCTCTCAAAGGCTTCCAATTGGTACGTTTTCTTACTCAGAAACTATATAATGTACCGTAATGGTCGATTTTCTGATAGGGGCAGAATATATTTTTTTTAATGCTGTTAAAAAGGGCATTTTGAACCGAATTTACCGAAGCGGATTGTGTTGGAAAAATCATTGTATTAAGGATGCGCTTAAATCCAAACTGCTTATTTTCTGACTGGTTTTTAAATTCATTTTTGCTCTCAAACGCATTTAATTGGTAGATTCGCTTATTCAGAAACTATATAATGTACCGTAATAATAGATTTTTAGATAGAGGCAGAATATATTTCAAAAAATTATGTCAAAGTGGGCATTTTGAACGGAATTTCCCGAAGCGATTGTGTTAGAAACGAAAAATATTGTCCTTCTGAGAAAATAATTGTTTATATATCAAGTTTTAATTAATTGAACAAAAAATAAAAACACAGGTCGCTTATAAATCTCTTCAAAAATCACGTCAGCAAGTTTCATATTTTTTTTTAATTAAAAATGAATCTGGAATTATGCCAGAAAATTTCGAGTTGTTGAGCATGGAAAAGTATTTTTTTTAATACCGCCCTAACATGATTCTGATAAAACCAGCTATTATATGAAAATGAAATAAAAACTCGTCAAGAGCGGCCAGATAAAATTGTTAAAGTGGATTTATCTATAATCATGATTTAGTTTTTGTTTGTGAAATTAGTATATTTGACTTCGAAATCTACCTCTGCCTGTAGGCCGGGCCGGCAGGGATATTTTTTATTAATGTTCCAAGAAAAAATCTATTATACAAAATACAGTTTTTTTTTTTTTTAAATTTGAAATCTTTCATTTAAATTGATATCTTTTAAATTTAGTTGATTTTTCTTATTAATAATTAAAATCGATTTATTAATTCTCAATTTAAAACTTCATTAATTGTCTCTAAGTTTTATCGAGCGCAATTCAACCGAATGTAATTAATTGTTTTTATTAATGATTTTTGTTAACTGTAAAAATAAAACTAACATTTAATGAAGTAACTGTAATTAACTGTTTCTATTAATAATTTTTGTTAACGGTAAAATTAAAACTAACATTTAATTAATTAACATTTATTTATCCATTTATTTTTGAATTTTTATTTTCATTTTACTGTTAACAATTTCTTTTTCTTTTTTTTCTTTTTTCTTTTCTTTTTCTTTTTTTTTTTATTGAACGTATTCGTCTTTTCCTGAAATTGAGATTGTTGAAAAATTGTTAAGAATTAGGGACTGCTAGATAATTATATTTTTTACCTCAGATTTATTTTTACACTGATTCTATAAAATATTTTAAACATAAATTTTTAATTAAATCATTGCTCTATATATATCCCAATTTTCGTGTAAAAATTTAAAGAATATTTGGATTGTAGTTAATCTGTTGATAATGAAGGTGCCTCAAGACTCTTAAAGCTTCAAAATTTTCGAAATTTGTATTTTTTTAGATGTTAAACCCCTACCTTTTCTGAACATTTTGATATAATTATTTCCTTGAAATTCCCATTAGAACAGAAGTTATGGCTTTTAGAATTATACTCGCTCAATAGCTGAAGCAGCGTTTCCAAAACTTTGAAGTCATTTTTCTCCAAATGACATTTTTGAGCATAACGCGCAGGATATCTCAAAAACTTCTGAATATTTTTTCATGAAATTTTCAAAACATATATTTCATGTTAGTCTGTATGATCTGAACCTAAAATTTAATTCTTATTGTTAAAAAAATACTTTTTTAGGCGATTATACTGTTAAAATTTCAAAATTTTGTATTAGCAGAATCTAACTTTGTATTAAATTTATAAAAATGCTTTAAATACAAATTTATTTAGGTTCTGGGTAATTATTACAGTCTTAAGTATAATTAGGCACAAAAATTTCCGTCTAGCTTCAAAATTTATTTTGTATTCCTGCGCGTAAGTTGTCGTACCAATTTTCTGCTCGCCAAATATCTGAAAGTTTGGAGCCTCCTATAAATACTAATTTTGCATCTTGCAATTTTTTAAATGCATGAAACGAAAGAATATATTAGGTCTTTAATCCCAATTAAAATTGTGTTTTTAAATTATATACATTTTAATATATTAAATGTTCAAAATGGTCTCTTTTTTTTTTCCTTTTTTCCAATTTTAAGAGTCCTGAGACCCCTTCAAGCGCAATACTTCCGCACTCGAAGTGAATATTTTAAGAAAGAAAAAAGGAAATTAAATAAATCATCGTATTTTATTGGCGTCATCTCTTTATTAATATCGAAATAACTTACATAGAAAAAGGAGGTGAAGAAATAAAATGATATATTCACATGTTCACTTTTAAGGAATCGGTTTACTGTAGCACATTAAAAATAGTCTGGCTTCCAATCTAGAAAGTATTTTGTCGCAGCTTTTTTAAACTTTTACATTCAATCGAGTAGGTAAAATCATATTGTAAATTAAATTATTATATTATTATAATATAAATATAATTATATTGCCTTGCGTTTAACCGGTAAATTATTTCTTACTATTAATAAAAATTGAATAATAATAATAATAATAATAATAATGACATATTTCCAAGTAACTATTTCTGAAAGATTGTATTTGAAACACTTTTCACAAAGGCTCTGGCATTGAAATGATTTATAACGTAAAATCGACATGACCTTACGCATTTATTTTAAGACATGAAACTGAAATATTTCTTTACACGTTCGTCAAAATGACGCATTTTTCATTTCAAGAGATCTGGAATTAAAAGCAGATTTTGATAGAACGAAATATTTTTCCCAAAGACTTCATTGAAAATGTGTATTTTTATTAAAAAGTCCTTCAATGAAATGTCATTTCTTACTCGAAATACAATATTTAATAAAATTAATATTATAAATATTTCGTAAACTTCCAATAGAACTATTCCCCAATGCAGTCGAATGACCTTATGCAATTATTTTAAGGCATAAAACTAAAATATTTCTGTACACGTTCGTCAAACTGACGCATTTTTCATTTCAAGAGATCTGGAATTAAAAGAAGATTTTGATAGAACGAAATATTTTTCCCAAAGACTTTATTGAAAATGTGTATTTTTATTAAGAAGTCCTTCAATGAAATATGACTTCTTACTCGAAATACAATATTTAATAAAATTAATATTATAAATATTTCGTAAACTTCCAATAGAACTATTCCCCAATGCAATCGAATGACCTTATGCAATTATTTTAAGGCATAAAACTAAAATATTTCTGTACACGTTCGTCAAACTGACGCATTTTTCATTTCAAGAGATCTGGAATTAAAAGAAGATTTTGATAGAACGAAATATTTTTCCCAAAGACTTTATTGAAAATGTGTATTTTTATTAAAAAGTCCTTCAATGAAATATGACTTCTTACTCGAAATACAATATTTAATAAAATTAATATTATAAATATTTCGTAAACTTCCAATAGAACTATTCCCCAATGCAATCGAATGACCTTATGCAATTATTTTAAGGCATAAAACTAAAATATTTCTGTACATGTTCGTCAAACTGACGCATTTTTCATTTCAAGAGATCTGGAATTAAAAGCAGATTTTGATAGAACGAAATATTTTTCCCAAAGACTTCATTGAAAATGTGTATTTTTATTAAAAAGTCCTTCAATGAAATGTGATTTCTTACTCGAAATACAATATTTAATAAAATTAATATTATAAATATTTCCTAAACTTCCAATAAAACTATTCCCCAATACAATCGAATGACCTTATGCAATTTAAACGTAACGCACCAGCTTTCGACACAGCTAGCAATATCATACAAGCCAAATACAACCTTTGGTATTGCACGCGCATTTGTTTTTACCGCTCAGTGACTATCCGAAAGGAGAAACGGATTTACAGGTTAAATGAACTCGCGCGTTGTATTAAAATACTGCATCGTGTCAAGTTGATATTTTATTTTTAATTTTCGAGTTTTGGTTCTTGCGATTCGGATAGACTTGGATTTACAAAAGAAAGTCCATAATATTGTTTCAGGTAGAAAAAAATTATAAAATAACTATATATTTATAAAAAACTATATTGTGTTGCATCATAATTTTTTAAGTTTTACTTTAATCAAAATAGATGGTATAGGTATGCATGAAAATGTGTAGGTGTTATATATGCAAATGTAAATATATCATCATCAATAACAACAACAACAACAACTGTTTTCAATCCACTGCTGAATGCAAGTTCACTCCCCCTCCCACACACACACACGCTCTTTTTTCCAATGTTTTCTGTCTAGTGCTTTGATTATTCAATTAACTATATACATATGTTTATGTAGATGGGAATGGTGTTTATTGCATAGCAGTATCTTATTGTGTAGGTGATTTTTTCAGGTGTGTTTATATTTAAAATAAAATATGACACTCTTCTGCTTAAATAGGATTTCGAACAAGGCAGCCCTTTGGCATTTAAATATTTCTTATAAATTCCTAAATTTAAAATTATATTTCAAGTCAATATTAATAGTTAAATTTATTTCGCAATGTGTTAGGCAAATTATACGTGAATAGGGGGGGGGGGGGGGAGCATTAACCACTTACTGCGCAGTGAAACATTTATAAATCAATTGTCTATAAATGTTGATGTATACATGCAAATGTGTAGATGTTATATATGTAGATATACAGATATATATACCTGTATATATATTATAGATATGGATATATCGTTAGATAGATAAATGTAGATGTGTGCGTGATATGTAATGGGTGTAACTATCCTAAATTGTATGTATAATATTTTGAGAAAAGACGAAAAGAAACATAGAATTATTCGAATTAATTACCCTGTAATTTATTTGATTGCGCCGCAGAAACACTTTTGCAACATTGATTCGTCCTCTTTCAAATCTCTCTCATCAAAGTTTTTCGCTTTCATTATTCAATCAAAATGAAGGAGCGTTTGCGTTTCCAGTTCTTCCACGTGACTTTCCTCGTGTGCTTTCGTGGAATGATGCTTCCAGTTGCGAGTGGGGCTTTGATCCTATTTCTCCCTTTTTTTTTCTCTTCGCTGTCATTGTTAATGACGCTATTTTTCTCCCTCAGTCCATTGCTTCATGGCTTTCTCAATGTCGGAGTATATGCTATGCATTTTTGGAGATGAAATAGGTTTTCGTAACGATGTTGTTTGCGAAATATTTTTTTTTTTTTCATACACAAATAAATCCTAAAATATAAATAGAACCCTTTGATTGGTAATCACACGTATCTACGCAAAGTTTTCCCCATGCTTAAAAAAGGACAGGGTCCTGTTGATGGGAAAAGGGCACTTTCAAGATTTTTTTAAAGCTGTTCTCAACTGCTCTGCTCAATAAGCGCAAAACGTTTTGACACATTTACAAATTCATTTTTTAACGGAAAGATATAAAATTGGAAAGCCTGACCAGGGTAGCGATTTGGTAACGAACTGTGTTTTCCATTTTTTGATCAATCAATTACCTATCGAGTTATAAACGATTTTGATCACGTGACACGGCTTTTAACTCCCTTTACTGACTGGATTTTCTTCTTTCGTTCGGAAGTTCAGTTCAAAATGACAACTTTGACAGTATTTTCTGAAAGATCTATTGCGTTTACAAGAAAACGGAAAAAACAATTCGATGACATAGATTCTGAATAACACCTTCTAGTTTCATGCGCTTCCGAACAAACATGAATTAATCAATTTTTTATTATGTAAGCAATATTTTTAAATATAAAAATAAGTAAAGGTGCCATTTTTTGACTGATGGCAAGAAGGGGAACATTTTGTTCTATAAGGGGCAAAAAGGGTTCTATTTTTTAACCAAAAGGCAGGCAGGATAGCAGTATCCACCTGAAACTCCCTGAGAAAAACTGATGTACTTAAGCAATGATTAAACTAAACTTGATAATGACGTGTTTGTACGTCGGCAATGATTAAACACAAACTTAGTATTAACCCCTTAACGATCGCATTAAATTACGGTTTAAAAATTCAGATTGCTTATTGCCAACCTTTTTTTTGAAAAAAAAATATTCACTTTATTTCATGACAAGTAAAATTATACTAGAATAAAGCCAATTACACTATTTTATAAAAATGGTTGGAATCAAACAATCTAAATAAAACAGACATCCCGTGAATGTCACAGGAGCGAGAATTAAGGGATTAATTTATATGTACGTCAGTAATGAATAAATAAGAAGGAAAATTTGCAATGGCGACTATGTATGTCAACAATGATTAAATCCGAACTCATTAATGACGTATACATATGTTTTTTAATTTTTATTTTCTGCAGTATGACTATGAAGGTGCGTAACTACTTGAAATTTCCAAGAATTTTTCCACCACTATTTCAGATGAGAAAATTTCTATTTTAAATTCCAATCATAGAATTCATAGTCATCGCATAGAATCCTAAAATTTGCGGCCTATACCTGTCGCTAAATAAGACGAAAATTCTGTTAAAGTTTTGCAGTAGAACTGCATACCCTGGTTGATGTAAAATATTTTTCAGGCTATTTGAAAAAAAAAAAAAAAAAACATATTTTTGAAAGATTATCATCAATAACGCTATTCAAAAGATTAAAAGTTTATTATTTTTGTTATTTTTGTTGTCGTTAAAATTATTAAAATAATACATGGGGCATTCTCGCAATCTTTTGACTTTTATGTCCCTGAATAATAATTTTTATCTTAATACATTTTGGAGGTCCAAATACCGGGAAAACTCCTATACCGTCCCGTGTCCCTGATTCTGATTTTTAAGTTTGGAGCTGACTGTATAAAATTGTTTCAATAAAAGTAATACGATGTAATTTTTTTCCGAAACTGGGACAATTGTTTTATGTAAATATGTAGCAAAAAATTAACCTGCACACATTTTTACGCTTGATATTATTTTTTGAACTCTGTCCCTGTGTTTTTCATCCTTACCGTCCCTCTTGCTAAACTTATACAGAAAATCACTTCAGATGCGGCCACAGAATTTTTTGCAAGTTTTTTCTCATGCAGAAATATGCTAGAGAAAGAATGTCTAAAATTCTTTGACAGGAAATTGACTGCAGATTTTAAATCAGCATTTAAATATCAATTTCAAGATCGTGGCTTTATTGGTAGTCTTACCGTCCCCAAGGTTTATTCCTGCACTTTTCGAGGTATATTAAAAAAAAATTAATTTAATCCAATGTTAACAATTGCAAAACCAAAAAACAAGTTATTATTAATTACTCTAAATTGTATTGTAGATTGAAAAGAAATGAAACGTCGAATTCATTAACCTATAATTTATTTGTTTTAGCTGTCGAAACTCTTTCATAACTATTGATTCATCCTCTTTCAAATATCTCTCATCAAAGTTTTTCGATTTCATAATTCAATAAAAAAAATATAAACGAGCGTTTGCGTTTCCAATTCTTCCACGTGACTTTCCTTTTGTGTTTTCGTGGAATGTTTCTGGTTACAGAATGGGGCTTGGATTGTTTTTGTTTTTTTTTTACTTCATTGTTATTGTTAATGACACTTTTTTTCAAGTCCATTGCCTCGTAGATTTATTTCTCAATGTCGGAGTATATGTTGGCGTTTTGGGAACGAAATAGGTTTTCGTGGCTGTTGTTTGCGAAACGATTTTCTTTTGCATTGAAAAGTGAATCAGCTGATTGATTATTTTTATTGTTAAACTTTTAAAGAGAATGGTATGCTATTATTATGTAATGGAGCATGTAGTAGAATGTAATAGTAAAAGAATAAAAATTACTAGAAAACAGGAATTCTTCTTTTTCAGAATTTAGTGTCGTCCCCCGATGAAAAATATATATAAATATGGATAGTTCAGTTTTAAGACTCCAATCACTCGGTTTTATTTTATATAAAATGACGTCATCCGCATCCTTTAAAGAATTCCTCATTTACTATCCAGTCTTAAACAACATCTACAGTAAAATATGCATAGGGCGTGACTATCGCTGAAAATACACAAATCGAAAAAAAAAGAGGTTTCGTAATAATAGGGCTCCATCTTAAATAGGATGCCATCATTATGAAAACCTAGAATCATTACCTATCATGGAATATCATTGAATTAATTAAGTATAAAAGGATAAAATAGAATGAAAAAAAAAATATTTTTTTGTGTTTTGATTCGATTTTCATAAAATTTGAAATGACGACGAAATTCTGCAACGGTTAGATATTAAATTTCAAACCATTCTGTTGGGTAGTTTTTGCGCTGTTTGTTATATGCGGGCAGACTTGCGGATGGACCAGGCGACGACTATAGGTGCTACATAGTTATATAATCAGTGGCGCCAACTTATATCGGCCCGTGGGGCGCGAACCCACCGAATAAGTTGATCTCTCTGCCCACCCAATTTCAATTGATTTGTTATTTATTTATTTAATTGCTGAAATGATTTTTTTTTAATGTTTTATTGATATTCGCGAAATAATTTTATTTGGTAAACATTAAGAACATCAATTCGCTTTACAGGAGCACTAAAAGCCCCTTCAGCTGATATACAGTCGAACCTCTATTTAACGAAGTCGCTAAATCCCGGAAAAAAGTTCGTTATATGGAAAATTCGTTAAATAGAGATTCACCTTTTAAAATACTTTAAATTACACAAAACAGATTTTAAATTCATAAACACTAAATATTTTTACTAAAAGTAAGTAATCACAATTTTTTTTATAAATTATATCGATTTGTTTTATTAACTTTACCCACCAATATCCATCATCAATTCATTTTTTCTATGTGTTTGAATCCTTGAAATTTGCAAGGAAATCAAAACATTGTCCGGGAAGACACTGTATTTTCTGTTTAAAGTAAATAGTTTTACATTAAAATTACGAATTTTAATGACATTATCGTATTTGTTATTATTATAACAAATAATTTTAACCATACATTAACATATGCGTCCTTAAATTTAATTTCTGAAAAACTCTGTTAATTTTGTCCGAGTTTTTTCTTTTAAAAAGTGCTTTCTCTCATAATACGTCTCGCATCTTTGCAATGCACCAAAAACCCCTTCATGCGTATTTTCTTCTAACTATAATCCGTGTCGGATTGTTTCAAATGATTTTAGCATTTCATCATACGAAGTTTCGTTAATTCCTGCATCATGATCATTTCCATCATCATCATATTCGTCTTCATCGCAATTCATTGCTGTATTGATTTTATTTTTCACACTGTCGAAAATATCCAATTCGGATAGTATTTCCAAGGTCTCAATTTCAGAAGTAAGTGAAATACAATCATCAATCAGCACATCATGGTTGATTTCTTCTTTTTTTCTCATGTGAATCCACATTTGTTTTAAGTTACTCTAAGTCTAAGGGAGTATCGTCTTCGTCCTCCGTACATACCGAATTCTCGCTGCTGACAAAGAAGGCGCCTGGTAAAACCAGTTCAAGGCCTTTGAACATCATAAAATGTGTTTAAAGAAAGAATAAGTTTGAAATGTCCAGAAATATTTTGAGAAATGGGGAGAAAAAAAAATTAGATCACAAGAAAAAATTCGTTAAATAGAGAATGCACTTCGCTATTTGGAGGTTATTTTACGAAGAAATTCGCAAAATGATCTTGGTTCTAAGGAAAAGTTCGCAAAATAGAGAAATTCGCAAAATAGAGGTTCGTTAAATAGAAGTCCGACTGTATAATTAAATTTCTCTCATAACCAAATATGCTGCATATTTTGCCAATCTGTGTCTTGAATTGATAAAGCAATTAGGTGACTAAATTGTGTGTTTTACATGACGTTTAGTTTTTAGTACTTTCAATAGTTAGCTATTTTTATGTTATTTATAATAAATATTAATGTATTTATAAGGAAGAACTTTCGAATTATCATATTTGATCATTTTCTACTCCCCTGTGTCTGTCTCCACACACACACGCACTAAGGGGGAAAATTGTATGTGTTATTTTGCTCAAAGAATTTTCAGCCCACCCTATATCTTTCAAAAGTTGGCGCTACTGTATATAATTACGAACGCATCTAAAAAGATAGAAGAAAGAATATTTCAGATAGGATTTGCAGATATATTTTTGAAAGGTGATAAAAATTCCATCCACGTCTTTAATGAAATAAAACTGTTGTCGGCAATTTTTGTAGAGATAAAAAGATGATTAATGATTGTGTATATGCATTTAATCATGAATTTTGAATAACTAGCAAAGGTTAATTGGTGAAATTTCTACGTGGAACAAATCATATTGTCCATTAATGTTGCAAGAATTACTTTCTGATCTACATAGATACTCATATATTCTCATATTTATCCTCCAAATACAACTAATTTTTATAATCCTGGAAAACTTCCCGAAAGTACTCGCTGTAAATTTAAAAAGAAAAAGGAAGAAAGACAGAAAATATTTCTGTTTCCGTGAACAATTTAAACTCATAAAAATCATATTTTGAGCTCATTATCAAGATATATTTGGCATCTTTACTCTCAACAAATTTATTCTTTCTTTTTCGCTCCTTTAAAAATGATAACACATTTTCCTCGTTACATAAACATTAAAACTCGGAACTGTTGTGTCTTTTGTTTTTTATTCGAGATTCCCTCGCTGAAAGGTGACAAGGATTATCTCAAGGACAGTTGCAGAAGTAATTAAAGAAAAAAGATATTTGCAGCTGATGAAAATTCCACCCACGTAGTTAATGAAATAAAACTGTTGCCAACATTTTTTATATTGATAAAATGGTGTATCCATTAAAGATTATCTCTAAACGTTTAGGCATGTATTTTGAAAACAATGAGAAGAAGAAAAAATATTCAACTTGAAATGAAAATGATTTAAACAAGTTTTTAATATGATTCATGTGTTACAAGGTAAGATAATTTGTATTCAATAAAAGATGAATGTGTACACCAATTTTCATTAGCTCGTTTCTTTTCACTTATTTTCCTTTTTGTAGCTTTTACCCATGTTGGATGAAGCTTGTCATAATTATTTATTGATGAATGCTAATATAATAATCATATGCTAAAAATATTATGTAGAATCTTTTCTACATCCTTTTTATGGTGCTGAATGTTTTGAAAATGATCATCATCTAACTATCTTCTGTAACTAAATAATATTCGGAACACGTCATTTTTTAACCCTCAAAATATGCAAACGATTTCAAACTTTAGAATTCTGCTTTATTTCTTCTTTGTTTTGTTTTTTTAATGGAAAAAGAAAAAAAAAGTTACTTAGAAGAAAAAAAAAAAGATCTTCTAATAGAACAATACTTATAAAGAAGAAAAATGAACAATAAAAAGAAACAATAATACAAAGTTACAACTCAACCCGGTAAATGTTGCGTAAACAAAAAGCAGAAAACATTCACAATTGTTTCTCACGAAGAATTATGTTGGGAGGATAAAAAAAGGTAACGCAAAGGACTCTAGCTGAGATCGACAAGATTGCTTTAGGTGCAACAATACGGAACTCGACCTATATATACAGGGGAGTTCCATGGCAAAGAAGTTGCTGTTTTGTCACGTATACCTGCTGGACATTTGCACAACAGGATGTTACTATGATATAATTATAATCATAATTAGGTTTTCATGGAATGGCATTTGTTTAAGTACACTTTTGCTATTAAAGCTATCTCTTTTATACCCGGTATTGACTGCTAGATCTTGTTTGGTAGCAGTTTTGTTACAAAAATACTGCAGAAAAACCTTCTAAGACGGAATCGGAAAAAACCGGAGAGAAATTCAGATTTGGTCGAATTTCCGTCTTAGCAGGTACACTCTCGATTGGTTATAATCCCCCTTTTTTTTTTTCAATAATCTTTCCGCCGGTACTATGAAGTATGCAGGATTTCGTTACAGACAAGTTCCGTTTTGACAGATTTTACTGTATTTGAAATTTTCTAATTGCTATTTACAAGAAATAATTGGAGATTTTTTAATTAAGAGGAGAAATTTAATTTTACAATTTTGGATACAGTTATTTCATTTGATATTTTACATAATTTAAAATAAAAAAGAGAGAAAAAAATTAAGTATTTAAATGGAATATTCGTGTTTATTTCCATTAAAAGAATATTCAAGTCATGTAACTTTTAAGTCTCATTTGAAATGCAAAAGTTTTGTAATGCAAAAGTCTTTTTGTAACTTCGTCACGATTGCTTATTTCAGATAATACATTAACTTAATGTCATTTTATTGTCGCATACACTCATATCTTTCATTATTGTCGCATTATTCTTATGCATGTGATATATGCATATATTATGATTATGCATATCACATGAAAGAATATAACATACGGTATTATTTTCACGTTAAGATGTTTTATCTCCTGTGATGTCTTAAGGTTACACAAAAATACATCTGTGCTTTCACCATTATTTTTTGTATCCTATAATATAACTTCTCTTTTAAGAGTATAAAAGAGCCATTATAGCACAGATAAACAATAATAAATAAGAAAGGCTCCACCAGATGATTTTATCCCTTAACAAATGAAAAGAAAAAAAAATGTTTTTAAAAAGAATCTGCAAGCTTAAAACCTGCATCAAAAGATTTAAAAATAGCTGATGAAACAACATCTGGTAGGGATAAAGCGAGGGCAACTTTTATCCCTGGGCACTTCGAAAATGCACTTTACACACAAGAGCTAGCAACAAGTGCACTTTAAGTAAAAGAATAGGTAATAGATAAACAGGGGATGCCATAGCATTCATTTTATTGAGAAGTTGCTCGGGAAAAATGTTTAAACATTTATTCCTTTAAGATTAGATGCTTTTGGTGTTTTTTTTTACCTAAAAGACTAAATCTTTAAATCAGCGTGTTTCTAATTCATTTCATTGAAAAGATATTTCATGTTAAAGAAAAATCTAATCTAATAAAGAATAAACATCTAATACCTAATTTTTTTATGCATATCTTCCCCAACCTTTAGTTGTATCCGTTTAATTCAAGTGCTCTATTCAGTTAAAATCATAATGCAGTCATTCGCTCATCTAGGCGGGGGGGGGGGGGGGGGGGTTAAAGCCCTTTATGGAACACTTAAGAGCTGATAAGATGTATACTAAGATTATTGAGTTAAATTGGGTACAAGATGTGTAAAAACAAAAGAAAGGAACCATAAGCAGCCATAAAAACTTTAGCACGCAATTGTTTCAAGGTTTTATTACAGGAGCCCCCTTCTTCAAAGCAAAATGAATGAAAGAGAAACCGGGGAGGAATAGCAGCAAAATGTTTCTCACTCCTTTTCTTTTAAGGTTTAAGTAGGGGCTCCTTTTATGAAGTCTTAGAACATATGACTGTTAAATTTATTTTAGCTGCTTGTGCTTATCATTACATCGGTTTTTACATGTCACGTGTTTAATAAAAGTTATTTTATAAACACGTAAAATAACGAAATTGTTCGTTTTATGAGTAATAATGATTCGAAACCTCTTCTAGGTGAAGATCTTATTTGTGCCACTGATATAATTTATTATTTTACACATGTTTTGTTTTGTTATCTTTTTTATATACAATTTTTAATGCAAATTATTTTCTTGGAAAATTCCATCAAATTAATAATGCATGCATTATTCAGTCAAATATCACACAACGTAATACCTTTCTAGTATTCTAAGAGCTTTTGTGTTTACTTTTGGCACGATTATGTAAGTTATTGTTGCCAAAAACCACACGACAAATCTTCCGACTGTGATATCTGGTTTGGCGCTTGTCTGCGCATTTATATTGAATAAATAAGCCAGTTTGAGTCACACCACAACATTTAATAAAACACTCACAAGACGAACAAATAGAACATGAAGAATAATAAATAAAAGTAACAGATATCGTTTGTTGCCATGCAACTGGTATAAATTCTCAACTTTTAAAAATATCGTTTTCTTCATCCATGGAGCGATGAGATTGTAAGATGCACGCGCATGAAAATAAATGTATTAGAGAAATTTAATTATTAGAGAAATACTACATGAGTATCCCCCCAGTGACGAAGGAACGATACAACAAAAGAAACAATGTGAAAATACAAGATGCATGTAAATAACACAATATATTTAAAAAAAAAATCAATTGTATGAAGTATAGTTTATTTCAGTTATCAGTATTTTAGGAAATCTTACTCGTCTACCTGATTTGGTAGTTGGTTCTTCTGATTTTACTGGCTGGCTATCTACTGGAAAACTTTTAGTTTCAGGATTATCTGTATTACTTGGTAAATCACTGAACACAAATGCAGGTTTAACTCTATCAAGTGAAATACAACTTTTCTTTCCATTTAGGATTATGGTTATGTGCTTGTCATTTCTCGATAGAACTTCATGAGGGCCAGAATAAGGTTGAGATAAGGATGGAAGGACTTTATCTAATCGGAGAAACACATGCGTGCAATCCTTCAATTTAGGGTGAACAAAGATTTTTGAGTGTCCGTGAGCAGATGTATATGAAGATTTTAAACTATTCATTCTCTCTTTCAATTGTTGGACGAAATTATTGTCGCAAGATACCAAAGATGGGATTTCTGAACACATTTCAGCTGGTAGTGTGAGTGAAATGCCATAAACTAACTCAGCACTTGAAGCTTTTATATCTGGTTTCACAGCAGCTCGTATACCAAGTAGAACTGCAGGCAAACTCTCGGTCCACTTACTATGCTCATGAGCCTTTAATGCGCTCTTTAAGACTCTGTGGAATCGTTCAACTAAACCATTTGCTTGAGGATGAAATGCTGTCGTTCGTATGCGGTTTGTGCCCAGAAATCTTGTCAGTTCTTTGAACAGATTTGACTCAAATTGTCTACCTTGGTCGGTTGTTATTATAATGGGGCAACCAAATCTAGATATCCATCCGTCAAAAATGGCACGGCAAACTGATTCTGCAGTTATATCTTTTAAAGGTATCACCTCTGGCCATCTTGTATATCGATCTATTATTGTTAAACAGTATACATTTCCATCTGATGGAGGTAATGGACCTATCAAATCTATGTGAATGTGTGAAAATCTTGCATCGGGTAATGCGAAAGTACCTAGGCTTGTTTTCGTGTGTCTGTGTACTTTAGAACGTTGGCAAGCACTACAACTATTGACCCATTCTTTCACATTTTGCTGCATATTGGGCCATACATATCGTGATGCAATAAGATTTAAGGATGCTGCAACACCAGGATGAGCTAAATTATGGAAATGTTCAAATACTGTTCTACGAAAATTCGCTGGTACGAATGGTCTCGGAGAACCTGTTGATACATCACAAATCAGTTCTGTGGCAGACATTGGAGATGGCATGCTTTTAAACACAAGAGAAGATTTGTTATCATTTTGCAAATTGCGTAGATCTACATCATCTTCTTGAGCTTTTGCAAACTCCTCAAAGTCTAAAAATGAGCTGGAGATTTGATCTACTTCAACTCGAGATAAAGCATCAGCAACTGTGTTGTTGGCGCCGCTTACGTGACGTACATCTGTACTAAACTGAGATATGTAATCTAGATGCCGCCATTGGCGCGGGCTGCATTTGTCTGGATTTTGTTTGAAGGCATATATGAGAGGCTTTTGGTCTGTATATATGATAAAGTTTCTTCCTTCGAGCATGTGTCTAAAACGCTTTACTGATGTATACATTGCCAAGAGTTCTCTGTCGTATGTAGACCATTTCTGCTGACTTTTTGAAAGCTTGATTGATAAAAAAGCAATGGGTTCCCAATACTTTTTATTAAGCTGCATAAGAGAAACGCCAACGGCTTTGTCGCTTGCGTCAATCCAAAGGCTTAACTTTGCGCCGGGAATGGGATGTCGTAGGAGAGTTGCATTGGCTAAAGCTTGTTTGGCGTCATTAAAAGCCTGCTCAGCCTCCACAGTCCATTGAATTGAGTCGTGTGAATTTTTTTCAGAGCGTCTTCTAGACTTTTTTGAATTCTTTATTCCTTCCAAGAATTTATTTAATGGAGCCAATATGTGAGCAGCTTTTGATATACATCGACGGTAATAATTAAATAACCCAAGAAATCGTCTTAACTGTGTAAGAGTAGTAGGTTGAGGGAATTTTAAAATGCAATCAACGCGATCTGGTAGGGGCTCAATGCCAAATTCAGATACCTTATAACCTAGAAAATCTATGGATGATACGCCGAAAATGCATTTTGATGGTTTTAAGCTTAATCCGTATTCTTGCAAGCGCTGAAATATGATTTTCAGATGCTCGAGATGTTCTTCTGGTGTGCGAGATGCTACCAAGATGTCATCAATGAAAACATACAAAAATGGAAGATCTCGTGTAATTTGATCCATGAACCGTTGAAATGTAGCAGATGCGTTGCAAAGGCCGAATTGCATTCTTGTACTCTCAAATAAGCCAAACGGTGTAATAATGGCACTTTTATGTACATCATCTGGATGAATTGGTATTTGGTGGTAAGCTTTTATGAGATCAAGGCGGGAGTATATTTTTGTACCATGAAGGTTCGAAGTAAAGTCTAAAATATTTGGAATGCTATAATTATCTTTTACTGTTTGTGCATTAAGTGCTCGGTAATCTCCGACAGGTCTCCAATCTGTAGAATGTTTTTTAGGAACCATATGAAGTGGTGAAGCGTAATTGCTTTTGGATGGCCGAATGTGACCAAGATCAAGCATTTGCTGAAATTCGGCTTTGGCTGTTTTTAATCTGTCTGGAGCTAATCTTCTTGGTTTGGCGTGGACAGGAGATCCGGTAGTTTCTATATGGTGAAATATTGAATGCTTTATTTGTTGATCAGCACGAGGAGGTTTAGTTATATCTGGAAATTTAAGTAGTAATTTATGATAAATACTATTTCCCGAAACAGTTTTGATAGAATGAATAGATGCTGTATGTATATGGCCGGGAGTAGCTAAATTTGTAACATTATCCACTAACTTTTTATTACGAAGATCTGGAATTAGATTAAAATGATATAGGAAATCTGCGCCGATAATTGGAGTGCTTACATCACCTATTAAAAAGGGAAAGCGAAAAGTTTTTCTGAGATTGAAATCAAGTGTCAAAAGTTTTTCTCCATAAACATTGATTCTTGAGGTATTCGCAGCAGTTAGGGTCATAAAAGGGGTATTTTTCTTGTGGGAAAATGACGCTGGAATAATACTAATGTCGGAGCCTGTGTCGCATAAATAATTTATATTGGTCTTTCGATCCTTTAAAAAGAGGCGACGAGATATTTTATGCAAGGTGGCTGTCGCCGCTACACCTCGCCGTCTGTGTTTTTTGAAAATGAACAAGGTTCGGAGCATTTCTTGGCCTTTTCGCCAAATTTTTCGTGATACCAACATTGCTGTCTGGAATCTTTTGAAATGCTACGATTCCTCCCAAAGGAACGCCGACGAAAAGGGCTTCGTGGCCTACGTAATTCCAGTTGTTTAATTCGATCATTCAGTTTTTTTATTTCACATAAAATTTCTGAATTAGCATTTGATGGTACTGAAACAGCATTTATTGCGGTGGGATTATATTCCAAAATTCGGTCAGCAACTTCGGCTGCTTTATCAAGTGACAGCGGTGAGATAGATGCTAAAATGCTCTGTACATATGACGGTAAATGTGAAATAAATAATTCCAACATCAATTCATTGGATACATTGTGGGACTCAGCTCTTCTTTGCATTACTCTTAAAAGATCACTGGGTTTACTATCACCGAGCTGTTCACCAGCTAACAATTTCCTTATTTCAGATTTTGACGAGTCGCTTGTCCGTTTTATTAATTCCATTTTTAAATCCTCGTATGGTGTATTATCGGACGGTTTGATAATTAAATCCCGTACAACAGATGCGGCATTTGGAGGTAAGTTAGCCGAAATATAATTAAATTTAGTTCGACTTTCTGTTATGGCCTTTGGATGAGCTAATTCAAATGAATGTTCACACATTGCGAACCAAAGACCGACATCATTAAAGTTATATGGTGGGATACGAACAGCGCTAATTTCTGACATTTTCCAAAATAAAATGAAATATTACTCACTTATTACAGAGTTCTTTTAACGTGCTCCAGTACGGGTCACCAATTTGGCGCTTGTCTGCGCATTTATATTGAATAAATAAGCCAGTTTGAGTCACACCACAACATTTAATAAAACACTCACAAGACGAACAAATAGAACATGAAGAATAATAAATAAAAGTAACAGATATCGTTTGTTGCCATGCAACTGGTATAAATTCTCAACTTTTAAAAATATCGTTTTCTTCATCCATGGAGCGATGAGATTGTAAGATGCACGCGCATGAAAATAAATGTATTAGAGAAATTTAATTATTAGAGAAATACTACACTGGATTTGTTTACGCGGCTCGGCTGCGCAAGGTGTCGTAACACAGTTGACAAAGTGTGCGTTTTATGAAGAAAAAGGGAGAAAGCAATTGCTGCGAACAGTTTTGTCAGCTATTTCAGGAGAAAAAAAAAAAAAGATAGATTTTGCTTTTGTTAACTTTTTTCTTCTTCTTCGTTTTTTGTGTAAACATTGCAATTATTGCTCATTTTTCCTTTTCATAACACCGATCTCTGAGTGCGCAGATATAAAAAGCCGAAATAGACCTTGTTCTTGATATTTTTATGCACGTTTCCGAAAAAAAAAAAAGAATAAATAAATAAACGTGATTCCATCTAGTTTTGCGACGTGATTCAAGGATTTAAATCTGTGTTCATGGCAACTGATAAAGGATTCAGACGATTTCGTTCAAGCGCGTTCTAAATCTTGGTTTATGTGTCGGATTTGCATGTTATTAAATTTCTCTTTTACAATGAAATTCAATCTCGTATTGTTTACACCGTAGTTTTCTTTCTTTATGCATGAGTTTAGTTAAATTTGTTGAAACAATAGCTTTTTATATCAGCTAATTCGTAGAAACGTGATTTTGTCATTGATTTCTTTTTTCTTTTCTGTTACAAAATTCAGACGATAAATTAAGCCTTAAAAATGATTTGTAGACTTCTACTAACTAGAATTTTAGTATTTAGCGTGTTGTTTATTACATTTATGAGTTTCAGTAATAGCATTAAATGCTTGCTAATTTATTTATTCATTCATTCATTTATTTAAATAAATGTTTAAAAGTTTCTCATGAAAACCTTATGTGTATTTTAAATGAAAAATATTAAAATATTTATTGAAATGTATAATTTTAAAGTAATTTCAGGAAAATATCAAATTTTAATATTAATTTATTTGACAGCTACTGTTGTCAATATTTATTAATAACCACCAGTATCTATTACTGTTGAAATGCTTAAGCTTGCCTTTATTTTTAAAAGAAATTTGCTATCACTATATTTTTTCAATTGGAATTGTAGCATTAATCGCGTAAAATGCTCTATAGATATTGATGGCTGCTGAATTTGCTAATTTATTTTTTCTTCCCCCTCTATCTCTAGCTCTCACTAACTTTCCCTAACTTTTTCATTCTTTCATCAGTGATAGCAATATTATCAGTTCCGTTTATAAATCTGTTCTATTTTGTTGATAAAATGCTGAAATTTTGTAAATGACTTTATGGGGTACATTTTACTCAATGGAATTTTTTTGTACGGGGGCCGTATAAAAATTTTAATTTTGTATTTCTTCAAATTTAATACCCTGAAAAATTTTAATCGATTTCATAAAATGTTGTACATTTCTTACGTAACTTTGTAATATATGTGTATGATCAATATTTAAGCACAAAAGCCGAAGTCAATGTTTTTGGAACACCCTGTATATATCTTTGAAATAAAAAAAATTAGCTAATAAATTGGTATAAAAAATGACCTACTCTGTTATTTAAAGATAGCATGTAAATGTATTTTGCATTAATTGCTGTAGTATACAATAAAAAGAATTTAAAAAAATAAATTTATAATATATTTTAGAAATGCTTTTAGAATTCTGTCCAACAGCAAACACCGTTTAAATCGAACATACAATAAAATAATTTGAAGAAAATTAATTTTCTGATGAGAATTAAAACTCTCCGAATGGATTAAATTGCCTTACATTGAAACAGAGAAGAGGGGATTCTTTCTAGGTCTGGCTGATGGAGAGTCTTGAAGATCAATGTATCGTTGAGGCAGTTACAAAAATGTATTCAGAAAATGTTGTTAGAATTGGCGTATTAATTGAGTAGCAGTGTCTACAAGTTTAATACATTATGCATAGTTTAATACATTATACACATGTAAAAATGACTTCGCATATACATCCTCGTGTAATGCATGGGACGACTGCGGAGTTTTCGAGCTTATTCGTTCGTCTTTTCCCAAAGTGTTTAGCATTAAAACGTAGCATTGCTCACCCATACATAAACTAAAATTTAAAAAAAAAATGATTAGGGCTGTTCTCAAATCCAAAGAAGCTTCTTTCTGAAATATTTTTAAACTCATTTTTATTCGGAAGCACATGAAAGTTACAGGTATTTTGATTCAAAAACTATGTAGTCGAAAGACTTTCCATTTTTTGGTAAAGGCAGAAGAACTTTTAGAAAATACTGTCAAAGTGGGCGTTTTGAACCAAATTCCCTGACGCGATACAGCAAGAGAGGATAAAGACCGGTCGTCACATGACAAAATTTCGGAAGCAGGACGTTTCGGTCCCGACACTTCGGTCCCGCCATTTCGGTCCCGCCGTTTCGGTCCCGAGACATTTCGGTCCCGAGACATTTCGGTCCCAAGACATTTCGGTCCCGAGACAATTCGGTCCCAAGACATTTCGGTCCCGAGACACTTCGGTCCCGAGACAATTCGGTCCCGAGACAATTCGGTCCCGAGACATTTCGGTCCCGAGACAATTCGGTCCCGAGACATTTCGGTCCCGAGACAATTCGGTCCCAAGACATTTCGGTCCCGAGACAATTCGGTCCCAAGACATTTCGGTCCCGAGACATTTCGGTCCCAAGACATTTCGGTCCCGAGACAATTCAGTCCCAAGACATTTCGATCCCGAGACAATTCAGTCCCAAGACATTTCGGTCCCGAGATATTTCGGTCCCTTCTCCAGCAAGCTGAAATTTTGTGCACTTGAAATAGGTGACAATTTTATAGAGGACATTGTAGAGTTTTTTAAATAAAGGCCTTAAAATTTTAGTAAACACACACAAATTTCGTATGGTAATCATTTTAAAAAACAAGGGGGGGGATTGACATTTTCTATATTTTAGTGTATCATAAGTATAAGGGTCTGATAAAGTAAGACATTTATAACTCGATCTATAATTATCGCAAAACACTCATATTTTGTATGGTAAACGTAATCTTTATAAAAGGAGGGACATTATCAAATTTTTTTAACTGAACTCCCTAAATTTTAGTATAACTCGAATATAAGGACTCGAAAACGCAAACACTTATAACACAGATCAAAATTGTCGTAGCCCACACAAATTTCCTATGATAATCATAATCTTTTTATAAGGCAGGGGGGGGGGGGGGCTCTGTTGACTTTTTATACATTTTAGTGTATCTTAAGTATAAGGTCCTGATAAATTAAAACATTTATAACTCTCTCTGTAATTATCGTAATCACACTCATATTTTGTACGGTAAACGTAATCTTTAAAAAAAGAGGTACATTATAAGATTTTTTAACTGAACCCTTGAAGTTTTAGTATAACCGAATATAAGGGCCCGAAAACCGCAAACACTTATAACTCGCAATCAAATTGTAGCACCCCATGCAGATTTTATATGGTAGAAGTAATCGTTTTCAGGAGTGGGGGAAGAGAGAGTTCTGTGGATTCTTTATAGAAGCTCCTCATATTTTAGTCTATCATAAATATAAAGTCCAGACAATTTAAAAATATTTATAAGTCGAGCTTTAATTTTCATATGCAAATGCCCATGCCAAAATGCACATATTCAATTGTATATAATTTGCACACTATGTGATTAATAATGAAAAAATCTGCAAATATTTTTACAAATCTTTATTTTATCCTATTATTTAACGGTGCATCAATTTTAAATGTATTGCATTTTACATATTTTTTAAAAAGGGGGTTCTTAACATGGAATTGTGATAAAGACACATTATTTTTTAAATTCTGCACCGGAACAGACTAGAACTTTCTATTTTATTTTAATAATTATTTTAATTTACTATTTTTTGAAAAACTATTTAAAAGTTTGCATTAATCTTTTTACATGTAACAATAATATTACTGCTATTTCTACCGGAATCGAATGCGAAGTTTAAACATATTTTTAATTTTGAACCACTTCACCGTTTGCCCCGAGATAACTCGGGGATAAAAGCCCTTTTTCCCCATACCTGTCGACGGTGAAGTGGTTTGCACAATTACAAATCCTTTTTAATATATTTAAGACTTTTATATGCTTATTACATTCAAAAACTACGAGCACAATAAACATAAATCAAAAATTTAAAATTTCTATTGTCATAAAATATTCTTTTCGTATTTAAAATTAATTCTGTATTTCAAATATTTCTTTGTTATTTATTTGACTTATATACTTAGAATTAAAGCAGCCTACATGTTTTAATATGACAAATAAAAAATAAAAATGAAAATACAAAAAAATAACATAAAATCTCAAAATAGTAATGTATAGTGAATCAATTTTACAATTTTTTAAATTAAGAAATTTTATAAATATATCACAATGAAGAAATTTGGAAATCTAGAAAACATGTTTGGCTTTTCTTGATATCTATATGTTATTCATTCAAAAGAATATTATACATGTATATATATATGTCAAGTGTAGATGTCCTGGCTTCCCCCATTTGATTATGCTAAATAAAGATCCAGATAGAAGAATTATTCTACTCGCGCTCTCTTTATTCTAGTCAGCCGGCGCTTTTTTGTGGCCACACTGCATTTTTCAACTTTAATGGCTTAAAAAAACCGGGACGACATGCAGTGGCGTAGCCAGGATTTCGTTTCGGGGGGTGGGAGGGTCCAGAATTTTCCCTTCATGTTATATATATAGTAACACCTGTCAAGATGAAATTGTAAATATTGGTGAAAAATTCCGTTTTACACAGGTTTCCGTGTTATTTGGTGTATTTGTATAGTATTCTTTTCCGTAGCACTATGGAACATTTATGTTTAAGACAGAACTCCGTTATAGGCAGGTTCCATTTTTAAAAGTTTTGTGTATTTATATAAATATACTTATATATATCATATGAATAGAATAAAACTTGTCAAAATAGTAATTGTCTATAACAGAATCCTGTCTTTAACGTAAGCGTTACATGGTCTTAATATGAATTGCGATACAATTAAATTTGCTGAAAACCTGTCTGAAAAGGGGATTTTCACCCTTCTTTAGTGAAGCATAGTGAAACCTGTGAAAGCGGAATCTTTCTATAACGGAATCCTGTCTCAAACGGAAGAGTTTCAGAATCCCTGCGAAACGAACAATAGATCTTATTGAGGTAGTGTATCTTAGAGGTATAATTAATTACATTTCTTTACATGGAAGCCTGTCTAAAATGGAGCTTTTTACCAGTGCTTGGAATCTTGTCTTGACTGTGTATATATGATAGAAGTATTTCGAGTAACTTTAAGAATTTAGGTATATCCTTATTTAATTTCTTAATTTTTAAAAAAAGCATGAATAAAAAATATAAGGCCAATCTCTATAACTGCAACTAATAATACATTCAAGTTACATTAATATTTACCAGTGAAAAAGATTCACTTATGATGTAAAAAGCTGAGCGCATACTGAAGAGTTAAATTTAATTAACCCATTCGCTGTCATTCACGAGTATACTCGTGGCTTTAATTTAATGATTACTTTGTCACCACTATTTTAGAATTAAAAAAAAAAAAAGCCTTATTTATTGGCAGAAATTTCGCTGTATTAGTAAAGCGAAATTTATCTTTCTGAATTTGTGCTGGCAAACGACCTTCAACAAAAAATTTGAAAATTCTTAGTTTTGGCAGCGAATGGGTTAAATCAAGTTTCATATTACATAACATTTGCCTGCAATAAAGTTAGGGCCAAGTGGTTAAGTGTAAAACAGCAATTTTCATGTTTAATTTCTTGCCATTGAATTAAGAATTTGTGCTGTAACAGATATTGGATAATGATTTCACATAAGTGTCAATCGCATGAGCCGTTCATGCGATCCGCCGCGCTCCCCATGGAAATTTTTGAGGTAACCCAGATAGCATGAACATTAGAAGAAAGTTTGATTTTTTCTGATATTATCTTGCCGTGACAAATTTGAATTGAGAAATTCGCAGCAAATGTCCCGCAAGGTATACCATCACCCACTTGCATGAGTAACTACTCATGACTGATGATGTGAAACTGATGGCAAGACTGTCTTTAATTCACGAAAGTGACGAAAGCAAAAAATCTCTCTGTTGAGAGACTCAACAACAATGAGAATCAGCCCATACGCAGAAATTGCAGAAATTTTATTCGGTAGGCACCGTTTTTTCTAAACGCTATACTTATTAAACGCCAAAAAATGCTCGAAATGAAAAGTACAAATATTACCTAAACTTGTTTATGGTGATAAAACCTATGCATGTGCCTTCTGACGGCGCTTTCGCATCAATAGACCTGATCAGGTCTATGGACCCCTTTGAAGGGGTTAAACTTATAGTGTGATATGGAAAGATTACTACTTTGCAGTAAGTTTGCAGTATTTTTGATTACTTGTTTGCCGTTAGTTTGCAATAAATTTGATACAGCATGAATTTAACTTGCACGACAAGTTGAAAACACTCATAGTTATATTGTTAAGTAAAAAAAAAAAATTCAAAAATTAAATTGTTTTTATTAAACGTATTTATCAATTCAAAATTATTTTAATTATTAATTGTTTAGATAACTAATTTATCAATTGCTTGTTTAAAAACTATTACATGAACTATATAATAGTTTTTATAGGGTAAATACAAATATATATTTTTTTAATTTTCGGTTATTATAACGTTATTAACTTCATTAGGATGTATAAAAGTGATAAGGGTTCTGAAGATAAACATGTTGTTTATTCATTTATTAGTTAGCTTATAATATTATTTTTGCTCTTTAATTATAATTAATTAATAATTTCTTACTTTTTGCGAATTGTAAATTATAACTGTACTTAAAAAATTAAAATCTGCATAATATCACCTAACACTGTTAAGAGGTATTTTTACGTATTTGTACAATGTTGCATTATTATTATTATTATTATTATTATTATTATTATGTTTAATTAATTAATTAATTAATACTTAGACTTTATGTTTTTGGCTGATTTTTCAAAAAATTCCTATATTATTTTTTGGAAATTATAAATTAAAACTTTTGAATAAAAACTTTAACTGCTATTAATAATTGCTACTAATAATTGCTATTAATTAATTCTCAAAAAAGTTAGGAATTTTAGTATAAAAATTAAATTAATATTTTATTAAATATATTTTTTATTTAATGTATCCTTAATTTATTAAAATAATAACATTATTAATATACATTACATTTTTTTACTTTAAAATAAACGCAATACATAATACATTTTATATTCAATTTATCATATAGTAGTTATAAACTGAAATTTATCTTTTACATGTTTATTTATTTTATATTTAAAGTCACCAAAATTTAAAACTATTAATATAATTAATAATAAAACTAAAATAAAAAATTGTTAATTTTTTTTTTCTGGGAAAGTGGGAGGAAAAGGGTAATATTAAAAATCAATAAATAAATGACAAATACAAACAAGTTGGAAATTGCTCGTCAAACGTGGCAAATGAGGTGCGTTCGTACTATAACTAATTTTATAATTATTTTTTGCACCCCATATTGTACTGAATGTATATTTTTTTTTTTTGCACTTCATGAGTGCATAGCCTGTGACATCATTAAAATGCACTTGCAATATTTTTTTCCCATTCCCCGTAATGTAACGCAAAAGTTTTGACTGTCTCTGTAATTAAACTATACACCGATTTTTATAAAATTCCAAATGGCTCGACAAAATTTTGTAACAATTATATATTTAAAATTTCAGACCACTCGGAAGGATGTAACATCATTAAAATGCACTTGCAATAATTTTTTCCCATTGGCCGTAATGTAACGGAAAATTTTTGACTGTCCCTGTAATTAAATTATACATCCGATTTTCATAAAATTTGAAATGGCTCGACAAAATTTTGTAACAATTATATATTTAAAATTTCAGACCATTCGGAAGACTCTAACATCATTAAAATGCACTTGCAATAATTTTTCCCATTGGCCGCAATGTAAAGAAAAAATTTGACAGTCCCTGTAATTAAACTATGCATCCGATATCCATAAAATTTGAAATGGCTCGACAAAATTATGCAACAATCATATATTTAAAATTTCAGACCATTCGATTGAGTTGTTTTTGCTGTGTTATATGCGGACAGGCAGGCGAGCAGACGGACGGACTGAACGACGACTATAGGTGCTACGTATTTATATAATTACGAACGCACCTAAAAACCTTAGTTTTGTCAGTTAAAAATTGAAAATAAAATTAATTAAAATAATACTTACACTATTACATAAAATAAAAAATAATCATCTTATTACAAAGAAATAGGCCCAGTTTCAATAAAATTAGTTCACAAAAATCGTCTACAATGGGTGAGAAGACTGTTAAAAATGCAACCAATAATTATTTTTAAAAAAAATGAAGCGGTGGGTGGAGTTTTTTGACAACAAAATATTTTTCCTGGCACACCTAATTACCAAATCACTATTGTTTTCCCAATGTTTATAATGGTAAAGTAACTTATGAAAACAAAATTATAACTTTGTATTATAAAAGTAATAAGAAAAATTAAATATTTTTGCTTCAATAAATATATCTCATTTCTGAATTATTAAAGGAGAGGATGTAGAAGAATGGTTTGAGGAAATATTTACCTACAATAGCTTATAAGTGTCCAATTGAATTATTGAAGACATTTATTATTAATCTAATTGTAAGAAGGAGAAAAAATAAGAACAGTTTTTTAAATTATTTAATTAATGATGATAATTTAAAGGTTCTAAAAAACGTATGAAAACAACCAAAAAATCATCTATGGCAGTTTATAGTATATATAAAATACCTAATATTAATAACAAATAATAAAGCTTAAAAAATCCATTTTGTTAAATAATAATAATAATAATAAGACAATGTCCCCTGTAAAATTATATCACATTGTTCAATCAAACAAATTTTCAGCTCGCTGTCATTTCATTATCACGAGTTATAAAAGTTTAAATTTATCGGATTGTTATATTTAGCTTTTTTTTTTTTAATTTGGGGGATGTTAAAAAAATTTAAAAAGGTCCCAAATAATGTTTAAATTACAGCGTTTGGCGGCCCACGACAATTAGAATACGAGTTATAAGGTGGTGGGCACCGAAATGACAAGGGACCGAAATGGCTGGGGACCGAAATGGCCAGGGACCGAAATGGCTGGGGACCGAAATGTCTCGGGACCGAAATGGCCAGGGACCGAAATGTCTCGGGACCGAAATGGCCAGGGACCGAAATGTCTCGGGACCGAAATGGCCAGGGACCGAAATGTCTCCGGACCGAAATGGCCAGGGACCGAAATGTCTCGGGACCGAAATGGCCAGGGACCGAAATGTCTCCGGACCGAAATGGCCAGGGACCGAAATGTCTCGGGACCGAAATGGCCAGGGACCGAAATGTCTCGGGACCGAAACGGCGGGACCGAAATGGCGGGACCGAAGTGTCGGGACCGAAATGTCGTGTACCCCAAAATTTCTTACAGCTCTATAAGTAAAAACATGTATAATAATCACTTATAAACAAATTAAGTTAAATAATGCTATAAAAAGTGATAGAGTATCTTTATTAAGACTTACGATAGTTTCATCGCACAATCGGCGACATTTTCAAAATCAATCATAATAGAAAATATTTTCACATAACTTAAAAACAATAATGTAGTAAACAATGTCACGAGACATGAAGCATAATGAAAATATTGCAACCATAAAATAAAATAAAAATTAAATTAGCTATTTGCGAGCGTGGATTAATTTTCACATAATTTAAAAACAACATGGTAAACAATGTCACGAAAATATGAAAATATTTTCTATTATGATTGATTTTGAAAATGTCGCCGATTGTGCGATGAAACGATCGTAAGTCTTAATAAAGATACTCTATCACTTTTTATAGCATTATTTAACTTAATTTGCTCTATAAGTAGTTTGTTTATCGAAAAAGGGAAAACACTATTCGATTGCAAATCTCTTCCATACTCAGGCCTTCCAATTTTATGCCTTTACGTTTAAAAATGAGTGAAAAAATGTGTCAGAAATCGCGTTATTGAGGAGGATATTTGAGAACTGCCTTAAACCCTTGTGGACGAACGACCGGTATACGTGCCACGTAAGGTGCTCAGAATTCGTGATTATTCTCACCAGTAAATTTTTATTGTAAATTTTGCCTCATTTAATCCGAGCATTTTCCAGATTCAATTAGACAAAAAATTTTGTTTTGAAAAACCGGAGATAAAAGATAAAACATCCTGTGAAAGACGCTCGTCCCGAATGGGTTCCCGAATGTTTCGATGAAATTTTTATTTTATTAAAATGTGCTCCGGACCTATTTGAATGTCTTAACATTTGCTTTAAAAAAAAAAAAAAAAAAAAAAAAAAAAAAAAAAAAGTAGAATATCTACTGGTTAATTGCGGAATCATTGTAATACCCGTGGCGTCTAAATGACTGACAACGCCCGCATGAACTACCTCTGATCAGCGCCCATATCACCGGTGAAAGTGACCACTAAAAAGAGAAAAAAAAAGAGTGCTCATAGCTGACCTCCCTTGAAAGGAAGCCACGAGGCCGCTTATGTCAACATGTCCGTTCTAGTGACCCACTATCCCTCTCAATGTCGCAGCCTTCGTAGGAGCATAAGTCACTCCTTTGACCCCCTTTTTCACTGTAAAAAAATGTCTTTTTATTCTATATTTTTTACCGCTGATTTATATGATATAAAAATCAACTATGCGATGCTACTGTATCATTAAATATTCAAAATATGTCACAGTTTTTCCCCTCTCTCTCTCCAAGAGTTAGAATTTAATCCAAGAGGAAGTGTATTATTATTGTGGCTTAGAAAGGGATTGTTGCTGTTGCTTTTGTCTTTAAATGTATATTATATACATGGTGCTCCATAAACCGCATTACCGTTAGATAGCATTATTACTAATGAAATATTTGATATATATAGTCACAGTTTTATATTAATCGTATAGCATATTAAGATTTAATACAGCTTGAAAACACATGTCTGTGAAAATGCATTTCAGGGGGAAAAAAGTCCCCAAGACAATAATCTGTCGGCATACTTTTATGAGGCCCTGTATTCATTACATGGAAACTATTTTTAATAAGGGACAAATGTCAGTTTGAAAGCATACACTGTAAAAAAAAAAAAAAAAATCTCTTAACTTGACAAAAAAAAAAAAAAAAAAAAAAAAAAAAAAAAAAAAAAAAACCTGTCAATTTTGACGCCAGTGGAAAACCATTTAATTTACAGAAAATATCTGTAATTTTTCATTAAAACAGTTTCTTTTTTTTCTGAAAAGATATAGATTTTTTTCTGTAAAAGATATAGATTTTTTCTGTAAAAATTACAAAATCAATATTTTTTATAGAAAAAAACTGTTTTTCTTTTTAAAAAAAATATGTAAAGAATAATTTTATGTAAGGTATACAATATTTTTTTGTAAAAATTGCAGGATTTTTTACAGCAGAATGATCCGTGTGTATTCTTTATATTTTATAATATTTCTTGAATACTTTAACTGCTTTGTGCATTTTAAAATTTTCCTCCCATGCGAACAGTGATATGTCGTATGTTGTCATATAAACTTGGATAAATTTAAATTGTACAATTTCGTTCCTCCAATTACCTTCAATGGACAATTATGTATCCATAATGTGCGTTATTTTACGGCTCTATAAAATAACTCTAAAAATATTTTTAAATTGTTGAGGAAGTGAGTGAAATTTTTGGGGGTAATTCCTCTACGCTTTCTGAAACTGAAGCATCAAATTGGACTTCTCTTGGAAATCGCTTCATACGTCAGGGATAAGCGTAGAAAATCCGTCAGACGTATAATTATACGTACAAGGAAATGCTGCATGCTTCACATGTAGAATACGGGTTTCTTCCCAGCTATATCCTTAAATGGATTAAAATTAAAGGTTTTTGTGAAATTACACATAATTGAAACTGAACTACTGTTATCCCAAGAAAATATTCGTACCGTAATTCGAAAATAACTAACGTAAAGTAGGCTAACAATGCAGCTCGTCGGTATAACAGCAAGTTTCAGAAAGATTTCATTCATCTGATGCGAACTTAATTCCATAAAACTACTACATGTTTTGAGTAAACATAATGGAAGATGGGGGAAATTTCAAAAACCGAATGTGTGCTTGGAAGGTAAAGTTCGAAATCGTCTGTTACCCGGAAGGTAAGTTGACGAATTTCCGCGACCTTTTTTCTTTTACATCGGGCTCGCTACCCTTTGGGCACTCCTGCCCCACATTCGTTGAGAAGTAGTGCCTTTCCGCATTCGGGCACATCGTAGGTTTAGGATGCCCCGCTGTCCTGGAAGCATGCCAGAGGTACAAAAGGTTAAGTAGAGAAGATGCGGAGAAGTTATATATACACAGCAACAAGTGTCAGAGATAAAAGGTGAACACTCTTCTCAAAGCATTTGGTGAATTATTTATTAATCGCCACTTTGTAAAAAATAAATAAACAAATAAAAATGAAAATAAAATATGTCAGATTTGTTATGGTAGATAAAGATGGTGTACTCTTTGAACTTTCGTGCTCCAGTTTTACTTTTGGGTTCTGGAAGTTGGTGTGCAACTTTCGGAATACACAAGAATTTCGATTTTCCATTCAATTTTCACCCTGGAATAATTCCAGGACAAATATCGAATTTGTATTTTCGTCCTGAATTTTTTTTCATGATTTAAAATAATATAATTATATATTATGTAGGACAACCTCGTTTATCTGACATCAGGCGATCCATAAATGCTCTCGATAAATTTTTACTTTTGATGAGCAATTGCAGGCTCAAGGACACTTTTAGAATAACTTCATTTAAGGGTTACTCAAATCCAAAAAGGCAGCTTTTTGACATAAATTTTAATTTATTTTTGTACGGAAAAGCATTAAATTAGCTGGTATTGTTGTTCAGAAACTATGTAATTAAGCTGTTTTTTTTTATTTTTTTTGCAAACACAATAGATCTTTCAGAAAATAGTGTCAAAGTGGTCGTTTTTAACCGAATTTCCGCGCAAAGGAAGAAAGAGCACTCAAGAAAGGTCGAAAACGTGTTTGCCACGTGAACGAAATCGCTTATAACTCAATAGATAATTTATTGATCAAAAAATGGAAAAAACAGCTCAATTCCAAATCGCTTCCATGGCCAGGCTTTCCAATTTTATACCTTTCCGTTATAAAATGAATTTGTAAATGTGTCAAAAAGTTTTGCGCTTGTTGAGCAGAGCTTTTAAGAACAGACTTAATATTTAATTTATTACTGCTGGTAAACTGCCTAGATTCCTAAACCTGTTTCCCCAACACCGAATATTCATTACATCCCTAGATATATGCATGGTTTTTTTCCGTATTATATAGCACAGATTCTATGCTATATAATTTGGGAAAAACCAACTCTATACCATAGGATTAAACAGCCGAAAAATTATCGGGTGCGAATAAAGTTACACTCATATTCTGTCATATAATGGTGAAATAGCGCTTGCCGAACTTCCGTGAAAGTCGGTTGGAAGTCAACCAGTGCGTAACACCGTATCACTTACCGGGATGCTAAATGGCTGTATCAAATCGAGCCCCCATTACGGTGCTAATGATGTTTGTTGTTATGCGGATCCAAATATATGTTAACAGCTTGTCATTTCAGTTCTTTAATTAGAATTTTTAGCAGAAAATAGTGTTCACTGGATGGCTGTTATTTTTATTAATCACTTTTGTTACTACCGAAACTAGCACGCAACGGAAACAACATGACAAAAAAACACATCTTGATGTTCTTCAAACTAATGTGTACAAGGTGTCGCAAAAACTATTGAAACGCGTTTTCATTTTTTAGCCCCCGGTATGCTATTTCTTTCTCCCACCTATCAATGTGTCGTCTCCAAAAAATAACGTTACGTAGTATAAGCCAGCCGTAAAACGAAGCAGATGTATCATTGTACGGAATAATCTCTACTGCAATTTTTTAAACTTCTAAGCATCACACATTTTCAATTTTTATACCGTCGTATTGGAAAAAAAAAGTACTTTTAAATACAATTTGATTGAAAACTGCATCTCTATTTATTTTTGAGATGTTAATTTTTTTGTAGTTTTTAGCACCATTTGTTTAATTTTGGCAACTCAAGTACTCCATTTCTGTAGAAAGTAAAGGGAAAATAGTTGAAAAATAGCAATTATATCTCTTTGTTGCCATTTTCTCATAAAAACTGCAAAAAAAAAAAAAATGTAATTAAAATACGTTCTATCTTGAAAAAATATAAATGAATGATTTCTGATAAAACATGGAGTTATTATAAACTAAATTTAATTCTAAGTATCTATATTAATATTACAAGCAAATGAAGGCATGTAAATCATTAGATAGCCGATTTTTTTTGTCCAGTTTCTTGAATGACTATATCTCTTTTTTTTTTTTTTTTTTTTTTTTTTTTTTTTTGATTTGTATATTATTCAGCGATAGTCACGTCCTATGCATATTTTACTGTAGATGTTGTTTAAGACTGGATCGTAAATGAGAAATTCTTTAGCGGATGCAGATGACGTCATTTTATATAAAATAAAAGTGCGTGTTTGGAGTCTTAAAACTGAACTATCTATATTTATATACATATATATTTTTTCCATCGGGAGCGACACTAAATTCTGAATAAGCAAAATTCCTGTTTTGTAGGGTTTTTTTTTTCTTTTTTCTTTTTTTACCTGGAGATACGTAGCCAGTGTAAATTTCAAAACTGTTAAAAATAAGATAGGAATAGGTCTAAATCGGTGAAATATTCCTGACATTATTAATTTTCAAAAAGTTACACTTTTTACAGTAGATTTTTATAATGGTCCTGAGTCCTAATGAGTTATAATTAGAAAGATTTTTTCCATGATCTGACAAGTACAGTGGTATTCTTCTTCGAGCAAAATTCACCTACAGTTATGATACTTTCAATTTTTTTTAATTTCTAAGCTTTTCAGAACTAAAAAAATTATTGATCTGTTTTTAGTTTTTATAACCCGGTGATTTTTGATTTTAGAAGACTGTATTTTTTACTATTTACTTGTCACACCATCAAATTTTCTTTTCTAAATATAATTTATAGCACCCAGGGACTGTATAAAAATTTAAAAAAAAAACTTTAAAATTTGACCTTATTTAATCATGGGATTTTCTGCGATTAAACAAGAAGAAATGTAGTGCATAAAATTACTGGTAAAGCGATTGTGAATCCCCTGACGAGCCGCAAGTACCCTGTATGTATTAACACAAGAATGATGCTTTAGATTTATGTAACATAATTATATTTGTATAAAAAATAATAACGTATTATTGACTAAAGTAATATGGTAAAATCTGTGAAAAGTTTGCCTTTCTATAATAGAATCCTGCTGAACAAAAAAATGTATGGACCGAAGAAAAGTAATACAATATAATTGTGATAGAAGTTGTACCTTCTTTAGCGAAAACCTCCCTAAAAAGAAATTATTTTACAATACCTTTCGATTCCGTCTTAAATAGTTTTACGGCTAAAAACGCTTCTACATAAAAATTATATAACGAGGGACCATGTCTCTAACTTATCATGTTTTGAACGGAAATTTTTCATGGTTCCGACGGGAAATATCGTGGAAATTTACCTGTTAAGATGGAAATCTGTCTGAAGCGATATTTTTATTTGGTCACACGCGATTCCGTTTTCATAGATTGTACTGTATTTATCGAAAAATTAGTCAGTGTGAATGAAATTTCATTCATAGACTGTCAATTCTTCTATGATGTAATAAGTTGCAAAACTTCCGTGAAAGTCAGGTGGAAGTTATACCGCGTAATACCGTATCATTTACCGGGATGCTAAATGGTGTTATCAAATCGTGCGGACTTGCGCCCATTTGCTGTTCTAATGATATTTGTTGTTATGCAAATCTAAATACAACGTGTTTACGGCCTGTCAGTTCACTTCTTTAATTAGAATTTCTAGCAGCAAATCGTGTTCACTTGATTGCTGTTATTTTTATTAATCACTTTTGTTGCTGCCGAAACTAGCGCGCAGCAGAACAACAACAACAACAAAAAAAAAACAGAAAAAAATAAACAATTGTAATTGCTTTGCCAATTGTGTTGGGAGAAAAATAATGAACGAATTCTAGAAATTTTTACGGGTTTTATCAGTGAATTAAAATGTCTAATTTAGTTTGGTATTATTGTTTTTATTATTATTGTCTTTTGTTTTGCTTTTGTTTTTTTACTTTCTTCTATCTTTACAAAAAACACTTAAAGTATTGGAGTCAAAGCCACTTAAAGTATTGGATTCATGAAAATTTTCGAATTCCGGTTTTCGACGGATTTACACGTTTTTGGGGTCACAGAACCATAAAAACATGTTTTTACAAAATGTCTGTCTATGAATCTTTCTGTCTGTCTGTCTGTGTGTGACACAAATTTTGTGGGCGCTCCTATCTCAAGAACTAATGAACGGAATTTAATAAAACTTTAGATTCAGTTAGTTCCTGATATAAACTGGTGTAAACTGGTGCTAATTACTTTTTGGTGTAAATCGCCCCACAGGTAGCGCTGCTATACTGCATTTTTAACGATTTCCGCAATAGCTATATCTCAAGAACTAATGCACGGATTTTTATAAAACTTCAGATTCCGTTAGTTCTTGATATAACTTGGTGCTGATTAACTTTGTAGTGTAAATCACCCAACTGGTAGCGCTGCTATGCGGCATTATTCATGATTATCGCATTAGTTCTATCTCAAGAACTAATGCACGAATTTTCACCAAACTTCAGATTCAGTCAGTCCCTGATATAAATTAGTGCGGTTTAGTTTTTAGTGTAAATCGCCCCACAGGTGGCGCTGCTAGGCTGCATTTATCATGATTTCCGCAATAACTGTATCTCAAGGACTAATGCATGAATTTTCATCAAACTTCAGATTCAGTTCGGCCCTGATATAAATTGGTCCTGATTAGTTTTTAGAGTACATCGACCAGCAGGTGGCACTACTATGTAGATTTTTTTACGATTTCCGCAGTAGTTCTACCTCAAAAATTAATGCACGGATTTTCACCAAACTTCAGATTCAGCTACAACTTGACATAAGTTGTTTCTGATTAGATTTTGGTGCAAATCAGCCAAATGGTGGCACTGATATGCTTTATTTGTCTGGAAATATTAACATGTAGGAGATAGAAGAAAGTTTTGGGATTGTCACATCCGACTATTTTAAGGTTGTTCTCAAGATCACTGCTGAACAAGCACGAAAATTTCTGACACAATGACGGACTCATTTTTAAGAGTAAAAGTATAAAATTGACAGACCTGACTCTGAAAGCGATTTGGAGTTGAAATGATTTTTCCATTTTTTGATAAATAAATTACCTATTGAGTTATAAGCTATTTTGATCACGTGGCAAGACTTTTTAAGCTCATAGCATTTTTAATTTTCAGAAAATTTGTAGCAGTCTTGCTTTGAAAACGTGCAAAGTTGCAGCATGACAAGACAGAAAGTTCATAACAAGACTGCAGCAAGATAACGCGAACGCCGAAGTCACCACACTTTGAACTTGCAGCTAACTTGTCGTGCAAGTTAAATTCATGCTGTATCAAATTTATTGCAAATTAACGGCAAACAAGTAATAAAAAATACTGCAAACTTACTGCAAAGTAGTAATTTTTCCACGCCCCTCTATCTGTTTACAACCGTTACACTATAACAGGGATGGCGAACCTATGGCACGCGTGCCACTTTTGGCACGGCCTTGCTTGTGGCTTTAACTCAAAATAAAGTGAGATTACATAAAAAATCGCGACTAATCTTTTCTAAATTTGTGTAAATGGAAACTGAAAAAAATAATTGCAGCATGTTATATTACAATCTAATTAATTATGGTCTCAATTTTTTTCAAACAAAGACGATATTTTAAAACTATCCGCAAGAATTGGTTATTCTAAATTCCGATGGTAAAGTTATGGCAACTTTGGAATTTATTTCAGAGCTATTCAAAGAAACTGACGTTTGTCATTTTAATAGTTTTTCTGCCTATCGATGCTTTCGAATCGCTGTTTTCACAAATGAATAATACAAAAACTCAAGCTGAAAGCACTTATCAGACAAATTCAGTTCAGTTTTCATTAAAATTAACTCGATTAAGATGCAACAACAGAAATCAAATTACATTGCATTATTATTTTTTACATAAATTTCTAAAATATATTTGTTTCCATAATTATTATAGTGTATAATACCTACATGTATGTTCCTCACATTTTTTAAATCATAATAGAAAATTTTAAGTTATTTTAAGCCATTATTTTCCCACCTACTAAATTTGTTTTTTATTTGGCATGTCATGGTCACGTAAAATACTTTTTGATCAAATTTGGCACGCGTAACAAAAAGGTTCGCCAACCCTGCACTATAAGTTTAACCCCTTCGGAGGGGTCCATAGACCTGATCAGGTCTATTGATGCGAACACACCGTCATAAGGTGCATACATCGTTTTCACCACCATAATAAGCAAGTTAAGGTAATATTTGTACTTTTCAATACGGCTCTTTTTTGGTATTTGATTAGTATAGCGTTTAGAAAAAGCGGTGCCAACCGAATAAAATTTCTGCAATTTCTGCGTATGCGCTGATTGTCTATTCTCTCAACAGAGGGATTTTTTGCTTTCGTCACTTTCGGGAATTAAAGACAGTCTAGCCATCAGTTTCACAATAAACTGCTCATGCAAGTAGGGGATGGTATACCTTGCGGGAAATTTGCTGCGAATTTCTCAATTCAAATTTGTCACGGCAAGATAATGACCAAAAAAAATCAAACTTGCTGCTAATGTTCATGCTAGCTGGGAAGATGAATTTCCCAGATTCGCGACCGAAAATTCTCACTCCTTTTTAATTATTTTTCTTAGCGGATATAATTGCTTACGCTAATATAAAATAAGTGTTTCATTTACTCCTAACTAATGTTGCTATAATGTCACAAAAAGTGGGACAGGAAAAAAAAAAAAAAAAAAAAAAAAAAAAAGGCAGAACTGCAACTTTTAAATCGAGACATGAAAATATAGTAAATCCTGTGAAAACGGAGCCTGTATAAAACGGTTTCCTATCATGAATGTCATTAATTCCTGTTCCCTACAGGAGAAATACCATATTGTTATACCTGCTTGATGAAAACCTGTCTAAAACGAAATATTTTTCCTCCCACTTGATTTTTCGCGTTAGTAAGTTTTACAGTACTAAATAAACTCAATAATCTTATACAGTAAAATCTATGAAAGAGAAATCGCTGAGGACCTAAGCAACATTCCGTTTTAGAGAGGTTTCCGATTGAGCAGTTATGACTGTACGGTATTCCTTCCGTAGGCACTGAGAAATTTTTATGTTTATGACAAGTTTCTCTTGTAAACAGGTTCCTTTTCTCAGATTTTGCCAAACAAAGGACATTAAAACCTGTAAAAATGGAATAGTTCCGGAAAAGTATAAAGTAACAGCAGGTACATTTGTACGATATTCCTTTCTATGGAATCATAAAAAAATTTCCGGTGTAAGCAAGATTTTTTTTCACGGTTTTATTGAATGAAGTTTCACTCGATGTAGACTAGCGAATAGCATGGCATAAACAGAAATTTAAAAGAATAGGTGCATCATGAAAAATAGGGACATTTGGCGTCTCGGGGGGGGGGGGGCGCAGTGGTTCTACGGGACGGGTCTTGAAGCCCCTGAAACTCTCCTCCATCTGATTACTGTTTTTGTTCAATGAAATATACTACCGTGGGGGAATATGAAATTTTCAGTAGACTTGAGTATTTTCAGTAGAGATCAATTTCTAAGGAAAAAGTACGGGACCTCTAATTTTCCTGCACTAAAAACAACACCGTGGTGCATCCCCCCCCCCCCCTCCCCGCGCAAATCTCGCCAATAGGATTTCTTTCAATTTTCTTCTTTTATTTCCCTCGCTAAAAGGAGCTTTTATTATTCGCGTGTGTAAATTAGAAATTATTCTCTCATGTTTAAATAAGATGTTTTAGTTTGTGGTATTATTTATTTATTTATTTATTTATTTTCTCTTTAAAATAGAATGTGTGAAAGGAATGTATGTATTTTAAATTGAATGAGTGAAATGCATGTATTTTAAATGAAATAAGTGAAAGGTTTAAAATTAAGTTAACGCAATACGAATGATGGGTATGGGAATAACATTTGGCGATTTATCCTTTGCGCTCTAAAAGTACCTGTAATAATATTGTTTTGTCATTAAGGAACAAATATGGTAACATTTTCTTATGTGCCTTCATATTGTTTGATTTCAGTGGTCGCAAAAGAAGGTCCAGTGCCGATGACGGAGTCATGGATGACTGCATGGCTGCCATGGTGCTAATGAGTTTATCGTGCAGTCCCAAATCTCCGTGCCTGCCCAACATGACAAGTGAGTACACCTGCTTCTTCTTCTTTTTTTTTTCTTTTTTTTATGAAAAGTTGTTTTCATTTGCATGCATTAAGGATTGAAGGATTCAAAACAAAAGCGTCATTAGTCCGAAATTTAAATGGAATTTTCAAAAAGAGAAAAAAAACCCTCTCTTGACAGTGAGAAATATTGTGCCTATGGAACTATCAAAACTTTCTTCTTCACAACGAAGACATACCCCTTACCCCTTTATTTTAGTTAAACTATTCGTGGTGAATTGCACAAATTGAGAACAACTGTTGAACTGTTGATACTGAATATGACTTTTGGACAAATGCTATTTTTGTTTTGAACCAGTTATTTTTAAAATCAACTACGATTGCCTGCGACAATTTCAGACAATCTGAATATTCCTCTTTATTAACAATATTCTGGTCAATGCATGGTGGTAAATGAGAAATTTTTGACTCTGGATCGATACCATTTGTTGCGCACGGTTTACAAAAATACCGCTTTTCTTTGCTGGTGTTTTATCATTATCAGTGGACTAATAAGTCCTTAGAATAAAAATCGACATCCAGTTGTGTTTCACGAAATTATTTTACGTAGTTTTATAAAATTAAATGAAAACTTTTTAGTTAAACGGATAACTGTGAATAGTTATGATTACATACATTTAATGTGAACAGTTGTAGTTACTTACTATTCTTATGACTTCTTGAAGACTGAAAACGAGAGGAAAAATCATTCTCTTCGCATGCGCATTACTCCAACAAGCGTTTACTTATCCAAAAACGATACTAAAATTGATGGAAATTTAAAATTTTTGTCCCTAGCAGGGTTTGATAAACAAAATTACTAATTCCTTCTTACTTGTCACAAATTTCCTTTTCACTGAGTTTCACACATGAATGGCCAGATGTGGACTTCTCAATTTCACCTTACATCGTGGCTGGACGCCTTCAAAAAACTTGGAACAGCATTAAGAAGAAATTTAATCGAATGCAATATAACATATCTTCATAATACGATATACGAATGATAGATATGTTCTAAAATTTATTATTAAAATGTGGGTCGTATTGCATATTATAGAAAATTGGTCACTAAAAATAACTGTTTTGTAAAGCTATAGATAAAAGTAGCTTTGAATTATTTTACCAAGAAAATTTTACTGATAATGGAGATATTTGAATGATATATCTAAGAAAAAGTAATCCGATTGAAATAAGCAAATAGTTTAAATATCTCGTTCTTCTGTGTCTTCAGTTATTATAGACTTAGACCTTTTAGCATTTATGTCAGCCGCCACGTTTATTAACCTGATAAATGAAAACCAACTTTACTTGGAAAATCAAAAGAAAAATTTTAACCTTTTCACAATTAATGACTCATTTGTTACGTATTATTGTTCGTGGGATTTTTTGAAATAGATCCAAATGTTCAATTATAAAGCCTGGTGCCACACTTGCACTCTTCTTATTGTTACTTTTTTTCCCACAAGTAACAGTAAAATTATCGTCTGCATGAATCTTCAGAATTACGGAAAAAAGCGAATGTTGCCCTTTGCTCGATGGAATATCCTTCCCGGCGTTTTCCTGGTTGTGCTTATAGTTCGTCCCAGATTCATGCAAAAACGTGTGTGTTTACCTCTTGTATCTGGCTAAAAGATGTCATGCTCCATTTTTCGTCTTTTATTTATAGAGCCACTAAATAGAGCATTGCCGCTTCCACTTTCTGCTCTGCCTCTTTCTTTAAGAGTTTTAATTCCTTTAGCCTGGAGTGGCAACACGGCAGTTTTCTACCAATTTTTGAAAGAATCGTCATCGGTGAAGCAATATGGAACCGTTGAACTTTACAGAACACAATCGGGAAGAAAAAACGTAGCCTTTGAGCACTGCGGTTGACAAGTTTTATTTATGCTTTTTTTTTTCCTTGCTGCAGTAAACTTGATGCGATAACGGGTGGCTGTTTTCAGAGTTTTTGTTCGTGTCTTTTTATTTGATCACGTGGTTATGTGTGTAAAGCGTTTCTCATTAGCTTAAGTCCTTGAAATAACGCAGTCGCTTTTCAGTGCTGGTGACGCCGCGCGTTAAAAATGTTTTTATAACAACATGGAAAAGCGATTTAGAGTGACCTTTTCGACATATCTGGTGTTAACTTCAAAGCATATTTTTATGTGTATTTTAATTTCATCCATAATTAATTTTATCCTCCAAAGACATACGAGATATTCAATTCTGTTGAGGATTTGGTAGTTTTTTATCCTTTTGGCACTCATACTAGTAATTAAAAACTGGTGCACTCAAATAGCTACTTGCTGGGCTTGTACCTAAAGTTTTCACGTTCTAGAGTAAGGTATGACCAGTTCAATACACCACATGTTCAAGACCTGATTATCGCAAGAGGTAAACGAGACAGGTGCACCGGTCACCCCCTTCCAAAGCATAAAATCGGGGGTTTTCTCAAAATGAATACAATTTATACCTAAAAAGAAGTCATGGCAGCTGAATCTTTGCCCCGGGCCCTCATTTAATCACATTAGCTCTGCACATGTTGCCGAACCTGTAGTATCCGCTTATTTTTATTTGTAGAGATCGGAAAATGTCTTATTACGTCCCACACGGTCGACCCCTATAAGCGTAGAACTCAGACAAAACATTTTAAGCCATTTTTTTATTATTTTTTTTTTAAAATACACTATATACACAGGGCGTGGTTGCATTACACCTGCAAATGGCGGCCCTGACATTACAATAGTTATAACATTCTTCTAGTGCGATTTGTATTAAATTTTGTGATTTTCTTAAGAGAAATTTTCAGTTTTTGCGAGTCATCTATGACTGAAGACGTGATTTTTCATTCCTATCACTGTTCTTTTTCAAAAATAAAACATTGACATTTTTTAACTTTTCGTAAATACTCAGTATAATGCCGTGACACGAATTTAGCTGAAATCCAACGATATCTGTATAGCGAAACAGCACCGAAAACTGGCGATTTGAAATAATTAAAATAATAAAACTTTGTAAAAAAATCACCATAAAATAAAACAATACACAGGACGCGTTTCGAGCTAAAAACATAACAGCTCGTCATCAGCTACAACAAACACGTATCCGCAAGCGAACGAAATATGGGATTGTTTGAAATAGATCCAAGTGTTCAATTATAAAGCCGGGTGCCACACTTGCACTCTTGTTATTGTTACTTTTTTTCCACAAGTAACAGTAAAATTATCGTCTGCATGAATCTTCATAATTACGGAAAAAAGCGAATGTTGCCCTTTGCTCGATGCAATATCCTCACCGGCGTTCGCTTGCGGACGCGTGTTTGTTGTAGCTGATGACGAGCTGTTATGTTTTTAGCTTGAAACGCGTCCTGTGTATTGTTTTATTTTATGGTGATATCTGTATCTCCCACGCAAAACAAGAATAACGTCACTCACCCCGATAGTTCTACATATAAAAGAAGCACGGTAATTCTAGCGTTAAAAGATGTCACTAATTACTCAACAATAAAGATTTCTATAAGGGCAAAATGGCACACATTAATTTTGATAAAATTTATCCGCGTGCATCCCTAATCAGCTCTTTTCCTTTAACCCGTTCGGTGGAAGCATATTTCATTGCATGGTCAAGACACTTTTAACTTTCAATTGTTTCAAGACCGGTCATAAGGGGAGTAAGGTGCGCCACGACACCCAGATCGCAACTAACGAGAGAGACGACAGGCTATGATACTTGAATGTCATGTGATCGACGTAGGTTGGAATACAGTAATATTATCGGTTGAAGTCAGCCTGTGTTGATCACGTGACAGTTAGGAAACTGGAAATGTGGGGCCTGTCTCTTTACTTGGCTGCGTCCAGGTAGTGCTTTTCAAAATCCAAACGAAATTAAAAGTCCTTTTTTCTTTTCTTTTTTGAATTGCGTTTCAAAAAGTTTTGCATCTAGAAAGAATATCTATGACTTAAAATGTTTGTTTAAATAAATAAATAAATAAATAAAAAATACATAGGGCACCAAAAATTTTTTTTCACGCGGACGCCTGCAAAGAAAATGTCAGCTCTAATATTTTGCTTCATAAATTGCTTTCGTTACTGGTACCGCCTCGCAAATGTTAACCCTATTCTAATTTGCTTAGAGTTTAAACAAATACAGTAAACTCTGTCTAAGGCGAAATAGATCGGGACCGAGAAAATTTTCCGTGGTAGACAATATTCCGCCTTAGAGAAAATTTACTCTATGTCTATGGATTCGCAGGGACTTGAAAATCTTTCCGAGTTAGACAGATTTCCGTCTTATACAGAGTCCGCCTTATAGAGAGTTTACTGTACTGCAATATTAATGAATGGTGTTATTTTAATGAGAATAGGAAATGGTTCACCATTTCGAAAATCATCATCATCTTGACGAATTTCCCTTTAAAACATTTCAGTTTATGAATGAAAATTCAATAATTGACGTTATCGTGACATCATTTTGTATAATAATAGTTTTTTTTTTATGTTGTATAGTTAAATCTTAAAAACATCAAACCAATTCAATTGTGTCTATTCACTCTTGATTTTCTAGACGAGTTGCATAAGAGCCGACGTCAAATTTGATATTCTTTATTCTGTTTTAGCTATGCTTTTTTTTTCTTTTCTTTTTAAAATTTCAAAACTATATTGGATTAAGTAATAGTTGTGACGTAAAACCAGACATAGTCTGCGGACAGAAGACTTGATTGTATTCCAAGTAGCGTAGCTCTAATGAATCATTTGAATTTGAATCAAAACTCGAAGAACACAGACACAGGTTCATTTGTAAGATAAAATGTTACTGCGTTGCCAACATTTTTTTCTGAAAACATTTCGAAACTCTCCACATTCAATTAAACCCTCTCATCAATGTAACCTCGACTCGAGCCGGCTTCTGGAAGAACCAAAACAAGCATGGCGCATGCGCATTACCGAAATCCGAATCCAAGGACATGCCAATCAGAAACGCCTGTGATGCGGAAGTCGCTTAGAAAATAAAAACCAAGAGTAAAAATTCTTTTTTAGCATTCTCCTTTGATAATCTTGGGGACACGGACACTTGAAAAATAAAATGCAGTTCCACTAGGGATCAAACTTTCAATTGTTCTTCTAACGGAACCAGCAGATTTCAAGGGCTCATTGAAATTACCCAAAATAGAAACGAAGCTTTTTCCTTGCGGATTAACGTTAAAATGCTTATGCAGAAACAATTAATTTGTTTTTATAACGCTGAATGTGCATTCGACGTGTTTACTTTTGCTTTTAAATCATATTGCGGCAAAGGATAATTTATGTTTGTTTTTAATTAGTTATCGATTTTTTTTCTCCTACAGTTATGTTAGCAGTCAACCGTTCTGCAAATTCATGGGAAAATTACACATTTATTTCCTGGAAGTGTTTGCAAACTTATACGGATATCATTTTATGCATTGCATAATCACATCGCGCTGCTTAAAATTGTCGCGTGATTGTATTATCACAATTATTTGATTGTTGAAAAAGTCAATAACGACAAAAACTTTTGAATGTAAGTAATTTTTTTATTTCTTTCTTTGAAATAGAATCGATACTTCTCTCCGTTTTAAAGCTCTGTACCAATGGCAAATAGGCGCTGTTAATGCGCCTGCTTTCAGTGTCAATAGTTTTATGATAACAAAGATATCCTTGCTTAGGAAAACAAGTAATAGTTAGTTAGCTTTAATGCTTCTCAAATTAACTAAAAAAATTTTAAATTATATACATTGTTTTGTCACACGTTCTTTTAAAAACCACGTTTAAAAAAAAAAAGTAATCCTCTATCTTGTTTAGAAAAACAATTTTGTCATTTTTAATTTTTTAGTACATGCAGTTTGTAAAAGATTAATATAGCAAAATTTCAAGTTAATCCTTTCAGGAACCAGTAATTGTGTTTATGTTATTTAATTCATACCAGAATTTTAGAAACATTTTATTTGAAAATATGGTAATGCAATTTTACTGTACCTCCCCCCTTTTTCTACCTAAATTATAAAAGTAAAATTTTGTTTAAAAAATATGGTGTAAAATTGAGTGGTATACAAATTATCTCGGCGCCTTTCGAGGAGTTAAAGAATCCAAGTGGTGAAAATACATACGGCAAACAGAGCCACTAAAGAAGCAAATCATCACTTCACTTCATTTGCACTTTTGATTTAATGAAATGAAAACTTGCAAGTCAAATTTGAACCTTAAGATAATGGTAGACCTTTTCAAGACCCTTTTTAAATACGCAAGCCTGCAAAATTTGGGTTGTGTCATATTGCTTAGCTTTTGATAATTGATTCTTGCGTATTTTGTAGTGCTGAATCCGAAAATAGCCTTCATTTTTTACCATCACGCCAGGATTTTTTGCAAAAGTTTTACTTTTTAACTTTGAAATTTATGATTTGCGAAAAATGCTGACGTGATGGTTAAAAATGAAGGTTATTTTCAGATTTAGTGCTAAAAAGTACATAAAAATCAATTATCAAAATTTTAAAAACACAACCACCACATCTATTTTATAGTATTAGAATTTTGCTATTTTTTGACTTCGAAATTTACGATTTGCAAAAAATCATGACTTGATGGTTAAAAATGAAGGTCGTTTTCGAATTCAGCGCTAAAAAAAATATAAAAATCAGTTGTCAAAATTTAAGAAACACAATCATTTCCTGTATCTTTCAGTATCAGATGTTCTCTACTTTTTGACCTTTTTTACTATTGAAATTTAAGATATTCAAAAAATCCTGACGTGATGGTCAAAAATGAAGGTGATTTTCGGATTCAGCGCTAAAAAATACATAAAAATCAATTATCAAAAGTTAAACGACATAACCATCGCCGGCTTGTAATATTAGCCACTGAACTTAAAAAAAAAAAAAAAAGCTTAACGATTTCAAAATTATTGTATGATATTTTAATTACATACGATATGAACCAATAACACAGTTTTGACCCATTTTAGAGGCATACACAAACGAAAATTAACAGTTTGTGCTGCCCTGGTTGATTGTTCGCCAATCAGAAATGGGAGCATAAAGTCAAATTTACTAGTAGACCGGGGCACTGGGGTAGCTGCACAAACCATCACATCATCGAGTTGACGGATAATATTCCAGAATTAGTTAAAACTCAATTAGCATATTAAAATGCAACTGATCTGCCAAGTCATATCTTGGCGGAAAACACCTGCAAACCCGATTTTAATGGTTGACTGGTAGGTTTACCATTGTATTTTCCTGCTCCCAGTCCTCCATGCTTTCATATCTTTGGGTGCAGGAAAACACAATGATAAACCTACCGATAAAATGTGGTATCCACGTGTCCACTAAGATATGACTTGGCAGACCACTTGCATTTTAATATGCTCATCGAGTTCTGTCTAATCATGGAATATGAGCCTCTGTCGCCTCCCGGTCTATAGCGATGAAGGCACAAGATTTTTGAAAATATTTTCATTTCAATTTAAGATAAGTGGGAGTTTGATTATTAGTTATTTGCTTCATTAATAACCTACTTCATATAGACCTCGATTATTGTTTGGAATCAATTTTGTGTTGTTTGAATTTCTCCATGCATTCTATTTTTTTTTCTTTTTTTTTTCTTTTTTTTTTTTTACAAATTTGGAAAACGAAAAATGATTAACTATCTTTTAGCAAGGTTTATATATGTTTTCTTGGTCTAACTGCCTGTGTTTCTTCTTGACTATAAAACTGCGCATTGCTTCTAAATTTATTTTTACCAAAACACAAATAAACAAAGAGGTTATCTTTCGTGAAGTTCGTAATTCGTTTCATTTCGTACCTTTCATTGGATCTTATCAATTTCCTTTTATAAATGACATCCTTTTGCACAATAAATGATTTTTCGGCGTATTTAAATGTCGCGAAAATCCGCTTAACCCTCTCTCTCTCTCGCTTCGCAATGGGAAAGGACTGCTCGCATCAAGGCCGAATAGCCAAGGTTCCGTAAGCAAAAAGCAAAAGGGCAGAACAATGACGAAAAAGGCCACGCTGTTGCTGCCTGTTTACCGAAGGCCTGCCGAGTATTAGTTCTGCTACAACCTCCTGGAGTTTCTCGTTCACTTCTGGTAATATTAAATATCTCGAAGATATTTAAACGACTTGTTTAGAACTCTTATACGAAGAAATGATCTTTCTACGTTCTGAAAAATAGTTATTGCTAACTGTGTCGGTGTCGGTGCTAAATTCAGACTTTTATTTGAGCCGGCCTTCTCTCTAAAGGGACCTGAGTACAAAAAAGTTTTTTGGGGTGCCTAAATTATTTCCAAAGCAAATAATAAATATATAAATAAATAGTAATGCCTTTTGAATTGATATAGGAGCTTAGATCAGAGTCCTGTATCAGTCGGGTAACCCGATTTTACACGAACCCTATATACGATCTGCGGTTCGAGTCAGGTTGAGCCCTATACAGTCTGCGGTTCGAGTCGTTTTTTTTTTTTTTTTTTTTTTTTTTAATCGTTTCAGTTCGGTTTTCGAGTCGGGTTGACTTTAATTGTATCGGTTTCAAGTTGGGATTTGATTCTAGGGGGTTGGGTTTGGGTTGACTCGATTTTTCAAAAAAAGTCTACACTATTTCTTCAGATGAAAAATCTACATATTGGAGTATTAATATGTGTGTTCATTTTTCAACATAATAGATAACGTAATAGATAGACACGTCATCTAGTGCTATCTGATAGATGGACGATGGCGTTCCCCAACTTGGTTTATTAGTGAGAAATTTCCTGGCTAGGACATCGGCCAGGGTAGCTTAACGGTAGAGCAATAGCACGTTGTGCTGTCGACCCAGGTTCGAGTCCTGGCCCCGGCTAATTTTTCACTCCAGTTGGGTTTATTGTATTTAATTGTATTTATTGTCTGTCTTAATATAATGTGTACCTTTAATAATTATAAATGGAATTCAGACGTTAATTTATGTGCTTTAATAAAATTGATATTATTAGAGATATAATTGTAGATGCGTTATGTGTATTTAAGTATTTTACATTCGGATCGATTTGCGGATTGGCGGAAATTGTTTTACATAGGGTTTCCTGTTGTAGGCTTCGGTTGAAATGTTCTTTTCAGGAGATTATTTTTACATTTTTTTTATACATAAATAATATTCAAAATAATGTAACATAATAATATAATTCTATCATTCTTATTTCTTTAGATAAAAAAACTATAATAATGAGTATATTATATGTTCATTTTTCAACATAATACATAAAATTGATGTTATAAGAGATATAATAGAAGACTATTTTTCCACAATTGTAAAATAGGGAGGGATTTATTTCCTTTCGTCTCCCTCGAAGTTCCCTCGTCGTTTCGGAAACGTTTCCGAAAATCAGTGGCAGCAAAAAAAAAAAAAAAAATAATAATAATAATAAATCCTTTTTTAAATCTCGAAAATATACTAGTTTCTGGGGTTTATAATGATAAAGAATGCTTTTCAGAATCTTGGGTAACCAGGAAGAAACTATTGTATATTATTCTTCGTGATTATATTATACTACTTTCCTAAATTAAGAGGCATTTTTCTTCCAGCGCGTAAAATACGAAAAATTCAATCCATTCTGAAAATTTTGATGCATAGCACTTATGTGGAAGAATGATGATTCAGTTTTTTTTAGTCATGTATATTCCTTATCATGGAATTGCCTTATCGCTAAATTCTCAACCAACCATCCACCAAATCTCATCTGTTCTACCGTAAAACCCACTGGGAGATGACCTTTCGGGTTTATGGAGTGAAAATTTTGTTCCTTTTGTTTCGGATACGGCCGGCAGCCTGTAATCCTGCACAGTTGAGGGAAAGTTGAGTTATTGTTGTCTTGTTTGTTGTCAAAAAAGACTTCTTGAACACAAACCTGCTAAGGGAGGAAGGAACTTAACCATGGATGAACTCCTGACGCGTCAAGGTTGCCTCGTCAAAAATCAATATGGCCCACGTGCAGGGAGGTGTTTACCCTCTAAAAGCACGACACTTTCATTGATTAGTGTCAATAACCGTCTTAAATTATATTTATTTCCCTGCTATATTTGGCGTACATATGTGCACGCAAGGTGGGGTGGGGAAGGGCAGGGCCGTATTACCCCTCGCTGAATTTTGAAACTTTATTTATAAACTGTTTTTGTTTTTGTTTTTTTTTTTGTTTTTTTCTCCTAAACTCCTGACTCCGATTATTATTTTTTATGTAAAAAAAATATAATAAAACTAATTTTATTAAGTAATTTCAAGTTATTAGACAGTAAAAAATAAATAGCTAAGAATTTTTATCACAGGGTCTCTGCTACTTTGTCCCGTTCGTGAAAGAACATACATTTTTAGCTATTTTCCCTTATTTTCATGTGTTTAGATATTATCTTAAGAGGCTACTTCAGTCAAATGGAAAGACGCATTCGCTAATGCTAATCCTATGGAAGAAATTTATAAAGATATCTCGGCCGCATTTCAATATTCTTAAATGATTTCTTTTGCAATGTATAGCTGAGATCTATCTGTACAAAGGCCGATGTTTACTTTTAGAATTCGTTTACAGGTCTTTCTTATGAGGACAACTTTCATTTTCGGAACCGGTTTCGAAAGTAAAAGCATCCTCATAAAAAATATCTGTAATCAAAATCGAAAAAGTAAAAAACGGCCTGCATACAGATCAATCTCAGCTATACAATGCAAAAGAAATTATTTAAAAATATTGAAATGCGACCGAGATATCTCTATAAATTTCTTCCATAGGATTAGCATTAGCGAATGCGTCTTTCCATTTGACTGAAGTAGCCTCTTAAAATGCGCTTCTAGGTAGCAGAACCCTCCGAGTATTGCAACAATTGCATTTGATTTTTTTTTTTTAATTCAACGGTGTAAAAAATTGAAATTGTGCGATGTTTAGACGTTTAAAAAAATACGATAAAAGCGAAATTGATTGATCCGGTCGTTTACTCACGAGTCTGTTTTTGCTTTATAATATAGATAGATATGTTTAAAATTTGTCTTACACAGGGTTTCTTACAAAAAAAAAAATTAAAAAAAAAAAATCTGTATTCTATGGAGTGTGGGGGCTATATTATGGTATTTATTATTCGTGTTTGAAAAACACTGGCATAAACTTAATTTTCAATTTCTTAACTGATAAATTTCTTCTTATACTAATACCGTAAAAATTGCCTTGTACGAGGGTTAAAAAAAAAAAAAAAAAAAAAAAAAAAAAAAAAAAAAAAAATAGCTTATTTTATTTTTTATATTCATTAAAAAAAAAATAAAGATAGAAAAAGAAAACCCTCAGCATATATGGCTACACACCACCTACTCCCAAACCCATGTCCTTCCTTGGATTTCGTTTCTGCTGGCGCTCATGATGTGTAGAGAGTTGTTTACCCTCCAATTCTAGTAAAAGCACAATACTTCTATTGATTGATGTCAATAAACTTTTTAAATTACCCTATTTTACATTTTGTATTTTGCATGCGAATATTATAAATTTAATTATTGTTTTATTTGTTTCAAAGTAGCAGAATTTCACATATTAAGATGAAAAAACACTGTTTCAAAATTACTTTATTGCGTGAGACATATGTATTCATGGCCAAATGAATTACGAGGTCAACAACTCCTCCGTGAGTTGCTAAAGATAGATAGCTAGAAGGAAAAAACAAAAGTTTTTTACAATTTTCGAAAGTGAAATGTCAGATGTTTTGACAGAATTATTGAAAAATCATTATTAAGTCATGAACCAGTTTGTATATTTTCCAATATTATAGGATTTGTTAAGAATTCATTCACCCTCCGTAAGCAGTGTTTAAATAGGTGCATTCACTGTTTGTTGTAAAAGAGTAGAATGTTTTATATTATTATTTATTGTTATACCTACACATAAACATGTCCGTGAGTAAGACTGACGTCATATTAATGATGGCAACACCTGACCAAACAATTTTGCTTTCACTGCAATTTTCCTTTTAGCGTGTAACCTTCGCACAATTTATGTTTTTGAACCGTCGACGAATAGGGAAATACATATATATATATATATATATATATATATAAATATATATATATATATATATGTATACTTTCAAACACAATATGTTTAAAAATTATCTCAATTTACAGATTTTTTATTATTTTAAAAATAATTTTCGATCATGGATTTTTTTCATCTGTTTCTTCGAGAAGTTAACTCGTTTGCACTTAAAAACAATATAAAAAGTTCAGCAATTGAAGAGAAGATTTTAATAGAGTAAAATTTGTTTGAAATATTGTTTTCTCCAAATAAGGTATTAAAACTACTGGTGTGAATATTTTACACGAGGAAATCCATCATTTCAATACGGATATTTAAGGCTGTTCTCAAATCCAAAAGGGCAAATTCCTGACATAAGTTTTAATTTATTTTTGCTCGAAAATGCATGAAACTAGCTGGTGTTGTTGTTCAGAAACTATGTCATCGAGCTGTTTTTTCCATTTTTTTGCAAACGCAATAGATCTTTCAGAAAATAGTGTCAAAGTGAACGTTTGGAACCGAATTTCCGGGCGAAAGTAGAAAAATCACTCAAGAGCGGGCGAAAAACGGGTTTGTCACGTGATCGAAATTGCTTGTAACTCAATGGGTAATTCATTGGTCAAAAAACGGAAAAACAGCTCAATTCCAAATCACTTCCATGGCCAGGCTTTCCAAATTTACATCTTTCTGTTAAAAAATGAATTTGTAAATGTGTCAGAACATTTTGCGCTTGTTGAGCAGAGCAGTTAAGAACAGCCTTAAGCTATTAACTGAGAATATATAGAGGAATACGTCTGATTTTCTAGCCTTGTTGAAATTATATGTTACATAAAAAGGTAATTTTAATTACATTGAAATTCTAATTCACTGTGTGTTTAATTAGTCTTATTTAAGAGATTATATTTTAATTTCTTGAAGTTATTCAAAACTTTGTTTCTGCTATTTCATGTCTTAGAATATAAATCTACACTCACTACATCGCTAACCATTTTAATAAGGAGTTAGCTCATGGATGAAACATTATCTCCTATAGGAGAACAGAGTACAAAGTTACACCTCAAATCCAAAATTTGATCTTTTTCCTGTGATATAACTACCAACTTATGTTTATTTTTATGCTGCATAGAAACACAAAACATATAAGGATTATTCTAGACACATTTAATACTCTATGTCTATGTTATTTTCGGAATAAACAATATCTTTTTCCGTAAACACCGTACCTAGTTCATCAGTGCCGGTTGAAATAAATAAGTTGCTATCTTATTATGATAAGTGAAAACACTTTTGCTCTGCCATGATTTCCCTCCAAGTGTTTAATTACGTCTCCTGGAAAAAAAAAAAAAAAAAAAAAAGATAATTTTAAAATCCAGGGATAGGTCCAGAATCCAGGATTTAGATAATTTCAAAATCCATGCCCTCTCTTTTTTATGAAAAATGAAAATACTTTTGCTCTGCCATGAATTTTTCTAATAGTATTTAATTAAGTCTCCTGAAAAATAAATAAAAATTATGAAAAATAAAGATAATATAGATAATTTCAAATTCCAGGGGGAGGCATGACCTGGACACTTGCCCCTTTCGTCCCATCTTCTCACTAGAACCCCTGACTTCTCACCAGCTTCCTATAGCGCTGACGTATGAAGGAGAAATAACGTATGAGAAATGCTAACTGCCGAATCTTGCTATGCAAGGATGGTTTGTGCTGCAGGTAAATCGTCATTCTAAACACAGCGAAACGAAGCAAGGGGTGCGAGCGTGAGGCATATCACGTACCATCGAGAGGCCTGCGGAGGGTTAGATTTTTTACGGACCTGGCCCCAAAACAATGGGTAGATTGTTTCGGGACCAATTTTTTCTCCCCCATTTCGCTCGGAGGTATTATGATGGCATACCTCCGTAACATTGCTGTTACCTGGCTTTTGTGGTTTTCAGAGGTAGGAAAAAGGGAGGTATTCATTCAGAGGTGTTCCCTGCTAGTGGAACTGATGAGGGAGATAATGGAATTTTACTTTGGTTTGAGAGATATGTTTGTTGGAGTAATGAATGCGAAGCTATGCACCTGAAATCCGTTATAATAATAATGCATTGGAATTGTGCCGTATCTTGTGTTGTATTTGTTAATTTATTGCTCTTTCCTTTTTCCTAACACAGATACGGTTAATTACGGATATGGACGAGAAGAATTTCAATTCGACCTTCTACATCATATGCTGAATTTCGCTAGATATTTTCCTTCGGTACAGCGATGCACAAACACATAGACACGCACACACACACAAATGGTGTCATTAATATATTAGTAATAACGATTCTTTGAAGACAACAAGACACAAGCAAGTAAACAATGGCGTACGTTTTGTATCTAATATTGCAGTCTTTCTTCAAGGTTATAAAATATACATCGCGAAAATGTGCGACGTACGTAGACATATAACTTTCCTCATTATTTTCTCCCCAATAAATTCTTCAGATTTGATAATAAAAGTATTAAATTACAATAAATGGGATAGGTTATATTATCTATTTTAAAAAAAAATCTTAAAAAATTAATTTATAAAACAGGAAAACACAAATATTAAAACTTATGCCTCTCATTTTATCACAATTAAATTCAGGATGTTAGTCTTTAAAACAACATGACTTGCCTTTACATGTGCATCGCTGCAACAACATTTCTCGAGGTCTATTAACCCTTAAATGCCGGATTTTTCAAAAATCATTGTAATAATGTTTTTCGGCTTTCATTTTTTAAATAAATCATGGGAAAAATACTTTAAAAAATCCTATTTTGTTTTAAGTATGGTTTACGGCTCAAAAACATTTTGTTACTAATCGGCAATACTGGTCTTTAATTGAAAAAATAATTTTCCGTGATAAAATTCTATAATATTAAATCCACAAGAATTTTAGGAACTATAATAAAAAAAAAAATTTACTTGCTTTCAACAAAACAAAGCTTTCAAACAAAACAAAAAGAACAAGTAGCAACAATTGAAAAAATAAATCTATCTTTATTTTTAAACACCACAAGTGTTGCCATCTACATGTTGAAAATCGAATTAATAATATTTTCAGAATGTATTTTATTGGCAGCATTATGCATTATAGCTTCAATATTATTCTAATAGTATTTTGAAGCCTAAATTAGGAATGTTGCCGAAAAGCAACACCCGGCATTTAAGTGTTAAAAAGAGTATTTTGCAGCGCCCGTCTAAATCTGCATCCAGTTGCGCTTAGTTTGTGTGAATATTTCCCTTTTATGCTGCTAAATTATAAAAGTGTAACTCGGGATCACTTCGACATTCTGCCTGTCTTTAATAAATGTGAAGGATAGAGACAATTTATGAAAGTCGAAATTAATAAATAGCGTAATCATGTATATTATATACACTGTCAGAAAAATTCGTCTTTATACACTAAATTATTCGTCACTTTTAAACAAATAATTTCCGTTCTCATAAAAAACATGCTTTTCCAGTTAACTCTTCCCGGAAGTCTGAAAAAGAGGAGGAAATTCCGTTTATTTCTTGCACGCATGCGCGTTGACTGTATTAATACCGAAGTTCGAATTTATTTTTTAAATGAAAAATCGAAAATCCAATGAATTAAAATTTCTAATTTATTTAAAAACAAACAAATGAAAATACTGCTTTCGAATTTAAGAAAGTCGCAAAATTCTCATTCATTTAAACTTATTTACATTTTTTTTTTTTTTTTTTTTTTTTTTTCTTTTTTGAGTATTTAAAAAAATATTCGCGTGTAAAATATATTCTAAATGAACACATTTAAAAACTATATAGTAGTTCAATCAAGTTTTAAAAAATCGATTTTATTCAAAAAAGCAAACTTTCTTATCGAATTAAATTCAAATTATATAATATTCGTATTTTACATTTAACAATAAAATTAGCTTTTATTAAAAATATGTCTAACATGTAATAATATTTAAGCATAAGTGTTAAAACTATAAGTGTTGTAACTATAAGTGTTAAAACAACAAGCAATATTTCGTAACGACAAAATGTCTCTGCAATTAAGTTTAAATTTCCGAGCTTTCTGAACAAGAAATTTAACAAGCCTTACCAATCCCCCATTTGAAGCAAACCCGTATCTTCATTTTAAGGTATCACGTGCTCGTTGCAGAGTGGTTAAGATCGTCGATTCGAAACGCACTGTCCTAGGTTCAAAACCAAGTGGATCCACGGAAGAACGAGAGACGTATTAAATATATATATATATATATATATATATATATATATACTCCTTTTTTCAGATTACGGAACTTTTCTGTCCTAGAACGGAATTTCTTCAATTCTCGGATATATACCGGTAGCAGTGCTACCAGAAATATTTCGCGGATTGAAGAAAGTATATCTCAAAGTGTAGTTTTAAAATAAAGAAACAAGAAAAAATAAAGTTAATCTAATATCTTTGTAAGAAGCAATCCCTTTGAATAGAAATGGAGCAATCTCAGAGGTGTCGAGATGGAGGGGTTATGGGGGGGGGGAGCCTCCCCCTCCAATATATGTGAACTTGGGAAGTTTGAGCTTAGAGTTGGAAAATTCTAGATTTTTTAAACACTTTTTCTTTTTTTAAAATAAAAAGTAAAAAAATAAGAATTTTTTATTGTTTTGCTGACTACTTTTCTGAGTTCTGTAACAGTAAACTAGTTAAATTTTCAAAAGAAAAAAAAAATACAAAAAGCACTCAGGCTCAATTTGTCGTTGTGTTTTTCTGTGCTACGAAAATATCATACAACTACCAGACCTAAATTTCCCTACTTTTGTACATCAACAGTGCCTCTAATCTATTTCCTCCAAAAATTTGTTCACTTTCCAAAAATCTCAAAATATCATGAGGCTATTTTCATATGAAGTACGATTATGCAGAGCCCGATTAGGATTGTCTGGGGCCCAAGGCCCAGGAGCTTTTCAGGGCCCCTCCAAACCAATACACAGTAAAACCTCTTCATAGTGGACACCTCGGGACCGCGGAATTAGTCCGCTATTTCGAGGTGTCCGCTTTGGAGAGGTAAAAATATACAGATTTATAGATGTTGGGGATCGAAAAAGTCTCCGCCAAAAAGGGGTATCGCTATTCGGGAGCGTCCGTTATAGGGGTTTTACTGTAGTAGTTAGCGATGTTTTTTGAGGGTATTCAGAAATTTTCTCGCATTTTATAAAATTGCTCATGAGATTGCTCACAGGTAAACTTAAATTATCTTTTACTGTTTGATGCTATAATACATTAAATATTTCGTCAACAGATATTTCTTAAAATTAATTTTCATAAAAATATTTTGTCGACATCATTCCTAAATTAAGTTTTTTTAGAAAACGAAAATGCACGGGCAAAGTGCTAATAGAGGTATATGTTACTTAGATATCAAAGATTGAAATAAAAAAATTCTAGGAGATTTTATAATTTTTTTCTTAATCATTTTACTCATTTTGGGCCCCTTGTCTGCATTGGGCCCAAGGCCGCGGCCTAGTTGGCCTGTGCGGTAATCAGGCCTTGCGATTATGACTCCTACACAAGTAGAAGACAAAAACTTTCATTAAATGAACCAATAATTATAATCTGTATGTTTTTAGTTTCCGTATTTTTCTTTGGAAAGAATTGTCTTTACGTATAAGTATCCTTATCATTAAACACACATTGCACATATCATTTTAGTTGGAAAATTTTTGAATCCCCCCCCCCCCCCGAAAAAATATTTGTAGCTACGCCCCTGAGCAATCTGCATGTATATCAGCAACCACTTATTTAAAATTTTAAAAGAGACTATTAGCTATCTTCAATCTACAATCCACTTTACCACACCCTATTGTTATTCTTGGTTTTTAAAAGAATCAAAACCCAAAGGCTGTTTTTTTCTCTCCCGGGCTCAAAATATTTAAATAAAAGGAAAGAATCTTCCCGTTGTTAGACAGCTTGGCGTCCTTGTTATGGCCTTGGATTTATTTCATTCTACGCTCGAAGTATACAGCAAAAAAGAGTAGGCGTAGCCGGAAATTTAAACTCAATTTCAACTCGTTTTTATTTTCTGATCAAGAGATATTCAAGAATAAACAAAAGAAAATATAGTCTGCTATATAAAAGTTTAAATTGTTTTTTACTCTTTCGCATTATTTCATACAAAATGGTAAAGTGTTGCCAGTTTTCGCAAATTTTATTCAAGAATAAACGAAATATATGAAAGTTGGAAGAAAATTCTTCTTTTTTTCGTATCATTTTGCAGAACTTTCTGCCACTTTCTCTAAATTTTTAAGTACATTTATTTTATAAATCGTCATGCAATTTTAAATTACTGTTATGGCAACATGCAATTAAATAAGGAACGCGAGCCGTAATACAAATAAATAAAATGAAAAGTTCATTTAAGAGCCCACTTCAGTCACGGCAAAAAAGGAAAACGCTAATGTAATGTCTATGGAGGCGTTATTTTCAAACTTCTCGCTTTGATTTTAATATTTTTCGATGATTTTTTTTTTTTTAACTATTTGGAAAAATGGTTATTGTCCTCGTCAGAGTAGGAAATCAAAAGCATATCTGAAGGTTTTTATTGGTTTAATCATCCTTTTATTCGTCTTCTGATTGGTCTATACAGTAATATGTATTTCCCATTACTTTCGACAGAGATGGACAACAAAGTGTTGCCATTATGACAAAAAAGTAATAAAAACTACAAAAAAAAAATTAATAACTCAGAAACAAATTGAGATAAAGCTTTCAAACAAATTGCATTTAAAAGTACATTTTTTTCTCTATACGACGATATAAAAAGTAATAGTGTGGGATGTTTAGAAGTTTAAGAAATAAATTTCATTTAAAATTGGCCGTCAGATTTCTTGAAAATCTGACGATGGAAAAGCTTTTTCCCAAACAGCCAATGAAAGGCTTGGATAATGCATAAGTTTCAGGTGGATAATACGTACGAGTCGCAAGCGATTTCTGTCGGGTGCAATTTTTACGTGTAATAACACTATTAATGTTTAATTCATGGCGTACGTAATGTAGGATCAACTCCGTGCTATTTTTTATGTCTTAAATTTTAGTCTTTGAAAAAATCATTTTCCAAGTGGTCGTTGTAATTTGTTAAATTGCATTTCTTTTTTCTTTTTCTTTCTTTCTTTTTTTTTGGGGGGGGGGGGGGGGATAGGATAACTGAGGATGATCTAACACCGGGCTAGTTTTTACTTTTTCAACTTCGGTTAAATTTTTTTTTAATTTTTATGTTGGGATAGTTTCAATTTCAGAACCAGTTCCAACCGGTTCCAAAAGTTAAAGTAATTTTTTTTTTTAAATCTGAAACTAAAACTGAAAAAGTAAAAACTAGCCCGGTTGTATAGATCGTCCTCAGCTATCCTATGCAAGAAAACTCATTCAAAAATATTAAAATTAAAGCGAGAAATTTGAAAACAACGTCCCCATAGACTTTACATTAGCGTTCGATTTTATCCGCGTGACTAGTATGGGCTCTTAATTTTACATGCTTCGATTGATATGCGACCGCAAAAAAAGTGCAATGATCGAAACTTTTTAAAGAAAATCGCAGACGGAAATTTAAAGTCAATTTAAACTCTTTTATTTTGTGAACAAAAGATATTAAAGAATAAAACAAAATATCCTCTGTTACATAAAGTTGACGAATATTATTTTTTTAAAATTCTTGTTTCCTACCATTCAAACGGCAAAGCGTTGCCACTTTTCGTGACTTTAAAATATCTTTTTAAGTCGTCACGCGATTTTTACATTACTATTGTGGCAGCATGTAATTAAATAAGAAGCGTGTACTGTAACATAAATAAATAAATGAATGATTTTTTTTTTTTTTTATATGGTTCGTTTGATTATAACGGTTACAAAAAAGCACAGTAGTATAAAATATTGAAAAAAAAATGCAAGATGTTCAAAAGATTTTTCTTTAATTGTTTTTTTAAGTTAAGCAAAGAAGTCTATTCAAGAATATGTTTTGTATTACAGTTTTAGTACGCTTGACATATTAGGTTAGATAACTGTTAAGGGTTTCTGGTGTATTCTTTCGTTTCAAAAGTAATGCAAATTAAAAGAACTTATTATTATTCAAAACTTTTCAAACCATTGTGTATAATAATTCATATGTTAAAATAACCATAAACGAAGCTCTTTTTTTCTTTTTATTTATTTATTTATTTATTCATAAATGTTACATTACCGATACTTCACAGCACGGTGAAAACTGCTTCCTTAGTCAGTTGAAAATTAAATAAAAATGTAATGATATATTGTGACTTTATTATATAAAAGAAATTGCTACAATTAATTTTTCTTCCCCTATAAGATAAAATTGCATTTATCGGATCAACGTTTTCGATTTTCCTTTTCTTTTTAAAAAAATTAAAAAATATAAAATATATAATTGTGACTTAGTTGATAAAAAGTTCAATTGGAATACCTGTGTGCATGTTTTTTACTTAACCGTTATTTTATATTACATTATAGTGCAAGATGCAATTTTTACTATTTCAAAGCTTTTATGCGTACATTAGAATCACACTTAAAAATAATTCTTTACACTGAATTGTTCTATTCAGATAATAATATTGAGCAGATCTGTACGCTTTACTCTATCTCGTATGTTATCGATCATGCTCGTTATTTTGATCCAATGTTGGTAGACGAAAATTGTGTCGATTAGTATAAATCTTATTATGAAATATTTTAACTGTTTAATATTTATTATCTAATACTTATTCTCGTAGATTTTTTTTATACTTGTAGTAAGTTTTATAATTAAAAATAAGAATAAACTTTCGTTTTGTAATTCAATAATTGTAAGTTAGCTTTCCTGAAACTTATCCCCTAAGTTTCACGTAAACTTCAAAGGATACCTAAGGGACTCAGTACCTTTTGAAGAATTTTTATTGATGTGCATTTACTTATCAGGTTGTAACGAAAGTTTCCCGCCACTGCTAATACGGTCTGTGAAAACAGTTCGTGCTGGCATGTTTGCTCATATTTTGTCAAAAGATTTTTGGCATTTGAAAGAAAGAGACTTGCTTTATAACACTGCGTTGTGAAATTTGTAAAAAAAAATATCGTTATCATTAAGTACAAGGTGTCTCAAATGGCACTATCACTCTATTAGATTAGAATCATCATTTACTTTCTGTTCTGTTGCAAAAAGTCAGCTACAGAATGTCACCAAATAAAGTGTACAGCTTTATACTAGTGTTGTATCACATGACACTGTGAAGGTTTGGCGGAATGGTGGTTATATGTAAAATTACAATTAATTATATATATTAGTATTATGTAATGTTGATTTGGCGGAAAACTTTCGTTACAGCCTAATATATTCGCATGTTATTATTGGTAATACTTAAATAAGCTGATTTTGACGAGGAAAAAAATCATTTTGTGGGTAAAAATTGAAAATTTTATTATTGTTATAATTATTATTATTATGTAAAGAATTTTAAAGTTTGCTGTTTTCTGATACATTACTGTGTATAAAACACTAAACCTTCTACAAATATTTGCCAAATCACTCCATTATTTTATTTATTTATTTATTTATTTTTTTTTTGTATCCTCAATATAGTGTACTTAATAAAATTAGGAGTCGATTTTACGATTAATGAATTAGTTTATGAGAAAAATAAATAAAATATACAAGTATGGGCTAAAAGGCAGCAAAAAACAAATTCTCGATTTTTATTTATTTTTTTTTTCATTATATTGTAAAATCCATCCCTAATTTTCTTAAGTAAACTGCATTGAGGATAGAAAAAGATAATGGAGTGATTTGACCAATATTTGTAGAATCTTTTAAGGCTGTTCTCAACTACTCTGCTCAACAAGCGCAAAACGTTTTGACACATTTACAAATTCATTTTTTTAACGGAAAGATATCAAATTGGAAGACCTGACTAGGGAAGCGATTTGGAATTGAACTGTGTTTTCCATTTTTGGATCAATAAATTACCTATTGAGTTATAAGTGGTTTTGATCATGTGACAAAGACTTTTTCACCGTCCACTGAGGAGTTATTCTGTCTTCGCGCGGAAATTCGGTTTAAAATGCCGACTTTGACACTATTTTCTGAAAGATCTATTGCATTTGAATAAATAAATAAATAAATAAGGAAGAAACAGCTCGATTACATGGTTTCTGAACAACAACACCTGCTAGTTTCATGCATTTCCGAATAAACATAAATTAAAACTTATGTCATAAAGTTGCCCTTTTGGATTTGAGAACAGCCTTAATCACAGTAATGTATCAAAAAAGAACAAACTTTAAAATTCTTTAAAAAAAATTTAATTTAAATTCTCAATTTTTGAGCACAAAATTATTTTTTTTCTTTCAAAATCAGTTTTTCTAAGTATTACCTATAATAATATGTGTATATATTATAATATGTAAATGTACGTCAGTAGAAAAAAAAACAAAAAAAAAAGAAAGAAAAAAAAACAGATTCAACTAAAGATCTTCAAGGTTCACTCTCAAAACGTTTAATTAAGCAATCAAAATAACAATGTAAAACTTCTCTCGTATAAAATTCTTAAGATTCTGTTACTATTATCTTCCATTTATCGCATTACAAATCTTCCAAAACTCTTTTAATAAACACCTGTTTCACACATGTATATATAAGACTCTTTTAAATTAAAAACAAATTGTATCTCTTTCATTCTATTTTCTTTATTGAAGAAAAAAGCAACTTTCCAACACATGATGCCACCCGATGAAATAATAATAATAATAATAAAAGATGAAAAAAAAAAAATCCCAGGTGACCTGGCTTTGAAGGTCGCACAGCCTCGAATACGATCCTATTGGCTACAAGCCAGCGATTCACGTTCTTCCAAGGTTAGAATTAACTAGGAAGTAAAATTAGACTCTGAAAGTGACATAATTTTAAATTCGGCAGATTGGGTTTAAATCCCTATGAGAAGCCGCAATAAGAGAAAGGCAGGCAGGTAAATAAAAATGAAAAGACGACGGTGTTGTGTTTATTATGAGATTAAATTCCCTGTTTATTCTCAGTAGTTTAGAAAACTAAAGCACATGAATTTTTGTTTTTGTGCAAAAAGAAAACAGAATCAAGGCTTTTTTTTTTTTTTCTTTTTCGTTATGCTGATTTTCTTTCTTATTATTTTTATTTGTTTATTTGCTGTTTTGGTTATCTTATTTTGGATTATTTAGAGCGGGCTTTAATTTTGTAATATTGATTAAATTAATCTTCAGATGTAATTCAAGGTATTTTATATAAAGTATATTGTATAAAATAGTTATAATAAATAGTATTAAACAGTTTTTAATACTTCACAGCAGCTTAAAAAAAATTAAACCACACGAGTTATCGTTATTGTGCAAAAAGATAACAGAATCAAGTTGTTGTCTTTATAAGAGAAAGACAGTCAAGTAAATAAAACTGAAAAGACGGCGGTGTTGTGTTTATAATGAGATTAAATTCCCTGTTTATTCTCAGTAATTTAGGAAACTAAAGCACATAATTTTTTGTTTTTGTGGAAAAAAAAAAAAAAAAAACAGAATCGAGGCCTTTTTTTTTTTCTTTTTCGTTATGCTAATTTTCTTTCTTATTATATTTTTATTTGTTTATTTGCTGTTTTGGTTACCTTATTTTGGATCATTTAGAGCTTTAATTTTATAACATTGATTAAATTACTATTCGGATGTAATTCAAAGCATTTTGTATAAAGTATATTGTATAAAATACTTAATAAAAGCCTGTTTTTAATGCTTCACAGTAGCTTAAAAAAATGAAGCACACGAGTTATCGTTTTTGTGCAAAAAGAAAACAGAATTAAGTTGTTGTTTTTATTTTTCTTTATGCTGATTTGCTTCCTCATTTTTTGTTGCTGTTTTGGTTATCGATTTTGGATCGTTTGGAGCTGGTTTTAATTGGATTGGACATTGATTTGGTGGACATTGGTTATGAAATGTCAAAATAGTGCTTTAAAGTATATTTTATAAAATAGCTAATAAAAGGTTATGTTTCATGCCTTCGTTAGGTAAATTGGCGTATTATGTTATAAACAGGAAGGGCCAAATTAGTGTCCATTCTAAAAAAATTTTTAGAGCAACTATTCTCCTATTTAAGAATTCAAGATTTATAAGTGTTTAAGGCCATTGAATCTGCTATAGGCTGTGTTAATAATCCTTAAGATCCTTTTAATTCATCGTTGATTGTATAATATGTTTCTGATGTCGTAATTGAATCTTGTTAATTCAAATATGTTAAATTGCTTCTATGAATAATCATACCATACGTTTTAATACTGTGCCTGAACACATATTTTCTTACATTGAAATCTTAAACTTCATTATAGCGAGAACTTTTTTATAACACGCAAATGTTAAGGTCCTTTCGTTCTCATTAAAACTGAATTTCGATTTTATTTATCCTTAGCATTATTTTATATGTGTTTATTTTATTTGCATTCACCATATTTCTTAGAAAACTAATTTTGACCACATCTCTTACCGTTTCGAAAATTATAATCGAAAAAATCGTCGTATTCAAGAAACTACAAGTTTAAATTAAGTTAATGAAAATTAATTATTATATTAAATAATTAAAAGAAGTTAAATTTAATCAATACTAATTATATTTTAATAAACTACATATTTGCGTTAAATTAAAATTACCTATACTTATATGAATACCTTTTTTTACTACATATCTTTAACATATGATTCGCAAATATTTTATTTTTTGACTGTTTATAGTTTCAGTGGCTATATTTTCCTTCTCAAAAGAACAGTAATGTAATAAACTCTCCTAGTCATTAAAAAAAATAATATATATATATATATATATATTTTATTATTATTATTTTTTTTTTTACCAAGATACATCTTTCGCTAAATTAGGGATAATTTGTTAAAGTAAATAAAAGATACCGTTAAAGAAACTCACCTTTACTTAGATTACTTCTAAGATGTCCTAGTAGTTTTTCAAAATATTGAAAAAAAAAAAGAAGAAGAAAGAAAGAAAGAAAAAGAGAAAGAAAAGAAAAAACAAGAAAAAAAAACCTATTAAGGTATATCTTTTACTAAAATAAATAAATAAAAATAACTTTGACAAAACACATTCACTTAAGTTAATTGTAATTGTCTCAGTGTTTTTTCAAAATAATTCTTAAGATTACTTCCAAAAAAAAAAAAAAAAAAAAAGGAACAAAGTAATATATAAAATATATACTTTGTAAATAATATATGTATAATATATTATTAATATAATATAATATAATATTGTGTATATGTAAATAACAATTAATTTTTATTGTTTCATTGTAATCGGAAACTCAAATTAACATTCATTAATTCACTAATTTGTTTAACTTTTGAATTGAGAGGAAAGAAAGAAACCCAACGCATATTGTGTAACAGCGAATCACTTTTATTTAAAGCGGTATTTGCATAGAGCCTATTTCAAATCACAGAGATCCTTATCCGTTACTTGCTGTACATCGTGTTTATAATATTACAGAAGCTACATTTTCTTCCCACAGTAACAATAATATAGTAAAATGTACCATAGAGCAATTGAAGTTTGGAAAAAAGAACGTTAAAATATGTTGTTGATGTTCTTAATTGATGTTAGTTCATTGAAGAAAACCATTAAGAAAATATATATTGCGTAAAAATTAATTATAATATTTGAATATGTTTAAGTAATTCTTGGATTACTTACAGTGATCTGCATATCATACAAATACACACACACACACACCAAAAATAGTAATTTTCATAAAAAGAAGAAACAAAATTCATTTTTATTACAAACATATTTTAAAAAGTAAAGTAATAACAATGTAAATAAATTTTTAAATGTATATAAATTTCATTGAAAATATATATATATATATATATATATATATATATATATATATATATATATATATAAATTATTTTTATTTTTATATGGCTCGAGAAAATTTAAATTAAGATTCATATAATCAACATATTTAAGGTCATCAGTTAATTTTTTAAACTTTAAACTTTAAATAATTAAACTACGAAATAAAAAGAAAAGTGCCCAGTTAAACTGATGGCATTGAGCTCACAGGCTATTCACACTAATTGTATATTATACTCTTATTTCAAAGAATAATGCCCACGAAAAATAAATGAAGGGGGATTAGCCCCCGTTCCCCCACTTTAAACTTAACCAATGATCCTCCAAATCTAATCAGGGAAAAACCTTAACATAATAAACCGGTATACCAAATTTGCAGCAAATCAGATAAACCTGCATGAAAAAACCATTTCACTAAATTAAGGGTGGTCAAACCCCCTTTCCCCCCTTTATATTTAACTAATGAACCTCCAAATCTAATTAGGAAAGCTCCTTATCAGAATGAACATAGAAAAAAAATGAAGCAAATGGGATAATTCTGCATTAAAATCCATTTATCTAAATTAAGGGGATGGGTATTGCCCCCCTTTCCCCTTTTTATACTTAACCAATGAACCTCCAAATCTAATAAAGGAAGCACCATATCGGAATAAACCGACATATCAAATTTGAAGCAAATCGATTAATTCTGCATGAAAAACCCATTTATCTAAATTAAGGGGGTCTACCCCCCCCTTTAAACTTAACCAATAAACCTACAAAATTAATCAAGGCGGCTCCTTAACATAATAAACCGGTATACCAAATTTGGAGTAAATCGAATAACTCTGGCATGAAAAATCCATTTATCTAAATTAAGGGGGGGGGGATCTAACCCCCTTTCCCCCTTTATACTTAACTAATGAACCTCCAAATCTAATCAGGGAAGCCCCTTAACATAATAAACCGATATACCAAATTTGGAGCAAATTGAATAATTCTGCATGAAAAACCTATTTATCTAAATTAAGTGGGAGGTAGCCCCCTTTACCTCCTTTATACTTAACTAATGAACCTCCAGATCTAATCAGGGAAGCTCCTTAGCATAATAAACCGATATACCAAATTTGGAGCAAACTGAATAATTCTGCATGAAAAACACATTTATATAAATTAAGGGGGGGGATAGCCCCCTTTCCCCCCTTTATACTTAACCAATGAATCCCCAAAACTAATCAGGGAAGTGCCTTATCAGAATGAACCTAGAAAAAAAATTTGAAGCAAATCGGATGTTTCTGTCAAGAGTTATCGCGTTACGTACATACATACGTACGTACATACATACATACAGAACCGGCGGGCACATTAGCTCTCAGACTTTGATAGACTGTGAGCTAAAAAATATTACTTTCCATTTTATATATATATGTACTTAAAAATTAAACTACAGAAAATGTAAATTTCCTAAGATAAATAAATAAATAAAAGTAATTTTCCCTGTTACGTTAAAATCGAAAACTCCAACTGACATTCATTAATTTATTTAGTATTACTTTTGAATCGAGAAGAGAGAAAGGGAAATCTAACACAAGTTATGCAGCGGCGAAATCAATTTAATTTAAAGTGACATTTGAATAGAACCAATTTCAAACCACGGAGATCATTGCGTGGTTTTTGGCTGTACATCATGTTTTTATAAGCAACACGACTCGCCTTGCTGGAAAATTTGTTATTACTCCTCATTCAATCTTGAAGTTGATAAACTTTAAATAATTAAACTACAAAAAATATTACTTTCCATTTTATACATATGTACTTAAAAATTAAATTAAACTGAAGAAAATTATACATTTCATAAGGTAAATAAAGAAATAAAAGTAATATTGTTACGTTATAATCGAAAACTTTAATTAACATTCATTTATTAATTAATTTGTTTACTATTAATTTTGAAACGAGAAGCGAGAAGGCGAAACCTAGCACAGGTTATTTGAAGAAAATTATAAATTTCATAAGGTAAATAAACAAATAAAAGTGATTTTCATTGTTACATTATAATCAAAACTGTAATTAACATTCATTTATTCATTAATTTGTTTACCAGTACTTTTGATCCGAGAAGCGAACAGACGGAACTTAACACATGTTATTTAGCGGCGAAATCAATTTTACTTCAAGTGGCGTTTGAATAGAACCTGTTTCAAGCCACGAAGACCATTATCTGGCATTTTCCTGTACATTGTGATTATAATAATGTAGTAACTATATTTTCTTAAAAAAAAAAAAACATTAATATAGTAAAATCTGCCATACAGTAATTTGTAGAAAAAAATTATATCATTAAGAAAATATGTTATGTTAAATTAATTGTAATTCTTTGAATATTTTCCCAATTCTTGGATTAATTGCAATGCTTTTCATATTACTTAAAACACACACGAAAGGAAATAATTTTCCTAAAAAGAAGAAAAAAAATTTCATTTTTATATCTGAAATATTAAAAAAAAATAATTAATTAATTAATTAAAAAATAAAGGCTGTGAAAGGACAAAAAATTAAATCATTAATTATGTAAATAAATTTAAAGAAAATATAATTTTCGTTGAAAAAAATAAATGTATTTTAATTTCATGTAAACGAAAATTTAAATTTATTTTCTTTTAATCATTAATATGTTAAGCTTTACATAATTAAACTACAATAATAATAATAAGAAGAAATAAGAAATAAATAAAATAAAAAATTAAAAAAAAAATTTCCATTTTATGTAAACTTAAAATTTAAGTATTTAAAAAGCAGAAAATGAAAAATAAAAGTTGTAATGTTTTAGTCGAAAACATAAATTAGCATTCATTTATTCATTAATTTGTTTGCTCTTACTTTTGAACCGAGAAGGTGAAACCTAACACATGTTATGTAGCGGCGAAATCAATTTTATTTACAGTGGCATTTGAATCGAACCTATTTCAAGCCACGGAGATCCTTATCTGGTATTTGCCTGTACATCATGTTTTTCAGCAACAGGACTCACCTTGCTGAAAAACTTGTTATTCCTCCTCGCTCACCGGCACTGTTGTCTTCCTTGTGCAGTCCCAAACGGAGAATAACTATTGCTGTGAGACAGTTGTTTGCCGTGGTGTGTTACAAACATTGACGTCGGCTTTTATTCCTTAAGGGTGTTCTCAAATCCAAAAGGCCAACTTTCTGACATAAGTTTTAATTTATTTTTGTTCGAAAATGCATGAAACTAGCGGGTGTTGTTGTTCAGAAACTATGTCATTGAGCAGCTGTTTTTTCCATTTTTTTGCAAACGCAATAGATCTTTCCGAAAATGGAGTCGAAGTGGGCGTTTTGAACCGTTTTTCCGCGCGAAGGGAAAAAGAGCACTCAAGAGCGGGCGAAAAACGTGTTTGTCACGTGATCGAATTCACTTATAATAGTGACAATCAATAACAATCAATAGGTAATTGATTGGTCAAAAAATTGAAAAAACAGTTCCATTCCAAATCGCTTCCATGGCCAGGCTTTCAAGGCTGTTCTTAACTGCTCTGCTCAACAAGCGCAAAACGTTTTGACACGTTTACAAATTCATTTTTTAACGGAAAGATATAAAATTGGAAAGCTTGACCATGGAAGCGATTTGGAATTGAACTGTTTTTTCCATTTTTTGATCAATCAATTACCTACTGAGTTATAAGCGATTTCGATCACGCGACAAACACGTTTTTCGCCCGCTCTTGAGTGCTCTTTCTTCCTTCGCTCGGAAATTTGGTTGAAAACGTCCACTTTGACACTATGTTCTGAAAGATCTATTGCGTTTGCTGAAAAAAAATGGAAAAGACAGCTCAATTACATAGTTTCTGAACAACAACACCTGTTAGTTTCATGCATTTTCGAACAAAAATAAATTAAAACTTATTTCAGAAAGTTGCCCTTTTCGATTTGAGAACAAACAGCCTTAACACGAAAACGCTTAACATGAAAAATTAGTTAACACGAAATGATATAGCGGTCCGGACAGTATAGGAGAGACCGGGGCTAGTAGGCGCAGTTTTTAGTTATTGATTTTTATTAATTTTTTGTTTAAGTTTTTTATGAAACTTTAACTGTACTTTTAAAGAACAGGCATTTGGCTATAGATATCCGGAGTTTTGAGTCTGTAGCTTTTGTAGTTTATGTTTAGCGGATGCCTAAAGTAAAAGGAAAATTGTGCGCCAACCTACCCCATCACGGGGCAAGTTGCCTATAGCTATGGGGTAAGTTAGCACACGCTTTATAAAAATTTAAATGAAACTGAAATAAGACACGCAGATAAGAGAAATCAATTTCATTATTACCAGTAAGTTTAAACAAATGCGTTATCGCCGTACAATGTCAATTCTAAATTATACAGACATAAAAATAATGAATAAAACATTAACATTAACTAACTTCTATCCTACTCGATATTATCATCAGGGTTATAGTTGTCACAAATAAAATATCGAGTGTCTCCGTTTGGGCAAGTCTCGTGTGCCCAAAATCTTCCATTGAAATCACTTTTCTCAGTGTTTGCTGTTTTTCAAGCTACTAGCACACACCAGTCACCGAGCCAACTTGCCTCATGTTCAATGCGCCTACTAGCCCCATACTAAATTTCTTCACAAAACGGACACGTAACCATCTAAGCGTAAATAATCTGAGTAAATCAAATATGGGTTAGGTACAGTTAATCATACACTAAGAAAAACTGCATAAGTTAAATCGCAATTATTAAGATAAGTATTAGAACTTAGAAAAAGAATGAAGCAACAAAAAATTACTTATGAGCGCAGAAAACAGAAAAATCGTAATAAATGTCCACTGCACACAGGTAATGCTGCAAAACTACAATGAGGATTGTAAAAAGCAAGAAGAAAGGTACTCTGTGACTGGTTGCGCAATCTATCCACAAACAGCCGATTTATGAGGACTGCTCCTACTTACCCCTGTAGCCAACTAGCCCCGGTCTCCCCTACTATGCAATTTAATACATTTTTTTTCTTTTAACACGAAACAAAAATCGTTTAACACGAAAAAAATTCGCTTTTGATCTAGTTAGCTTGAGTTGAAATTGGTGAATTTTGTGTTAAAACCACTGTATTTTGGGTGAAAATCAGTGAATTTCGTGTCTTTTTGTAAATTAGCTTATATTTTATGAGCACAATGGCTGGGAAATCGGTGCGAAAACAAACTGCTATTTCGCTTCAAATGTAGATGAAGCTGCTTAACGCAGTTGATGAATAAGAAAGACGAAAACAGAAATCTGCAAAGAGTTTGGCATTGCCAATACTACTTTAACAACGATAATAAAAAACAGGGATCCCATTACGTAATGTTTGAACGCAGTATGTTTAAGCCAGACAGCAAACGTATGAAAACCGCTAAGGGCCAAGAATTAGAGACAGCTTTTCTTATTTGATTCAAAAAAGATAGATCTCGGAATGCTCTAATAGACATTTCAAAAAAAAAAAAAAAATCTGATTTTTTACACCCAATTTTTTTTTTTTACATGTATTTTATCCTAATGGCTGCAACTTACTAGTATTTTAACAGGAAATCGAAAAAAAATTTGACGACGTCGAAAATATTTGTGAGTTTTGTTCTTTTTTTTTTACGAAACTTAATACGAAAAAAAAATTCGGTCCTTTCAATTTCGTGTTAAACGTATTTCACTGTATTATAAATTACAAAGTTACGTAAAAAAGAGGTAAAACCTATGAAAATAGAATCGCTATGAACAGCAAAAAAATCCGTCTCATACACTCTGCTCTGCCCTATAGACAGGTAGATTTTTAAAGTATTCCTTTTAAAAGAAACATAAAAGTTTCCGCTATAGACAGATTCTGTCTTCACATGTTTTACTTTATTAAGTTGCACTCGATACACACTAACGAATAGCATGGTATTAAAATAAGTTTAAAAGAATTTGTGCATCATTACAAATCGGGACAGGTTTTGGGGCACTTGAAAATCGGAACGTTCCGCGTAAATCGGGACACTTGGAAACACCAGTAGACAGAAACTGTCCTTCTGTGGTTTTTGAAATTTAATTAAATAAACGTGTTTTATCAATGATTTTTTTTTTTTTGAGTAAAATTTTTTCTTACAAGTTACTTAAAATAATTAAAAACTGATAAGAAAAAAAGAAGTAACAGTATTTTGACAGGGAAAAAGCTCAGCCCGTTCCCTGCCAAAATACACCCGCTAAAAACGTTACCTCTGTTTTCGTTCATATCTTTTTAAATTATATTAAACGGGGGAAGGGGATGGGGGAGTCAGGGTAGGGTGCTGCATCGGGTCGAATAACCCGATCTTGTCTGAATGGTTAATTCTTGGATTACTTGCAATGGTCATATCACATAAATACACACACACAAAGTAATTTTCATAAAATAAAAGAAAGAAAAAGTATTTTTATATCAGGAATATTAAAAAAAAAAAAAAAAAAAAAAAAAAAAAAAGTTTTAACCTGTTTTGAATCGGGATCCAGTTGACCCCGAATACCTGAATATATTCCAGTTGGAAAAAAAAAAAAAAAACTATACATTTGAATATTAATGAATGTATATTAGTTAATTTTTATACAAAATAGTAAAAAAAGAAGATAAAATTTATATTAAAGATATAATTACAGGCTATTTTTTAGATAACTTTTTTTATAAAATATGGATTTATTTCCTTTCACTTCAGGTTCAGGTTGAAGTGTAGCAGTTTCGTGTTGGATTTCGGATTGACGATTTTTCCCTTTTTTTAACAGATTTGGGGTGACTTTAAGCATAAATTTTGGATAAGATTATAATTGAGAGGTCAGAGCCATTGTAACAAAAAAGAAGAAATAACTGTTTTAATTCTCCATTTTTTTTATTTTAAAGTGTCTGAAATCGGAGTGGGTTGATCATCCAAGACAAAAAAAAGGATGAGGTAGAAAATTAAATGAAAAATAATTTTATTTGTTACATTTTAATCGAAAACTTAAATTAACACACATTTATTCATTCATTATTTACTATAAAGGGACATTTGAATAGAGTCCTATTGCATGCCACGGAGAATCTTTTCTGGCATTTGCCTGTACATCGTGTTTCCTAGCAACGCGACTTGCCTTGCTAAAAAACGTGTTATTTTCTCCCCGTTCACCAGCGCACATGTTTTCTTATGCAGTATCAGTGGACAAGTAGTGACTGCTGTGAAATAAGTGTTTGCCGTGACATATATCTGTGGCGAACGGAGAGGACCATTGCCTCTCACCGGATTTTCAAATTTAATTAATTAATTTTTCTTTATTGTTCATAATTTTGAAAAAAAAAATGAAGTAAAGCAACGTAAAACTTATTCTTGCAAAGTAACTTAAAATAATTAAATACTATAAGAAAAAAGAACTAAAATTTTTCACCAGATGGGGTTGAGGGCTATTCCTGCCTGATCCTCCCCCGTAAAAGACAATTTTTAATCTTTCTTTTCTTTTTTAAAGTTCATATGTTTTGAAACTACCGCAGGACCTCCTGAGGAAAAAAAAGAAATAACTCTTCCAATTGCACATTTTTGAATCTTTAAAAAGTGTCTTAAAACAATGTGGAATTGAAGGGGACGAGGGATTACATCAAGGGGGGAGGGAGAAAAAGAGAAATACAGAATAATTAATTTTCATTGCTACGTTTTAATCAAAAACTTTAAGTAATGTTCATTTATTCATTAAGTTTTTTACTATTGCTTTTGAACGGAAAGTCGAAAGAGAAATCTAACACATCAAAATGGCGGAATCAAATGTATTTATACCGGAACAGGGCCGGCGAAACCATCGGGCAAACGGAAAAGCTGTCCAGGACCTCGCGCTAGTTAGAGTCTTGTTGGAGGCCCTGGGCATCTCTATATAATTCAAAATAACGTCATCCCGTGTAAAATAATGATACTATGGCTCTAAATTTGTCTTTAAATGGTTTTTCGTAAAAAAGGTTAGTATTAACAATTGTCAGGGAATGTATAGGTGTGAAGATCCTGAAAGTAACTGTATACGCAAAAAATAAATATTTTAAATATTCTTAATGGATACAAGATTTTTAGAAATTAAAAATAATTATACACATTACACGTGAAACAATTTGCATGTTTATTTTTCATTCATTTTATACTCTATATTATAAATTATTATATGATATATATATAATTTTTTAAAAATTATTTTTATTAGTCGAATATTGCAGTCAGAGACGTTGGGTCCCTCTAAAAGATTTCCCAGGGCCCCGCGCGACATTGCACCAGCCCTGTGTCGGGCCATCCGGACACATCCAAGGTGCGTACGAATGCTTCCAAATAATAATCGTCCCCCTTTTTAATCGCAGAAAATTGTTTCAAATTGTGATATGAAATGAGTCGAAGATCGCTATTTGGAAATAGTGGAGCAGCTGTAAAAAACGTACGCACCCATGGCATGTCATTTTTCAAGTCGCGGAAATCCTTATCTGGCATTTGCCTGTACATCGTGTTTTTTAGCAACACGACTTTCCTTGCTGAAAAAACTTGTTATTCCTCCTCCCCATTCACTGGCGCTGTTGTTTTTCCGCGGAGGAACAACTATTGGGGGCTGTACATATATAACGTTATCAGCTTTTTTGTAATTCTGGACCCCCTCCACCCCTTACGATATCACACGTTATCATCCCTCGACCCCCCCCCCCCCGCCCCCCAATGATATCGTTATAAAAGTTCTTTAGATTTTCGGAACTTTTTTCTTTTGTTTGGAGTGATATGCAAATATGGTTACATTTATTTTTCGCATACTTTATTGATTCAAATGAAGAGAAACCAATAAAATATCACTTTATATATGAAATAACTTTACATCAAGTAGCACTTAAAAGAAATTGTTACTATTTTTAAAATATTTAGTAATAGCTTTTTGTTACAAAATGCATTCAACAATAATAATGTCTTTTTACACTTGCTCCTTCGCGGGGTTGGGCAGACAGAACTTCTTATCAACAAAACAGGTGGGCAACATTCTTTCTCTTTTATTTACTAGTAAATACCAGTAGCATTTCAAACATACTTCGCATATGGCTTATAGAACAGCGATTTTCTATGCATACACGTATGACAGAAGAATGGGAATGCCTAACGTTGGGGTATTCCCTATTTTGGAATTAAATAATTTTATAATCCTTTAATGGTTTTAATAATAGCTTTGGATTTTCATAAAAATAGATAACATGCTATTTTGATATAAGGACCAGGTTACAAATGAAAAAAAAAAATGGTTGGATCAAAAATGATAACGATATCAAAAGACAACCCCCTCCCTCTAGAGATATCTTACGATATCATGTGCCAGACCCTCCCTCCCCCCTAAAATGATAACGTTATATATGCATAGCCCTTGCTGTTAAGGCAACAGATTGTCGTGTTTTGTCATATATCAATAGGAAATACTGTTCTATTAGGCTGAGAATTTACACAGGGTGTCCCACAAAATAAATATTGAAACTTATTTTTCCGTATTACATAGCGCAGATTCTATACTATAATTAGTGAAAAATTAACTCTATACTATAGAATTAAAAAAAAAAGAACAATTAGTGAGTACCAATCAAGTTATTCTCTTATTCTGTCCCTCTGTAATGGTGAAATAGCGCTTGCCGAACTTCAGTGAAAGTCAGTTGGAAATCAACTAGTGCGTAACATCGTATCACTTATCTGGATGCTGAATGACTTTATCAAACCGAGCCCCCATTACGGTGCTAATGATGTTTGTTGTTATACAGATCCTAATACATGTTTACAGCCTGTCATTTCGCTTCTTTAAGGCTTTTCTTAACTGCTCTGCTCAACAAGCGCAAAACGTTTTGACATATTTACAAATTCATTTTTTAACGGAAAGATATAAAATTGAGAAAGCCTGGTCATGGAAGCGATTTGGAATTGAACTGTTTTTCCATTTTTGGATCAATCAATTACCTATTGAATTATAAACGAATTCGATCACGTGACAAACACGTTTTTCGCCGGCTCTTGAGTGCTCTTTCACCCTTCACGCAGAAATTCGGTTCAAAACGCCCACTTTAATTCTATTTTCGGAAAGATCTATTGCGTTTGCAAAAAAAAAAAAATGGAAAAAACAGCTCAATGACATAGTTTCTGAACAACAACACCTGCTAGTTTCATGCATTTTCGAACAAAAATAAATTAAAACTTATGTCAGAAAGTTGCCCTTTTGGATTTGAGAACATCCTTAATTAGAATTTTTATCAGAAAATCGTGTTCACCGGGTGGCTATTATTTTTATTAATCACTTTTGTTACTACCCAAACTAGCACGCAACGGACGCATCCATTTAAAGAAGAAAAAAAGTTGATGTTGACGTTCTTTAAACTAGTGTATATACAAGGTGTCCACAAAAATTGAAATGAGCTATAATTTTTTACCGTTGGAAATGCGTAAGTCAATGTAAATTGCAGAACTGTTCAAAATGAGCTAAGAATTAAGGTTGCGTTCATGAAATAATTCCTAACACTAATTTTTAAAAAGTTACACTTTTAAATTTTTTATGCGGTTCCTGAGATCTATAATTTGTTTTTAGAAATATTTTCTACTTTACACATTCTCCTTGAGCTTTCTGGCATTTCAAACATAAAAACGCAACTTTTTCGGTGACGGAAAGCTAAAAAATTTCAAAAAGTTTATGCATCATAACCTGGTGAATGGAATTTCTAATGTTGTACTTATCAGACGATGCAGAAAATATTTCTAAATATGCCTTATAGGACCTGGGGACCACATAAAAATTTAAAAAGTGTAACTTCGAACAACATAAATGTAATCCCTACCTTATTCTGAACACTTTTCTAATTTACATTATCTTATGCATCTCCAACTGAAAAAAACAAAACAAAGCGCGTTTGAACCGTTTTGGGATACCCTGGATGTGGATGTGGAACTATGTGTCAACTGTTTGGGAAAACATTGAAAATCTCTATATGAACTTTATGCGCACGAAAAAATTACTTTTATTTCTTTTTACTTCTTTTTTTCTCCTTCGTTCGTCAATGCGTTAAATGTATATTTTTCTTTATTAAATTAATTATTTCTTAATTAGAAAAATAAAACTTTGTTAAAATCACCATAAAATGCAAAATGACTCACTCACAGGACGCGTTTCGGATTGTTAAAGTTTCCAGTCTGAAACGAAACGCGTCCTGTGTGTTATTTTGTATTGTATGATGATTTTAACAAAGTTTCATTTTGCTAATTGTTATTTATCGCCAGTTTTCTGCAGCTGTTTCATCTATTTCTTATTCAGTTGTAATATTAATTATTTTTCATAATTAATCATAGTGTTAAAAAATAGTGAATTTAAATAGCACTTTTGCCATCTTTTTCTAATTTTGTTTGTTTTATAACATTATAAGAAATTCAAAAATAGTGATGTCCATAATAATTACTGCAGTTTCAAACGTAAAAAATAATTTATGTAAACAAAATTCTCTGGGTCTAGACTATTAATTTATTTCTTGAAACAATTTGATTTGCGTAGCTTTTTTTCCCTTTCTTTCTTTCTTTTTATAATGGCAATGAGAAATAATAATAATAATAATGATAATTTTTAAAAAAGGTTTAGTCTTACATAAGTTGTATTATTGATAAATATAAGAAAGTAATTTATATTTTTACTAGTTATATTGTTTTCTAGAAGTACAGGTATTTTAAAATCAGATTTCAGAATATTGAAAAAAATTATATTATTTGTTAATTAATCTAATTAATGTTGGTTTATAATTACCTAATGAATAGACCAATTTCATTGAACGAATTCGAATACCGCAAATTTTAATAAACGAATCCTATTTTAAATTGATATTATTATTACATTATTTCTTAATTCTGTCTTGAAATAATAAGGGAAAAGGAATATTTATTGTGTTTTCCCCTTAATCAATAATTTGCCGATAATTTATTAATAAATAATAAAGGTATGTTTCCATTTGCTACATTTCCATATTCAGTGATTTTAAATGAAATTTTAAATATCCCATATTACAGTTAAATTTCGCTCCTGATTTCAAATAAATCTATTCTTGAAAAATACTGTCATGTTTTATTTCTATTGTTTTATGCAAAAACATTCATCCACTATTTATAGTTAGCTTAACTGAAAAGCGAAAAGCAACTGTTGGCTGACTTCGTGTTTTGAAATTCCTACCTGAATATGACGTCGTTCCACTGTTCACTTACGAAAGCGAATGGCTCTGACGTCATGTATGACGCAACTGAAAGCGTCAGTACTTATTGGTTCATCCGATTCTGCTTTCACGAGCGAAGTTCTGAATTGTTTTGTTGTCGAACGAACGCAAAATTTTTCCTAAATACCGTATATGGAGTTTGAAAAGACAGGTGTGCAATTACTAGTGGATTTGATTTGGGTTTATTTACTGGAAAATAATTACATCATTGGAATTGACGTGAGATATATGAGATTGTGCATTTCTAAAACAAATGTTCAATCTATTGTGGTGATAAAAAATGATGATAATGTCGCATTATCTAAATCAACGGTTTTTAATGGAAAAGTATTGCACAGCTGTGCGTCATGTCGGAAATATTAATTTTCGATTTCATTTCGGGAATATGTGTATCAATTAAAATATATATTTTCTTTTTTTCCAGTATATTGTGATGATAAAAGAATTATGATAAAGTCGTATAATCTACATCATCGTTTTAAAATGGAACGGTATTGAAAATTTGTGTGTAACGACGGAAATATTAATTTTCGATTTTCATTTAGGTATAATTTTAAATATATCTTACAATTTTCTAGTCTGTTGTGATGATAAAAATTTGCTGATAATAGTATCTTATTATCTACACCACATTTTAAATGTAGAAATATATGTCAAAATTGTGTATCATGTTGTAAATATTACTTTTCCATTTCGATTTAACGACCCTGTGCCTAAATTTAAATATGTTTTACGTTTTACCTAATAGAAAAATGTTCTAGTATGATGATATAAAGAAACGACAAAACTGTATAACTTGCATACTCCTTTTTTAAAAAAAATTACGTTATGGACGAGATTTTAATCTTCGATTTCCAGTTACAAATTTTGTGTATAATTTCATTTACCTTTGCATTTTTCTAAATAAAGATTCAATTAGTTTATTATGGTGGTAAAGGGTGTTGAAGTGGTGTAATAAAGATCGCTATTTTGAAACAGAAAAGTCTTGTAAAATAGCGTGGCATGATGAAAATTTTAATTTTCGACTTCGGTTTGGTGATCTTATTTATAAATCGAAATTAATTTTACATTTCCCCCCTCTAAAGTGATGATGTGTAATAAAAAATAATAAAGTCGTATTAGTTAAGTTATTTCCATATTTTAAAAGTAAAAATATAGGAAACTCGATTTCGGCGATATCCTGTAAATTTTCGAAAATAAAACACGCTTACTATGTCTCATTTTAACTTTAACACTAAAATAAAAATTTTAATATGTTTTCTAAAAAAAAAAAAAAAAAAATCAAGGAAAATTAATGATAAATAATTTTGTAAAATAATTGATTTTCTGTTATCAATACTACTCAAAGGGCAATACATTTAAAGTACTGTCATTTGGAGAAATTAAAAAATATATATCTTCCTACTAAATTTCTTGTTAAATAAATTAAGAAAAAAATGAAAAGAAAATCGTTATTTTTAGATCAAAATATAGTTTTACTGTTTCGTGTACGCATTTTAATATTCATCATATAATATACAACTGTTTATAGACCGAATTTAGATCCAGGTGTATTTTCAATATCTTTCTTCCATTAAAAAAAAAAAAATAGAAAAGAAAAAAAAGAAAGAAAGAAAAAGATGTGAAATGTTACAAGTGAAAACATATTGGAAATTTGAACAATTGGAAACAAAATTGGAAATTTTTGCCATTATAATTTACAAAAAGAAAAAAAAAGAAAGAAAAAGAAAATCAAAGACCCGCAAGATCAAATATATGTTACAAAAATAATGTAAAGTGTCATTAAATGTAATCAGATTAAGCATTTTTTTAAAAATAATATTAATCTCTTATGCTTTCTTTCTTAAAAATTCCTTTTGTTATTTTTTTATCCTTTTTCTTAAAACTAAAATTATGTTTATCCTCTCTTGAAAACTAAGCTAATAATGTTTTTTTTTTTTTTTAAATCAGTAATTTAACTTATAATACTACAACATGAAATTTGCAATTTAAATCTTAATAAATAAATAAAAGTTATAAATAAAATAATTTTAGTTAATTAAAAATAAAGTAATTTTTAAAAGTTAAAAAAAATCGTCAATGATTGAATTTTTAAAACTTTTGTAAATTATAAATTATCAACATAGCGAAAAATACTGAAATTGTATTTATTGCATCAACGTATACAAATACATATCTAATAAGAGTAGTATTTGAATTTTAATGAGTTCAACATCAATTTCATTCCATTTTAATAACTGAAAAATAAGTAATATTTATTTATTTTCTTTCTTTTAGCTTTGTTATACCATTCAACATTAGCATCTAATTTCGAACTCTCCCAAATTATAGAAAATTACTATACAATAATAAAAAAAAAAAAATTAAAAAAGCTGTAAGTAAAATTAATATACTACAGGCTATTAAATTAACAACAAAATAAAAATTAAATAAAAGTTAAATTCAGCACAAAATAGTATATTTTTAAAATGGAAATAATAATTTTTGATATTTAATGTTTGTTACTTTTCTCTCAAATCCCTTCTAATAGATAAATTTTATAAACAAATTTATTTGTAATTTTAACGAGTGTAAAAATATATTATATTTCTTATATGTTATACTTTAAGACATTTTAATGACATTTAAAGGATATTTTTATGTCATTAAAATGTCTTAGGAAATGGAACAGAATAAGAAATATGTTATAATATAATTTTACACCCATTAAAATTATAAATAAAACTTATCTTTCGGGAATTTATTTAACCTGGTAACGCTCAAAAATTTTTTTTATTAACTTTTTTTTTTTTTTTTTTAATCCAAAGTCAAATTATAGTGTTTAATTATTATCTTTGCATGATAATCTACTTTCAGGCTTAAAATAAGCGACCAAAGTAAATTAAAACCCCCTCACTGACAAGCCCGTGTTAATACGTTCACTAAGCTCCAGGTTTCACTGGAATACAAGCAATATTTAAAGTAATATAATTCTATGGATTTAATGTATTTTTAATACATTGAACGATGATTAATACTTCCAAGGATTGCATTCATATTCGTTATTAAGTTTTTTTTATAAAATATTCAAAGAATCATTTTTTCTAGCATTTAAAACAAAATGCAGAGAAAACAACATTACAATTTTGCCCTTTTCCAAGACAGTCGGAGGGTTAATAAAAAGACAAGTCAAAAATAAAGTCAGTTTAAAAAACAACCAAAAAGAGAGAAAATAAACAAAGGTATATTTCTTTAACACAGTGCTATTAAAAGTGCATTTAAACAGAAAGAAAAATAAAATAGCTAAAGGTATAATTTTTAGCACAGCAGTACTTAAAATTTTTTTCACTTAAAACGTTTAAAAATGAAAAAGAAATAAATAAATTTATATTAGCAAAGCACTTTAAAAGTACATTAAAAATAATTAAAGAAACGTTGTGTTTGCGAAACAAGAGGTTTGCTCTGTTTTTATTTTGTTTTGTTTTTTTACCCTCATTTTACAGTTTACGAGCTACATGATTTACATGTTCTGCAAATATGACAAAATGATTCAAGTATTACTCAAACTGCTTTTCACATAAAACAAACGCATCTCTTAAGTCTACTGATTTTTAGGGTTCCGTATTTAAAAAGTAAAAACGGAACCATTATAAGATAACTCGTGTGTCTGTCTGTCCGCCAGACAGCCGTTTTTCTCGTAAACTAGGGAACGTGGAAAGTTGAAATTTGGCAGAAGTAATAAAAATAAAGGCTATTGATCCACATATTTATAGATAATTAACCATTCACAAATATATTTAGGCAAAATATAGGGGGAATGGGGGCTAATTAAGTTACTTGAAAATAATTATATATATATCGTGTGAAAGTTCTCGTAACATCGAACTCAAAAATATATTTGTTTTAATTTTAGGTATTATATATTTTCACAGATATCGTCAAAAATGCAGTGCAAAAATATCCCCCCCCCCCTCTTCTATTTCCTAATCTACTGAAACTAAAATTATGAAAAAATTAGGGTAGTAGAAGTATACTTTAACCTTGCAGGAAGACTATAGTGATTACCCTAGGTCACATAGTTTTTGAGAAAATCTCATTTTTCCGTTACGCACAAATTTCACTTAGCGGGCGCTCAGCAAATGATTTTTTGTAAATTACAGTTACTAATTAATATATTTATTGCACGGAATCCTCTGTGTACGAATAATACTGACATTTGACCGATCCCCCCCCCCCCCTTTCAAATATAACGAAATAATTCTACTGGTCTATTGCTTGCTGGTCGTAGTGAAGAACTAATTGTCCCATACATTCATCCATCGGTTCAGGAGAATCACGGTTGCGGTTTCGGTTAACGCAGCCATTGCGTGACACCGGATGCCATTTGTCCGTAAGAAATAATCGGTAAATCATTCATTTTCTGGATAATTATGTAGCCGAGTTCTCAGTAAAAACATAACGTGATTAGAATACATTTAACCCTTTGCTCTGTGTTGAGTGCTTTAAATGCGAGATGATATTTCCTGCGATTGAAAAGTCTTATTTGATGGTTTTTTGAAGATATGTTTCTTTCTTCAACAAAATTTATTATTTACATTATGGAGTAAGGAAAAATACCGAAAGAAAAGTGATAATAATATGATCCTTATATTTCATAATCCATTAAATGTTTTTTTTTTTTTTTTTTTTTTTTTTTGTCTCTGACACGCATTATTTAAATAGAAACAGCACAAGCTTCAGCGGTTACAATGCCGTGACCGGTTTTTTTTTTTTTTTTTGGTTTTTTTTTTTCTCGAGTGCTCCTATCGATTATTTTTAGACAATTGCTTTAATTGTTCAAATAAATTTAATTATTTAAAATAAAAATATAACTTAAACAAAATAATGCCCATGCAATAACAACAACACACAGAAAAATCTCTCTACAGATGTTCCATTTCCATTCGTTTATACTTTTAATTTTATGCAATAAAAACAACACGTGAAATATTACTTTACGGACGTTTCATTCGTTTATATCTTTTTCAATCGAAGCTGGACATTTAAACTTTAAAGCTATGTACGAGAAATGTGAACAACACATGGAAAAAACGTGACTCTAAATCCTTTTATTTTCACTAAATGATTTTTTCTTTATCGATTAGTCAAGTTACATGAAAATAAACCCAGAGCGATATCAGAAAAAAAGGAAGAAAATCCATCTGTGTGCTGTTATTTTAGAGAAATAAGTCGTCGTCCAAATCCTATGCCGCATACGATCATCAATACACCTATGCCAGATAAACGGCGCGGGGGAGGGGGGGGGGTGTCAAGACTCTCTGGTGATAGCTAAAATTGTCCCCTTCTCGAACTCTTAATTCTCCTTCCATTAGCTTTTAACCAAAATCTCTAATAACTTTAAAATACTATACTAATCGCCTGTATCAGTTCTAATCATTGAACATATTGTTATTTGCAAACGTTCTGTATCGCTTAAACAGCTAATAGAACTATTTTCTTCTGTATAAATATCGATCTATCTATCATCCATCAATTCTGATTGTCGCGATGTTATAAACTCGCCGTGTTGTTGCTTTAGAGAAATAAGTCGTTGACCAAATCCTCAGCCACATGCGCTCACCAATACACTTGTGCTGGATAAAGCGGGCTGTGGGAAACAAGGATCTCTGATAATAAAATGAGGAAAACAATGAAAATTTCCTTTAATTGTTCCTTTCTTTAAAATCCGATTCTCTTTCCTTTGGTTGTTAATCAGAATCACTGATGACTTTAAAACGCTACACTATAGTCACTTTTAAAGGCCATCGGTTGATCTTATTGTGATTTGCAAACGTTCTGTACGGCTTAAACAGCCAATAGAACTATTTTCTTCTTGAAAAATATCGATCCATCAATTCTGATCGTCGCGATGCGATATACAGTAAAACCTCCCTAAAGCGACCACCTTCCATTCCAATAAAAAGTGGTCGCTCCGAGAGGTGGTCTCTTAATGGAGGTCATGTTTAAATTTAGATTTTAATTGTTAATGAAAGGTAACAATTAATGTCACTAAAATTTATTTTTCACATTTTGAAAAAATATGAAAATTTAAGTATCAAAACAAAAGTTAATTATATAAGTTAATTACTGCAGAGTTTAAAAAATGAATACATTGACGTTTTCTTTAATTTTACGGTTTTATCTTTTATAACTTCTATTTCCAAATCCTTTCGAAGTTCAGCCAATAAATGCTTTTTTTTTTTTTTTTTTGGACGGGAACAAATAGTGACGATTTCATTAATTTATCTATTTCTTTGTGAGTTTCCTGACAGAATAAGGCAGGGGAGTTTATGGACCGCCATTCTTAATTTGTCATCAGAGTTAAATTTATTGCCTAAAAAGGCACAAAAGAGTTTAAACACTTAAAAGTTTCTGGAATTTAAAAAAAAATCTAAACTTAGTTTAGAAGTTTGATGAATAATGCGCTCTCCGGAATTAGTTTTCTAATAAAACCTTCTTCAAGCAACCAGGAAAAAACGGAATTTATTTCATTTTCTTCAAAGGAATTGGTCGCTCATGGAGGGAGTTCAACAGGGATAGTCTCTGAATGGAGGTAAAATTAGTATTGAGCCTATGGGAATAAATTTCGTTCCGTGAAAAAGTGGTCGTTCAGGGAGGTGGTCGCACAGGGAGGTTTCACTGTATATATATACATATATTTATCGATCACTTCTGATCGCGAACATCGATTTTAGACTCTTTGACTCCAAGAAAACAACAAATGAATAAGAAAAAGAGATTGCACTTTTAACCCCTTCGCGACGGGAGCCTTTTACGAAATGTTTATTACTTTGCTACCGGTTTAAAAAAACAAAAGTTTGTGAGTATTCAAATCGGGAAAATGCTCGGATTAAATAAGGCAAATTTTACAGTAAAATTTTACTGGTGAGAATAAACGAGGATCCTTAGGCCTATTTCCGGCACGTATACGTGTCGCTCGTCCCCAAGGGGTTAAAGAAAATAGCCCAAGGCGATATCGGGAAAAAAAGAGAGAGAAAGAAAAATCCCCTGATGTGCAGTTGTTTTAGAGAAATAAATCGTTGACCAAATCCTCGGCCGCATACAATCACCAATACGTTTATGCTGAATAAAGAGGGGTAAAATCAAGGATGTTTGGTGATAGCTGGAATTTAGAAGACATTGAAAATTTCCTGTAATTATCCCTTTCCTTGAAGTCTGATTATCGTTCCATTAATTGTTAATCAAAATCATTAATAAGTTTTAAATACTACACTGATCACTTTTAAACTCCATCTGTTCAAATGATTGATCGTATTGTGATTTGAAAACGTTCTGTATGACTTAAACAGCTAATAGAACTGTTTTCTTCTTCTTTAAAAAATATCGATCCATCATCCATCAATTCTGATCGTCGCGATGTCATATATACATATATTTATCGATCAATTCTGATCGCAAACATCGATTTTAGACTCTTTGACTCCAAGAAAACAACAAAAGAATAAGAAAAAGAGATTGCACCTTTCAATTTATAACCCAAGGCGATATATATAAAAAAAAAGAAACAAAGAAAATCCCACCTCGCTCTATTGTTTCAAGAGAAAATAAGTCGTTGACCAAATCCTCAGCCGCATGCGACCGGTTTGTTTGGCAACAGAGAAAACCACCACTTCCTGTTTAGGCAGCATCACGATCGGCCGCGCTATTGGTTGAACTTCGAAACCACGCCTCTGCGACTCCCAGAGGTCAAACGCTGAGTGCTTTGGCAAGGGTAGAAAAGGTCAGGGTACTGGGATATATTTTTTTTATTATTCATGTTTTGATATAAAAAAAAAAGGTGTGAAGGTATGGCATGGCATATTCGTGCGGTGCGGTATAAATGGAAACGGTGAAATATTCCATTTCTATTATTTAACTTGCTTTTCAGGTCGCTTTCTTTAAGTTACTCTCCCTTAAAAATTGATGTACGATTGACATTTTAACACTCTGCGATCCAACCCCGAGTCTGACTCTGAATCAATTTTCTTTGCAAAATTTGCTAGAGCATTTTCAAAATTCTGTAATTGAAGGTAACTTCTTTTTTAAAAAATTATGCCAACCGAATAAAATTTGTGTAAGAGTCACCGGACCGGCAAGGGTTAATTTACCCTCCCGCCCCCACCCCTTTTTTTTCTGCAACAGACATTTGAAAATAACTTTCAAAAAAGTGAAATAATGCATTTAAAGAAAGTCTTCAGTTTAAGAAAGCTATGTATTTTATTACAGTTTTTTGCATGTTTTGTTACTGTTTAAAATATATATATATATATTACAAACAATTTTGATTATAGTTCTCCAAAACGCATTTTTCAATGTATATCTGACAATTTTGTTTGTGTATTTTTCATAATTTTTTCACAAATTCGTGCTTGAAGTGTAAACACAATTTAAACCACTGCAGCACTCATTTGAAAAGAACTTTCAAAAATCACTAAACTACTCATTTTTAAAAAATGGATTTAAATTTTTTAAAAAAAATGTATTTAAGAATATTGTACACTGTACAAATTTTTTGTAGGTTTATACATTTTTAAACATCACAATTAATTGTGATAATATTTCTCTAAAGAGATTTAACAATCGATACCTGACATTTTCGTTTACGTATCTTTTCACATTTAAAATAAAAACTCGTTCGTGGATATCAACCACCTGTTAAACGCTGCAGCACACGTTTGGAAGAAACTTTCAAAAAAGAAACAACAAGAGAGAAGTATTGAATAAATAATTTTTGGAAATATGACGTCTGGATGGTGTTCTTGTTCTCTGACGCCCCCGCTCTTTATGACGAATTCAAGAATGATAAAATATTTCATTTGCGTCATTTCCGGAAGTTTTGTACGTACATGGAAAAAGTTTACATCCGCTAGTGACATCATGACGACTCATACTGCCGTTTGTTTTAAATTAAATTTCCTTTTCTTTTTTTCTTTTCTTTCTTTCTTTCTTTCTTTTTTTTATTTTGTTATTAATCATTTTGGAATAGGTGAATTTTAATTATAATAGACCTCTAGATAAAGTTAAGAACAGAAATAATATTCTATGAGTTAATCGAACCTTTTATTCGTACTTCGATCAAGCATAGACCGCTCACAATATCTATGCAACAATTTTGTCACTGCAGTTAAGCGTTAATCTATTTGTTAATAATTATAAAAGTAAAATAAACTATTTAAAAAATGTTAAATATGTATGTTCAATGAATCATTTTTCATAAAATAATGTAATTTTGATATTATTGAAAAGCTAAACTGGCTGAAACTCAATTTAAAACTTGCATAACAAACTACAGCATAAACTATACTGTTCAAATCCAAAAGGACAACTTTATGACATAAGTTTTATTTTATTTTTATTCGGAAATGCATGAAACTAGTAGGTGTTGGTGTTCAGAAACTATGTAATCGAACTGTGGTTTCCGTTTTTACGTGTTTGTCACGTGATCAAAATCGCTTATAACTCAACAGGTAATTTATTGATCAAAAAATGGAAAACACAGTTCGATTCCAAATCGCTTCCCTAGTCAGGCCTTCCAATTTTATATCTTTCCGTTAAAAAATGAATTTGTAAATGGGTCAGAACGTTTTGCGCTTGTTAAACAGAGCAGTTGAGAACTGTCTTAGTGAAAAATGCAATTGGTCCTCTTTATATCGTGCATCGATATCGATATTTAAGCTCATTCGTATAAATTGTTCTTTTTCCGCCTCTCCGGAAAAACAAGTTCTGCTTAAACTGTACTTTTTAAGTAACATGCATGTTAATTAGAATAAATATAATTCTCCTTCATCGATTTAAAAAGTTATGATTAACTTATAAAAAAAAATGCTTCGTGACAAATATAAAACATTCACTTGTAATTTACCATCTGCCTGAATTTCGTAATGATGTTCGCTAAATCGCGTATTCGGATATATCGAGCTTTATTTCTTCCACCATACGCGATATAACGAGAAGCTACTAAATCTATGTCGCGTTTTGTGACATGTTTAACAATGTTTGTGACAAATGTGACAATGTTTTGTGACAAATATAAAACTTTTACTTGCCATTTACAATCTTTCTGAATTCCCTTATGTTTTTCGTTAAATCGCGTCTTCGGATATACCGAGTTTTATTTCTGTCTCCATACGCGATATAACGAGGGGCTACTAAATTTATATCGCGTTTTGTGGCATGTTTAACAATGTTTGTGGCAAGTGGTGTGACAAATACGAAACTTTTACATGCAATTTACAATTTTTCTGAATTCCCTAATGATCTTCGTTGACATCGCGCTTTATTTCTTGTGCCATACCATTACCGTCTCAATACTCAAGGCCTCCGGACTGATTTCGTGACGTACCAAATGAAGATTAACCCCTTGAAGGGCAAGCAATTGCGTTTGTGTAATACTTAATTCCACCGAAAATTTAGAAAAATTTTATTTCAAAATAAGGAAAAGCAATTTTACGACTTTTCCCCTCTAAAGTCAGAAAACTAAAATTTCCTAAAATTTTTCTGGTGCAAATGCTGATTAATCGTAGGTGGTATATAATATATACCGCCGCCCCTTAACCCCTTGAGGGGCGTTGGGATATATGTTATCCCCGATTAATCAGGATTTGCACCAGAAAAATTTTAGAAAATTTTAGTTTTCTGACTTTAGAGGGGAAAAGTCGTAAAATTCCTTTTCCTTATTTTGAAACGAAATTTTTCTAAATTTCCGGTGGGAATTAAGCATTACACAAACGCAATTGCTTGCCCTTCAAGGGGTTAATCTTCATTTGGTACGTCACGAAATCAGTCCGGAGGCCTTGAGTATTGAGACGGTAATGGCCATACGCGATATAAGAAAGGGCTACTAAATTTATAACTAATTAACTCCTTCGTGAAAAGCATCTTGTATGTATTTTTTAAATATTAGAAATATTTTTTCCCGAATAGTGATATATGTAATAATCCTTTTTCATCTTATTTAATCACTGATTTTTTGTGATTGGATAAAGCGAAAATATCGAAAAAAAATGGTGTTCAAAATAAAGGATTGCACGCCTTATACGACACATATACGGGTCGGGTCGCTCGTCGCATGAAGCCGGGTGATTAAAAATTCCTCTACTGAAAATTATCATCAAAATGATTGTCACGCCATTATACGTTGAATTGTGTATTCTAAACATATTGTTTGTTTAAATCCACCAGTAATTATTTTGACCAGTCTTATTGACGTAATCATTCTATTGCTTGCAACGACCTGGTTACTCGATTTAGAGTTAATAACTCGAAGAATTGGCCCGCCGAATTCATTATCTCTGTCTGGGGGATAACGTTTTCTTTCGTAGGCATTACAGAAATCCCCATTATAATCATGGGCTATTAATGGGATGATGGCTTCAAAGTGAGTAAAGCGAGTTCAAAATACTTGACTATTCTTTTCTTGGCGAAGAATGGAAGAAGGATTTTGTGTCTCCGTCTGTTACCCCATGCAAAGTAGCATGTGCATACATTATGGGAGGGTCTCATTTATTTTATTGTTTTTTCTGAAGAACAAGTCCTGATGTCAATGACTAGAAAATGTGATGAAATAAATGGAAAGACTTGTAATTCTAACAGTTGCTGAAACTTTGCTGACGTTTGTTCTTCAACATCAGCGATCTTATATACTGACTGAAACTTTGCTGACATTTGTTCTTCAACTTCAGCGATCTTATATACTGAATATTTAAAGTTTTGTTCAAATTATTTGATAATTTTCAGGAGACATTTTATGGTTTGAATAGTTATTTCTGTAAAACTTTCTTCATCTTCGGTGTTGCCCAATTCAAAATTTTTATTTGGCTTCAGCGTGAGTAAAGCGCGAACAAAATATTGGACTATTCTTTTCTTGGTGAAGAATGGGAGAAGGATTTTGTATTTCCGTCTGTTACCCCATGCAAAGTAGCATGTGCATACATTATGGGAGGGTCTCATTTATTTTATTGTTTTTTCTGAAGAACAAGTTCTAATGTCAATGACTAGAAAATGTGATGAAATAAATAGAAAAAACTTGCAATTCCAAAACTTTGCTGACGTTTGTTTTCCAACATCAGCGATCTTATACACTGACTGAAACTTTGCTGACGTTTGTTTTCCAACATCAGCGATCTTATACACTGACTGAAACTTTGCTGAAGTTTGTTCTTCAACTTCAGCGATCGTATATAATGAATATTTAAAGCTTTGTTCAAATTATTCGATAACTTTCAGGATACATTTTGTGGCTTCAATGGTTATTTCTATAAAACGGTCTTGGATGTTGCCTAGTTCAAAATTTTGATTTAGCTTCAATGTGAGTAAAGCAAGAACAAAATACTTGACTATTCTTTTCTTGGAGAATAATGGAAGAAGTAGTATTTTGATTCTCCGTCTGTTACCCCATGCAAAGTAGCATTTGTGGGAGGGTTTCATTTATTGTATTTTTTTTTTTTTTCTTCTTCTGAAGAACAAGTCCTAATGTCAATGATTAGAAAATGTGATGAAATAAATAGAAAAAACTTTTAATATTACAGATTCTGAAACTTTGCTGACATTTGTTTTTCAACATCGGCGATTTTATATACTGAAACTTTACTGACATTTGTTCTTCAACATCAGCGATCTTATTTGCTGACATTTGTTCTTCAACATCAGCGATCTTATATACTGAATATTTAAGATTGTTCAAATTATTTCATAAGTTTCAGGAGACATTTTATGGTTTGAATGGTTATTTCTATAAAACTTTCTTCGGTGTTGCCCAGTTCAAAATTTTGATTTGACTTCAGCGTGAGTAAAGCGAGAACAAAATATCTGACTATTATTTTCTTGGCGAAGAATGGAAGAAGGATTTTGTATCTCCGTCTGATACCCCCGCATGCAAAGGAGCATGTGAATACATTATGAGTGGCTCTCTTTTATTTTATAGTTTTTTTTTTTTTTTTCTGAAGAACAAGTCCTAATATCAATCACTAGAAAATGTGACGAAATAAATAGAAAAAACTTGAAATTCTAACAGATGCTGAATCTTTGCTGACATTTGTATCCACCATCAGCGGTTTTAAATACTGAAACTTTGCTGACATTTTTTTTCTTCTACATCTGCGATTTTTTATACTGAAACTTTACTGTAATTTGTTCTTCATCATCAGCGATCATTTATATACTGAATCTTTACTGACATTTGTTCTTCAACATCAGCGATCTTATATACTGAATATTTAAGGCTTTTTTCATATTATTTGACAAGTTTCAGGTTTCATGAGACATTTTATGGTTTGAATGGTTATTTCTATAAAACTTAGATATCGGAGCTTGAAATATTAATTTAAAAAAAAAAAAAAAAAAAAAAAAAAAAAAACTAAGAGATTTAAGAAATGTTTTGAAGTAATTTTACTCATTTTGGGAACCCGGTCTACGGTGGGTTCAAGTCCGCGGCCTAGCAACGCCCTCTAGATTGGAGAAAGCCTGACACACTTTGTTTTGCCGTCACGAAACGTCACACAAAGCGGGCAAAACAAAGAAAAAAAAAATCTTACAACTTGCATGTTTCGATTTCGTGGACTAGTGGAATTATTAATTATTATTAGTGAATAATAATTGTTATAAAATAATAATTAATAATTTCACGAGCCCACGAAATCGAAACATGCAAGTTGTTCGAATTTTTTTCTTTGTTTTCCCTGCTTCGTGTAACGTTTTGTGACATCACAACATAGAGTGCCAAGGCTTTCTCCCTTATCTAGGGGGACGTTGGGGCTAGTCGGCTTGTACAGTAATGAGGCGCAGCGCCTTATTTTATTTTCTTGATTTTGAAAATTGGAAATAAGGCTAGATAAGTACCGTATTTTATGGAAGAAACGCCGCACGCCTCAATATCGGCCTGAATAAGCTTAAAAATATTATAATCGCCGCACCCGTCATAAACGCCGCACTTGTGAGAGCGCTACCTTTGTCTACAGTGTCTCATTTAACTAACTTTAATCAAAGTTTTCTGAACAGTGTAGGGTGCCTCATTTTTACTAACTTAAGATTCTAAAATTTTATTTAAAATATTTAAATCGGGTTTTAAATATTTTTATGTAATTTTTTTTAATTAAGGAGACTTCAGTTGATATTAAAACTATCCAGAGCGCGAGACGCGGACCCCTCTCCTTTAGCGCTGCACATTTTTTTAAGTGGTCTGCGCTACTTAGCACTTTTTTTTACGTTGCGACTCCTTTAGTCCTTTTTTAGATTCTATTTGAAGCCGTCAAAATTTGGGTCGTTAATATCTGAGTGGAAGAGCTGTAAATTTTCTTTGTCCACCTGTATGGTTCGGTATCATCATCGAAAAGGTCAGTTTTAATTATCGGCAAAGTCAGAAAGTTTCGCGTTGTTGAGAAGGGGACTTTGGAATTTTTACTTTATCCCAATTTTACGCGAGCGGGAATATCTCTATAATAATAGCCTAAGTCATGTGACTGTCATCAATAGTTCCGGGATGACCGCTTCACTTTTTATATGCCAAAGAGCCAATTTGGTAATTTAATGTTAGCTGGGAGCAGATGATAAATCGTCAAATATTGTTTCATCGCCATCATATCATGAGTATTATAATAATAGTCCATCGCATGCGACTGTCATAAACAATTTTTCGCGAGGTAAATTAAAACAAACCTTTGATGTTGAAATTAAATGTTATAGTTTATAGTATTATTTATTACTTTTTTTTTTAATTTTATTTTCATTGTTTTCTTTTTCCTTTTTTTTTTTAAGAAAAAAGAGAAAATTGAGAGTCATAAATTTTAATCATTTCAGTTTTAAATTAAAGTTATGTATTTTAAATGTAATGAGTGAAAGTATTATAGTATTTTAAATGAAATTAATGAAATAAGAAAAAATACGACGGGTACAATATTTGGCGATTAATCACCTGCACTCGGCTAACATAAAAATACCGAGTTCATGATTTCTGTATCAGAATCTTCCGATTTGGCGAAGGATTTAGCAAGTAAATTAAATTAGGAATAAAAGTAACATGATACAATGCTTAGCATAGATTTAAAGGAGACCAAACTGGTCGCCAAGGGCGGCTAGTATATATATATATATTGTAAACGCCGCACTCGACAAAGAAATTAACTTTCAAACTCGTAAACGCCGCGGCGTTTCTTCCATAAAATCCGGTAAACATAATATATTTGTTTACCTGGAATACGGAAAAAAAAAGAGAAAGCATGAAGAAAGAAACGAAAAAGGAATTTCTCTAATCCTTGTTCATAATACACTTGCTAGATTTCTCCCACTTAAGACTTAAATCTGCGCTCCTATTAAACAGACTGAAATCTGCTAATAAATTATGATTCACAAGAACTTTTAATGCTACAAACGTAATGAGAAAGGCACAACATATACAAAAAGAAAAAAGAAAAAAAATCACTTTTTATTTGACACTTGATCCTGTATTAAATCTTCCGCGTGCCCCATTGACCTTGAACTAGTTAAGCACTATCTCGCAATGAAAACAAAAAAAGCATAACGATTTTAGCTAAAGCTGGAATAGGATTACGATTGGAGTTTCTATTACTGCTTCATCGATATTTGAGATCAAGATCTGGCGGTAGCTTTTACGGATTCGTTTCTTACCGAGTTGGTGCATCCGTCGTTCTTTTGCGCGTGCCGTAACTGGAGGACGGGCTGGATTTCACGCTTGTTTATTCTCTGAACTTGTCTGAAAATAAAAGTAAAATGCTAAAGCTCTCTCTCTCTCTCTGTATGCGAAGGTGTCAGGGCCGAAACTAGGGGGGGGGGGGGGCAGAGGGGGCACGTGCCCCGGGCGCCAGAGCCAAGGGGCGCCAAATGCAAGATTATACCTTTGGAATAGGTCATTTTCTTCTGATGGACTGATGTCTTTCATTATTATGAAACAGCCATTATAAATGAAGTGTTAGGTGTAGATGAAAGATCAGTCGTAAAAAGTTTGAACTCTGATTTTCTGGTCGGAATGGGAAAAAAAGTGGCCATAATTTTTTTTTTTTGGCTAAATTTCAGAATCAAAAATTTCAAAAAAAAAAAAAATTATGGCCATTTTTTTCACCCCATTCTGACCAGAAAATCAGAGTTCAAACTTTTTACGACTGCTCTTTCATCTTCACCTAACACTTCATTTATAATGGCTGTTTCATAATAATGAAAGCCATCAGTCCATGAGAAGAAAATAACTCGGTTAAAGCGCAAACTCGGTTAAGCGGGACTCGGATAATCGGAACTCTATTGTATAAGCAAACACTGTAAATAGCCGGTAACACATGCGAATTCTTTTATGTGAACAAACCATAATTGCAACAAACGTCACATTCAATTTACGTAGTTCAGTATTACATATTTTGTGATTACATATTTTAAATTTTAAAATAAGTCGTCTATTATAAAATTATTAAAATTCTCTTTGTAAATATACTTTGTGGAAGAGAGGGAGGGGGGGGGGCGCAAAAAAGGCTAGTTTCGGCCCTGGAAGGTGTTAGTCTAACGTCAGCGAATTTTAGTGTTGATTTGTTTTTTAAAAAACATAGATGAAATGCAGATTATTTCTGTTCTTTTTTAAATCTTTTCAGCATGGGTGCCTGTAGAGGACGGCTGCCCTTTCTGGATTTTCAAATTATAAATTATTAAAAAAATATTTCTCTCTTGCTTTAAAAAAGAAAAAAAAAATTTTCAAATAATGAAACACCAAGAGAAAAAGAAACTGAGGATTTTCTGTTAAAGGGCACATCATCCTCTCCGAACTCCTCAGTCGAACACAATTTTTAGTTCTGTTTTTCTTTTTACGTTCGTGTGTTAAACAAATATTTTAAATGCCTTGAGGGGGAGTGAATAAATTTTCAATTATTCATAAGTATATATATATATAAAGAGGTAGAAGCGTACTTATGCTTCTTACTCGTTGCATTACTGTATGACAAAAAAAAAAAAAAAAAAAAAAATCTTAATTTATTTTATTTCACAAAAAAAGAATGCGGACTATATAGGTACATATATATGTTCCAAAATCTTGTCCCTCTCTTAATTTTGTTTTCTGCGCGCAGATACTTTTCAAGCAGTTATTTGCAAATAAAAATAAAATTTTAGATTTGTGTACGTTAATCAAACGTCAGAGGATCTAAAAAGGATTCTCTTTAAAAGCAGCAGATTCGTACGACCGACTTCCTAAGTTGTGTTGCAACTTTGCACCCACGAGGTACGTAAGCGACTTGCCGATCCAAAACTCTATATAAAAGGAGTATTATTATTATTTTTTAAATTTTACTGGTCCCTCTGTTTTAGTCGTTTTGTTGTAAAAGACTGTTATTAAATCTTTCAAATTGAAAGTAAATATATCTATACATGGGGGGGGGGGGGATGCCAATAAAACGTCATCGAGTTTTGATGTCGATATTTTTTAAAAGGAGGAGATGAATCAATATTTTTTTTTTTTTTTTTTAATTTCTTCGTTTTCCTCTTTTTTTTCCATGGTTTTGATTTAAAAAGACACTTTTTAAGTCTAATAACAGCCTTTGAAAATAAAAATAAAATGTTCAAATTTTGTATGCTAGTCACAGATCAACGAATCCAGTAGAGATTCTTTTTTAACTTGACTTTGAAGATAAAAGTAAAATTTCATGAAATCCTTGCTACGCTACTGTGTGAAGATGCTCTTCAGCGTCGGAAAATTTTAGAATTGGTTAAAAGCAGTAGATGAAATGAGAAATACGTCTTCAGCTTCACTGTGGTGTCTTCTTTTTTGTTCATTTTATTTTTAAAGACTCTTTTCAAATCTGGATGAAGCAGCACCGAGAAACTGTCGATAAATCACAATTAGAAAAATAAAACTTTCTTAAGGGGTCTCAGGACTCTTAAAACTTTAAAATTTTCGAAATTTTATTTTTTTAGATATTAAACCACTATCTTTTCTGAACATTTTGGTATAAATGTTTCCTTGAAATTCCTATTAGAACAGAAGTTATGGCTTTTAGAATTATACACGCTCAATAGCTGAAGCGGCGTTTCAGAAACTTTAAAGTCATTTTTCTCCAAATGACGTTTTTGGGCATTAACGCGCACGGTATCTCAAAAACTTCTGAATATTTTTTCATGAAATTTTCAAAACATATGTTTCACGTTAGTCTGTATAAACTTAACCTAAAATTTCCTTCTTATTGTTCAGAAATATATTCTTTATAGGTGATTTATAGGTGAAATTTTCAACAGTATAATCATTTGAAAATTTCTAAATTTTGCATTAACTAAATACAACTTTGTATTAAAAATAGAAAAATGCTTTAAATACAAATTTATTTATAGGTTCAGAGTAATTATTACAATGTGAAGCATAAGTAGGACCCAAAATTTTCCTTCTACTTGCAAAATTTATTTTGTAATCGTGCGCATAATCTGTTATGCCGATTTTCCGCTCGTCAAATGGCTGACATTTTGGAGCCCACTGTAATTTCTAATTCTGCATCTTGTAATTTTTGAAATACATGAAATGAAAGAACATACTTATATCTTTCATCCCAATATAAATTTTGTCTTAAAATCAATTACATTTTAAGATATTATATGTTGAAAATGGTCTTTTTCTTTCGATTTTTCCAATTTTAAGAGTCCTGAGACCCCTTAAAGTCACCATAAATTACAAGACATCAGACAGGACTTGTTTCGGGCTGGAAATTTAACAGCCTGTCCTAAAGTAAACACGTGTCCGAAAGCGTACAAGGTCACAAGGTCCGCTTTCGGACACGTGTTTACCTTCTTTTTCTTTCTAACCGATGAGCTAGGTCTCCGGGAAGACCCAGCTGAACGGGCTTGATACCTGGTATCGGGGCTAATCGCCGCGTAGCGGCAATAAACCTAACGAGCGCCTAAATCGTATCGGGAGTGCCTATTGCTTAGTTGTGAACGGTGTTATGTCGGTTGCTTAACATTTATATCCTGTTGTTTGAAACCTGCACATTGCTGCTCATGTTGATCTCGTAATTTTGAATCTTGGTCAGGTGACGAGACCTTCACCTTGCTAGGCACCTCCAGCGGTATAATTCACAGGTAACTTGAAGGACTTTGCACCCACGACAGATTTTACATGCACCAGGCGTCATTAGCGTACATGGTGGATTACAGCCAGCAGTAGGCCTCGATCCCGCGGCCTTCAGCTGCGGGTTCGATGCTCTGCCAACTGGGCCACCGATGCCCGAACTACTTCTGATTTACCTGAAGTTTTGAAGCCGAATTGTTGGTGCAGACTTGTCATAAGAAAATAGATTTTGGAGGGGGGGGGGGGGGGGGGCAAAAAACGGGGCTCCGCTGATAGACAAGTTTTGCACCGAAAATTAATTTTGGGCCGAAATGCTAGGCAAACGCAACGATGCAGGGGGGATGAGACTCCGCCTTTCTACCGTGCCCGACCGCGAAGAAACTGGCTCCGTAGACTTCCCACTGGAGCGGGTCCGGTAGCTTGTGCTGGCTATAAGCCTATGTGCAACTACGAGTAATAAAGAGGCGGCAGCCCCCCCCCCCCCCCCCAATAAATAAATAAAGCTATCTGATGATGGAGTGTTAAATTTGTGTGTTTTCTTGTATTTATGATAATTTTAACAAAGTTTTATTTTCTAATTGTTTTCAACTCTTTCTGCCAGTATTTTAAAATAAAAGTAAAATGTTAAAGCTCTATAACAGCTCTTTCTAATTTTAGCCCATTAACATCTTTGCTAAGTATTTTTCCCTTGTTCCTATCACGAATTCCTTACATTTTTACTGGTAAATAAATAAATAAATAATTTACTTAGAAACTCAATTAGAATAGCTGAAGCTCTTACATATGTGTGAAAATTATTTCGACATCATGGCTAAAAGTAATGTTGTTAAATTTTAGAATGACCTTAACACGTTTTTAAATATCGTGACCAAATTAAGCAAATAAATTTAATGCGCATTTTTTCCAAACATCCAGAATACAATAAAATTGTATATTTATAACCTTGTTTGTTTATTTTGATTGAAACTCCTTATCAAAAATTCGTTAAAAGTCAGTCAGCTGATCAACTCCACCCTCAATAGCCACTGTGTTCATAATTGGATAATCAAAAAAAGAGGAGATAATTTTATGTTTGATATTTAAATGAAACAGAGCACGATATTGGGTCAAGAGCAGAAGAACTCTTGACTTATCTGTTCTAGTTCAGTTAAAAAAAGAAAAGAGATATCTGTCCAAATAAATCTCTGAAGGTTTTGTTATTTACATCGTCTGCCCGGTCATGGAAAATCTTTTGCTGTCACCACCCGCAAACACTGTGAGCAAACTGACATGTAAGGCGTTTCGCAAATGATTTCTCGTCTGTTATTATAAGTTTTTTGTTGTTGCATATTTGGAACATGTTGTGCAAACAATCTGCATTTTTCAAACACTAATGATGGTGATTCAAAAACGCATCTAGAGGATTTATGTGGAGATGGGAGGTGAATTTAGAAGGGAAGAAAGTTATATTCTCCTCGAAATGAGGTCAAGCTTGCATTGAATAGCTTCATAAGAGAAAAATAAAGATTTGTTAAATGGCTTTAAGAAAGCCTATTGAAGTGCATAATTTAAAAATACTTTGAAGTGAAATAACGTTAATTTTATTGCGTTGAATAGCTTCATAATAGAAAAATAAAGATTTGTTAAATAGCTTCAATAAAGCCTATTGAAATGTATTCTTAAAAACCTTTTTGTTATGCGAAATGATGTTAATTTTGTTAGACATAAACTTATCTTCTTTTTTCTCACCACGTTTTACTTTTCTTTTTCCTTTTATATTTCTTTACATATTACTTTTTAAAATCGGTTAATTTTAACTCAAAATTTATGCAAATTTTCTTTTATTTATTTATTTTTTTATTTTATACTCGGAAGGTTGCACCCGATCTAAGAGATACACAGTGGTTTTTTTTTTTTAGTTGTATTCTTTGACTAAATTTTTATTTTCGTAATGGAAATTTTCTTTAAAAAATAAATAAATGTATTTAAAAATGCATTTATATTCGTATTGTCCCTATACAATGAGAAATTCGTCGGTTTTTTTTTTTTTTTTTTTTTTTTTATGAATAAATAAATCAATTTTATGAGATGTATCTCACGGATACATAGCGACTTTCAATGCGATTCTAAGAGTAGCGAACTTCGGAGTGTTAAAATAAATAAATAAATAAATAAAATGTTAATATTGTGTAACTTTATATACATCGTCTGCTTTCACCATCCAAAAATTCTATAAGGAAACTGACATATAGGAGTAAATGAATGAATATGTCTAATACATTCTTGTAAGATTTTTGTTGTTACTTATTTGGAACATGTTGTGCAAAAGACCCGCATTTTTCAAAGATTGACGATGGTGATTTAAAAACGCATCTAAAGGATTTATGTAGGATTTAGAAGAGAAGAAAATTATATTCTTTGCGAAATGAGGTCAAGCATGCATGAATAGCTTCATAAGAGAAAAATAAAGATTGCTAATTAGCTGTAACAAAGCCTATTAAAATGCATAATTAAAAAATATTTTGATGTGCAATAATTTTAATTTTATTGCATTGAATTGCTTCATAATAGAAAAATAAAGATTTGTTAAACAGCTTCAAGAAAGACTATTGAAATGTGTTATTTAAAACTTTTTTTATGCGAAATAGTTAATTTTTTGCTGGATATAAACTTATCTTTTGATTACCTAGGTTTTTTTTTTTTTTTTATATTACTTTACATATGATTATTTAAAATCGGTTAATTTTATCTCACCAGATTTAAGCAAAATGTTTTTTTTTAATATTTTTTTCTTCTTAAAAAAAGAAAGAAAAAGAAAAAAGAGAATAAAATATGAGTAATACTATAACTTTTGTTATTTACATCGTCTGCCAGTCATATAAAATCGTTTGCTTTCACCATCCACAATTCTGTAAGGAAACTGACATATAGGAGTAAATGAATATTTCTAATCTGTTCTTGTAATTGTAAAATTTTTCTTGTTACGTATTTGAAAAATGTTGTATAATAAACAGGGTTGTCGGCTCTAAGTTCATATAAAAAAAGACGGCCGTCTTTTATCTGACAATAAAATAAATTGCATCTTTGTTATAAAATCTTAGTTTTATTAGTAAATATGCATCTGTATTTGTTACAGAATTAAATTTGTATTTTTATTCGAATAAAATGAGGTATATTTCTTTCGTACCCTTTTCTTTGAATTTCTATAGCTTGAAATAAAAGTTCGCAAAATCTTAAGGATGTTGTAATATTTTTATATTAGTAGGTCATAGATAGTATTTTATAATACTATATATATTTTTCTTTTAGCTTAAAATTAACTCTAAATTAATAGTTTTAGAAAATGTGACGTTGCAACAGATGGGGTGGGGGGGGGGGTACTCAAGTGTGACAACCTGTGACATAGGGGAGGGTAAAAGAGTTAAAACACACCACAAAATTTGCGTGTCGTAATTAACCCTTTCAGGAGTTTAAGTAATTGCGTTTCTATAATGTTGAATACACACCCGAATTTTCGAAAAATTTTGTTTGGAAATAAGGAAAAGTAAGTTTTTAACTTTTTTCCACCAAAGTTACTAAAATAAAATTTAATTAAAAGTTACTGGTGTTAATCTTGATTAAAATTAGGTGGGGGTATAATATACCCCACCGCCCCTCAAGGGGTTAATGGATGATATGACAATGATACTTTGAAGAGACAATTGGCAGAATTGGCTATTACGCTGAGGGCCTGGATTTAAATCTCAAATATGATAAAAATGTTGTGAAGTTATAACGGTGCGTTTGTTAATGCTGAAGGTACCGGACTTGAATCCATTGTATGCTCAGGATATTTTGCAGTCACAATTGGCTGTTTTGCTGCGGATGCAGATTAATGACAAAAAAATTAAGTCGATTTTTTTTTAATTCCTTATTTTAGTTTTGCGTATGTCATCTGCTATTTTGCGTGCTATTGTAATGCTTCATGGCGCATAAAATAGGGGTTTTTTTACATATAAAAAAACAATTTTACTATCTATAATGAACTTTCTGAGAGTAAGTTCATGACATTTTTCGAAAGTATTTCTATGTCAAGTTCACTCGGCAGCGATTCTTCCCACACTTTTTCCTATTCATAATCATAGTCGTCAATAGGTCAGATAGCGCAGCTTTCTCTCTGCCATTGAGAGAGCGATTGCAGGTGGCTCACAGCTGTTTGTAACGGTAGCTGCGATGGATAACAGAATCTGGATCAGATCTTCTGGAAAGAACAGCTGATCGACGTATTTTTATCTCATATGTCTCTCTCTCAGTTCCGATCGAATAAAAGGAGGGAGGAGGGAGAGGAGAGAGGCAAATTCACTACTGCACCTAGCAACTATGATTTTGGAGAATGGCTTTATATCTGTTTCCGGTTTAGAAGTCTTTTGATCCTACAGGGCTGCACAAAAGTTACTAGGAGATTTTAAAAGTTAATGCCTTTTTATTTAACCATTGCACCTATGCGAGGGTTTCACACTGCCATCTAATGGGGTTTTTTTTTTTTTTGTTTTTTTTTTTTTTCAATATATATAATATTTTTAAAGGTTAAAACTTTTAAAGGAAATTTGCCAAAACTAATCAAAAAGTAAGCGCGACAGAAAAAAAAAAAATCATATTTTAGCTGCATTAGAGGATGACGTTATCTGCTTCGGGAAAATCATGAGACAAAGAAAAATAAATTGAAATATATCGAAATTACGATGTAATATTACAATTAATACGCCAATATTGCAATTAATCTATTATTGCGATTCATGCACTAATATTACAATATTATAATTACAATTTAATCTATAAAACATACATTTTAGAGAACACACGAAATGTCACTGCTTCGATCGACTGATAGTATATTTTTCTTCGGAACGTTTCGATTTAAATTTCGCTTTTTAATCAAAAACATAAAATAACCCCATCAGAGATACCACATTTTATCTCTTTTGTACTATTTACTATTATTATTTTATAATCATTGCTGACTACGATTTAATACGCTAATTTTGTGTATGTGACAACATTGATCTGAGAAAAACATTTCATTTCATTCATGTAAATCATGCTGCTTGGTTTTTTCATTAATTTTTAATTAATTGCAATCTTTAATCAAACAAAATGGTTTGAAGAAATGTGAATTTTCTATGCCAGAAGCCTGTTTAAAAAAATCGCTCGAATGATACCTTATTCAGCGATGTGCGTTTTGTGTGTGCGTAAAAAAGAGATGTTGATAACTTAAAGGTGTATGATTAAGCGAGGGCGACAGGGTTGCTTATTCCCTTCAATCGCTGGGAAAACGTCGCGTCAATTATGATAAAAGTCCCCTATCGTGGAAATAAAGCATTGTTTTTTATGGAGAGGAATCTGTTATTGTGTTTCTGTTTATCCATCTTAATATAACAATTAAACGCTAACAATTTTTTCACCGACTTTGCAGATTTATTAAGTTTTAGTTGAATTAGCCTTGTGAAGGATTCTTTGTTAGTCTTTATTACTTTCATCTGTTGATTAAAAAAAAGCTAGCGTTATTATTATATCTTATTGTAAAAAACTGCAAGTAGTTGTTTGGAAGTATAGTTCTGTATATTATGGGACATGTAAGCATGCATAAGATGTACGCATGTATCACGTGGAACATTAAGTTTATGTTGTGACAACCATTGTATTGTTGTTTAAACTTGGAATGTAAAATCACATATGTGTGAAATTATTAAAATATAATGAGTCTTTCATATAATTTTGAAATATCATACTTTTCATTTGGAAATCACGCGAATATATATATATTTTTAGACACTATTTTTCAAAAGTATAGGGGCAGAACTTACGGGTTGCAATAATAATAATTCTTATATTTCATTACAATAGATATTTCGAGGCGTTCGATGAAAAATATCAATAAAATCTTCAATTTTTTAACGCTTTTTAAAATTAAATTAACGTCCAGGATTTAAAATCAATTTCTTTACTTTCTTCATTCAAGAGTCATCACCATGACTACGGCACGCATCTATGGTAGTTGCCCTCAACATTTTTATTTAAGTTAATTTAATTATGTTAATTGGTGGAAAACTTGAAGATCATTTGATAAAAACAAAAATTATTAACTGTTCTTACATTTAACGTCATAGATTATAGATTTTATAAAAATCATTTATTACTTCTATATATCAGCCTTGCCGCAAATCTCTTCTAAGCTGGCATAATAACTAACTTAGTGCTTGTAAATCGCTTTGCCAATTTTTTTTTTTTTTCTTTTTTTCGTTTAATGCAGATTGTTTTTGTTATATACAACATAACTTATCAGGAGAATTTTAAATCTAATTTTAAAAGTAATAAAGAAAAAAAAATTAGCGTGCGTTTTCCTAGGGTAAATTCTCTTGGGCAAACTTCATGTTGCCATGGATTTTTTTGTCCTTTACAAACGATATAAATTAATACATTGACTGCCATAGACTGTGACAAAGTATACTTTTTTTTTTTTTCTTTCTTTTTGCAGACGTTGACAAAGCGGTTTTTCTTGTTTATCGAGTCAGTTCACAATTTCCAATCACGGCAAATGTTTATTAATTGTATACAAAGTGTTGATTTGATAAATTTTTAATTTAAAAAATATCAAATTTTAGTTATTTTTACACGTTGAACGCCAGACTGAAACCCTTAAACCACGAGGTAAGGTTGCCAGATTGTACGTTTGAACCTTTCTCGTAAGACGATTTCTTACGTTTTTTATTATCATATTATTTAACCTAAATAATTCCTTACTATATGCAATTATTATAAAAAATTCAAAAACCTCATACGGAAAATTTTATATGCCACAATTATACAGTACTTCACTCAGACTATGAGGATCACAAGACACAAGAGCTAAGACTGACTTTCATTTTATCGCCTTTCTGTTATCTAAACTTTACACTTAAGGTATTTCAATTCTAAAAAATTTTATTTAGTAAATTTTTATCATAAGTTTTTATTTTATTACCTCGCTTTAAATTAAAATACAAAAATTTATTTTTGTAGGTTCTCTCATTTCTAAAATGTTCATAACTATTATTTAGAATATTTTCATTTGTTTCTGTTACTGCAAAATTAGTTAAACGGTGTAGGTAGAATAAGGTAATACAAATATCATAAGAAACAATAATTATAAATATTAATAAAGAGCTGTTTTTAAGTAAAATTCCTTAATATATATAATACGTGAATTATATACGTTATATACGTTAATTGAAAAATTAATTAAAATTATGAAAATTCCTTAAACCTGCTGTTGTGTTCGTTTCGAATATACATTATTTTGAATATATATTATTTCGAATATGCAGAGCGGCCAAGTCTCCTACCAGTATTTTAATACAGAAAAGTTCTTCTATGTAATTGGAATATTTGGGCGATTTAAAAGAACAATATTTTCTTTAAGATAATAGTAATGTGCAAAACGCCAGAGACTTGGCAAGTCTGAATATGGCTTTTGGGTCGAAATGGACCCGAACACAGTAGACAGTAGCAGGGTTCAAGACGACTGCACTGGCACGTGGAATGTAGCATAGTGGGATATCAAAAATGGTAGTAGTGGTATATAACCAAAACAAAATAGTGTTAATAAAAATCTTCCTTTTTAAAAAATGATTACAAAAATAGATAAATATGGTAACCCTACCACGAGGTTCATTTTTTAAATACACAGTAATAAATTATTAATTGTCTCGTTTCATACCAATAAAATGTCTTCAACGAAAATATTTATGGCACGCGTTTTTGTGTGGTAATACGCCTCAGGAAATATTTCTGAATCACATATCTGTGTGCCGTGGCAGTCAATGTGTTAAATAAAATTTCACTTAAATTTTCTTTTGATCTCGTTGCAGTCATTTAAGACTGCAACGAAATTCCATAACCTATGAATGATTCTTAGCTAATAATACTAAGCGCTGCAGAAAGTAGACCACGTGATCGAGCGTCATGTGATTCAACAGCAATTAATTAATTCATAATCACAATTCCGCTAGTATTCAAGAATTCATTAACGTCCCTTCATGTCGTCTTCATTAAAAACAGCGCCTTCTGGGAAGCACTTCTTTCTTCAGTGAGAGAGTCCAGCTGTGTTGAGGGTGAATAACCCCGTGCATTGGAGGTTTCGCCATAAAGTCTGAATTGGTACGTAGTTTTTAAGCGTAATTCCGCTTAGAATACTCACACACATGTAGATATAACAGGTGATAAGTATAATTAAACTCTTTCGCCACCATGCTTAGAATAATTTCGAGAATCGAAGCTTTAACCTCTTTGAAGGTTCCGAAGCTAAAATAATAATACAAATGCTTATTTCATCGGTTTTTTCCAAACAAAATGACATCGTAAATGGCAGAAAAAGCATCGTTTCTGAAATTGGTCCTTTAGGCACTGAGTAATTTAGGTTAAAAAATATGAATCTAAAACTACAAACCCTCTTAAAAACACTAATTTAATAACCATTAACCTAAATTAACGCAATCACAAATTTAAGAGCTTTAAACAAGTAAATAATCTACAAATCCTCAAAAATTTTTATTGAAAAAGATTTAAGTTAAATATGAAAATTTCACACTTTTTTGGTCATACTGTCTTTTGAACATTTTTAGGCATTTTACAAAATCAGATGAAAATAACATTTATTTTATGTGGTAATCAGCTTAGATGCTGCCATTTATTAGCTTCCTTTGAACGCAAAAAACATTCAGCTATTAAGAAGTGATGTGAAAATGTAAAACAAAATCGGATATTTTAGTTTTTATAAGGAAAAGAACAGAGACCCAGGGAAGGGACCGAAGAGTTAAGGGATGGTCGAAATCAGAATTTAAACTTTCGTTCTTGAAAGATTATTCTAAAAATAGTCGAATTTTTTCAAACATTTCATAAATAAACCTGTTATGACAGTGATTTTCAACTGCTCAGCACTTTGACGAACCGTGATAGATAGATTCTTAGGCGATATCCTAAAATTTCGCACACAGTAAAGAAAATCGGTCAAAAAATTCACTAAAATATCTTATAAAACTCGAAAGAAAATCTGGGTGGTGGTAGTTGACAGTATACATAGGAGATGTACTGAGCGAATCATTGTGCACTTCTAGTATATTTCTTTTTGTCAGAGATATAACCTTTAGACTTCTTGCATTATATTTGTCGACATTTTACTTTCATGTTAAAATTATTGTGTGTTAAAAAAAAAAAAAAAAAAAGCCTTGCGTGACGGGCAGTACCTTATGGGGCACGCCGTGAATTTCCAAACGGGCGACCGTTTTTCTCCAGTCACAAGCATCTAGAAAAAATTGGGTCGCCAAATTATGGAAGAACATTAAATTTTCAAGAACTTACCAGCATTTAGTTTCAAAAATTTATTTTTGACAAAATGACGGTCATTTGAACAAAAGAAAAAGGAAAAAAAAATCTCTCTTTTTTCTCTCTTTTTTTTTTTTTTTTTTTTTTTTTTTTTTTTTTTTTACATTTTACGAGCTAAAAAAAAAAAAAAAAAATTAATCATTGATAATTATATTTTTTCGGTGGTATGGACTCCAGCAAAAACGATTACCTTTCTTTTTATTAAAAAAAAATGAAGGAAATTAGTCGAATAGTTTTCAAGGAAAATAGTTGCCAGTTTGTAAAGCAGGATTTCGAGAAAAATAAGATTAAAGTTTTATAGCAACGTTAAGGTTCTTAACTGCTCTGCTCAACAAGCACAAAACGTTTTGACATATTTACAAAATCATTTTTTAACGGAAAGGTATAAAAATGGAAAGCCCGGCCATGGAAGCGATTTGGAATTGAACTGTTTTTTCTATTTTTTGATCCATCATTTACCTATTGAGTTATAAGCGATATCGATCACGTGACAAACCCGTTTTTCACCCGCTTTTGAGTGATTTTTCTACTTTCGCGCGGAAATTCGGTTCAAAAGGTCCACTTTGGCACTCTTTTCTGAAAGATCTATTGCGTTTGCAAAAAAAATGAAATAAAAAACAGCTCAATGACATAGTTTCTGAACAACAACACCAGCTAGTTTCATGCATTTTCGAACAAAAATAAATTAAAACTTATGTCGGAAAGTTGCCCTTTTGGATTTGAGAACAGCCTTAACGTTCAACGAGGGGGGGAAAATGGAATGAATTGTAATAGCGCGAAACCGCTTTAGGCCAACGGTCTTTATTAGTGCTTGCGATTATTACATATAATACATATAAAATGCATACGTAGAGAACTGCTTTTACCATTTTACTAGAAAGAAAACCCGTCAAGAATGCCGGAAAATGAGATATAAAGATATATACAGTTTTCTCTATTTCGCCAAAGCCCCTATACTGGAAAAATACCGAGAATTTAATTTCTGTATTCGGCTATGTAAAGCACATTAAAATCGGGCAGTTAGGAACTCAGATAGTCCAGCGTCGTCTAGTGGCGGTTATTTTATTAGAAGCATTGGATTGAAGATGTAAAGACGTACATTTTCGTACCTTACACTTTAAATTCTGACCCATAGATTTTGAAAAAAAAACCCTTAAATGCACGGAGTTTAAATTAAATTTCGGTGAGCTCGATTATGAAAATTTAGTGAGTTGCAATGAGAATTTCGCCAAATTAGCCAGCTATCGCCAAGTTGGAGTCATATTTGGCAACTTATTTTTGTTGTCAAATTTCGCGATATCTTGCCCAGTTGGTCAAAATTTGACTGTATTGTGGTAACCCATTGTGGCTCCTATTAGTACTTTTCAACAATTATTCATTGTTGAAGCTCACACAGATTTCTCCATAGAAATACTAACATGGGCGCAATGAATGAGGCGGTCCAACCGGAATTGTGAGGGACACACAGAGACTTGGATTTTATACAAATACTCGTAGATACCTATCCAAAATCCGAATGGGTATAATACGTAATCGCGAGCACTAATCTTTATATTAACACTTTGAGGTTTGAGCTATTTATTTCAACCGCATATCTCCCTCTGGACTGAGGATATTTGGTACTTTTCATGATTTTATTAAAAAAAAAAAAAATACTTGAAAGATATGTATTTTAATAAATGTTTTTATTATAAACTTCAAACTGTTCTTATTCATAATCAAGGAACTATTTATTTATACTAAAATTTAATATTTATTTATAATCAAGGAACTATTTATTTATACTAAAATTTAATATTTATTCATAATCAAGGAACTATTTATTTATACTAAAATTTAATATTTAATGACAAATTTTTTAATAAAGCATTTTTTATATTTTTAAAAATAGTTCCGCATAAGAAAACATCTTTTTTTAACATAAAATTTTACATAGACTTGAATAAAAAACTTCCCCAAATGTTGTACAAATATCTGAAAATAGGTTTTATTTGTATATAAACATTATTTAGTAAAATTTGCTTTTGTGTGGTACATTTCAAAGCACAAAGAGAAACACCACGTGATTCACAATAAATTCGAATTAAGTTCTGATTCTAGATATTTTCATATTCTTACTTCTGTTTGGTGTTTTTTTTTTTTTTTTTTTTTTTTTTTTTTTTTTTCAAAATAAAAGGTTTTTAGATGATATATGAACAGACAATGAACGTATATAGTAGGTATTTTTATAACTCAGACAGTTAAAAGTTGACCCCGAGAGACTCTCGGGGTTAGTTCGCTTCACCGAAAACGGCTCCCCGAGTGACACTTGGGCTGAGAGACCTCAAAGTGTTAACGGATTGCAAAAAATGTTAAAAATGAAAAATCGAAAATTTTCACACAGTAGATATTGTCGCCATACTGTATACCAGAAATGGCGAACCTATGGCACGCGTGCCGAATTCGGCACGTAAGAAAATTTCTCTGGCGCGCGGTGAACATAGACACTATTCAGCTTTGATTCCATTTTATGTTTATGTCGCAAGAAGCACAGTTTTGTGTAACAGTCGTATAAATTATTTTAAAACATTCAGTCACTTTTGAGTGAATTAATGCATTGTAGATATCAGTGAAAGCGGTCTGTATCACTATTATCTTGCCAAAGTACAATGTTTTCTCAAATCATTTTGCTTCTCTAACAATTTTTAAAGGTTTTATTGATGAAAATTGAATTTTAAAAAGGCAGTTTATTTAATAATATATATACTGAACATTCAGATTTTTTTAGGCTCGGGTTTTATTTTAGGTTTGGTTTTAGAAAATTTCATTTTAAAAATTACTTAATATAATAATGTACAGTCGTGGGGAAAAAAAAGTAAACACCCCTACTAACTCCTCAACAAATTATCGTAGAAGAAAGCTACTGGTACCGAACGATTGGAAATAAAGTCTACTTTTAAGTGATGTATATAAAATTTGCTTAGGGGCCCCATCTACATATTAAAACGAACCATAACTATGTTTTTTTTCAATAGCAGTACACAATACTGACAGCATAAATGAACTCTACACCCTTCAATTAGTCTAAAAACATTTTTTACGCAATTCGTACCATAAGTTTCCAAGAAATTAATTATTTTAAAACGAGCGTATTTTAAGGGCTGTATCCAAATTGAAGTTCGGTATTCAATTGTTGATTGAGAGAGCTCCCTTCTTGATCAAGGCACCTTAAGCAGTCAATTAAGCCCGTTGGATTACAGGATAGCGTAAGAAATTTCAAAATATTTAGTCACTTCTATCATAGACGGCCCCTTAAAACATCATTTTACCGTTTATTAAGCATAATTTGAAAACTACTTGGTAGAAAAATGTGAAATTCTGGATTTCCATAAAGCCGGACTTAATAAATCTGAATCTATCAAAAAAATTGTAGGTTGCAATTCATATTTTTTTTAATATTAATTTCATAATTCATATCAGAAAATTATAAAAATTGCAAATTCAACGTATTTATGTTTGGGTAATATTAGTATTATTGCTACACAAAAAATTAGAACATTAGGATCATAATTTCAGCAGTTATAAATAAAAATATAAAAATGTAATTTAACATTAGAAGCACTCAATTTTGAATGTTTAGAATTCAAAAACTTATCATTCAAATGACTTGAAATTTGGTGACTGGGCATAGTTTGAACCAAAGATTTGAAATATTTCATTAAAATTGGGTATTGCCATTGAAAAAAAGGAAGTTTGGATTCGTTTTATTATGTAGATGGCCTCCTAAGCAAATTTTATATACGTCATTTAAAAGTAGACTTTATTTCCAATCGTTCGGTACCAGTAACTTTCGTCTACGATAATTTGTTGAGGAGTTAATAGGGGGTGTTTACTTTTTTTTTCCACGACTGTACCTAATGAACTTGCTTATTGCTTCAAAAATGAAACTATATGTATCAAATTCGACATCGAATTTATACAATATCGAAAAAAATGCTTTTATTAGTTATCAATACGGAATTCGATTATACATGGCTATGTTATTGAATACGCAGCATAATAAGCATGTTAGGAGTCAAACTTAATATAAGTGTAAAAATATTTATGTATAAATTGTATAATAATTATAGATTTTATCTATGTTAAAATGTTTCTGGCACGTTACAATGGTGGTACGAAATAATTCTGATATATTTGGCATGCATACGCAAAAAGGTTCGCCATCTCTGCTGTATACTATAGTTCTTCTTCTTACTCTTTTTTTTTTTTTTTTTTTTTTAGTCTTAAGTGTTCGTCGACGTCCTGTATAATACTCGTTCAAATTGTGCGCAAGCAAAACTGGCAATTCATAAAAGGGACGTGCTCTCATCTTTTTGGATATGCAGGTTTCATATGAATATTCATCTCAAATGACTGATTGTCTGACTCACAGGAATTTATTTTGTATTCCGAAAATCTTTCCATGTTTAGAACTTCCAGAGAACTGTGACCGCTGACTGGTAAATGACTAGATCAACAGAGATTAGTGAAGCTTAGAGAGCTGTTCCGTGATAAGTCAGGAAGACCGTGACTATAAAAGGATGACCGTGTTCAGTTCTTAAATTGTAAAGCATTTTATATCTCCACACCTTTCGATCAAAATATGCCTCTTTCACAAGTTGTAACTTTAAAACTGGGCGAAAAAGTGTCCAGGCCATGATTCGAACCAGAAACCTCATTACCGTATATACTCGTGTATAAGTCGGAAGAATTTTAGACAAAATTTGGGTATTGAGTTTGGGGGGGGGGGGGGGGACTTATACACGAGTTAGTAAAAAAAACGGCGAATGGGTAAGTTTTTTATCTAATCACATATGCGTTTATGTAATCACATGTGCGTCTAAGGTTGGGGAGAGAGATAAAAGCGGACAGTGCTCATTTTCCTGTGATTGACAAAAAAAGCTCAACAATAATATCCCTGTAATTGTTTTGCATCCATTTTCTCTCGGGATAGAATGCCCTTGAATACAGGGGCATTTTTTCTTTCAACATTTTAATCCCCTTTTTAAAAAGAGTTCAACTTGAGAATGATTCCAGACATCTCTCCTAAAAGTCCTATAATACAAAGAAGTACTATATTTTAGCAGTCTAAGAAGTTGTTTACCCTTGTAAATAAGGCTTGGATAGATTTTTGAAAGATTTTTTTTCTTTTTAAGTGTCGTTAAATTGATGGGAATAGATTTCAAAATAGTTTAAATTTCTTCAGTTTTACATAATTATGCAGTTTTAAAACGTTGATTTATTTTTTTTTTAAGCCTAATTAGAAACGAAAAAAAAATGCTTACTAATTTAATGAAAATTTATAATTTTTTTGTATCCTCGATTACAAATCATTTTTCAAAATACTACCAGAAATGTGATTCGACTTATACACAAAAATTCAATTATTTTTTTTTTCCTTAGGAATTGGGGGGGGGGGGGGGGGTTGACTTACACACGAGTATATACGGTAATTATGGCATCTGGTCTGATATCTGAATCAGCTCAACAGAATAAATAGCAGGTAATGGAACGCTAAGAAACGTTGGATACCTAATTGTACTATATTAATTTTAACACAATTATTCTAATTGGTAAATAAATTACACAAGGTGTAATTTTCCAACTGTGTGTCCGCCAAATTCATCCTGAATAGCTCTCAGTTGACAGCTTAAGCCGACAGTTCCCTGGTTCGAATCCTGTCATTGGATACTTTTTCACTCAGTTGGAAAATTACAACTCGTGTGATTTATTTACCAATTAAAATAACTGTGTCTCTCTGTTTTTCTAGTTGTTAATTGGACTTTCATAAATAGTTAGAAACCGGGGAATTATTTCTTCCGAATCTTATATTTATGAAAGTCCAATTCACAACTAGACAAACAAAGAGACATATTTTTGATCGACTAATATGAAATCGGCATATCTAAAGAGGTAAGAACATGTCCTTTTGTGGGAAATATCAGTTTTGCTTGCACACAATGTTGCTATTGAAATAATAATAATTATTACTGGAAATTAATAAATGTTTATTACTGTTCCGACGCTAGTAATATTAGATAAATAGTATTAAGAATTTGAGTTGATAGGGCCCGATTATACCGCAAGAGTGAATTTCCTCCACATTTTAAAATAGGATTCGTTGCTTTATTTAAACGCAGAATTTCTGTCATAAATAAGGTGAAAATTACTTTTCTAAAATATTGGTAGAAGTTTGCCTTTCCGGTAATCGGACTCTGTGAATAGCATAGATCTAGTAAAATAACTTTATTATTTTTATATAGTTATTTTTATAGTTATTTTTACTATATCTATGGTGAATAGGTGGCATTCAGAGCCACGGGAAGAATGGTGCGAGTAGTGTTCTAGCACCAGATGCCAAGATTGATTGGCGCTTGATTCACATTATGAGTTATCACTTCTGATGCACTCACTATCGGTTGAAAATCACATACAAAATTTTTCGCACCAAGACTCCAAATTGAGTTGTTGCGGCGCTTCTTGCATTGCCAAGATTAGATAATTAGATGATAACCAGCAGAAAATAAATTCTACGATTTGACTAGACTATATATAGTTCAATGAAATGATACTTTTCTTAAATAAAACAGATTGATGTAAATGTAAATATAAATTTTAAAACAACGTTAAAAACGCCGGAATATGTAGACATGAAGCAGACTCGTTTCGGTGGCATTTAGCGTACCGTCCGCTAACTGCTACCGAAACGAGTCTGCTTAAAGTCTACATATTCTGGCGTTTTTAACGTTGTTTTAAATTTATATTATACTGCGCCATGTTGTATCCTAATAATTATTAATGTAAATTATTTAGTTTCCATTAAAATGTATGACGACTATTTCGATTGCTTATCGAGATACTTAGAGAGTATATATGGCGTATTTTGCAAAAAATTGTGCTATGCAGACCTGCCAACTGCTACGAAAAAATCGTAGTTGCTACGATTTGGACCTATAAACTACGATGCTACGAAAATCGGTCTTAAACTACGATTTTTTGCAAAAAACTCAAATGCGATTTTTATCCCGCACAGTATATTTTTGAGGAGTGATTCTGTTGCGAAATTTCCAAAATTTCAAAGTACAGTTAACTCTGTCTAAGGCGGAATCGAGAAAATTTTCCGTAATAGACAATATTCCGCCTTAGACAAATTTTACTCTATGCCTATGGATTCGCAGGGACTTGAAAATCTTTCCGAATTAGACAGATTTCCATCTTACACAGAGGCCGCCGTACAGAGAGTTTACTGTATTTCCGAAAGTTTTAAAAAATTGGCCATTAGTCCGAAAATTCGGACATTAAAATATTCTCTTGGAAAAAAAAAAAATCTGGGCTGCAAAACAAACTTCTTAACACAAAACTCTCTCTTAAGTATATTACCACAAGTGAATCGTATTTCTGTAAATATTTATACAGGAATTCGCTTCCTTAGAAACAAGGTGCCATTTTAAGAATTTCTTGAAAGGAGGGGGGGGGGGGTCTTTGAGGGGCAAGGTTCGAAATAGTGTGCAAAATCGCACGATTTGTGATAACCTACCGCGATTTTAGACAAATGACCGTATTAAAAAAATCAATTTCGTCAATTGATCGCAGAAGAAAATAAATTTCGTCAAAGGATCGTGGTAAAAACGCAGTGTTCATTACAGGGGGTGGCCCGGAGGGGGGGATGTTCCCGGAAGATTTGAGATTTTGTGTTTTCAATGGTGTGAATTTTGTCAAAATATCGCAGAAAGAAAACGCGAATTTCGTCAAAAGATCATTAAGAAAATGCAAATTTCATCGAAAGATCAGTAAGAAAATGCAAATTTCATCGAAAGATCAGTAAGAAAACGCAAATTTTCACCGAAAGATCGGAGAAAGAAAACACTAATTTCGTCAAAAGGATTGCGGAAAAAACGCAAAATTCGATAAAGGATCGTGTTAAAAAATGCGAATTTCATCAAAAGTTCATGGTAAAAAGTGCGGATTTCAACAAAGAATCGTGATAGAAAAATTTGAATTACGATTGCGGAAAAATTGTGAATATCCTGAAATGATCGCAGGAAAAAATTTCTGACTTTCGTCAAAAATTACTGCACTCGTCTAAAAAATTGGAATCAGGCTCTTTTTACAAATGTATATATATAAAAAAAAATGCTGCGAAACGAAAAGAAACTCTAAAAATCGTATAAAAATTTTCAAAGGAAAAAATTTACTATATTGAGTTGAAAGACTGAAACCTTATTCCTTTTACGAATGTCAAAAGATGGCTGTGTAACACGAAAAACCAACCAACCAAACCGCAGATTAATTTAAATTTTGTGTGCTACGATTTCTAATTTTCAAAGGTTGGAAGGTCTGGCTATGTTATCTTAATATGTGTCCCTAAAAATTAATGATAATCGCAAATAACCACAACAAAGATAGCATACATAGCTGTTCTAACATTTCAAACATTTTCAAACATTCAATATCAAATGAGAAAAGTTGTTTGAAAAATAAGAAAAAGCTGCCGCACATTTGTTTATTTTGTAGGCGAATAGCATTTGGATGCATATTACAAAGCGAAGCAATTTTCTACATTTGATATACGTAAAATATAATTTGTTAATAAATAGGCGTAAATTTCATAAGTTTCTCGATATAATTATCTTGTTGAACTTTTCTTTGCTAAGTTAATAAACCTATTTATATGGCTGTTCTAATATTTCAAATTGAACACTCTTCTTTCAATATCAAATGGGAAAAGTTGTTTGAAAAATAAAAATAAAAAGCTGCCGCACATTTGCTTATTTTGTAGGCGAATAGCATTTGGATGCATATTACAAAGCGAAGCAATTTTTTACATTTGATTTACGTAAACTATAATTTGTTAAGAAATAGGCGTTAATTCTGAGACCCCATAAGTTTCTCGATATAATTATCTTGTTGAACTCTTCTTTGCTAAGTTAATAAACCGATTTTCTTAAAAGGATTTTTTGTTTGAAAAGCAGTAAATAACGAGAGGTTACATTACCTAAATTTCTCTACAAGTGACAGTTAATGCAAGTCTGACATGCAAAGTTTGAGAAAGTATTTCCAAAATCCTAATGGTCATGCAATCCGTTGTATAGGCAAAGTGTGATACGCCTTGAAAGCAGCAGGTGGTCTAAGAAAAAAAGCGGGTCGGTGGGTAGGTGAATATTCATTCACTGAAAATGATGTCAAAATTATAATGAAAAGAAATTCATAAACATGAAACCAGAGATAATGAGAAAGATGTTAGAAGGTATGAGCGGAGTATCAGAGAGCGAATAATCAGACGCGATGTTGAAGATAAATAGAATGTGAATGAGTATATAGAAAATTGAGAGTATAAGATGAGATGGAGATGGGTAAGCATGGTATACGGTTTCAGACGCTATCAGACAGATTTTAATGTCAAAATGATTTGAGTGATACGCATAGAATATGAATAAATTTATAGAAAATAAGGAAAATGAATAATATAAAGAGAATAAGGAAAATTAATAATATTTATGGAAAGGATTGAAAATTAATATATATATATATATAATAGTCTTTTTAAAATAAATATTTAATGAAAAAGTTAATAAGTTAACAAAGCTATTCATATTTTGAAAGAGATAACTTTCAAAATTGCTTACTTAAAATGCATATTCCTTTTTTACAGATAGGAATCTAATAGGAATTTACTTTATTTTTCACTGTGCGGCAATTATTCATAATTTGAAAGGGGAAATGTTCCGTTTCCTTAGAGTTTACTGTAATTGTATGTCCCGATTTAGAAGCCGCTGTCCCGCTGTTCTTGTCTCCGTGTCCCACTTTTTGCGATATTGGACCTAGCAACCCTACTCAAAACCTTGAATTTTCTATTTACCCCATTGTTATTCTGAAGCTAAAATGCAATCACTTAATGTGGTAGATCTTTTTTCTTATTAAAATAAATCCCAAGTGCACAAAATCCCATACATCTCATTGTTCGGTGAATAATAATTAAGTACAATCAGCTGGTGATAAAACATTGCTGAAAGTTAAATTAACTTTCTGCAGCTGATCATTTTAATTCCGAATATGATTAAACGAATCGTCCGCTGCTGAAATTATGACGTCATAAGTTTTCATGTTACAATTTGATCGTAATGTTAATTGCGTCAGAAATATCAATGTCAAATAGAATTCTGGTTATTTTTGGTAATTTCAGCGTCGCTAAAGCTTTTCAACTTGTTGATTTGTCGCCTCGGCTGAAATTGTACATTTTATTTCTTTTCTCGGCTGAACAAACTATGAAAGCAGGGTTCTAGAATAAACAAAAGACCTGTTTTGTCCGCTGCGTATTAGAACAGCTGATTTAGTAATCACATGTTTCCATTGAATTGAAAGCATTAATACCTTTATTTTCACTGGGAAAAAAAAAAAAAAGAAATAGTATTTGAAAAATATGCAATATAAATGTACACAAATACGTTAAAGTGCATCTTTTGATCACAGAATTTTACTTTTCATTGTGAAGCTGGCAGTGATATATTTTATTATGCCCATATAATTAAGTAAGGATGACGAAAATAATAAGAAGATGAAGTTGAAGACAAAAAATAATACTTTACGCGTTACATAAATCACGTGTACCCACTCGTGCTTCTATCTTTAATTTCCAAATTCGAAATTAAGAGTTATAAAGCTCCCATGTTAGTCTGTTTCACAGTGCTGTAATTTTCAAAAGAAACTCCAATTACCAAAATATTCGTATGCATTATTCAATTATTAACTTTCTCTTATGTGAAAAAAGAAACCAAAGCTTGCATATTTTATTACTGTTTTAATAACATGCACTACATTATCCCGTATAGAAAGTTCGTCCTCTTAATTACATAAGAGAACTAATGGGAATATGAAATTTGACTAGTTTTTCTAATATAGTATGTCGATATGTGTCACAATGTGAAAAGAGAAAGGGGGGAGGGGTAACACGTTACTACGTCATATCTAACATAGGTCTTCATATAGTATTTATGTCAATAACAAGTAATAGATTGTATTTGACTTTTTTTGCGTAAAATTTCTCCTAAATTAATAGTTGCAAAAATGGGGCATCACAACACGTGGGAGAGTATATTAGAATTATTTATTACTAATGTTTGAAATGTATTATTACGTAACTTATAATAATTAGAGTAATTTATGATTCCGGTAATAGATGGTAACACAATATATATTGCTGCCACCGTTCTGCAGTCTTTCAACTTTGTCAGGCTAGCTCAGATTAAAATCACACAGGAATTTCACATAATTCCAAAATAACAATTTCTCGGGGTAGCTTTTTTAAATATTTTTTTTATTTAATCTTGGTAAGACGACACATCACAAATAAAACGGCACACAACACATATACACAAAATAATAATAGCACGAATAAATTTCTACATGTTTCCACAACTCAAAACAGAACAGAACTCTAACGAACTCACAGCATATTCTTATTCGGCAGAGCTCACGCAAGCCGGTCACGTGACTGCCAGTAAAGTCTATTTTTGAAACGGGTGACGCGCATTACAACTTCAAAATACGATATTTTCTCATTAGGTTATTAGTGGAACTAAAAATGCATAATTATATTTAGTTTTCCTTTTCGTATGCATTTCGCAAATGCATTCGTAATAATATATTGTTAATTATTTATAATTAATTTTAAATTCATAAATAACTTAACTATTTGTATTAAATCTTAAATGTAACCATAGTAATTATATATATGTGTGTATATATTGACTGTGCGTTTCGTCTCTTATATGTCACTGTAGTATATCTGTTGAGTTCATATATTAGTTCTTCCAAGTGCTACGAGCACAATCATTTTATTATTATTATTATTATTATTATTATTATTATCATTGAATTTTCTTTTAATTTTCCATATATTTTTATATTACTTTCTTCATTTTGTACTAAAATTTAATGCATTATATCGGCAGTGATAAACTTCTTTGATATCCATCAGTCTATTGTCTGAAAAATGCATTTTTTGCGTTTTGTTTTTCATTTTCCATCATCATATTTCTTTATATCTATATAATGAACAGATATACTAGCAAATTATTATAATATATTTCTGCCCTCTATGAATATACAATTATCTAAATAATGAATATCTAAACATCAAGATATTGAAAGCAATTTCTGAATAATTAATCGAAACAATTAAAGATTAATGAACATATATAAAATTTGGGACAATATCATGCGAGTACGCCAAGAAAATAAAATGAACAGATAATATATTAAATATAAAACGGATATATAACGATACATTAATTATTAAGTATTTTTTGAATATATATAACCATTATAGAATATTACAAATTATCATCTATTTTAAATATAAATTATAAGTTGAGTTTTAAGACAAGATAAAAGCATTATAAATTTTAAATTTGGAACAACAATTATTTAATGAAGTAATTATAAATGAAGATTTAAGACTAGATCCAAACATTTATAAATGAAATATTAAATAAGATTCAAACATTATGAATTTTAAACTTGAAAAAAGATTAATATGAACAGGAAATTGAATGTATTACATATATGTAATGAAATGATTTTATGAAAATATTTTATTCATTTAAAATATTCATATTTTGTTATACTTTAATATTAGTAAAATCGGACCCGAATCTGACCTACATATATGTATAAAGTAAATCTGACTCGAGTTTGAATAAAATCATGTAACTGACTTCAAGTCCCACCACCCTCAGAAAAAAATGTTTGTTTCCTATTTTTCCCCCATAATGCCCTAATAAAAAAAATAAGTGTCTTTGAATGATTTCTAGCGAATTCTCGATAACCAGTAAACAGCTCTGCAGTTATTTTATTTCTTTCTTAGTATAACTATCATTAACAATGAATGTGCGCAAATAATATGTAAAAAGATAAAACTGATTTCCTTGAAACAACGAGCAACCTATAGCCGTTAGGAACTCGTTTTTCTGCTTTCAATTTGCCGTGAAAAAAGTTGCTGAAACGGCATTCATGCTTTCTTTCAAGTGTCTATTGTTCTTCAGACCTTGGGAGCTTGGATTTTGAAGAACGAAATCTCCATCATCTCATCTTCATTTTATTTTAATTTAATGAAATTACTTCTATCGTCCCGTGAGTTGATTTAAATGCGATTTTATTATTTAAATTGATGTAGGTATAACAATGACGATCAAGGTCCCTTACTCCAACTATTTGTCAAGTATCTTCAGATTTTTTTCTGCGTATCTATTTACTTATTTTTCTAAAAAAGGCATAGAAATTTGTAAATTATATTAACTTTTTATCTACTGACGGTACTTAGAAGTACCATTAAAATAAATTATTATAAAATTCATTTAATACATCGATTAACAGTAATACAGTTTAGAATGAGTTAGATGCCTTACTTTATCTTGTTCCAAAAGCATTATGGGTTACACAAAACAAAAATATTATTAAAAGGATCATTTCTTTTGCCTTTACATCTTGTTGAGAGGTGGGGCGGGGGAATTTTTCAATTCGGAAATATTTCTATATTTTTATTGTAAGAACAGTATATTTGTGCATTTCCTAATTCTACAAAATACTAAGAAAAATATTTAAAATAAAAGATTTGTGTTTGGTATAACTATTGCCCAAAATCACTCAAATTTAATTAATCCTTCTAAATCCTCCAATCCTTCTAAAATTTATTAAACCATTATGTAAATCTTCTAATGTAGTTAAAACAATTCACGAAAAAATGCTTTAGAAAATAAAATTTTCATTAATTCATAATTAAGTATTTAAAGGGTTAATGTTTTATAAATATAAAATTTAAAAGCGCTACTGTCTCTAGGCATCTTGGTCTACGGTGCCCAGTTCTGTTTTCTTGACCATGAGCCCTGGGGTGCCAGAATGTGTTCCGGACAGGTGGTCAACCTAACGCAGGACCCCCAGTATTTAGTTCCCAAGAAAGCTTGATACTCATTCTATCGACTTGAAAGGATGAGCGAACTTGCTCATGTCAAACTCTGGACCCGTAGTGTGGTAGCGCAACGCTCTGACCAATAAGCTACTGGACTTCTTTATAATTATAAAATTAAGAAATAATAATGATCGGTTAGTTGGTTTGAGATATTTTGGTCGTATTTGGCATGCGAGAGCTAAACTGACCGAGACCACTATAGATTTTAACCTACTACCAACATTGAAACCTAAACTAGAATCCAATCCCATAGGTTGAACTGTAGTTACGCCCTCCCCAACCAACAGGGTTTTCTGCCATGAAAAAAGTTGCTGGGAACGGCATTGATGCTTTCTTTCAAGTGTGTATTGTTTATCAAACCTTGAGAGCTTGGAATTAGGAAAATGGAATCTCCGCCTCTCTGTATTTTATTTTAATTTAAGGAAATGACTTTCATCACCCTGCGAGAGTTGAATTAAATGCGTTATTATTATTTAAATTAATACGTTTAAAAATGATTATCAAGGCCATTTTCCTCTTCTCTATTAACCACCTTTTGACTTTGATTTTTTTTTTTTTTTTCTGTGTATATATTTCATATTTTTTAGGAAATGAATGAATAACCGTTAGTAATGCCAGTCTAATGTCTTAATAACAAAGAAAACAAAACAAAAAAATATTCGGAAAAAATTCCAAGTCATAAATTCATAAAATAAGTTTCTCAAAAACTGTTGTACCATTAATAAGTTCAACAGTGCTTTTATCACGTTTTATTCAATGTGATTTTTTTTTTTTTTTTTTTTTTTTTTTTTTGTAAAACTGCAAATAATGCAGATTTTTTAATGTTTTTTATTACCGTTTAATTTAAAAAAAACTTTTCAGAAATATCCTCAAAGTTGGCGTTTTGAACGAATTTCTCGACGAAAGGAGAAAAACATGTTGTCGCGTGATCAAAATCTCTTATAACTCGATTAGTAATTTGTGCATCAAAAAATAGAAAACTGATTTCGATTCCAAATCGCTTCAGTAGCCAGGCCTGCCAATTTTATGCCTTTATTTTTCAAAACAAGTCAGGAAATGTGTCAAAAATTTCTCGTTTGTTGATCAGGCTACTTGAGAACAAGCCTTAATTCTCAAAAATAATTCGCAATATTAAGAAATATTCATCCTTTTTTTTTTTTTTTCGAAAAATACACAAATGAACATGAGTTAATCCTTAAAGGCCCAGACGTATATATACGTCTGTAGAAAATGGATGCATCTATTAAAGAGATGGCGAATGGAGATAGCGAGGCAATTTTCACCACCTGGGCCCATTATATATAATAGTATAACATGTGCATTTTCTTACTGTTATTTCAAAAAACTAATATATGCCTTCTTTAATTGCAGAAATATGCGATTTAAGTAAGGCACTGGAGATCACTTAAGATTTCATCAGCAGTTAAAGGGTTAATATGTAACCCCCTCCCCCCTCCAATAAATAAATAAATAAATAAAATAAAATAAAATAAAATAAAATAAATAAATAAATAAATAAATAACCAAGTAAGTCAGATGTCCGAGTGTGTTAAATTGGCCCTGTGTATCAACCTGAACATACAGTGGAACCCGGTTAAGACGCGTTTCAAGGGAGTGAACAGAAGTCACGTATTAAGCGAGATCGCGTATTAAACGTGATTTGTATAATTTTGCAGTAACTGGGCTTATTTACGCATCTAATTGTCTGAATGAACTTTAGAGCTTTCATTTAAAGTGTACTGCCGAAAGTTGTGATTTTTAACTATATTTAAATTAAAATTTAACTGTATTCAATTTTACTCATTGCTTCTTTTTTATAGGACACTGGAACAATAACTGAAAATAAATAAGGATTCCAACATAACTTTATAGTTGATTAATGTTACAACAAAAAATAAAACAACAAATATATGTAATTTTCATGCTAGGGCTAATGTTTTTAACACGAAGAAGAAATGTTAAATTTTTGAAGCCAGTTACAAAAATTATTTTTAGTAATTGTTGTAATGAGTATCATTATAAACTGTCCTTCATTTTTAATTTGAGAAAAAATACCATCCTTATTAATGATTGTGTAAAAAATATTGTTAGTCTAGCAAAAACTAAACGAAACTTTGAAAACATAAAGTAACACAACTGCAGTCGCATTTACTTAATCATCTAAAGTTTCATTTTTTTCTTTGCCGATAACATACATTATAAAACATAGTAGTGATATACCGTGTATTTAAAACCTGACTAACAACAGGTTTAATCATAATTTTTATGACATATCAGAGCAAGTTGTTCAAGGCATTTTTCGCAGCGAATGCTTTATAAATCATTAATTGATTTATTTGTTGAACAATCCGCATTTAATCAGTTTTGCTCATTATTTAGCAAGTTATTTTCATTCAAATATCTACCACTATTTCATGTTAGTAATATTCTCCTTAATTAATCTGTCATTAAATAAAATAAACATTACTATTTGGAATGAGTGGTTTTTATCTTAATAAAATAATCCTCTAATTTGGCAACATGGTAGAGAAATTCGCATTTTGATTTATGAATTCGCGTCTTAAGCGTGATTTTTTACTTCAAAGGACCGAAAATCTATCGCGTATTAAGCGGGATCGCGTAATATCCGTTCGCGTATTAAACGTGATATTTTTACATTAGCCTTATGGACGACGTCAAGTGACCGGAAGAAATCCGCGTATTAAGCGGGATCGCGTATTAACCGTGAGCGTCTTAACCGGGTTCGACTGTATTATGTGTGCTATTTTCTGATCCACTTTTTAACACTTTGCTCTTTGAACCATTGTTTTAATGCGTGATAAGTGAATGTAAAAAGACTTCTAAATCTCTACTGGAGAGAGAGAAAAAAGTTGGAAGAACTTATCTTTTTATAACTTTTCTTCTTCGGCCAGAGGCACAATAAAAGGAACACTTCATTCACCCATGCGTTCTCTATCAGTTTGAGATAGTCCAGACTTCTCCCAAACTTACTACTACAAACTACTTCATTTTTTATTCATTCTCTGTAAAGTATCCCATATAGATAATTTTTTTTCTCTCTTTCTAAAAAGAGAAGGAAAAAAGTATGTGTGCATGAACATCTTAATCGTAAAAATAGCACAAGCCTGCGATGGTTGTGTGTTTTAGCTTTTGATAATTGATTCTTATGTATTTTTTAGCGCTGAATCCGAAAATGATATTTACATTTTACCATCACGCCAGGATTTTTAGTAAATCGTAAATTTCGAAATTGTTGAAAAGTCTATAAATAGTGAAAATAGATGCAAAACTTTTTTTTTATTTAATAATTTATTCACTTTTTCGGCTTATACTGAGGATTTTTTTTATCTCTAAATAGTTGAAGGGTCTGATGATAGGAGAGCGGTCCAAAAAATTTTACACAAGTATTAAAATTGTAAGTATTTTAAATACATAAGATTTTACATGTTTAGCTGTAAGAATGCGTGGTATAAGCCAAAAAATGAATAAAATGTTATGAAAAAAAGTTTTACGCCTATTTTATAGTAACAGGTTTTCGTAACATTTCGACTTTTTAAAAAGTTAAAAATTTGCGATTTACGAAAAATCCTGACGTGATGGTAAAAAATAAAGGTCATTTTCGGATTCAGTTTCAATTTTATCAGCTTTTACTATTCTGGAATGATTTTAACATATTTTAACATTTACAAGTTCTTTTTCGGGAATTACATGTTTGAAACGAATACTTCTAGAATAAGGATTAGGATTTCTCAATGACTAGTAAACATTTCTCGGAATAATTTTATTGGAATTGCATGTTTATGTAATAAAATAGTAATTTTGCAATAAAATAGTTCTTTCTGAGATTCAGCTGTCATTGACGTAAGCTCTTTGTGCGCGGTTTACCAAATACCATCAAATCTTGACACACATTTTATACTGACGTCCTACATTTTGCAAACCGTGTTACTTAAGCGTATGCCGTTTCACAAAAGACTTGCTAACAAATAAATAATGATTTTGATGCAAAAAACTCGTTGCATTTAAGGGGGCACCGGACTTTTGAGTTTATCCTTTTTCAAATTACCAAAAAAAAAAAAAAAATAATAATATGAAATTAAAATCTTTTTTACCCTTTCTGCCTAAAGTAAACTATATTATCCAGAAAAATAAATGTTGTAGGTACAAAATTAATATTTAAATTTTAAATTTAAAAATTCATCACACTAATGAGTGAATTAAAATCTTTAAGTTCTGATGATAAAACTCTAAATTATGCATAGAAAACAATTTTTGAACAAAATAGAATCATAACACACTTATTTTTAAATTAAAGCCAAAATATACACAAAAAGTTTTGTTTAAGTTTGAATTTTAGCACACACACACACAAAAAAAATCAAAAATCAAAAATTTCAAGTCTTTCAAGTGCAAAGGTATAAGTAACCAAAATATGTGATTTTTATTTATTTATTTATTATTATTATTATTTATTTATTTATTTATTTATTTATTTTTGGTTTTAGCATGTAGACTATAAACAAACACATATTCACGGTAAAAATATTTAGTTAATATAGCCCCAGCCAAATGTTTGGGTCTGACCAAATATTTGTTAGACTAATTAAATTATTTTGTTAGTCCAACAAAAACTATTTGGATGGGGCAAAACTTGGTGGGCACAACTATTTGTTTGTTGTTTTAACAAAATCGTTCTTTCCGTGTTTGTTTCATTTTTTAAACTTTAGTTTGGAAGTAACAGTGCGCATCACAAATTTCAAATTTGCGTACGCGTTTTAAAGTTTCGATATCTACGGACCTTCATTTATACTCACCGTCTATGAATGATTATAACTCAACAAATAATGCAGATTTTTGAACGGTTTTTTGTTTTTGCATGAGTAATTAAAAAAATGTTGAGAATAAAACAAAAACCGAAAGCTGATTTTTTGAAAGTTTAAAGGTCCTGTGCCCCCTTAATAAAACTACCCGGCTACCCAGGTCAAAGATGCCCGATATTACTATCCGGTATACAGAATGTAGATGAAAATCTTTTTTAATTAAAAACTCTAATATATCATTTATATTTAGTATACTTTTACCACTTTCCAACATAGTTGAAAAGTGTTATGAATTCGGTTTGTATGTCCATATGTCTGTCCCGAGCTGTATTTTTCGTAAATATAGTCGGATTGCCATGCAATTGATATAATGCTATTCAGATATACTATGGCGTGTTACATTGAAAATGAAGTGTGTAGCTTTCATAGTTCGGTTACAGTGACGTACTCAAAATAATTCCGTTACTTTATGATGTATGAAAAAAAAATCGTTTGCAATGTATTTTAATCATGTTACACTATTTCAAACATATTGAAATTGATATACGTCACCAAGGTGCACCACAAAATGGTTGCTGTAGGTTATGGTAGGCATAGCATTTATCGTTCATGCACAGACACATAAAAGTACGGTTACAGTATTGTTTCTGAGCGATAATTGCTGAACGTGCGTTTTAAGTATTGTTATGCGTTTTTAAATGTAACTAGTTTTTTTTTTTTTTTTTTTCATATCTCTTGGTGTGTATAAATTATATAGATCGTATTCAAGGCTGTACAAAAGAGTTAGAGTACATTTCCTTTTATTGACGGGAATTGCTGAAAGAGAATTTTTAACTGCATTAAGCGTTTCCTAACTGAACTCAATTGTAATAATCTGTAGTATGTATGCAGATCTAAAGATCATATACAGGGATTCACAAAAGCATTTGAATTATTTTCCGACTATAAATAGTAATTGTCAAAATCGAGTTTTCAAATGCTTTATACGTTTTCCAAATTGTTTCCTTAGGTATTTGTTACGGCGTTCTGAATGCGCTGGAAAGTATTTCATGATCTATCCTTGACGTAACATTTTTCTTTCTTGTTTTAGATTGTCCACCAAAAGAACGTATTTTGGTATGCAGCGGTCATTGGCGGAACATTTCACTATTTATAGCAACCTCCGTGATTCTGACTATTTCAGTGTTTAAGTGCATATTTCGATTACATATCTGTTACATTTCCTGCGTTTCTGAAAATCAGTGGGTGCAAAAGAAATTTTGTTTTTATAAATACTTCTTGAATTCTCTTAAATATGCCGGTTTCTGAGCTATTTAAAGATGAAAGCGTGCTTTTTGCAATCCTGGGTAACTTGGAAGATGTTGCTGTATATTTTTATTCGTTGTTATATTACAGTTTTTTGTCGCAGATTAATTTTTACAGTGTGCTTCCTAAACAAGCTATTGTTTCTCTTAGACAATATGTAATTATTTACTGCAAGTTTTAAAATAGAATTCCGTACTTTATATTACTTTATCTCCAAACAATCTTCACGAACTAGCATTAAAATAGATTAATATCTTTTAGTTTCGTGTGTTATTAAAATATCGTTTGGAAAAATAACCTATATTCTTGGTGGAATTAAAGAATTGAACTTGATTTCGCTGTTCGTTTAAATACCACCATTCGACAAGTTTAGTGCACTGTAATCGACAAAGCATTTGAATCGTTAAGAAGATAAAATTTTTGTTTCCATGACAATACTCTTTTGTTATTTCGTTACCATTAAAGAAAGTTATTTCTATACATATAAATTTGATAAAGAGAAAAATCTAAATGTGTTTTAGAATTTGGCATTTGAATCAGTTAACTCACTAGTTAATGTTTTGTCAGGGAAATTAAAAACAAGTAATTAATTTAAGAAGTAATTGTTTTAAAAATACGTATGAATAGCCGACTTCACATTCTTCTCTTTTTCTTTCTTTCTCTCCTTACCGCGCTCTTTTGGAATTCTCAGCATGGCAGACGATTATGCCATTATAACATAAAGGTAGTTTTATTTTATTATTATACAATTATGATAAATAGCTTATAATTTCAATTATATTGCGCCTGCAATAATCGCCATAGATTGTAATTAATGTATTAAGTCGTTTGATATGTTCCTAAGGACGGGGGGGGGGGGGAGAAGAAACTAATAAAAAGTTCTGATTAGATATTATCTGTCTTAAAATTTCATACAAAGAAAATCATTTTGTTTTTCATAAAAGTTAGGTCATGGTGTGGGATAGCCAATGAGGCAGACAGAAAAATGTTTTTTTTTTTTTTTTTTAAATCTTACGACATTTTACGCAAGACCAGTAAAAAAAAATATTTTCTTAGCAAAATAAACACTCATAAAAATCTGTGTAACTATTAAGAACTTTTATGTAGTTATGTATAACATCGCGAACTCAGAAACTCTTGAAAAAAGAAGGAGAAATTCTGTTACTTTATTTTTTTCCCTCCATTAAACTTCACGAACTAGCGCATGAGTTTTAGTATCTTTTCTATTTGCGTGTTATTAAAATATCGTTTGGAAGAATGAACTCCATTCTTGTTGCAATTAAAGAATTGAATTTGATTTCGTTGTGCATCTAAATACCATCATTCGACAAATTTATTGCACTGAAAACGACAAAGCATTTGAATAGTTAGAAGATAAAGTTTTGTTTCTGTGACAATACTCTTTTGTTATTTCGTTACCATTAAGGAAAGTTATTTCTATTCTTACAAATTTGATAAGGAGAAAATGCTAAATGTGTTTTAGAATTTGGTATTTGAATCATTTAACTAGTTAATTAATGTTTTGTAAGTGAAATTAGGAACAAGTAATTAATTTAAGAAGTAATTGTTTTAAAAATATATGTATAGCCGATCTCACATGCTCCTTTTTTTCTTTCTTTCTCTCCTTAATCTCGACCTTTAATATTGTTGCCAGATTCATTGTCCCAAAAAGCGGGACAGAGAAACAAAGAAATCGGGACAGCGACTTCTAAATCGGACATAAAAATATGGTAAATTCCATAAAAACTGTAACGGTACCTGTATATAACGGAATCTTGTCTTAAACAGAAATTTTTTGTGATCGCTACTGCAGAAATACCATACAAATGTACCTGCAAAGGCGAAAACCTGTCTAAAACGGAATTTTTATATGCTCACTTTAGATTTAGTCTTAGAATCTTTTTACTGTAGTAACTAACTAAAAAAAGGGGGGCATCCTTTTAAAACCGTACACACACACACACACACACAAAGAAAAAAAAAGAAAAGCAAAGTTTAGAATCATAATTTCCTGATCAGGAATTTTAAAAATACGAATGTATACACGCCCATAGGTTTAACATTAACGAGAGGAACTTGAGATCTCACTAACAGCCTTAAATTATTACACATAAGACCAATAAAAAAGATTTTATATTGGGGGGAAAAATCCTTATCTAAAACCTTGTATCTTTAAAAACTTATATGTATATGGTTAAACTCAGTAACTCTAAAAAAGTAACAATAAATAAATAAATAAATAAATAAAAATAAAAATAATACAATAATATGTAAAATTAAAATAGTTTGCACATGGCCAATAAAAATGATCTTTTCTTGGGGAAATAAATCCTTATCAAAATCCTTGTATCTTTAGAAACTTTTATGTATATAGTCGAACTCCGTATCTCTAACAAAAAATAAATAAATAAATAAATAAAATAATGTAAAATTAAAATATTTTACAGGAGGTCAATAAAAGAGATATTTTCTTGGTGAAATAAATCCTTGTATCTTTAGAAACTTTTATGTATATGGTCAAACTCAATAACTCAAAAAAAAAAAAAAAAAAAGTAAATAAATAAATAAAAATAAAATAATGTAAAATTAAAATATTTTACATGTGACCAATAAAAAATATATTTTCATGGGGAAATAAATCCTTATCAAATTCTTGTATCTTTAGAAACTTTTATGTATATAGTCGAACTCCGTAACTCTAACAAAAAACAAAAGAATGTAAAATTAAAATGTTTTACAGGAGGTCAATAGAAAAGATCTTTTCTTGGGGAAATAAATCCTTATAAAATCCTTGTATCTTTAGAAACTTTTATGCATATGGTCAAGCTCAGTAACTCAAAAATAATAATAATAATAATAATAATAATAAAAGAAAGAAAGAAAAGGAAGGAAAAGAAAAGGAAGAAAGAAAGTAAGGAGAAGAAATTCCGTTAATTTATATTTTCTTTATATTCCACCAATCTTATAGAACTAGCGTTAATATAGTTTAGTATCTTTTCTATTTGCATGTTATTAAAATAATATTTGGAAGAATGACCTCCATTCTTGTTGGAATTAGAGAATTGAATTCGATTTCTTGCTCTGCACCTAAATACCATCATTCGCCCAGTTTATTGCACTGAAAACAACAAAGCGTTTGAATCGTAAGGAGATGAAATTTTGTATCTGTGACACTAATACTCTTTTGTTATTTCGCCTGCATTAAGGATTAGGGAAAGTTATTTCTATTGTTACAAATTTGATAAGGCAGAAAATACTAAACGTGTTTTAGGAATTGCTGCGAATCATTTAACTTATAATGAGAACTCATAGTTATTGTTTTGCCAGTGAAATTACAAACATGTATTTATTTTAAGAAGTGGTTGTTTAAAAATAATACATGTCTCACTTCAGATAATTTTTCTTTCCCTTTTTTAACGCACGCTTTTAAATTGTAACTCCGAACTCTTGGCATGGTTGGTGTAATGCTTTTATGAAAAAATGTTTTTTAACTGCTATGCCACAATGTTATGAATTTCAAATTATATGCATATCTTTAAGGGTGTTCTCAAATCCAAAAGGGCAACTTTCTGTTTCTGACATAAGTTTTAATTTATTTTTGTTAGAAAATGCATGAAACTAGCTGGTGTTGTTGTTCAGGAACTAATTCAGTTGTTTTTTCCCTTTTTTTTTGCAAACGAAATAGATCGTTTAGAAAATAGAGTCAAAGTGGGCATTTTGAACCGAATTTCCGCGCGAAGGGAGAAAGAGCACTCAAGAGCGGGCGAAAATCGTGTTTGTCACGTGATTGCATTTGCTTATAACTCAATAGGTAATGGATTGATCAAAAAATGGAAAAAAACAGTTCAATTCCAAATCGCTTCCATGTCCAGGCTTTCCAATTTTATATGTTTCCGTTAAAAAAATAAATTTATAAATGTGTTAAAACGCTTTGCGCTTGTTGAGCAGAGCAGTTAAGAACAGCCTTAACAATTCTCCAAATCATAGATTATATAATTATTCCATTTCACATTCTGTAAAAAAAAAAAAAAAAAAAAAAAAAAAAAATCATGCGTCAAGCATATATTATGCATCCCTTTCCAACACATTCAGAACAGAGCAACAAAACTTCAACCTTTAATAAGGGGAAAGTTGATATCTATAAGTAGACAATTTGGAAACAGCATAACACATTTTCGAACCCAATTTCAGTAATTACCATCTATAGTCGGAAAAGTGTTCGAATTATTTTGTGAGGCTCTGTATCTATAGATTTATATCCATACTACACAGTAGGCAAAAATTTAGTTAGTTGGGAACCGCACAACACAGTTGAAAATTCCCTTTAAGGCCCTACTTCAGTCACGCGAAAAGACCCGTTCGCTAATGCTATTCCTATGGGAGAAATTTATAAAGATATCTCGGTCGCATTTCAATATTTTTAAATGATTTCTTTTGCATTGAATAGTTGAGATCGATCTGTATGCAAGCCGTTGTTTACTTTTTCGATTTTGATTGTAGATATTTTTTATGATGATGCTTTTACTTTCAAAACCGGTTCCAAAAATGAAAGTGTCCTCATAAGAAATACCTGTAAACAAAATCGAAAAAGTAAAAAACGGCCTGCATACAGATCGATCTCAACTATTCAATGCAAAAGAAATCATTTAAAAATATTGAAATGCGACCGAGATATCTTTATAAATTTCTTCCATAGGATTAACATTAGCGAACGGGTCTTTCCATTTGACTGAAGTAGCCTCTTAAGTAATTTCCGCCAGTAAACGGAAATGTACTCAAATTCTTTTGGGCAGCTCTGTATATGGTCTGTAGAATTTAAACAGTACTGTAACCGAATTCTTTTGTGTGTCCTTGTAAATGATCGTTAAATTCTGTGTTCACCATATTCTACATTAAGACAGGAGTAATCAGTGACTGATTATCACATCAGGGGCACATGAAGTATATGCCCTGGGCCCACATTTTCAGGGGGGTGGGATGTTTTGGGAAAGTGGATTTCGTTTACTGTCTCAAAATACAGATTAATGCAAATTTTCATTTATAATTTATAGAAAAAATGAATTTTTCCCATTCTTGTAAATTAAATTGTCTCAGTGTCAGTGTACTCCAGTAACGACAATAAAATGTAATGTAAACTTCGAAATTCCGAGAAAAGCGGATATTACATCAAACACATTTCTTTGACTCCCTTAGGCTTAAAGTTTACCTCACTCTAAATATGATATTATGCAGATTTTATTTTCCCATAATTTTTAATACATTTTTGGACGTGCCTACAATATATTCTTCTTTCATAAAGGTATAGTTTAAATTTTCAACTGCACATAAAACTCTTTATCACGTTTATGACGGAATTTTCTTGAGAAAGGGTCCCCAACATGGGCTGTGTGTCCCGGGTCCCACATAGAGCTGATCAGGCCCTTGGGTTAATTATTTTTACTGGTCTCGAAGAATTTTTGCAAGCTACGAGATTTTTTTCGATTTGTAGAGTCCTGACCCCTTACTGTAATGAGATAATATTGCTCGGTGTTTGCAGTCCTGTGAATAATGGAAAACTTCCATTTTTTGCTACTAGATGAGGTACACCCTTAGTTTCTGAAAAGTTGTACAGCCCTGCTTTAAAGCATAAGTCGAAACTTTCCACATATCTGGATTCACGTGATATCTTGATTATAACATCAGTTTAAAGTTGTAATAATGTCATTCACAGTATTTTTTTCCCTTTTTGAAACGAAATATTAACATGCACGGTTAAGCAGTGTTATCTACAAATGCGTTTTTTCTTCTTATTGTAGTCTCTAATCATTAGATGCTCTTCATAGAACGTATCAAAAGAGCAATTGTATAAACACAACTTACAATGAAATTGTTTTTCCATTTCAGTTATGGTTCCGTCGAATCTTTTTTTTTTTTTCCACAATATAGTTTTCTTTTAGTTTTTGTTTCTGAGTACAGTTAAGGTAAAAGAAAAGAAAAAAAAGGGCATTCATTGAAACTGTTTTACCAACGTTTCCGTGTAGTTCTCAAAACACTGCGTGCGTTTCAATCTAACGATTAACACCAAATTACTAGAGTGTTACGTTTCGGAGAATGGTGTGCGGCAGGGAAACAGCAAATTCGAGAATTATGATAGTTCTTGCTTGACAATTGCATAGATTATCTATATGTAATACACTTCCAAAACTTTAATTAGCCAGTAAATCATTTTAAGTACCAGAAAATCCCTAAAGTAAAACTATTTTAAATCAAAGAATGTTTTATTACGATAAGAATTTCATATCTCACTTTGATAGAGATGTGAGATTCTTTGAGATTGTCAATTTCGTTTCTTTTTATTTTAATAGTTATCCCCCCCCCCCCCCCAGTAGTGTTTTCTTTCGGGAGGCGTTTCTGATTTCAGTTACCAAATTAAAAAATATATATATTGAATTTGTTTTAGCAACGTTTCCGTGTAGTTGTCAAAAACTTTTTACTAAATGCGTTTCAATTTAAGCGATTAACGTCAAGTTTTTGGACTGTTACTTTTTCCAGAAAAAAACCCCCATGAAATTGGAGAATTATGATAATTATTGCTCGACATTTGCCCTCCCCCCCCCCCCATACTTACAAAACTTCTGTTAAGTTGTGATATTTAATCTTTTTTAACTAACGTAAAGCCTTAAAAAAGCATTTAAATTAAAAAAAAAAAGGTTCCATAAATTGATTGAGATATGAAATTCTAAATGGTTGACAATAGTAATTCTCTTCTTTGTAATCTTTGAAAATTATCTGCTTCTTTTTCATTTTTTTTTTTTTTTTTTTTTACACAGTAGTTTTTCTTTCAGTTCTTGTTTCTGATTACAGTTATCGTAACAAAAGAAAAGAAAGGGGGGGGGGGGAAGTGTTCATTGAATTTGTTGTACCAACGTTTCCGTGTAAGTTGTCAAAAGGCTTTACCAAATGCTTTTCAGTCTAAGCGATTAACGTCAAGTTATTAGACTGTTACATTTTGCAGAAAAAGCCCATAAAATTGGAGAATTATGATAATTACTATTCGTCGTTTGCCCTTTTTTTTAAAACCTTTTTTTTTTTATTCATGCAAAACTTTTGTTAGGCTGTGGAATTTAATTTTTTTAATTACCGTAAAAAAAAGCATTTAAATAAATAATAATAACTTTAGTTCGATTGAGATAGGAAATTCTAATGATAAACGGCATTTCATTTCTTTGTAATCCTTGAAAATTATCTGCTTGTTTTTCGTTTTTTTTTTTTTTTTTTTTTTTTTTTTACACAATAGTTTTCTTTCGGTTCTTGTTTCTGATTACAGTTATCGTAACAAAAGAAAAGAGGGAAAAAAGTGTTCATTCAAATTGTTTTACCAACGTTTCTGTGTAGTTGTCAAAAGTCTTTACTAAATGTTTTTCAGTCTAAGCGATTAACGTTAGTATTACACTGTTACATTTTGCAGAAAAGCTCATAAAATTTCAGAATTGTGATAATTATTCTTTGTCGTTTGCTTTTTTTTTTCAACCCTTTTTTATTCATATTTGCAAAACTTTTGTTGTGCTGTGATATTTATTTATTTTTTTTTTTTTAATTACCGTAAAACTTTAAAAAAAGCATTTAAATAAATAATAATAACTTTAGCTCGATTGAGATAGGAAATTCTAAATGGTTGATAAACAGCATTTCATTTCTTTGTAATCCTTGAAAATAATCTGCTTCTTTTTCGTTTTATTAATTTTTTTTTTTTTTACACAATAGTTTTTCTTTCAGTTTGTTTCTGATTACAGTTATCGTAACAAAAGAAAAGAAGGAAAAAATGTGTTCATTGAAAATGTTTTACCAACGTTTCCGTGTAGTTGTCAAAAGTCTTTACTAAATGCCTTTCAGTCTAAGCGATTAACGTCAAGTTATTAGACTGTTATATTTTGCAGAAAAATCCCACAAAATTGGAGAATTATGATAATTACTATTCGTCGTTTGCTTTTTTTTTTTTTTTTTTTTTTTTTTTTTTTTTTTTTTTTATCTTTTTTTATTCATGCAAAACTTTTGTTAGGCTGTGGTATTTAACTTTTCTAGTTACCGTAAATCTTAAAAAAAAAGCATTTAAATAAATAAATAAATAAATAATAATAATAATAATAATAATAATAACCTTAGTTCAATTGAGATATGAAATTCTAAATGGCTGATAACAGTCTTTGTAATTCTTGAAAATTATCTGATTCTTTTGCGTTTTATTTTTTTATACCACAGTTTCTTCCCTTCAGTTTTTGTTTCTGATTGTACTTACCGTAACAAAAGAGAAGAATAAGAGACAGGCGTTTATCGAAATTTTTTTATCAACGTTTCTGTGTGGTTATTACAAGACTGTATCAAATGCGTTTTATTCTAGGCGATTAGCTTAATTACTAGACTGTTGCATTTAAAAAGAAAAGAAAAGAAAAAAAAAAGAAAACGAGAAAATTTGAGAATTTTGATAATTGATGCAAAGAATCCGAAATGAAAGAAAATTAATTTATATTTTAATACAATTATGGAAAAGTAGTCTAAAATTATATCTCTAGTATAAATTTTATATAATTTGTATAAGAATAAACAAATATACGCTCATTGATATTCAAATTTCCATATCACATTTTTTCTTTTGACTTATTTTTTCAAGGCTTTCTTTTGAAAAATCGGTTCAACCTAAACCCAACCCGAAAGAGTTAAATCTATAAGTCTTTAAATCTGCCCCATGAGTTCTGAACCACCTTATGTTTCTGAAACGTATTCATTCTTTGCAAAGTAGCTTTTTATTTATTTTATTTATTTATTATTATTTTTTTAGCCCAAACGAAGTCCCCCACCCCCCAACAAACAAACCTTGCTTATTCTAATTAAAAATCTGATGAGTTTTTAATATATATTTTATTGCATTAAATTAGCCTTATTTTATTGTATTATAGTACGTATATAAGTGGATTCAGATATTTTTGTCATATATTAAAATAATGAAGAAATGAGGAAATGGGGAAATACTTCTGCAAATTACTTTGTACAAAAATGATTAGGTTTAGATATACTTTCATTTGCTGCATATCTTCCCAATAATGTAATAACAGCAAAAGAAATTTTATTTGCTTATATTAAAAATATAATAGATGAGAGAAGGGCGAATAATAAAAATACTTGTTTGGATTTAATACTTGAAAGCCATGCGCTAACTGATCATGGGGACACAGTGAGTGAGGGAATGAGAGTTGCATTAAAAAATATATTTTAAATATTATATTTCAATTTCAATAAGCGAATAATCACAATTTATATGTATAACTAATCAATACTGATATTTTAAATAATTTTTTTCTTTTTTGTAATTTTGAAAAAAACGTCCACAAAGACCCTGGGACACGAAATTGCCACTTTTCTGAGAATTACTCATATAAACCTATATTAGGCAGAGTATAATTAACTTCACTGAAATAGATCTATGTCTCGTATCAATTAAAACTTTCGATGCTGCTGTGGTAATTAATGCACACCACTTCCCGGTGTGTCATCGCACCGTATCAGGTGTGCATGCTCCCGCTCATAATAGGAACAATGGCCCCTCATGCGTTTATCTAATTAGCATCTTGTTAGGACTCGCTCGGCCTCTTTTTTCACGGTCCATTTCTTCAGTGGACACCTCGCACTGGACTTCCGTGGTTCCGTACCTGGACTGGACACGCTGTGGGTCAATCTGAAATGGGTTTACTGCTGAGATTGGGTTATTCAAAAAAGAAAAACGGAGATGTTCTGTTTAATAATAGAGATTTTTTTTCTATAAAATGATTCTTTAATGTGCGATAACTTTTTTTATTCTATTCCCATTGTTCGTGCGGTACCGTTAATGATTGGATCAGTAGTGACACAGATACACGGTAGAGAAATTCTCTAAGATACGGTTATTAAAATATGGCGTGACTTTCTCGAAGATGAATTTGATGACGTTACGACACGATTGGAATACAGCGTTTAACGATGTATACAGGACCGGCCAATGAGGGGGTTGACTATTAGCTGAAACGGGTTCATTATTAAAATTGGGTTATTGAAAAAAAAAAAAAAAAAAAAAAAAAAAAAAACAGAAAATATATTTATTTTAATAATGGTGATTTTTTTTAATTCTACGATAATACGATTCCTTAACGTGCAGTGTTTTATGGGTTTTTTCCCCTTGTTTCTCATTCGTATTGCATAGTTAATGAATGGATCAGTGTTGACATAAATAATGTTATTATTATGTCATGACTTTCTCGGAGATGAATTTGATGCCGCTATATTACGTCTAAATACCGCTACTGCATCTTGTATACAAAGTTGACCCTATAATAATGATGCAACAGTAAAGAATAATCAAGCTCGCGTTCACACAGGAAAGTAAAAAAAAAAAATAATTATTATTATTATTATTATATAAAATAACTAAAACTAAAATAAAATAGAGGAGGGTTTGGGAGATTAATGAACATTTTTATACCTCTCCCCACCCACGCCAACACAGCTTGATACTCTACAACTACTACTTAAAACAATAAATGTCCTTCTACATACATAATAAAAACAGAACTTTTTAATACGTTTTATAAATGAAAAAAAAAAAGTTGAAAATATAAATTTTTTTTATAGAAAAAAAGCAGATTATTTTACAAGATAAGTTGAATTATTACTTCTCATTAAGGAATAAAGAATTATATTCAAACATCAGGAAAAATCTTAAAAATAATAATAAATAAATTGTCCTTTTAACAATTTTTTTTTAAATAAAAAGAAAGAAAGAAAGTTGAAAAATTATTTTGACAAAAAGATTATTTTTGAAAGAGATTTTTTTATAAGATATATCTGGACTAGAATTATTACAATTAATACATTTACAAGAATTCTTTAATGCATTAATGTTTTATTATTTTTCTCTTTAAACAATTATTATTTATTAATGTGTATGTGATAAAATTGAAAATTATCCGCTTAGAAAGCTCTTTAAACAGATTGCTATATTAAAGAAAAGTAAATAAGTAAATAAAAGACTTTTCTTTCTTTTTTTTTCTTTTTTTTTTTTTTTTTTTTTTTTTTGAGAAATAGGAAGAAAATTTAAAAATAAATGTTCAACTTAATTATTTTTAAAAAAAGATCATGCAGTAGGAAAATTCATAAGTTAAGTAACAATTAATAATTTTTCAACACACAAGAAAAGCGCAGAGTTCCGCCGGGGGAAAAGGTCGTAGGTCATGTAAGGGTGACGTCACAAAATCGCCCGAAGGCTTTGTGTGAAGTAGGTGTTGCCCCCGCTCGTTTTTTGGGCCCCCAGTGAGGGTCAAACCATTTTCCATCATTTATATATGAAACTAATTTAGGGATTGGCATTTTGTTTTCTTTCACCCGGATTTCACATTTCCTTTAACAAAGAAGACAGGCCTTTAAAAAGAAGATGAGTACAGGGTATCCCAAAAGAATCTTAAGGGGATTCTTCACGCACTTGAAAACACACACTCCGTAATGTTAATCCTATGGGCAGGTTATTCTCGAATTTCTCGTTTCAATTTGAATAATTTTAAACGATTTTTTTTTTTTTTTTTTTTTTTTTTTTTTTTTTGCATAGGATAGCTGAGCTCAATCTTTAATGTGATTCTTTTTTACTTTTTCGATTTTGGTTGCAGATTTTTTTTTTTTAAGATACTTTCAGTTTCGAAACTGAAAGTACCTTTTTGGAGTCATATTAAAGATTAAGCTCAGCTATACTATGCAAAAAAAAAAAAAAAAAATCGTTTAAAAATATTCAAATTGAAACGAGAAATTCGAAAATAACCTGCCCATAGGATTAACATTACGGAGCGTGTGTTTTCAAATGCGTGCAGAATCCCCTTAAGTCAGCCCGGCTTGTATCTAATTCGGAATAGATAAATAAATAAATAAGAATCAAGATGACCCAAATTGCTATCCATTAAAGATTTACTAACCATGATGATCAAACCTATTTAAATTGCAGAAATGTGCTTACTCAGAGTTGTTACAATTAGTTTATCAGAGGAAAATAATACTATAAAATCACCTTAAGCTCTTTTTATAATTTTCCATTTTGTAAAATTTCATAATCTTTTCAATGACTCAGGCATACAAATAAATTAGCACATTTAAATTAGCAAATTGAAAAAAAAAAATTAGACCAAAAGTATCTAATAGCTTTTAACATCGAAGACTACCATGCTGCTTAAAGCAATTCGTAAAAGGAAAATTTAAATAGAATTAATTTTAAGTGTATTTTAAAGAGTATATTATTAAAACTTTTAGATACACAACATTGCTATTAAAAATAATATAGCATTGAACAGTGTTTTATTAATTAAATAAAATACAGTAAAAAAATGCCATGTATATATATAAATTATTTAATAAAACGCTACACTGTGTAAAATAATAAGAATAAAAAATGTTAACATGTAAATTAAAGTTTACTTTATTTCTTTAAAAAAAATAAAATTAAAAAACATTTACTCAGTCAAAAAAGGAAAGAAAAAAAAAAGAATAGCCAGGAAATTTTATTTCATGAAATCTTTGTGTGCTCCGTGTTATAAGAAGTTTACCGTTTACACCAAATAAAATTTATGAAGCGTAAACATTTCCCAACGCAAAAAACTTATGACATACATATTAAGGTCTTATATACACAAAAATTAAAACATAAAAACATTTCGTTACAGATTTTTTTAAAATAGAATTTGTTACCAAAGAACGAAGAAAAAAAAACTTACGGTACGGGAAAATGAAAAGAGTAGCGTAAAAAATATTAATCATTTTTTTTAATTGACTGTAAATATTTAATGAGAAATTTTCAACACTTACGGTAAGAAGAAATTAAAAAGAATAACACAAAAAGTGAATTAAAATTTAAAGAAGGCCTTTTTTTATATATAAATTAACCGTTAATAGTTAATGATATATTTTTTCCCCATCTAATTAAACTTGCACGCATTTAAATGTGTGTTACTTAAACATTAAATTTGTAAGGGGGAAAAATTTAAATTACAAATTATTTTTTACAGCGTTCCATCAAATAAAAAAAATATTTTATCTATTTTATTTGAAAATATATTATCAAAAAACTTTTATTAGTGCAACTTTGACATGTTATACGGTATATTAGAATAAAATTTAAATAATGTCGATCCGAATTCAAAAATATGTAATACAAATTCATAGCATAATGTTATTAATATTTTACATTTTATTTCTTTAGATCTGATATTTAAATTAAAAAATAGTTTTAAAAAATCACGATTTTTTTAAAAACTCAATAATAAAAATAATGAAATAATAGTAATAATAATAATAATAATAACAACAATAATAATAATAATAACAATAACAAATATTAAAGAAATACTCGAATTTTATTTTTTTTATATTCTAAATTTTCAAAAATATTATATCAAAATATTGCATCTTGTAATTTGAGTTGAGTAGCATTGAATACAACAAGATAATACTACAAAGTCATATTGTAATGATTTCTTTCTTTAAATGTATATATATAAAAAAAAAAACAACAACAACAAAAAAAAAATTAAAAAAAAATTATTAAAAATGTTGTAATTAACTTTTTGAACTAAACTTTACAAACTATAATAATAATAATACATATTAAACAAAATAATGTAAATCGTAGAGAAAAATATAAATTTCACAAATTAAAAAAAAAAAAAAAAAAAAAAAAAAAAAAAAAGCAAGTAAAATAGTATGCAATAAGAAATTAAAAAGCAAAACCTTGTTACATCAAGTAAAAATAAACCAAAAGTCTTGCATTTGAGAATTACATTTTGGGAATTCTAACAGACTTTTATCACGTGTTGCCAGGTGCAATCTGTACCTTTTATAAAGTGTTATTACTTATTTGTCGCATGTTTTGTTCGCCTTTTTCGTAAAAGATCAAAGTTGGTAAATTTTATACGTGAACGTAAAAATAAAATATTTAAAGTTTGTTTTGCACAGCGTTTTGAAAGAGGAAGTCGTCTGGCGGAAAATTCGCAGTTACTTTGTTTTTCTTTAGTGGGGGAAGGGGGGAGCGTCAAAAATATTTTCGAAGATTAATTAAATTATTATCAATTCAAAAATTAGTAATTATATTTAACATTAATTCAAAAGCATTAATTAATTCAAAATTTAATCGGCCATCCCCTCCTGTACCTCGCTATTTGGGGCAGATATTGCCAGATAATTTGGTTTCCTCGTGCGTAAAATTAGAAAGTCATTTTATTTTTTTTTACTATTTTATTTAATGGGTATCATTTAGGTGGTTCTCAAACTCCCTTCTCAACAAAGCGAAACTTTCTGACACATTTTCTGACTCATTTTTCAACGTAAGCCTTTTTCAGGCCTGACAGTTGAAGCGATTTTGAATCGAATACCGTTTTCTAGTTTTTTAATAAATAAATTACTTATCGAGTTATGATTCTTATCACATGACGACAAGTTTTTCACCTTTCTCAAGCTGCCGCTTCGGGAATTCGGCTCAAAACGCCCATTTTGACAGTATTTCTTTTGCCTTTAGCAAAAAATGGAAAAGACATTTCGATTACATAGTTTCTGAATAAGAACACCCGCTAATTTCATGCGTTTCCGAACAATAATTAATTCAGAAATCTATCGTTGCTCCTTTGCATTTTATAGCAGTCTTAAGAAATTAATTACTGAGTTTTTCAAAGTAATCGTAAATTTTACTGAGAAACTTCAAAAGAAACGATATTTAAAAGTAAGCAAGTATGTTAAACTAACTTGTGATGCATGCATGTTATTCATTTTGTTGCATGATAAAGTCTAGACCTTTGTCTAGACTTCTTGTGACATGCCTTTGAAAAGTTAGTTGCTTGTCCATGCTTAACTGTTTACGTTTTCTTAGCGATCACTTTTCTGCTCTATGGTATTTTAATGAAGCGAAAAAGTAAATCATCATCGAATATTTTTATAATATATTTTAATACATAATTATAACATACTTTAATATATAATAAAAATTATTTTAATATATAATTATAACATATTTTAATATGTAATAATATCTTTAGGGTTCCGTACTTAAAAAGAAAAAACGGAACCATTATAAGATCACTCCTGTGTCTGTCTGTCCGTCTGTCACAGCCATTTTATTATTAAGCGTGGTAAATTCAAATTGGCTGAAGTAATAAAGGCTATTCACCCAAATATTTATAAATTATTAACCATTCACAAATATATTTAGGAAAAATCTAGAGGGGCTAATTAAGTTATCTGAAGAAAAAAAATCTTTTCTTTGTATATCGTGTGAAAACTTTCGTAACGCCGAACTCAGAAAATACATTTCTTTTAATTTTAGGTAGTATATTATCAGAGATATCGTCGGAAATGTAATGCAGAAGTATCCCCCCCCCCTCCCTCTATTTCCAAATCTACTCAAACTAAAATTATGAAAAAAATAGGGGCAGTAGAAGTTAGATTAAACCTAGCAGGAAAACTATAGCGATTACCCTAGATAGGTCACATAGTTTTTGAAAAAAAATCGCATTTATCCGTGACTCGGAAATTTCGATTTGCGGGCGTTCAGCAAACGAGTTGAGGAACGCTGGAGGTACCTTATCGTCGCAGAAGTATAAGAGGAGTGTTGGTAATGATTTTCGAAGAAAATTGTCGGTAATTAGCCGAGATATTAACCCTTAAGGGTGTTCTCAAATCCAAAATGGCAACTTTCTGACATAAGTTTTAATTTATTTTTGTTCGAAAATGCATGAAACTAGCTGGTGTTGTTGTTCAGAAACTATGTCAATGAGCTGTTTTTTCCATTTTTTTTATTTTATTTTATTTTTTTTTATTTTTTTTTTTTTTTTTGCAAACGCAATAGATCTATCAGAAAATGGAGTCAAAGTGGGCGTTTTGGAACCGAATTTCCGCGCGAAGAGAGAAAGAGCACTCAAGAGCGGGCGAAAAACGTGCTTGTCACGGATGGAATTCGCTTATAACTCAATAGGTAATTGATGGATCAAAAAATGGAAAAAACAGTTCCATTCCAAATCGCTTCCATGGCCAGGCTTTCCAATTTTATATCTTTCCGTTAAAAAATGAATTTGTAAATATGTCAAAACGTTTTGCGCTTGTTGAGCAGAGCAGCTAAGAACAGCCTTAAAGACACGGGCGCCATATTTTATGCGCCCATCGGCTTTTAAATCCTAGATAACAACTTTTTTTATGATATATTTGTAGCATGCAATACCCAGTTGCTATTTAATAAAATTATATTACGGAACCCTCTGTGCGCGAGTAATACTCGCACTTGACTGGTTATTTGTTTATTAATATAATTATTTTCAAAAAGGCCTAAAAAATTAAGTCGTCGTAGTCTGTACAGAAATGTAATTTTGTATTAACAATTGATGTGTTAATTCTTTTATGCTCCGACGGTACTTTTAAGTACCATTAAAGTAAATGTAATGTAAAATTTATTTAACCGATCTGTTAACAAAAGTAGATTTTACTTTTCATACAAAATATTTTGCCCACCTCATTTGGAAAACACATCGAAACAGTTGAAGCTAAATATAATTTTGCATATCAACTTACAAAAAAAATATTTTTTATATGTTGATGTCCATATATTTTTCCGGGCGTATTGAATTAAATGCTTTTAGTTTTGTTAAGGATTTGGTAGTCATTAGACCTTCTAAAATACTCTATTTAAATTTTGTAAAATAGCCAATTCTAGTTTTGAATTTGGTGTTTAAACCGAAATTTTTACGGTATTTATTGCAGAGTTATTAAATATTTGCATTTTATATCAGGAAGTTCGTTATATATTTTTTGTCAAATAACAAGAATATAAGAAGTTCGATTTTTACTCTTGTTGCAGTTGTTTATGGCTTTAACCTGAAAAAGATGGGTGAATCTTTAGGAACGCGTCTCTTTTTTTTCCCTGTTCATTTATCCACACATTAAAAAATCATCTGCCTTAAAATTTATCAATCTATTTATTTATTTATTTATTTTCCTTGTTCTTTCCAGGTTGGTCGCCCATCGCACTAGCGAGCAGCAGCTCCGGTGCTTCCAGTTATGGTTCCATGGGGGGCAGTTCCACTCGAGCCACACCCTCTCCCCCAATGGACAGTGGTCAGACAGACGAGGGCATCGACTCGGACGCATCCTCGTCCCTAGCAGCAGAAGACGCATTCCCGCCACCAAAAAGAAAGGTCAGTTATGAAAATTTTCACTGCAATAGGTCATTTCAAACACTACCAGTCTCTCTTCCCCCTCCCCCCCCAAAAAATGATTTGTTGTTGTTGTTGTTGTAAACGTATCCTTGAGTGTAAGTTTACACGTGTGGGCAAAAATTACATTGATTTATTTATTTGCTTCTATGCAAAAGGAATGATAAAATAAATAGTAAAAAGCACCAAGAATTGGTAAATAGGAAATAAAGTAAGATAAACATTGTTGATTTCACCATAAAAACACAATATAATAGTCCCTACCCTACAGCGTTATTTCGGATCATATAAAATTGATCCTTCATCAAGTGTAAAAACAATACTCGGTTGAACGCAACCGCACAATACGAAGAAACAGGATTCGCCTTATGCGGTTGTCTTCAACTAAATGTTGTTGTTGTTTTTTTTACACTTGATGAAAAGAACAAATTTTTTGGCATCGGAAACAGCGCTGTAGTGTCTATTGTATTGTTTTTATGATGATAGCAACAAAGTTTGTTGTACTTTATAGAATGGAAAACAGTTGTTTGTTTCAAAAAATACATTATAAAACCACATATGAAAATCACTTGAAACAACGAATCTAACTTAATATTTGCTAAAAGTGATAAAAAATACATTTACAACGCAAATAAATGCCTTTATTTAGTCAGATCGACATGATTCATCACTCTGACGGCGACATTCTCAAGTCTTATACTGATACAAATATTTTCGCGAAAAATTAATCAACAAAAATCACGCGATCTCATGTATAATGAAGTTAACTTCAATATTACAAATGGATATTTGTGAACATGAAGTATTGCATTATTCTGCAGAGTATCTCTTTCCAAATTTTAGAAAGCTCCACGGAAGCTGAATCATTGCATATATTCTCGCTGATCTCTATGGATTTTCGATAGTGGATGGCAAATAAAATCTTGATGAATAAATTACAGTTAATTTCAGTTAACCCCTTGAGGGGCAAGCAATTACGTTTGTGAAATGCTGAATTCCAACCGGGATCTTTGAAAAATTCTATTTCAAAATAAGTAAAAGCAATTTTACGGCTTTTTTCCACCAAAGTTAGAAGAGTAAAATTTAATAAAATTTTTCTGGTGTAAAACTTCATTAATTGTAGGTGGTATATAATATATAGCGGTGCCCCTCAAGGGGTTAATTTCATTATGCATGAGATCACATGATTTTTGTTTACCGGTTTTTCAATTAAAAATTTGTTGCGAAAATATATTTGTATCAATGTATAAATCTTGAGAATGTGATGAAACATGTTGATCTGAATAAATAAAAGTATTTATTTGCCTTGTAAATTTATTTTTTATCATTTTTAGCAAATATTAAGTTAGTTTTTAAAAATACATTAGTCATTACCAAGACATGTTCCAAATGGCCAACAACAGAAACAAAAAGAAATTGTGACCAAACATTTTACCATCCAATAAAAAAAATAACTAACAGTAATAAAACAATTTATTTTATTTTTGAATATCTACAAGTTTGCCAAAGAAAGTAAAACTTTTTTTTATCTGTACGCGATACCATTTATCCATCATAATCACGACCTTCTTACAAAAAACACCTTGTTGCGCGAGAAAATATTTTTAAATTTTTAAAAAGTTTTTCAATCTTCATACATTTTTTATTCTTCATCAGTTTACCAGAGAAAGCGAAACTTTTCATCTTCCCAATTTAATCCAGGTGTCACAACCTATTTACAAAGCAAACAATAAATGATAAATGGACAAAATGCAAACAAGAAGCAAGTCGCGCAGTTTCAATGAAATGAAATGAAATGATGCATTAAGCCCCTTTCTCTTCTCTCTCTCTTTTTTTTTTTAATACCCACCAGGCAATAGTTTTCTGTAACTGTCACTGTACCGACCCAAATATTTCTTTAAGAATACAAGATAATCGCATTCTTTGAATTTTTTATTTCTTCCTAAAACGCTTCAAGGGTTTTTCAGGCCATTTCTTTTTCATAAACAGTTTTTTTTTTTTTTTTTTTTTTTTTTTTTAAATACATATAATGAGATATCAGTAAACATAGTGTCTTTATCGCCGGTTCCACTGCTTTTTCATACAATTTTATCACACTGTATTATTTATTTTCAAGTAAACAGTTTGCTAATTGATAAAAAAAGGTATAACAAACAAGCCGGTATTAAACAGGTTTAAAAGGCCTTCGTATTTAAAGAATGGCAGATAATATGTTTGCTTATGGTGTTCTTCATATTTGCGGCTATTTTCTGTCATAGTATATTGCCAGCATAGCTCTGTTTCTACCGTCGTTTTTATGTAAAATGACAACTTTTTAAAAGATTTCGATTTATGTTTATTTTATTTATAACTTTTATATCTTCATTTGTACATAATCTTTATTTGTACATAAATGCCTAAATAGTAATAATATTGTTCGTATTGCATATATTGCGTACTTAAGAATCTGAAAAACGGCATGGAATTTTTTAAACATAAAAATGTATGCAGTATTTTTTTACTGTTGATTAAAAAAATAATGGCCTTTCTTCTAAAACTTGCATATAGGCCATATTTCATTGATGTTTGTGTGGGTTAGAACAATCTTTTAGCATTTATACCGGGCCGAGCCGATAATTTTAATCTGGGCCATGCCGGAAAGTTCTGGCCGTACCTGCCTCTAACAAAGGTACTATCAAAATTAATCAGACCTCAAAACTCTTTAATTCCTCAGGAAAAGCTATTCCCGATAAAAATTAATTAAATTATCCGATAAAAATCCCGATAAAAATTAATTACTATTTTGTTAAACTCCTTTTTAACTATTTCTTGCTTTACCTTGGATTTATTTACCTTGACCATAACCCAAATACACCCACCATGATCCAATTTCTTAACTTATGAATAAGTCTTTTATTTCATGGCTAATCACAATTTCTTCCGTGATGTGGTTTCCGTTGCATAAAAAAACTTCAACTTCACTTATGCAATTAATGCACTTTTGTTACGCAACAGAAGCTTGTAGGTGAAGCCGCTGGTGGATTTTCTTTTATCCAAGTTAATTGGATTCTTTTTTAAGGTTAAGCGTTGGCGAATATTTTTTACCCTTATATATATTTCTACTTTAAAAGGGAGATCTATACGTCATGGACACTCTTCTGGATGTAGGTGTCACCGCAGCGATTATTGTTGTGTAAACACGTGGGCAGGTTATTGTGAAAGTGCTGCCAGAAGTGTTCTCTGGAATGAAAAACAGAATTTTTTCTGTCCCCTTCAAGCCTATTCCGTTAAATTTAAAAAAAAAAAAAAAAAAAAAAAAAAAAGACAGAAAAAAAAATCGTTGTTGAAGTTGTCTTTCAAAGATATCAGAACTTGGGCTAGTTGCCAGGTTTTTTCTGCTAAGGGTGAGGTTTCCGTGTTGTAAACAACTGTTTTTCTTTGTCAATAAACTTGAAGTTCATAAAAGATTCTGCTGTGAATCTTAGAAAAATGCCATTAACAGTGCGTTTCGAAAATATATGTTTAAGTTGTAAAAAAGTGGTATTTAGATGAACTATAAAATTAACATGCTAATAATGTGGTTACGGAAATTACGCGTTTATAAATGGTAAGTGCAGCTCTCATGGTCAATGAATGCTACAAATAATAGTGTAGAGAACCCTAGGAACAACCCTAACAACACAGCCAGTTGATGAAACGTCACTGTCACTGTGACGTCAAATTTATCGCAGTTACAACGGTAACTAAAATGTTATCTTTTTAATTCGTCACATTATGAGTTTCAGATGACCTTCATTTTGTCACTCCACAATGAAGTCATCTTGACAGATTTTTTAGACATTTTCAACCCGTCACAAAATGATACATGTCTACGTCACAGTGACACGGATTTGACGCATCATCCACTTCATGTGACAAAAATGACAATAATAAAAGTCACGTCTCAGTCACGATGCATTCACATCTTGCTCATATTTTAGTGACGGTGCTTTAAGGTAACTTTTACAGGCTATATACAATGATCCTGTTAAAATTTATAGTTTATTCTAGAAAAAAAGTGCAGCACGGCGGGGGTAAAAATGGGCACAGGGGAGAAGAAAAAGTGCACGGAGGATAAGAATGAAAGCATCATGAGACATAAAAAAGAGCATTAAAGAAAACAAAACAGCATAAGTAATGCTGAAAAATTTAGACTAATTTAGAGTATTTTCAACAAATGTGTGCCGGGGAATTCTGGATATATGCGATAATATAGATTCTTTAACTCAATTGATAATATTGTTTTTGTTGTGCAAAACATTACCCCTGCCCCCTCTCGCGGATGCATATAGGTCTGGATATACCTCTGCTTTCCTTTATGAAGATCGTGTGTGTGTTTAGTCTTAAAAATTATACCCCTCGAAATTAGACGCTTTTTTAAGCTGTTAAAAGGCTTATTTTCAATAATTTTGTTGTGTTACTTTGTCATAAAAATTTCATTGCATCTGTTTCCGGTAAGATAAATTGTAAACGGAGGAACTTTCTACATAGAAGTTCGTTATACAGAATCTTACAGATCTGTTATACAGATCATTATCTTACCATTTTCATAATATTTTTCTTTTAAATTGAAGCCTTTACTTGGCCCCACACACTCGTATTTTCCTCCTTGTGACTGTTAACATATTGCGTGCAAGAATACCGTGTGAAACCGGTAACCGGCGTTTTGTTATTGAGTGAGGGACAATTCCACGGTCAATTATATTTTGTAATTACCTTACTTTCATTTTTGTTTTGTTTTTTCTATGCCAGTTCTCGTCTCTGCACAGGTTTCTAGCGTACTTGCTTTCTTCGAAAGTAATTCTTTATTTAAATAAAGAAAAGCTATTTAAAGAGAAAACTTTTTTTTTTTCCATGAAAAGTTTGTTTTATTGCTTGATATATTATATAAAATGTGCGACAGAAAAGGCAGCTTTTAATGAAAAATTGTTCTGCATGAAAAATTATAATAATAATGAAACCCTTCGCGTGAAACAATTCAACTATAAATCAACATGTTTTTAAGTTAAAACATAAGTAAATAAAATATAAAATATATTTTCATTATTCTTCAAAGAGCATCATTATTATTCAAAAAGTTATGGTAATTAGAACAATGTGTGACGTAGAGAATTTTAATACTTTTGTGAAACTTTTTGGTATAGTATTTTGATCTAATTTTCGACAGCTAGAACAGTACGAAAAAACAATAAGTAAATCTACGAATTTTTTCAGGATTTTTTATCTAAACACAATTAAAATAATTTTCTGGGGGTAGCACTGTAATATTTTGGGGAAAGAAAAAGTTTTTTTTTTTTTTTTTTTTTTTTAATAAATAACAGAAAAGGAACTGTCTTATACAGAAAAATAATACTGACTACTAGCGGAGATAGATAAAAATTCACTGGTGATTATCTACTGGTTACTATATTCTTCTTATTATTATAATTATCTGGCCAACTACTATTTCAAAAAAAAAAAAAAAAAAAGTGATATTTCTGCTAATTGTTAAAGTGAATTTTTATTGTTTAGAATTAGTTGTAGAAAAAAAATAATAATAAATTTAGCCGACAGTGGTAGCGTATTCAGCATCATTATTCGTAAGTTTTCCGTTCCTTAAGTCCATAAAAGTCATTTAGTTAAAAAAATATATCTTTTATTACTAACTTCACTTAAATGATCTTTTCGAAAAATGTTCCTTGTAAGGGCCCAACCCCCAACTTACTTAATTACACCGATGAAACCGTATTTGTAATTAAAACTTTTTTCAATTTACACTTTTTACGCCATTCGTCAAATTCAGCTAAGCATTGATCTTTATATCAAAGAAAATAAATATTTATAGGAAAACATGTTTCCTCAGTCCTATGCATTAGGGAAATGTTAGCATTGTTATTGATTCGCAAAAACTAACAATGCATTCGTCATATCGTGACACTAGAATGGGACTAATGTTGCCGGGCCTAGTATCACAAAAAGTGGGACAGAAGATGAAAAAGGCGAAACAACGACTTCTAAATCGGGACATCAAAATACAGTAAACCGTTTAAAAACGCAACCTGTCTATAACAAAGTCATGTTTTAAATATAAAAATTCCATTGTCCCTATGGTAAGAATACCATACAATTAGACCTGATAAGACAGAAACCTGTTTAAAACGGAATTTTAATTTTTTTTGTTTGTCTTACCGGGTTTTACTATACTAAATAAACACAACAATCGTATACAGTAAAACCTGTGAAAGCGGAATCGCTGGGACAATAAAAATTTTATTTTTAAAGCTGAATTCCGTTATAAAAAGGTCCGGTTTCACAGGATTTACTGAACAAAATATAATAAAATCTACGAAAACAGAATAAATAAATTCGTTTTAGACAGTCTTCCTTATAGGCAGGTTAGATTTATAAAGTATTCCTTTCAGAAGACCATAAAAATTTTCCGCTACAGACAGATTCTATCTTTACAGATATCTGTACTGTATGTGTCATTCCACTAACGAATAAGATGGTACAAAAGGAAATTGTGCATCATGAAAAATCGGTACTTTTAGCGTCCCACGCGGAGGTTACGCGGGACAGTTTTTGGGGCCCTTGAAAATCGGGACGCTTCGCAACACTAGATGGGATCCAAAATGGTTTGCGAAGAATATTTTTACATTTTTTGGAGTTTCCTTAATTCGGGACAGTGGAGCAAAAAAGTAGGACAATGGCTTCTAAATCGGGACATAAAAATACAGTAAACCGTAGGAAAACTAAATGTGTCTATACCAAAATTATGTATAAAAATGTCATTGTAATTAGAGTAAAAATTCCATACGATTAGACCTGATAAGAAAAAAGTCTGTCTAAAAAGGAATTTTTCTTCTCTCTTTTCATTTTTTGTCTTAGCAGGTTTTACTATACTACAAAAATCTTACACAATAAAACCTGTGAAGGCGGAATTTCTGGGACAATGAAAACTTTATTTTTAAATCAGAATTTCGTTATAAACAGGTCCGGTTTCACAGGTTTTAATGAACAAGATGGGAAAAAAACCCCTATGAAAACAGAAAAAAATTCCCTTTTAGACTGTCTTCCGTATAGATAGGTATACAGTAAACTCTCTGTAAGGCGGACTCTGTTTAAGACGGAAGCCTGTGTAACTCTGAAATTTTTTCAAGTCCCTGCGAATCCATTGACATAGAGTTAAATTTGTCTAAGGCGGAATATTGTCTCTAAGGAAAATTCTCTCGGTCCCGAGCGATTCCGCCTTAGACAAAGTTCACTGTATTTGCAAAGTGTTGTTTTCAAAAGGACCATAAAATGTTTTCTCTATTGACAGGCTCTATCTCCACAGGTTTTACTGTATGTGTTTAGTCTACTAACGAATAGCATGGTACAAAAAGAAATTGTGCATCATGAAAAATTGGGACTTTTGGCGTCCCACGCGGAGGTTACGCGGGGCAGTTTTGGGACCCCTAAAAATCGGGACACTTGGCAACAGTAGATGAAACCGAAAATGGCTTTCGAAGAATATTCTTACACTTTTCCGAGTTTCCTTAAATAAACGCAATCCGAGCACACATGAGATTTTTTTTTCACTTGTTTTTTCAATAAACAGTGCGGGGATAAAGCATATTTATTCTTCCCAAAAGAATACTATGTCATTAATTATCACTTATCAAAATTTTGTAAAAAGTAACATTTACAAGGTATTAATTTCTCAATAAAAATAACTTTTTTTTTTTTAATGAGAAAGTTCAAAAACTATTTTCTTAAGTTTATGTTATTGCTTTAAGATGTATATATTTGATGAATTTCGTAACAAAAATAACCTTTTCCTGAATATAAAGAGAAAAAAAAAAGTTTCTTTTGTTTATTTTACATTATTACACCGCCATAATATAAATAGATCGTATTTACTCGTATTTTTCGCATGTTTCTGCTGTTTCTTCTGTGCTAAACGCGAGTTTTGTTTAGAGTATCATTCATGATGTTTTTTCTCTGGGGAAACTTCGAAATAACAAAAGAAATAACTACCTTTGGAATGAATGTAATATTTTAATAAACATATTTTTAATATTAATTAATTACAATTTCAGCAGTTTTTAGATGGGATTTTTAAAAAGCGAAAAAAAAAATCTATTCTTTAATTTCCAGAAATATTCTAAAATGAAAAAAAAAAAAAAATAAAAGCTTTAGTGAGGCAATGAAAAAATACTGGCTTTTAAAAGTTTTTATAAGTTTCCAAAATTTACGCCATTAAAAATAAATAAATAAAATTTCATTTAAGAATGTAGAGTGCAAAAAAAAAAAAAAATCCGCGAAATGTAAATTATGTGAAATAAATATGGTAAAAAGGTTTTTAATGCAGTAATTTATTTACTATTATTTTCATTAAAAGAAAAAAATATTTTCCTGACGAATTAAAACTGTGTTCCTGCAATCAGCAGTGAAGCTATACTCTTGCAATCAGCAATAAAGCTATGTTATTGCAATCTTCTATTCAAATACACTGCTTTGTTGAAGTGCACTGCAAACAGTCTAATAGGTCACGAAAGTCCGGGAACTATTGCTTTGTGTGATAGACACTAAAGTAATTTCCATCATTGGTGAAGTCATCATTATTACTTTACCCAGCCCCTAAGTTCTTCGAAATTTCCTCTGAGCTCCTTTACAATGTCTCTTGCTGCCAACTTTAAAAAAAAAAGAAAAAAGAAAAAAAATGTAATGTTGCGTGTGTAGAGCAAGGCAATTTTTTATTTGCCTAATGATCAATATGTTATCTTTTTAGCTCCAGCATGCTAATGTTTCGTGAACTCAAACAGTTGTGGTCAAGATATGCTGAGCTATTTTTGCTGCAAATGATTATAAACCTTTTAAACTATTGATGTAATTTTTTAGTTTTTAATTACAATATTTCAAGCATACATGTGCCAATGATTTCGATTTACTCGTAAATCATTAACTACCGCTGTAATAGTTGTAGCAATAGATAACTGTCATTTAATTTCATAATTAAGCACTTAGCATAACTAGTTTGTACTTTGTACTCTAGGTTGTCTGCGGAATACAAAACTAAAATTCAGTTATACTGCGAAACGCGGTTAAAAACATTTCAAATACTTTTTTTTTTCTAAAAAAAAAATCTAGTATAATTGTTTATGAATCAATATACTAATTAACCCCTTGAGGGGCGGTGGGATATATTATATCCCACCTCCGATTAATGAAGATTTGCAACAGAAAAATTTTATTAAATTTTACTTTTCTAACTTTGGTGGAAAAAAGTCGTAAAATTGCTTTCCCTTATTTTGCAATAAAATTTTTTGAAGATTCCGGTGTGAATTCGACATTACAGAAACACAATTACTTGCCCCTCAAAGGGTTAATAAACCTTTTCATTTATTTAAACACGTATAAATAATTAATACATCGTGATTAATTTATAATTACTGTTCACTAACTTTTTTTTACCATGGGCATGTAAAGAATTGAGTAAATAGTGTTCCAGCATTTGAAAAAAGACTAAACTAATTCTATAAAAATTAACATTACTTTTAATTAAAAAAAAATAACTTATCTCTATAATAAATATTTATTACATTAGATAACTATCATTCAAACTAATACTTAGACATTTATCATAACCAGTTTTATCAAGATATCATCTCAGTTTTATCATTGCAATTTCAGAACCATTAATAACCAGTAGCGGAAACGCTTAACTGATTTCCGAACAGGGCGTTGTCAGTGTTTTAAAAAATATTTCTTCTGGGATATTTCTTGATTGATATGACCTACTTCTGTTATAATGCTTATTAATTAGCTCATTGTCTTAATGACATTGATCAAATATTATTTAAGTACCAGGATAGTTTTTACTGATGGAAAATTGCTAATTATATGACAGTAGCTATTTAACATTGATTTGTTATAGATGATTATAAAAGTTCATATGTATTTTGTTTAGTTAAAAATCTTTAATTTCAATGGCGCTTTAAATCAAGAAGAAGAATAGTAGAAGTAGAATATTATTAGTAGAATATGATTAAATGGAATTTTCCACCGCTTTTTTATTTCCGGGACTAGTTGCTGCCACACGTTTTCCAATAATTATCATTACAGGAAGTAAATTTTGATTTTTATCGTCTGCATTCGATTACAAACGGATAAGCCTCTTTTGGAACCGAGAAATCTTATTTGCTCGTTATAGTTTATGGAAAAGCATGTCTGCTAGGCTACCTATGCATTCTTTCAATCTGTAAAAGATACTTTACTCAGTCCAAACTTTTTAATTATACCTTGAGAGGCAAATTCAATGTAGCGTTCCGAAGGAATGAACCTTTTTTTTTTTTTTTTTTGTCCGGCTGGAGCTCGTATATATCGTACAACTATCGCTTGTTAGTTAGTTTAGGCATTTGAAACATCATGCATTTTTGTAGTAAGTGTCTGTCTTAGAATAATTTTGATGTTGAAGTTCAAATATAATTGAAATTAATTGATACGATTGCACTAAAATTCGCATTTTCTTTATTATTCACATCTATATATATTTTTTTAATTGCTCAGCATTTTGATAAAATAATATATTTTTCAAAATGTGCGTTTTGTTCAAATTGTAAAACCCCCATTGTTTTCCCAAACAGCTGTTTTTGTAGCCTCTTACCCTTGAGGAACAAATTATTCTTTACAGATCAGTGCAAACACAATAAGCCAAAATTTATTTAAAAAAAAAAAAATCATGGAATATATATATATATACCGGGTGTCCCAAAAAGGACTGACTGATTTTAAAATTCAATAACTTCCAAACGGTGACAGATATTAAAAAAATTCTTGCAGGAGGGTTATGCATAAAGTCAAAAGTTTTTTTACAGTGATTTTCGATTTTAGTTCGAATTATAAACAATAGATGGCGCTGCGATCAATAGAGGTTAAATTCAGGCTCGATTTTTGGTACTTCGTGGCCCGGATAATACATTTCCATCTCCTTTTTCTGCATGGGACAACAGAAAGGACCAAAAATCGAGCCTGTATTTAGCGACTATTGCTTACAGCGCCATCTATTATTTGTAATTCGAACTAAAATCGAAAATCACTGTAATAAAACTTTTGACTTTATGCATAACCCTCCTGCAAGAATTTTTTTAATATCTGTCACCGTTTGGAAGTTATTGAATTTTAAAATCAGTCAGTCCTTTTTGGGACACCCGGTACGTGGTATTTTTAAAATATTCGTTTTAAATTAATTCCCTAGAAGCTGATTTTTTTCACTATTTTTATTCAAAATCTTATCGTCCCTTTGTAGCAGACGATAAAATTAAAAAATGTACTTCCTGTAATGACATTTCCAAAAAAAAAAAAAAAAAAAAAGAATGTAGCAACAACTTGTCACGGAAAAACCTTGCAGGATGTAATTTTTTTTACTTATCGTCAGTTTCTCGCTCTCCAAAAAGTGGGTTATTGTTGACCCACTTACTGTAACGTAACCATCCTGGAGAAGTGACGGATTCAAGAACAAGTTGAAGGGAGGATTTACTCTCGCTCTTCTTTCTCCGTCAGGGTGGAGCACCTTGCTAGTTTCACCTTGGAACGATCTGTTTTTCAAGTCGAACGTACTTTCTCTACGGCCTGGCATACTTTCATGTAACGCTTACCCAAATAACAACTTTCTCTTCATAAAAAAATCCGAATTTATCACCCTTTTGGCAGGGAAAAGATTGAGATAGTTGTGAAATGTATCTTGACATGTTATTATTAATGGATTTTACGAAAACGCGTGTAGAAATAGTTTTTTTTTCCCCAAGCGTTCTGCTCGGTAAAAATGTCGGCATTTTTAGCGGAATTTTATTTCAGGTAGATTTCGTAAGAAATACTACCTATTGCAGTCATTACCATGGTGCGACTTTTGAAAAATTCCTTCATAACTTTTCATTATAGGACCCCAGGAACCCAAAACCACCCCCACCTAAAAAGTTTATATATATATATATATGTATATATATATATATATACAGGGTGTTCCGTTAAAGGGGTCCAATATTAATAGGGGTAATAGAGGAGATCACATGGAGCATAAATCAGTATATAAAGCCTGGTCGGATCTCAATAGTTTTCAAGTTACAGCAAATAGAATGAAAATTCGGAAAATTGTAAAAGAACCCTCATTGCTAAACTATCGATAATGCTACATAAAAACGAAGCACATATTTAGAAAGAGCAGAAAAAAACCTACAAAATGACATCAATTGTATTAAAATAGTAATATTTATTGACGAGTTACAAGCCCTGAAACAGTGAAAAAAGTACGAAATCCAATATACATCAAAATAGTTAATCGTTAATTCCAAAAAGACAACTCTAGCTACAACAAGGAAAATGTAGTAAAATTTGGTCCATTCCGAAAACTTTCGAAAAAGCTTACAATGAACCATATCGGTTTAATTGTGTGAGAGAAATTAATCAGTTTCTTAGTTACAACTCCGCTTTCTTTGACACTAGCAAAGGTTAAACTCCGCCCATCACGATTGGAAACACCGCCTTTTTAATTACTCTCAACTATACATTTTCGATCATGCTTCTTCTGAGATGCAACATTTTTAATTATTCAAGAGTTGAATGAACCAAAGTAACTTTACAATAATAGTCTACATTTTAAAGTGGTCTTTTATTGATATAAAGCTTAAGTTAAATTCTTTAAAATTAAACTGGTGGTGAAAATTCGGAAATAATTAAAAATATTGCGATTTGTAACTATGCAAGAAGTTTCAGTACATGTTTTACATGGACAATTATTGTATGTATATGTGCATCATAATTTATGATAGGAAATAATAATAACAAATAGCATAATAATTTTATTAATTATAAATTTAAAAAAGACACTACATTTTAAATTAATTCATACAAACTTTGTAATTTACAATTTGAGTACACCACAGTCTGTGACTTACAAAATACTGTGCCAAAAAGTGTTGAAAATAAAAGAAAAATGACAAATAAAGAATTACATTCCACGTACTTTATGACATATGTGAAGCATAGTCTTCTGGCCTGCGCTGCACAGTTCAATGTCGGAAGGCAGACGAACGGACATTATTATAATAGGTGTTCGAAGTTGCGCCCATTAACAGAATCGCACAGCCGACAGCGACGTCGTAAAGATTGGCGAACACGCCGAAAAACTCCGACGGAGTTGGGAATGTCTCCTGCATCGACAACGATTCGCGCTAGTAAATCCTCCGGTGTATCCACAGGCGTTTCATACACCAGCGATTTAAGGTGTCCCCAAACAAAAAAGTCTAACGGATTGAGGTCTGGAGAGCGTGCAGGCCAAGCAACAGGTCCACTGCGTCCAATCCATTTCCCAGGATATGTTGAATTGAGGTGATTGCGAACACATATGAAAAAATGTGCCGGTGCGCCATCGTGCATAAACCACATATTGTGGCGCAATGTTGCTGGCACATTTTGCAGTAACTGCGGTAAGATATTCCGTTGGAAAACCATGTACGTACTGCCATTGAGTACATCTGGGAGTAAATATGGTCCTATGAGATAATCGCCGAGGACACCTGCCCATATGTTCACACTGAACTTTTGTTGTGCTTTCGACGGGAAAACAGTGTGCGGATTTGTATATGACCATGTGTGCATATTGTGCGTGTTTACCACGCCCTCTCTCGTAAATGTTGCTTCATCAGTAAATAAAATATTTTCCAGAAATTGTGGATTATTTTCTGTTACATTAAGCAACCAGCGTACGAATTCTGTCCGCTGAGCACAATCTGTTATTGATAACAGTTGTACCCACTGCACATGAAAGGGGTGCATGTTTTCTGCACGCAGAACACGCCACACACTTTGGTGAGAAACACCGACTTCAGACGCAGCAGCTCGTGTACTCGTGGAGGGGTTATCTTTAAAAATATTCAGTACATCTTCTTCCATTGCAGGTGTTCGTACATGTCGAGGTTTCCCTGCATCAATGCTTGCTGTATTAAACGATCCAGTCTCCCGTAATCGTCTATCGATTTTTATGAAAAGTTTCGAACTTGGGCAACGTCTCCTTGGAAATTGCTCACGGTACATGCGCTGTGCTAGACATGCATTTCCATGAGCTTGCCCGTACATCAGGTACATGTCCGCATATTCTTCGTTAGAGTATTCCGGCATAATTATTATACATCAACTTACTACAATCCCACTTACAACAGCCTCCCTTTAACATAACGCCCACTGATGACTGCTGTTTTATTACACTTTTCTTCCTATACACATAGAAAATTTGCATAAAAAGTACTTCTTCTTCATCATCCTGAAAGTTCATGAAGGAAACGCAGCAGTCACGGAGTTTGCTTTAAGACAAGGCGAGAGCTGCACAATATGTCATTCACTTGACCAGACTGAATAATGAAAGGGTATTGATAGAGGTTGATCAGAAATGTATAATTGAAAGATATTAAAACGGGGTGTTTACAATCGTCATGGGCGGAGTTTCGCCCTTTCCGAGCGTGCAACAGTACAGAGTTGTAACTAGGGAACTGCTTGATTTCTCCCATAAAATTAAACTGATATGGTTTATTGTGAGCTTCTTCGAAAGCTTTCGGAATGGACCAAATTTTATAACATTTTCCTTGATGTAGGTAGAGTTGCATTTTTGGAATTAACGATTAACTATTTTGCTAAATATTTGATTTTGTATTTTTTCACTGTTTCAGAGCTTGTAACTCGTCATTAATTCTCAATATTCTAAAACAACTTATGTCATTTCGTAGGATTTTTTCTGCTCTTTCTAAATATGTGCTTCGTTTTTATGTAGCATTATCGATAGTTTAGCAATGAGGGTTTTTTTACAAATTTCCGATTTTTCATTCTATTTGCTGTAACTTGAAAATTATTGAGATCCGGCCAGGCATTATATACTGATTTATGCTCCGTGTGATCTCCTCTATTACCCCTATTAATATTGGACCCCTTTAACGGAACACCCTGTATATATATATATATGTATGTATGTACTAAATTTTGTCCGCACGATAAAAGTTGCAATGATGCACGGATCGTCTTCAAACTCGCCAACAACTTTGAGATGGCTAATATCTCGGCGGGGATTGAAAATGGGCAAAATCGGCCCAAGGGAATGGAAATGGGAAGGGTTCAAAATTTTGAATACCGTCTTAACATGATTCTGATAAAACCAGCTCTTACACAACAATGGCAGGAAAAAATAAATATTTTTCGTTATAGCGATTGCCAACAATTAAAAAAAAAAGCAATAAAATTCTCACCACAACAATTGCTCCTCTATTGCAAGAATTTCACGTGAAAAAATGAATTAAATAAACAGTTTGACGAATTGAAAACAAATTGAATATTACGTCATAAGTTTTCAAGAGCAAGATTTCAGCATGAAAACTCAAAATGAAATAAATAGTTTGACGAATTAAAATAAAAACAAAATATTGCGTCATATTAGAAATATAATGGACCTCAGCAGGCGAATATGTAACGCCATGTGAGTTTGAAGAAACGTATTAAAACATGATAAAAACCCGACTATGGAAATATTAACATATTTTAACACTTTGAGGTTCTCTGAATTTGCTTTAGCCATTTTTAAACCTATTCCATATACATGCGTGTGTGTATTCGTGTATATTAGAATTTTCTCAAAATGTTTAGCTCCCTAGAGCTCATTCTTAGTGAAGGAACTGGGTTTATGTCTAATCTTGTTTTAATTTTTGTTGGTGAATTTAGTATTTAACTTCGAAATCTACCTCAGCCTGTAGGCCCGAGCCGGCAGGGATTTTTTTAATGTGTATTATTTCTAAATAGATCCATTCTAATATTGATCCGAGGATACTGAACATTGATCAATATTGACAGCCAGTACAAAATAATAACATGTATGTCCTTCCAAATATAAATACTACAATATCTGTGTAATATTGTTAAACTATTAGCTCAATATTACTCAACAAGGGAACCACTTTTGGTGTTGCTCGCACCTAGCATCGAGACCGGGTGCGTTTTGTAGTCCATAAAAGTTAGAGAACCGAAAAAATTTCTCTGTTAAATTAATATTTTATGTACTTTTTTATACTTTTAATTTTTTATTATTACATATTTATTTGTTTATTTCACGCCAAAAGTGAGTTAAGTCGCCAAATAGGGCGCTACAATTTTCGGCCCACTTTATCCAAAGAGAAAATGTGCAGAACATATTACTAGAATTATATCAGATTACGATTTTTTAAAAATAATTGATAGCATAAGAAACAATATTAGTTTTTTTTTATGCAGACGATAAATATGTAAGTAATAAATATAATTCTATAAAAGCTTCGAAGATCATTGAAAACTATTTTATAGTGAAATACAAAATAAGCAAACTATTTTCTTTTCAAATCGAATGAAATAAAGTTTCGAATGTTTAAAATGAAATGTTGCTGTATTAAATGGTCCTTCGGTAAGAGTAATCATAAAGTAAATTAATATTTTTACACAATTTAAAAAAATTACTGTGGCGAAATAGGTCAGACGTTGCAGTTTCTAGCTATTACAAATTCAGCTATGACATTTGGCTAGGGTTACCGGAAAGCTATACTTTTGAAAATAAACGCCAACTGTTTCCCCGCCAAAAATATGAATATAAAGTTGCAATTTTTCAAAATCAAATTCGTGGGTTTTTAAAGGATTTTTCAAACTGTTTTCAATATTTTATACTTATTATTAATTAATTTTTATTTTTAAATGCTTTTCTTTAAAAAAATTCAATGTTAACAGTCCGATAAGCGGTCTTGAAAATTGCATTTTAAAAAAGTTATGCTGCTGTATAATCAAGAAATATTATTTTAACAGAAAAATTTTATCGATTCTCAAACTTCATAATATAGGGCTTTAAAATGCATCAGGTCTCAATGCTAGGTGCGAGCAACACCAAAAGTGGTTCCCTTGTTAGGTATGTTCTGTACTGCACTGATACTCGTTTACTACCTCGTGAAAGGTAGTTTAATATAGCAGTTATTTGTATTAAAGTTGAAAAAGTATCGTTAAATGGCTTATTTTCTGATGTTCAGGGACTTTGTTGTCACTTAGAAAATCGAAATTTGAAAATAAATGTTATCTTTCGTCTGACATAGCGATCATTTCGCATGAAACGATAGTGCCAAAGAGGTCGTTATAATATAAGACGAGTGTATTATATGCTAACACATATCCTCCGGATGATAAACATCTTCCTTTTCGCCTTCTCTCTTAATTATCGAGATTGTCAACAGTGAAAATTGTTACATTGTCTGTGAGTTAGAAAGCTCTATTCTTTTCCCCTGCTTTTCAACAGAATAATGTGAAATCGTCCCTCCATAAGGAATTCCAGTTCGTATCTTTTAACGATCTTTACAGTGAATTGTTTTATTGAATAGCGTCAGAAACTGCGAACGTTACCTATTGACCGATATTTCATTCAGTATTGTTTTTATAGCGAGGTAATTTCAGGTGAAATAGAAGTTTGTCTTGACATTTTGGCAACAAAAGCGTTTTCACACGTTGAGTAATATCCCTTACAAAGATGAAAAAAAAAATACCGGCATCCTTCCACTAAAATGTTTATTTATATTTTTAAAATGAGATGTGTATAAAAAGTGAAAAATTTAGACTATTTATTATTATACCAATAGTTTCGTTATGTCATTTATTTTCACGTATATTAAACATCAATATACATCAAACTCAAAGGTGAAAAGACAAATAAATGAAAAATTTACTCTAAGTTGACGGACATTTTTTTTCTTTTCTTTTTTTTTTTCCCCCTTACATTTTCAATCGATTAACGTGAATTTTTCAGAAAATCTTTATTTCATTATTTAAAAATATTTATATATCTAAAGAGCTTTATTAACCCTTTATGTCCCAAATTACGAATTCAAGAAAGTTTCATTTTCTAAAGCATTTTTCATGAATTTTTGAAACTACATTAGAAGATTTAACACAATCATTTAATAAATTTTAGAAAGATTTTGCCAATTAAAATTAATTAATTAAATTTGTATTTATAGGAATTTTGTGCAATAATTATAACTTCATTCAAATCTTTTATTTGAAGTATTTTTTTTTAGTATTTTATAGAATTAGGAAATGTAAAAATATAATGCTCTAACCATAGAAATATAGGAATAATTTCGAACTGAAACTTTTCACCCACAATCTTTCAACGTCAAGAAAGCTGAAGAGATGCAAATGAAAAAGAAATCATCCTTTTACAAATATTTTTGTTGTGTTCAACCAATAATGCTTTTGGAATAAAATACAGCATCTGTATCTCATTCTAAACTGTATTATTACTAATCGATGTACTAAACGAATTTTATAACAAGTTATTTTAAGGCTGTTCTTAACTGCTCTTGGCAACAAGCGCAAAACGTTTTGACACATTTACAAATTCATTTTTTAATGGAAAGATGTTAAATTGGAAAGCCTGACCATAGAAGCGATTTGCAATCGAACTGTGTTTTCCATTTTTTGATCAATCAATTACCTATTGAGTTATAAGTTATTTTAATCACGTGACAAACACGTTTTTCACCCTGTTCTTGACCGGTTATTCTTCCTTCGCGCGGAAATTCGGTTCAAAACGTCCACTTTGACACTATTTTCTGAAAGATCAATGTGCAATATTTATAACTTAAAAAAAAAAAAACAATGTTTGCAAAAAAAAAAACGGAAAAAACAGCTCGATGACATAGTTCTGAACAACAACACCTGCTAGTTTCATGCATTTCTGAACAAAAGTAAATTAAAATTTATGTCATAAAGTTGCCCTTAAGTATCGTTGAGGCATAAAGGGTTAAAAAACAAAACAGACCGTTAGTTGTGAAAATCTTTATTGTTATGTTTATTTTATTTTTTATTTGTATTTACTTTTTTTAAGGTTCGGATCATAACTTTCCTAAGTTACTCTTTATTTATCGAAGAAACTCTACACTTGAACGCTAGTAAAAAAAAAAAAAAAAAAAAAAAAAAAAAAAAAATGTTGCAGGAAGGAAAAAAAAATGTTTGTTTGGAAACTTTCTCTTTTTTTAACGGTCAAATCCAGTATTTCACGTTAAAAACAAAACTACAAAATAAACGTTTTTAACACTTTTTTTTTTTTTTTTTTGGTGAAATAAGCAGTTTTTTTCTTTTCATTTTTTCTTTCGGTCTTATTGACATTGATTGAGAATGAATTAAAAATTTAACGATGAAAAACTAAACCCCATTAATCTATCGCAATATTATCATTATTTTTATATAAATCTAAAATTGTTTATTTAATTAGCTGATTCATTCCTCTTTTTTACTTAAGTTAATTAAATCTAAGAAAATTTATTTTTTTCTTTGACATTTTATACTATGGTTTTTAATAATTAATGTTGATTATTTAGTATTTCTTTAATATAGCTGCTGATATTACGTTTTTCCCCCCTTCAAGTCAAATCAGCGTATTTTGAACGAGAAAATTTATTTAATAAAATGTGTCTTGTTTTCATGTAATACTTATTTGATTTCATTTATAAAATGAAATTTTTGATTCAAAACATATTCATTTATTCATTATTCAAGGTTAGAAATTGTCAAACGTGGAAAATGAGGTGCGTTCATACTATAACTAGTTTTATAAATATTCATAGTTTGGTGCAATAGCTATTGCACACTTATGCAAAAATGCATGAATACAAAATTTATTACGATTACATATATTAAATTCAGTAATGCAGAAATAATAACACTCCATCTTAAATAGGCCGTCATCACCATGGCAACCTAGAATCATGGGATATCATCGAATTAATAACGTATGATAGGATTTAATAGAATGAAGAAAATTTTTATTAATATATTTTAAAGTTTTCATTCGATTTTCATAAAATTTGAAATGACGCGACAAAATTTTGCAACGATTATATATATTAAATTTCAAACCATTCGGTTGGTTAGTTTTTGCGCTGTTATGCGCGGACAGACGGACCAGACGTCGAACATGTGAACAGGTCTGTAGGTGCTATGTATTTAGATAATTACGAACGCACCTAAAAACGGAAGGTTGGCAGCAGTACTTTGATCATTTTTCTATAATACATAACATTGAAACCGGTTTTTTATATATGTGAATGCTCCTTCGTGCGTTTTTAATAAATTTACTTACATGGCAAAGCCATTTTGATTTTACATCTTCTGTATTCCAAACTCTATTCATATTCATTATACAACATGTGATTTATTGATGTACTGACTCCAAATAATTTTTTTACAAACAAGTTTTTATCTTGTTATCTCATTTTTTTCTACTCATTTAAAAAACATCAATGCAATAGCTCATAAAAAACTCATCTTGCGTTGAACTTCCCAAACAATCAAGCCACCTCCCTCAGTCGTGTTATATCGTCGTAATTCTGGCTCTCCCCCCCCCCCCATACACTTGAACCTATAATCCAGATGTGTGTGTGTGTGTGGGCGCAACGCGAACTTGTAGATGCCACCAATTATTACGACCACGCACTCTTTTAGCTTTCTCTTTTCTCGTTTTATTTTCTTTTTTCTTCTGATTTAAAAAAAAAAAAATACGTATATATATTTACAGAAAAATAAAATCAACCAATAAAGTTAAATGAAATGTTAAGAGAAATAAAATTCTTTTTCGATCGTTATCTCTATAGCATGCAATGACAGTCAAAACGTGTGTGGAATTGTAAATTTTAAAAAATCTTATCGAATTTAGTTAGTTAGTTATGGCAACAATTTATTTGATATTTTAAGATAATTTCCTTTTAGCTGTCTTACGTTAAAAGAACAAGTTTTTTTTAAAGAAAAAGAAAAGAGGAAAGGCGGGGGGGGGGGGGGGGGAGCTTAATCGAACAGAGATTGGGTTTGCTTGCACGTGTTTAAATAGACTAATGGCAAATAATAAAGATTTAATAGATTAAGTACGTCTCCGTGTAATGTAGTTTTTAAAGATGTTATGTTATTCCGTCGCAATAAGAGGTAAAAAAGAAGGGAAAAGAAAGGAACCGAAATAGTTTTATTGAACTCGGGGAAGTTTGAACTGACCGATAAGTTTGTTATCTTGTAGCAATAAAAGTTTTTCTTTCTTTTTAATATTAAAAATATATATATTTGCGCATGTTTTAGTTCACTAGTAGTGAATACTAATTTATTGTTGGGTTCGAGCAGAATGCTACAATGCAGTCCGAAAATTGCAAAATATGGCTGCTACGCGATTTTTTTTTTTTTTTTACTTTCTTGTCTTATCACGCGCAATTATAACAGAAAGTGTCGTTTTGAATTGCATCTATAACATGACAATTGCAAAATATTTGTTGCTTTAACTAATCTTCAATAACATATTCAGCCTCTTACAGAATTAACATAAAGTTTACCAATCGCTCCATCATTCACGCTTTTCTAAGTCATCATTTCTTCGTAAAATAGAAGAAAAAGAACTATAAAGCATCATTTTATCGACAGAAACAAAAATGTGTCGTTTTGAATTGCACCATAGCATGAAAATTGCAAAATATTTGTTACTTTAACTAATCTTAAATAACATTTCAGCCACTTACAGAATTAACATAAAGTTTACCAATCACACCATCATTCACGTTCCTAAGTCTTCATTATTGTCTCGAAGTGAAAGTACTATAATGCATCATTTTGTCTTATCACGCACAATTATAACAGAAAGTGTCGTTTTGAATTATACCCATAACATGAAAATTGCAAAATATTTGTTGCTTTAACTAATCTTCAATAACATATTCAGCCACTTACAGAATTAACATAAAGTTTACCAATCCCTCCATCATTCACTTTCCTAAGTTTTCATCATTTCTTCGTAAAGTAGAAGAAAAAGAACTAAAAAAGCAACTTTGTGTCTTATCACGCGCAATTATGAGAGAAAGTGGCATGTTCAATTGCGGCCGTAATATGAAAATTGCAGAATATTACTACTGCTACTACTGTTTCTACCGATTTTTTATTTATTTTTCCTCAAAAGCGATGATAAATTACGCAACTTATTTGCATGTATAAGTTTACCTGATTGAACATGGCCTACTTAGCTCAAATTTGTATGGCATTATCGGATTTTCTCCTTAGATAGCACCAAAAGCACAGCTAATAAATATTCAAAAGTTTTGAAACATTAATCTTTCGGATGGCAATATGAGCTGTTTAAAATCGCCTTTCTTAAAGTGTTGATCGTTAAAGTTACGCTTGCAAAATAATATGGATTTACCTGGCTGTTTTGTGTGTATATAATGGTATACCTGTGCGGTTAAATAACATATAATGAAAGATTCTTTTTGAGATAAAACGGTTTTATTTACTATTGGTAACCTGCGGCGTATTTTTTTATTTTTTTTTAATCATTTAAATAATATTGATAAATATATTCTAGATAGTCTAGATAATTATAATTTATTCACTAATACAGTAATTATTTGCGATAATTATGGCATAAGAGTCATTTAATCGTTATATCATCGTGATAGATGGGTTGCAGTTACAAATAAGGGTACTACTTGATTATCCCGTTGAACAAAAAACTATCGTCAAACTATATGATTAAATGCCAATAATGGATGATCGTAAATGTCACATTCACTTGACATTAAACTCGATACACGTGTTTGTTACGTCATCAAGTGATTTTTCGAGGCTAACGAAAAAGACAGGCTACCGCGGTGCATCCCACGTGTCTTTTTTACAGACCGCTAGAGTGACGTGATGCTCTTTTCGTACACCTGCATTGGTGCATTCGAGTATCACGTGACTCCAGCGGTCTGTAAAAAAGATATGTGGAATGCACAGCGGTAGTCTGTCTTTTTCGTTAGCCTCGGTGATTTTTAATTTGACGTTTTATTTGTGTTTTTCTTCTTTAACTAATTTATTTGTTTTTTCATTATTTAAAATAAAAATTATTCAATTTGTATAACCTGGCGTTATTGGTCGACGGGATAATGAAGTAGTACTCAAAAAAGCCTTATTTAGCAATGATTTCTATTGATTATAATAACAGGGGTCATGAAAAACTTTTAAAAATGCCCTAAAGTTTGTCCCTGTCTTTTAAATAATTTTCTAATTTTTCTAACTTTTTTTTTTTATTTATTTAAATACGGACAATAAGAAGCAAGAACGAAAAATCATACATCAAGCATAGATTATAAAACACTCTCCAACACATTCAGAATACTGAAACGAAATTTCACCGTTCAATAAGGTGAAAGATATCTAAGCAAACAATTTGGAAAATGCATTACACATGTGAAAACACAATTTTAGCAATTGCCATCAATTGCCACTGGAATTATTTGCCAAGGAAAGGGTTAAGATGTTGCATGTGATTAATATGAGTAGTTCCTCCAAAAGTTATTCATCTTAGAAAAGTATTTGTGGGGGAAAGGAATTTTTTTTAGTAAAAAGACATTTTTTCCCAGAACCTTGAACTCTTTTTTTTTTTTTCTTACTTTTTTATTTTCAAAAAGTCCTGTATGTCTTTATTTTTCTGTTTTTGCGATAAAAGTTTTACCTTTGTACAGGATTTTAGCCAAAACCTTTCGATTTAATTCCCAAAAATTAAAGTATGATAATCACAGCAGTTTAAAATTTAGGATGAAGTTCCAAATACAGGCATCCCCCTGATTTACGTATTACGCGACTTGCGTAAATTCGCAGTTACGTAATAAATCTCTAAAATTACATTAGTGAACATTCTAGCGCTTTGATACGCAGTTGCATACTTTTGATATTTATTTTATAAATAAAATATATTATAAACTACAACCGTAATATAGTTTATATATTAGATAGTTATATTTTTATTGGTATATACAATCAAATCAATAACAAAACAATTTAATCTTTATTGTTAGTTATTCATAGAATAATCTAATTGATAATAAATACAGTTTGTGCTTATCAAAGATTATTTTATTTTGTGAGTGCTATTCCTTTGTCTTGCCATCTGAAATTCATGGAGAATAGGTTAAATTAGCCCTCTTTAACTATTTCTTATTTTTATAGTCGTTTGATGTAGATTCAAAATTATTATAAATCGATGTTAGATTTATAATTCCCGTATTCCTCGATATATTTGAGAAGTGTTGTTTAAGTTTGTTTTTATACTGTCGCATGATGCTTTATATATAAAATAATATATATGTATATATAGAACCGTTATAGAATATTACAATTCATCATCAATTTCAAATAAAATTTATAAATTGAGTATCAAGACATGATACAAACATTATACATATTAAATGTGGATCAACAATTATTAAATTAACTATATATATAATAATTATTGCAGTTTTTTACAAAATTTTGCCTAAGCAAATTACAAATTCGACTTGCGTAAAATTTACGTTTAAAGAAAGAAAGAAAAGAAAAGAAAAAAGAAAATTAAACACATTTTTGTTGTTTTGTTTTTTCAAAGTACCAAATGCACTCAAGTTACTCAAACTTGTTTCTCGTTAATTAATTATCGATAATATTGAGAAAATCTGTCACCTGGGTTTCCTTTTGTAATTTATCACTCTGTTCAGAATTACATATAAGATCTCTTATCGTGTGTAATTTTTCTTTTTTTTACCGCCTGTGTATCTAATAAGGAAGTCATTTTTCTAACGACTAATCCACATGTTGACGGAAATGGCGTTTGATTTAGTTTCCTTCACAGATTTTCCGATATTATTGTCTCTCTATGACTATTTTTTACTGCCTTGTTAACACTTTCCAACATAGTTGAAATGTGTTTATGAATTCTGTTTGTCTGTCTGTCCGTACTCTAACTCGCGTAAATATAGTCCGATTGCCATGAAATGGATATATGTTATTGGGTATCACTATGACATGTTCGGCATTAAAAATGAAGTGTGTAGCATTTACGGTTCATTTACAGAGGCACTAAAAAGAATTACGGTCTATGGGGAAATATCGTTTGCGGATTATTTAAATGATAATACATTAAATTACTCAATAATTACTATAAGTGATAAACATAAATCTTAAAACGACAAAATGCCTTTATTTATTTACATTTCGACATGTTTCATTGCATTAGATGGCAACATTCTCAAGAAAATAAAATGATAAAAATATTTTCGCAAAAATTCAAATTGAAAAACTAGTAAAGAAAAATAAAAATCACGCGAACACAAGCATAATAAAATAATTTGCAATATTAAAAATGGAAATTTGTGAACGTGAATTATTTTATATTATTGTTTCATTATTCTGTAATAGCATTTCTTTCTAAATCTTAGGGAGCTCCAAGGATGCTGAATCATTGCAAATATTCTCATTGCGTAAGAAGATCTCTATCGATTCTCTGGTGATGCATGGCAAATAAGATCTTGATGGATAAATTATTCTACTATTTTTAAAATCTATTTGTAAAGGTTCTTTGTTATATAGTCTATATATTGCAATGATTCAGCATCCATGGAGCTCCCTAAAATTTGGAAAGAAATGCTATACAGATTAATGAAATAATAATATAAAATAATTCACGTTCACAATTTTCCAATTTTAATATTGCAATTAATTTTATTATGCTTGTGTTCGCGGGATATTTATTTTTCTTTACTAGTTTTTCAATTTGAATTTTTGAGAAAATATTTTTATTCTTTTATTTTCTTCATAATGTTGTCGTTTGATGCAACGAAACATGTCGAAATGTAAATAAATAAAGGTATTTTGCCGTTTTAAAATTTATGTTTATCACTTATAGCAATTATTGAGTACTTTGATGTTTTGGAGTGATTTTTATCTATAGATATTACGCTATTTTAAACATATTAAAATTAATATATATCACTGAAGTGCACTACAAGGTTCTTAGTATAGAACGTGGTGAGAATAGAATTTATCGTTCATTTACAGGGACACTCAAAAGAACTTGGCTACAGAAGAAAATGAACAATAATTGAACTAATTGAAGCATACGAACAATAATTGCTGGAGTGCGTTTTCAGTTGTGGTATGCGTTTTTAAATTTAATAATTTTTTAAATATTACTTGGTGTGTAAAAATTCTATCTACCCTATATATATAAAATCCTAATGAATCGAATTGAAACGAATTTATGTAACGATTCTATGAAACGACTGATTAAACAACTGATTACGTTTCACGGCGATTTCTCCTAAAATATGGAATACTTTGCGATGAAATTAACACCAAAAATCCGTATTGATCCACAGATCTCAAAATTGGTATTAGAATTTTTAAATTAGAATTAGTTTTCGAAATATTAATTTTTTTCTAATTTTAAATACCTTTTTTCCAATGATGGCAACTCAAATTTTAATCATAACAGATATTTTTTTTTTTTCATATTTTAGAAAAGGTTATTTTAAATTAATTTGGCGACGAGTTTCGCCTCCCTTAAATGTATGCTAAGAATTGCATCATGTTGCTTTTATTCAGAATTCAATTTGTGTTTCATTATCATTTTATTTAATACAAAACTTTCATTTAAAATTGAAAACTTTAAAATAAATGGTTTTTACTTCATTCTTTCTTTTAAACGAAACGAAAAGAAAAATACAAGACACAGATGTCATATACGGAACGGGGTAGCTAATTGGCGCCAAAATGGCGTTATTTTGCCTGACATGGTAACCCGGCTATTGTTGCTTATTTATTAATAAATGTTTATTTGAATTTATTTTCTTTTTATTTACAAAAAATGTTATAAATTGTTTTGTTCTATAGTTATTAATTATTTTTTTATTTATTGTTATTTCATTTTAAAAATAACAGAAAATAATTAAAAAATACATATGTAACAGGTATTTGAAAATAGATCATATAAAGGGCTGCACAAAAGTTTTCAACAACATCCATTTGTTGGCAGAAATTGCTGAATGAAAATTTTCAACGGTGCTATGCGTTTAGCTGAACTAACTTTTAGCATATTATGTAGTATACTTATCTATAGATCATATACAGAGCTGCCCAAAAAAATGGTATATTTCCCCGACTGGGATTTGAAATGTGTTATGCGTTTTCCAAATTGATTATTTAGGCATCATCTTTCACCTTAGTTAATTGTGAACTTTTGTTACAGTATATTCTGAATGTGTTGGAAAGGGTTTCATAATCTATGCCGTACGCATGATTTTTCGTTTTTATTCTTTCTTATGTGTTGAATGTTTCTTTTCTTTTTAAATCTTTCAAACAAAGTTAAAAAGTATTTATAAATTCGGTTTGTGCGTCTCTGTCTGCCTGTCCGCGTTCTAAATTGCGTAAATATACTCGGATTCCATAAAATTGATATGTGTTACTGAGGTTTACCATAGCATGTTCGGTATCGAAAATGAAGTGTGCAGTCTTAACTGTTCGTTTACAGGGGCACTAAAAAGCATTCCGTTGCATTATGGTCGATGGGTAAGTGTACATACATATGCAATTGTACAGTCTATCTAGTAATGTAAAATGGCAATATTTCAGAATTTAAATTTCTCTGGGGTTCAAAACATCCCACCTCACCAGTTAAGGGTTAATGTTTTCCTTGGTGCTTATGCACTCAGATTTAATAGATATTTATATTGAGTATATTTTTTTTAATTTTTATTCATATTTCTTTCCTATCCAATTTAATTATTTTATGTAAATTTGTTTCATTAATTTATTATTGTTATTAATGGAAACTAGTACTTAGCTTCTATGGAAGGGAATTTTGATTTAAAAAAAAATGTTAATTTGTTAATGATAGAAAAATGTTAATTTGATCTTATTTTATTTTTTAAATTGTATAAATCCTATTAACTTTCATAAATTCCAATTCCACCCACCCTCCCAGTTTTCCTATCCTTTTCACAAAAGTTCCAATATAAGCCCCTTAAAATCATTAGAATTCCCTGTCTCGTAAAGTGAGCGGGGGCTTACTTTCGGTAGTTTATGGTATACAGCCGAACTCGCTTATAACGAGCCCTGATTTAACGAGGAAATCATAAATACTTGGTTGGTACAATGTTAAGTCTACGGGAGCATAACTCGCTTTTAACGAGCAAACCCCGGTTATAGCGAGCAATATTTTTGTGATTCATAAAATTTCTATTAACTTCCGCCTCTCCAGCTCAGGTAACGTTTCTTGGAAAAAATCCTTTAACATTCCGAAATTAACAGAAATTGAGTGTGCAGAAAAACTTTAAACTTTTTTCGAAGCGAGGGACTGAAATGACGATGTTTTTTGGGCCAAGAGTCCTCTTCGAAGATCAATAACACAAGAAAGAGACAATGAGACAGTTCAAAGCAAATTAACCAACTTCTTTTGTACTGTACAGAAATGAAAAATAAATAAAGTATGTATAATAAAGTAATTATGCATGAATTTGTGTAATTTTTTACGAACGCTTTTTTTACGAGTACCCGGTTATAACGAGCAAATATCACGGTCCCTTCGCGCTCGCTATAACCGAGTTCGACTGTATATACATTATAGGATAACTGAGGTCGATCTTTACAAAGACCCTTTTTTACTTTTCTTTACTTTTTTTTTTTTTTTAATGAGAACACTTTCACTTTCGAACCCGGTTACGTTTTCTTTTTTTTTTTTTCTTCTACTTTTTTTTTGTGTGTGTTTTTTCTCTCGTCTTAATTGTAGTGTGCCATGGGAATTTAACCATGTATTTCAGTTGTGCCATTAGGTAAAAAAGCTAGAGAAATACCGACTTAGAGGTTCCTCCGGAGGAAAATATTGATGGAAGAGTTAATAATATTAGGGTCGGAGAAAGCAGAAGCTATTACAATTCCCTTTTTGCTTCATGCTGAAGGGAATAATTGATGCCCTTATAACTACTTTACCCTTAAAAAAAATCGTCAGTTCGAAATCAAGGTGTGGCGCAGGCAAAGCATGCGCGTAAAGGGCTTTTCCAGTGCATCTGGGTCAAAGTCGTGCTCTCGGGGATGCATGTCAAGGGAACGTCATTCTCTGACGTCAAGGTACGATTCGGGTTGCGTGTTGCACCCCTCATTGTTAGCTTACCTGATTCAGAGGAGATTCTTTTTCTCAATACCTTACCCTGGAATGTTTACGACCTTCGACCTATCTGAAGCTCAACTATGAAAATGATTCAGATGGGGGAAAGTTTTAGCGGTATTTTTTTCCCTTATAAAAAGTGAAGGGGAATTTTTTAACTCCTAAATCTTCTTTGGCGTCTTTTGTGGTGAGGTTTGAATGAAATTCTTTTATGTGGAGTGCTATAACATCGAAATTATTGATTTGCGATTTATTTAAATTTTGAAAGAGTTATTATTCAGAGATGTTTTCTATAAGCTGTGGAAAGAATTCGGTACCTTTTAAGGGGCTACTTCAATCACGCGAAAACACTCGTTCGCTAATGCTAATCCTATGGAAGAAATTTTTAACGATATCTCGTTTGTATTTCAATATTTTTAAATGATTTTTTTTTTTTTTTTTTTTTTTTTTGCATTGGATAGCTGAGATTGATCTCTACATTTGCCGTTTTTTACTTTTTCGATTTTGTTTACAGATTTTTTTTTTTTTTTTTTTTGATGCTATCTCTTTCGAAACTGGTTCCGAAAGTGAAAGTGTATTCGTTAAAAATACCCGAAAGCACAATCGAAAAAGTAAAAAACGGCAAACGTACAGATCAATCTCAGCTATCCAATGCAAAAAAAAAATAAATAAATAAATAAATATAGAAATGCAAACGAGATACCTTAGAAATCTCTCCCTAGTGACCAGGTGTTTGCACTTAATTGAAGTAGCCTCTTAAGCATTTTTTTTTTATTTCAATATTTTTATAATATATTTTTGACACAAGTCTATGTACCAATCCCAAAACTTTCTTTTAACTCGTACATGTTAATACTTCAAAATTCGCTATCACACTGCCAAAATTAAATGACAGTCTATGCCCATCATGACGATTCTAAAGATATGAAATTCCGTGCATTAGTTCTTGAGATATGACTGTGGCTAAAATCGTGTAAATCATGCAAAATGCAGCCTAGCAGCGCCACATATTGGGTGATTTACACCAAAATCTAATCAGCAACAGCTTATGTCAACGTCTAACTGAATGTGGATTTTGGGAGAAATCCGTGCATTAGTTTTTGAGATAGAGCTATTGCGAAAATCGAAAAAAATCCAGCATAGCAGCGCCACCTATTAGGCGATTAACAACAAAGCCTAATCAGCAACAACTTGTATCCAAAGTTAGATGAAAATTCGTGCGTTAGTTCTTGAAATAAAACTATTGCGGGAATCGTGAAAAATGCAGCACAGCAGCGCCGCATGTTGGGCGATTTACACCAACACGTAATCAGCATTAATTCATATCAAGGACTAACTGAATCTGAAGTTTGATATAAATACGTGCATTAGTTCTTGAGATAGAGCTATTGCGGAAATCGTGTAAATCCTGCAAAATGCAGCATAGTAGCGCCACCTTTTGGGCGATTTACACCGAAACGTAATCAACACCAATTCACATCAAGGACTAGGTGAATCTGAAGTTTGATGAAAACCCGTGCATTAGTTCTTGAGATAGAGCTATTGCAGAAAGCGCGAAAAATTCAGCGTAGCAGCGCCACCTGTTGGGCGATTTACACCAAAAACTAATCAGCACCAATTTATGTTAGGGACTACCTGATTATAAATTTTTATTAAATTCCATGCTTTATTTCTTGAGATAGAGCGCCCACAAAATTTATGTCACGTACAGACAGACAGACAGACAGACTCACAGACAGACATTTTGTAAAAAACATGTTTTTTGGGATCTCTGACCCCTAAAACGTGAAAACCCGTCGAAAACCGGAAGTCGAAAATTTTCACGAATCCAATACTTGTAAAGATAGAAGAAAGTAAAAAAGGGAACCCTGAAATAATTATTCACCTGAAATTATTCCTTCTTCATGATTCCTAAACTGCATGACCGAATGGCTTCCTGTTTGGTATCCTAAGGTTAAATTTACCGAAAAAGCTAAATATGATGTCAAAATTGGGTGTTCGTACTGAAAATTTGTAGAGTTTGGTATAATTTCAGCTTGAAGAAGACCGTGTAAGTTTTTTTATATGTATAAATTAAAAGTACTAATTTTTAATCGAATGGCTATTTCTGTGTTGTTGTCGTTTTCTGTGACAATTCGGAGATTAACAAGTTGGAAATTGCACGTCAAACCTAGCAAATGAGGTGCGTTCGTACTATAACTAGGTTTATAAATATATTTTTTGCACCGCAAATTGTAGTGAATGCATATTTTAGTGCACTTCATAAGTGCATATCAATTTCATTCTGTTCGATGAAATAATTTTTTCCCATTGGCCGTCATGTAACGGAAAACGTTTGACTGCCCCTGTAATTAAACTACACATCCGAGTTTCATAAAATTTTAAATGACTCGACAAAATTTTGCAACAACTATATATTTAAAATTTCAGACCATTCTGTTGGGTAGTTTTTGCTCTGTTATATGCGGACGCACGGACAGACAGATGGACGGACTGAACGACGACTATTAGGTGCTACGTATTTATATAACTACGAACGCACCTAAAAATGTACGGTGTGTTTTCCCTCTCTCTATCTCTCTTCATTTTTTGCCCTTTGTCGACTATACATTTGACACAACATATAAAAGAAAAACTTATTAAAGGTGCTTTACTGTATTATGTATTCCATGCCTTTTAATTCATTCAGCTTCAGTTTCTTCGTTTGTTTGTTAAAAAGAAATAGATTTAAAAGGGTTAAATCGTAAAGCAAACACGTGTGGCGGAAAATTAGACATCAGACACGTTAAATGACTTAATCATCCACGACTGAAAATGACAAAAATAAATAAAAAATAAAATACAAAGCACTGTCAAATCTCCCTTTTCAGATAACTCTGCGCAGCGTTTAAGTCGGCATTAACCCAGAATGAGTAAATATTCCCAGATTAAAAAAACATTGCATTTTCGGTTCTTTTCGCTTCTTTGGCTTGACTTCTGCCACTGCTAATCTTTGTAACTTTATTTGTATTTTCAAATGCCTATTTTAGAATTTGACGTTGTTCTTTGAAAGAATATTTTATAAATGGAAACTGTATGCAAAAGGGTTTTGGGTGGCGGTTGAAATTAACAAAATATTGTTTGAAAATTTGATTCTATTAATTATGCATCAGTACAGTATTTCCTTAATCATTTTTAGGTGCGTTCGTAATTATATAAATACGTAGCACCTATAGCGGTCGTTCAGTCCGTCTGTCTGTCTGTCCGTCCGCATATAACAGAGCAAAAACTACCTAACCGAATGGTCTGAAATTTTAAATATATAATTGTTCCAAAATTTTGTCTAGTCATTTGAAATTTTATGAAAATCGGATGTATAGTTTAATGGCAGGGACATTTAAAAGTTTTTCGTTACACTGTGGCCAACGGGAAAAAAATTATTTCAAGTGCATTTTAATGATGTTATAGCCTTTCGAACAGAATGAAATTGATAAGTGAAGCGCACTGAAATGTACATTCAGTACAATATGCGGTTCTAAAAATGTTTATAAAGCTAGTTATAGTACGAACGCACCTCATTTACCACGTTTGACGTGCAATTTCCAACTTGTTAAAATATATTCCGCTAACTTCGCCGTTTTAAATTTCAATTTTTTTTTTTTTTTTTTTTTTTTTTTTTTTTTTTTTTTTTTAAGGAACTACTCTATGGACACATTTACATCTCAAAAATGAACTACCATGCAAAATTTCAAGTATTTAACCCCCCCCCCCCCCTTAATCACAATTTTAGAATGTTTCTGAACCCTTTTACGATTCGAAATTTTCAGAAATTGTCCTGTTCAAGTATTTACATCTTAAAAGTAGCAGCCATGTCAAAATTCAAGTTTCTAACCCTAACAGTTCCAACTAAATTGTAATTTAGAATGTTTTTAGGACGTTTAACGCATTTATTCCACCCTTTTAAACTTCCAATTTTTTAAAAAGCGTTTTTATTTTAAAAGTAACCATCATTCCAAATTTCAAGTTTCTAATCGCAGCAATATCGTAGAAATTGCTACTTTAGAATGCTCTTTCATCATTTTAAATTTCGAATTTTTAAAAACTATCCGTGTGAGCATTTTCATCTTAAAAGTAAGAACATGTCAAATTTCGAGTTTATATCGCTAGCAATTCCATATAAATCGTATTTTAGGACATTGTGCTCTCATTTCACCCTTTTAAATTTCGAACTTTTTTTTAAACCGTTCATAGCGATCTTAAAAGTAAACACCACGCCAAATTTCAAGTTTCTAGACCCATTAATGTAATAGAACTCGCAATTTTAGAAGGATTTTTGTTCCTGGACTCCCTTGGGGGTTATTGTATCCATAAAATGTACCTATGTTGGAGCAGAGATGATGGTCACTAGCATTTTGCCAACATTATTTTTGAAATCAGCTTGGTAGTTCCAGAGATTACCCTTACAAGCAAACGCACACACGCTACTTCTTTATAATATTAGTTCAGATTAAAGTTGGGTGGAAAAGTCAAGCTGGGAATTAGCTTCATCTGACTTTGCCGATTCGTTACGGCACCGAACTGAATGGGCTCCTACTATGGAACCTTGAAGCACTTGTATTTTTGACTGTGTATGCTTTTCTTTACGTTATTTTTTACACCATGTATGCATGTTCAATTTATTTACACATTATTTACAGATAACAAGAAATTATTTACAATTAAGAACTCGGATATAGGTGATCCGACTTCAACCTTAAATTAAATACAGTGAATACTTGCTGTGTACTGTTAAACTACTTTATATTCCTCTCACCCTACGCTAGTTAAGTTAGATTTATCGGAGATCACTATTAATTTCCCAACACATTAGCTCTATACTCCAAGAGCTTCACCGCATAATCACGCTCTATCCACGAACTACTCTGGAACTACTCAACCTTGAGTTCCAGGCATCCACTGTACTCTGCCAGAAAGCGACCACCCACTTTCAGCTATACGCCTTAACTGATCCCCTCAGCTATATCACTCCTCTCCCAAAAAACATAAACGAGGTTTTACTTCTGCCATCAGGGTCCCTTTCCCTTCCTCCAATCCATCGAACCTCCCCCTGTCACTTTTCGTTATTTCATTATCTGGTGAAATCCTTTTGCCTGCCTTATCTAGGTATGCATTTGAATAGCAGGGACCCCACTCTATTCATAAACTACATTCCTTCACCTACTCTGTATAACTCACTAGCTCGAATTAAATTTCAGATAAGAAAAGAGTGTTACTTTAAAATTCCCAATGCACAGACAATATACAAGCAAGAAAATAATATATAACCATAGTTCTAATAGTATATGTTCCCCAGAACCTGACATGCATATAGAAAGAAAGGATGCGTGTCTTATCCGTTTTCAATCCTTTAAGACCTGTATAGGTGCTGCTAAGGAAAAAGAAAAAACAATTTCCTCTTTTTTCTGTGATTTAAAGCCGAACCTGCACCACACAATTGCGTGGAGCCTCCCTTGACGTAACCAGACATCGGAAATTTTTCAAAATATTTTTTTTCCATCAAATATGATACTATTAATTAGGATTAACCACCAAGACTTAAATTTCTACCAAAACTCTTCAAGTCTTGAAAGGTTAACCCTTCACTGCACCACGTGCCATATCTGGCGCATACCTAAAAACATTATAACTTTCATTATGTGCCACGAATTTCGCTAATATGAGCACTATAAGTGATCAAGAACAATACAAGAATGAAATAATACTTATTTTGTCAATGTCAGAGGTCTGCATTAGACAAAAAAAAAAAAAAAAAATGGAATTTGTTTTTTGGAAACAAAAAAAAAAATCGATCAAGGTTTTAAGGTAAGATTTACTTTCATTATTTTTTCTGAGTACTTAAAAATATTAATGTAAAAAAAGTTTCACATTGTTAAGCAGATAAAAATCATTAATTTAAGCTCATTTAGTTGCAAAATATAGCAATACAATATTTAAAAACCCTAATTGTGTACATATGGTACACACCATAAAATATAAAATTTTAGCTGAAATTTTGAAATTTATTACTTTTTATTACTATTTTTCCCTTTATTAGACCGATATATAGATTTCAAATTATTTTTTTCATAAAAACAGAAAAAAATCGTGCAGTGAAGGGTTAAAAGTTCTGGGATGGGTTTCAACCCCAAAATACCCCTCTCTCTTTGCTGCGCCGGTGATACCTTATTAATTCTTTGCGGTAATGTATCCTCAAATGTTCGGCCTTTATAATGACTGCTTGCATGCCGTGTTGAATGTGAGCTTAAATTCAATACAACATGTTTTCTAGTTGCTTTTAGCATCGCGTTGTCCAAACATCGCATAAATCACTAAAAACCCGGAGAAAAATCCTCATCTGTGTGAGGTCGTGGTTAGTGGACCGTAGCAACAGCAACTTCCAAACCCTTTTGAGTTGAAAATTACCCAAAGAAGCTGCTTGGTGGCTGATGCCGCTGACAAATTCATCGTTGCGTAGCAGAAATCGACGATTACCGCATATATGAATATGCCAAAATGATGGGGTATGGCAAACTTTAAACTTTAATGTGCGTTGTTTTTTCCATCGAGTGAGCTGTATGTGAGGAAGTGCAATTTATCTTGTTGAGTATATCTCATTGCTTATATTCCAAGGTACAGGAATAACTTGTCTGGAAGCCCAACCCATAGATTTATAAATAGTGCCCCTCCCCCTCCTCCTCCTAAGCCAATGATGGGTGAAATATTCGCAATTGAGTACAATCTGTTTATAATTGATACTAATGTATGAACCGGCCAAACTTTACATCTAAGAATGAGATTGTATGTACCCTTTGCACTCGAGGGCTCCGGAGCGGAGCTATTTAAAATTTGTCTTCAAACTCGAAGGTTCCGCTAAGGAGACAATGCAAATAATTTTGTGATACCTGTCTAGAAAAGCCGAGATTGGCTTTACTAGACAGGCATGTCATAGGTTCGCCGTCCCTGGTCTAGGTGTACTCTATCTCTCCTGAAACTTTGTAACTGCTGTGCTGAAACACCCTGTATATTGAAGCATTTCAAAACATATAAAATTTAATATCACATAGTTTTAAATACTAATCAAAAGAATCAATGTGACAAAATACCCAAGACAAAATTCATATTGTGCATTTACAGTTTGCAGAAATTGTATATGTCAGCTGTATAGTTCATAGTTCACAAAACCGAATTCAAAATACAATTCATGTGTTATTTAATATGAATAAAACTTGATGAAGTTATTAAATTATTATCTAAAAAATACCTGACCTGAATTAAAGAAAACTTCTTTTTTTCAAACCTAAATTTTTATTTGCATTGAAGGTTTACTTCTAATGGTTCATTTATGCAAACGTAAACTGTCCTCATAAATTCAATAACCCTCTAACACAAGAGCAAAACCTTTTAATATTTTGACAATCAAATCTGCTTTCATTGGTAATAAATATTAAGAATCGACCGATACAGGTTTTTAAGACGGAAACCAAAACAAAATTTCGGTAGTGTTTCTATTTTTGGCCAAAAAGGAACACGAAAATGTCCCAAAAAAGTCTAATTAAGTAATGCATTTATAAATTTGCATAATTCTTAACTAATTATATGTGTTTATTAAATATACATAATTATTACTTAATTATATGTGTGGCCCAAGTTGCCTTTGACTCAAACTTTTTATTTTCCGATAAAGTAACATGTAACTATTTTTTCAACGAGATAGAATGATTTTGTAATTATAAGAATTTCATCATATTAAAAAATGTTTTAGATATATATACATAGCTCGATTTACCTTTTATATTGATTTTGGTATTTGATCATCTATTATACTAGAACTTTCTCAAAGAGAATTCAAAATACTTCTGCTGTTTCAAACTAAAGATTTTCTATTACTGTTAAGCCTGCAGCTTTTAATGAGCACGTGAAAAGCGTTTTCAAAGTTTAGTTATATATGCATTTCTTGCTTTGTAATTTGCACTCGCGTCTTGAGTCACTCATGAGAGATAATTGTAAACAGCGAAGTTCATAGCAATAAATAAAGAGTGTCTTATTTAAAGAGTAATATTGAAAGTTTCCGAAGGAATAAACGCGATTTTTGGAATACAGATAGTTTCAGTTCGGAAGAATTTTAAGCGAAACTCAGATTTTGGGCCGAAAATGAAAACGAAACCGAATGTTTGGTCGATCTCTAGTATAAATATATTAAACTTATCGAAATCGTCGTGCTCGAATGTAGTCATGCCTCGTCATTTTCGTGAATTTCATATAAAAAATAAAATAGTAACCAAAGGGTTAAGTCATTTTATTCTTATTTGTGTTAGAGGAAACAGAGAATCGAAAGTTTTATGTTTGTTAACATGTCAAGGGAAAGTTCTTGCCTGCATTTCACATGGCCTTTCTATATATAAATGCTATTAATTCTAAGGATGATCCGATGATGCTATGAAAATGATTGCTTGACAATTTTTTAACTTAGTAATTTAGTACATCATTAAGCTATGCATTCTTTCGCGTTTTGTATTATGTCTTGCCAAAATTGGTTTCACTTTTGTCATTTTGTGAATCAGTTATATCCTTCTAAATTTGTCTGCAAGCCACTTTCCTTTCGATTCTACATTACTTTCCCAAATTCTTTCGAGGAAACAACTAAAGAACACCATAATATTTTCTTTTCCCCTATAAACATGTTATTTTATTGTCTGCCGGTACGGTTAAATGAAGTGAAATTTACAATACGATGTGTTAACTATGCTGGAATAGCTATTGCATACGCGGAAACAAGGTTTGAAATAGTTATACTGCTAACATATATACTTGTTGTAGAGATCAGAATCATGTATTTGTTGCAGTGAAACAACGAAAAGTTCCTAATCTACATCACATTTTGTTTTGTTTTTTTCTAAATGTTGTGGAAACTTTTTTTCGCCTAATTTTAAAATGTTTAGTTTATAAGATTTGACAATGGAACTGTAGATATTTACATTTATCGTTTTTCTTAACCCTAGAATGCCACAGATATATTTTTCGAACAAATCTGATGCACTGGGGTCTATAAAATACAAAAGGTTTTTTGGCTAATTTGTTTTATTGATAAGAACTTAATTGTGTTAGTTTTATATAGACTAAACGATAGGAAAAAAGGTTAAAAAAAAAAAAAAAAAAGTAAAAATGCATCAATTAGCATGCTTTTGCATCTCCGAAAGTTCGCAGCAATTCCAAACGATATCGAAAGTAATGTCGAATAGTTGTCAATCCATTGAAACAATAAGAGTGCCTTTATATTCAAATTGTGATTAGTCGTCAGAAATTGTTCGGTTTGTGAGACCCAGTGTGTCATCCTAGTAGGAATTGAAAAATAAAAGCTCGAAAGTTTGTGAGACCCCCAGTGTGTCATTCTAATAATTGACAAAATAAAAACTCGGAGGTTGGGAGACACCAGTGTGTCATTCTAGGAATTGACTAAATAAAAACTCGGGGTTTGTGAGACCCCAGTGCTTTATTCTAGGAATTGACAAATAAAAGCTCCTGGGGGTTGTGAGACACAAGTGTGTCATTCTAGGATTTGAAAAATAAAAATTCGGAGTTTTTGAGACCCCCCCCCCCAGTGTGTCATTCTAATAATTGACAAAATAAAAACTCGGGTGCTGTGAGACACCAGTGTGTCACTCTAGGAATTGACTAAATAAAAACTCTTAGTGTTTGTGAGACCCCAGTGTGTCATTCTAGAAATTGAAAAATAAAAGCTCGGAGTTTGTGAGACCCCCCCCCCCCCTGTGTATCAGTCTAATAATTTACAAAATAAAAACTCGGGTGCTGTGAGACACCAGTGTGTCATTCTAGGAATTGACTAACAAAAGCTAAAAATAAAAGCTCGGAGTTTGTGAGACCACCCAGTGTGTCAGTCTAATAATTGAAAAAATAAAAACTCGGGGTTTGTGAGACTCCAGTGTTTTGTTCTAGGAATTGACAAAATAAAAGCTCATGGGGTTTGTGAGACCTCGGTGTGTCATTCCAGGATTAATATACAGCAATTTTCCATCAAATTAAGTTTGATTTTTAAATAATTTTATTCTTATTTACAGTCTTAACTGAGTAAACTGTGCATTGAAAATTAAATTTTACTTATCATGTCAAGGAAGAGCTTTCGCCTAATATTGCACATATTCTTGCCTAAAAACTATTCATTCTAATGTTTATGTTGTAGTAATGATTACATTATGGTTTTAAATTAGTAATTTACTACATCGTTAAGCTGTTTATTCTCTCACGTTTTGTATTATGTCTTGTCGTAATTTGTTGCGCTTTTGTCGTTTTGCGATTCCCTATGTCTCTGTTTGCAACAAGCAACCCACTTTCTTTTCGATTCTAAATCACTTTCTCAAATTCCTTCGAATAAACGACTAAAGAACACCACAATAATTTATTTTCCCCCAATAAACTTGTTATTTTATTGTCTACTGGAATAGTTAAATGAAACGTAATTTAAAATACGGTGTGTTAACTATGTTGGAATGTAGGTTAATAGTTATTGCTGGAGACTACTATCGTAAATTGCAAAAATAGTTGAAAAAATAATGCTATAAAACAACCAATTTCTTCGCACAGCGGGATCATTTCATAGATGGCTTTTTTTTATTGTTTGTTTATTACTGTTCTATTTTACTTTGTGAATAATACCACGCATTACTCTGAGTAACGCTGCAATCAAACATTGAAATATTATTACTTCCTGACTGTATTATTGCTCCCTTACTTACTTACTGTTTACATATTATTACAAACTGGAAATTTTAACATGTCAAAAGGTAAAAAGCCAGATTCTAAATAAATTTACTTATGGTTACAGGAAAATAACTAATTTAAACGATGGAATAATCAAAATTGGTGCATATACTTTTGAGTTTTATGTATACGTTACTCCTTCGTTTCATACATGTAACGAAGTGGTCTCGTTACTTTAATTCACACCATCTTTCTTATTTAGCTCGGTAATGGTAAACGATGAAAAAGTTCAATTGGGACCTGACTTTATATTCCTTTTACCGTTACACGATGATCTTTTAAAGTCAGGCCTTTCTGTAGAGAGAAAATGTATAAACTTTTGATATCTCATCGTTCTGAAAAGGCATTCGCGAACAGTAACCCGAATTTACTTAGCCGTCCATCTATCGAAAAAGCCCGCTACTTCTCCTGTCTCTTGCTTTCATTTCCCGTAATTCTGTTTTTTTTTTCAAGTAGGGGACAAGAGTGTTGAAATAGGAGGAAATTTACTTGTAATTGGTTAAATACCTTTCGATTGATATCTGGGCTGTGTGACGAAACAAGGCTTGGACATGGGCGCATACTAACCACAGATAAAGTAAGGTAGCGTTGAGGATTGAGCAAGATAAATATCGGACTGGAGAAACAAACTTACAAGGGGCAAAAAGATTTTGAGCATTTGATTTAAAGTTAGAAAATAAAAACTGGGAATTTTAATTTTAAAGTTAGAATTTTAAATTTTGCATTTTAATGAGGTTTTGATTTCTTATCCTTTTACGCGTACACAGTCGCATACACACGACAAACGAGTTGTGTACGTGGGAAAAGTCAAAAGAAAATTGTATTGGATTTTCGTTGAATACGGCCACCTGAGGATGATTCCATGTATACTCTTCGCTCTTGGGGGAATTAAATCTGTACCGGGTTTCACAATTTTTGTTAATCCATGCATGCACACACATATATCTGTACAGAATACCTATACATAAAATTAAATTACCTCTTTTTGTTTAACCGCTTCCCTTAATATCCCGAGTTATCTCGGGTTCGTATATAGAACAATGAATTATTATCCCGAAAAAACGCGGCGGTGCATAATTTGTCACTACGATTTGCTATATCAAGTTTTTACTCGACCTAAAGCATAAAAAGAAAGAAAATATTCTTATATAATATAATAAATTATATATAATATTTGATTGCCAGTTTTCCAAGTTTTGTGATATGAAATGCAATTGATGAAGTGCAATGATGTGATTGAAAAAAAATGTGATTTTTTTGCTATTTTTTTTTTCAAAAAAATGGTAAGGGAAACTGTTAAAAGCCAAAAAAAGAATGTAAAGTTAAAGACTTTTAAAATGGTTTTTCTACTAAATCATTTCTTAATCAATACCGGTCCATCTAAGCAAAAAATTCACTTATCATCAGTGAATCACAGCTTGCATCCTTTAATGCCTTGTCAAGGGGTTAGCCGAAGATTTCGTCGTGTCCTCTCATCTATAAGGAAGTGGGAAGTACCCTGCCAAAAACAAACGAAGCGAAGAAGTCTAATGGAAAAAAAAAAAGAGTTGGTTCGAACATGGCATTAATCACCGCACGCAAACATTGGCTTTAAAACTTCTCTTCTCGCATCAGTGCGTAAGTACTCTACAAACCTGAGTACACCCGAGCTACTGCGTTCGAAATTTCGATCGTTTACCTATCTTTTGATTGAATTCTCCGAAAGAGATGTTAATAAAAGTGTGTCAATTAGTTGAATAGTGACATCATTTGGAGTGGAATAATCCGAGCTTGACGCGAGTATGTAATCTGTTTTTTAGCCATTTGTGTTAACTGCAGGGCCGTAGTTTATCTGTGATTTTATCTGTGTTGATTGCAAAGCCATGTTTTTATCTGAGGTTTTATTTGAATTCGCAAATAATTATTAAGCAGAAAAAAATAATAATAATAAAATTCCGGAAATTGTACGTCAAACATGGCAAATGAGGTGCGTTCGTAACTAGTTTTGTAAATACTCAGATCTTGGTGCAATAGCTGTTGCACTCGTATGCAAAAGTACCTGAATACAAAATTTATTACGCTAATATATATTAAATTCAGTAATACGGAAATAATAGGACTCCATCTGAAATAGCACGCAATCACCATGGTAACCTAGAATCATCCCCTATCATGGGATATCATTGAATTAATTACGTATGACAGGATTTAATAGAATGAAGAAAACTTTTATTAATATCTTTTAAGTTTTCATTCGATTTTCATACAATTTGAAATGACTCGACAAAATTCTGCAACGATTATATATATTAAATTTCAAACCATTCGGTTGAGCAGTTTTTGCGCTGTTATGTGTGGTCAGACAGACAGAGAGTTGAAAATACAATTTTTAAAAAAATCTTGAAATTCGTTGCCAGAAAAAAAACATAAAATTATGAAAATTTCACATATTCCAAATCTTGAAGCGACCTATTGAAAAGGGAATAGGCTAACTGCCCTATGATTTAAAAGAGCGGATAATAATGGATTGGGAACAAGTAATATAAAAATTTTGTGTTTAAAGTGAATTCCTACTTAGGTCATCAAAGAAAAATTTAATATAATCCCTTAAGCTAATATTAGATTTTGTTGCATTAAAATATCTCAATTTGTTGATTTTCTATAAGCAAGTAGGTTTACAATGGAAGTCAATGGGAATTTGGCGAAATATTAGAGATATCGCCAAGTTGGCGTCACTTTTGGCGACTCATTTTGGTCGCCAAATTTGGCAATATATCACCAAGTTGGCGACAAACTCGGCGGTATTTGGCGACAGAACAGGGTTCCCCCTATGGTACCCCCCCCCCCCCAATAGATATGAAGATGCGAAGCATTAAATGCTGTTCAATAACCAATGGCTGCCATTTTGTCTCCCATGTAAAGCTAAAATTAATTAATTAAAATTTAATTAATGAATTAATATTTGAAAAAAACTGTATTAACATCAATTGTCACCCAGTACAAGTTAAAAAAAAATTTATTTCAACTTGATAGGAGGAATAATAAGTATTTTATTAACGATTGAAAATTTGAACAAGATATATAAATAAATAAATAAATAAATATAGGGAGAGGGTGAACTAATAGTAGGAATTGGAAAAAGAATCAAGAAGAGTTGAAATACAATTTTAAAAAATCTTGAAATTTGGCGGCAAATATATATATATATGTGTGTGTGTGTGTATATATATAAAGTCATGAAAATTCCACATATTCCAGATATTGAAGAGACCGATTCAACTGGAAATAGGAGGCTACTTGTCATATGATCTAAAAGAGCGGATAATAGATTGGAAAAAAAGAATCAAGAAGAGTTTCAAGATGAATTAAAAGTACAATTTAAGCAACAAAAAAATCTTGAAACTTTGCCCCTAAAAAATACATATATAAAATATAAAATCATAAAAATTTCAGTTATTCCAGATCTTGGAAAGAATGATTGAAGGGAATACGGTAACTGTCATATAACCTTAAAGAGCAGGTAATAATAGATTGGTAGGGAAAAGAATCAAGAAGAGTTAAAAAATACAATTTGTAAAAAATCATAAAATTTATTGCTAAAAAAACACAAAAAATTATGAAAATTCCCCATATTCCAGATGTTGAAGAGAGCGATTGAAAGGACTAAGCTGTCATATGACCTAAAAAAGTGGCTGGTAATAGATTAGAGGATAGTGAGGAAGTGAGAAAAGAATCAAGAAGAGTTGAAAATACAATTTTTAAAAAATCATAAAACATTTTGCCAAAAAAAAAAAAAAAAAAAAAAATGAGACTTCCACATATTCCATATCTTGAAGAGACGATTGAACGAAATAAGCTAACTGTCGTATGATCTAAAAGAGCAGATAATAATGGATGGGGAAACGGGGAAGAGAATCAAGAAGAGTTGAAAATACAACAGAGAAATGTGTTACTATTCGCTGCTTCAAAAAACTTTTATTTTAAAATATCACGAACATTCCATATATTCCAGATCTTGAAAAAGACCGGTTGTAGAGATTGTGCTTGTTGCCACGGGGTCTAAAAGAGTGGATAGAAATGAACGGAAAGAGTTAAAAATACTCATCCTGGAGACACTCCAGAAAAACAGGAAATGGGTCACAAATATTTCCCGGGGAAGACCTCTGGCATTTGACACAACTCTATCCATGTAGCTCTTTTTTCCTTATTATCACCTGTTACAAAGTGTTGGCATGCCTGGCAGGATTTCTCTTTCTTTGCCTACCTTTCTTCAGTTTGGGAGAAAAAGGTAGCTGCTGAAATATTATGTTGTACGTTTTAATTATCGTCTAGCAACTGCACGTATGGTACAAAGCACCTGACAGCTGTTTTCTCAACTGCACCTTCACGTTTTGACGTTACCGTGACTGACTGAGAAAAAAACAATAATAGTAGTGTCAGAATTCACTTCAAGGAAGATTAAAAAATACTCCTGAACTCGGTTATGGCTAGTGTTGCCAAGTCCAATACCACAAAAAGTGGGATAGGGTTGTTAGGTTGATTTTTGACGGCCAATTATCTACACGAGGGATATAGGCCCGGGGGGAGTGCCCTCCGTGGGGGTCTTTCTAAGGGAACCTAATCCGTATTAACGCATGGAAGATCCACGGCTCGAAGAAAACCACGAAAACTCCGAACGATTAGGCCGACGGGCGCGATTGGGATCGAACCCAGCACTTCCCGTCTACCAGCTTCGAGAGCAGAACCTCTCGGCCACTGGTGGGGCTAGTGGGATAGGGAACTGAAAAAAAAAAAAAAAAAAAAAGCGGGACAGCGGCTTTTAAATCGGGACGTAAAAATACAGTAAACTCTATGAAAACAGAACCTGTCTATAACGGAATCCTGTCTTAAACGTAAAAGCTTCATTATACCTACGGTAGGAATTTCGTACAATTATACCTGCTAAGATGAAAGCTTGTTTAAAACGGAATTTTCTCCTATTCCGTCTTAGCAGATTTTATTTCACCAAATTCATATAACAATCTTAAACAGCAAATAAAACTTATAAAAGTAGAATCACCAAAGACAAACAAAATTCCACTTTAGCAGGTATAATTGTATAGCATTCCTACAATGACATTTGTACTTTCAACACAGAATTCCGTTATAAACAGGTTCCGTTTACACAACGAGGCCTTACTAAACACAGTACAGTAAAACTTGACAAACAAAATCGCTAAAAAATGCTAAAACAGAATTTCTAAAAAATTACGTTTCAGACAGGTTTTCATATATGCAGATAGATTTGTAAGGTTTTTCTTTGGGAGCGACTATAAGCATTTTCCGTTATAGATAGGTTCTGTCTTCACAGGATTTACTGTATTAAGTTCCAATCGATGAAGAATAACGAATAGTATGGTACGAAAAGAAATTTAAAAAAGTGTATGCATCATGAAAAATTGGGACTTTTCGGGACAGGTCTTTGAGCCCCAAAAAATCGGGACATCCCGCTTAAACCAGGACACCTGCAACACTAGTTATGGCGTATACTCTGTAAAAAAGGACTACTGTTTCTTAATGTACGAAAGTATAATATAAGCTTTCATGACAAGGGAAAATAACGGAAAACCATGTATGCTTTTTCAGTTAGACATCTTTAAAAAAATTAAAATAATAAACATGCTAAATAAATATAACTTACTATAAATATAACTAATTACAAACACAGCTAACTATGTTAGTGAAAAAAAAAAAAAAAAAAAATTATCAGTTTTTTTTTTGTTTTTTTTTTTTACTTAAATTTTATTTATAAAAATACCGGAATTCCGCTTTTGCGTTTATGAATTCATAACCACATTTAAACGCAATAAAGAACTAAAGGTAACAACTTACCAGCGCACCATTCAAAACAATATAATTAGATCTTGGAATAAAATATCTTTATGCACTTGTCTTTCGTGACAAGGGAAAATATCGGAAAACAGTCTGTTTTTTCAGGTAGTCATCTTTTAAAAAATTAAAATAATAAACATATTAAATAAATATAACTAACTCAATATAAACTTCGTAAAAAACAAAAACTTTTTATTAGTTTTTTTTTCTTACTTAATTTTTTTTTATAATTTTCGTTTTTGTGTTTATTAATTCATATTCCACATTTAAAAAATAAACTTTTTTAATTCTTGAAAAGTTTATGGGAATACTAAAAAAATAAACAAACCCATATAGTTCCATGAAACGCAAAAAAGAACTAAAAATAACAACTTACCAACGGACCATTCAAAACAATATAATTACACCTTGAAATAAAATATCTTTATGCACTCTTCGTCTTTCGTGACAAGAGAAAATATCGGAAAACAATGTCTGCTTTTTCAGGTGCACTAAACAACTGCTTCTCCACTGATGACAAAGAAAACGCAACATTCATTATGAAATACACTATCTGCACGCACAGTTCATTAAAGAAATCGAATCACCAGTTTTTATTTTGATTGACTGACTTTAAAAAAAGAGAAGAATCACAGTCACACTTTATTTAATTAATTTATTTATTTGTGAGTGCCAGATTTTTTTTTTTTTTTAAACCTTTTCAGCAAACACGGGGGTGGTTACAACATTATTAGGACACTGCAAAGTTCAATAAAACGATGCTTGTAACGTTTCTGCGAAGTCACAAAACGTCACGAATTGGAGTGTGAATTTTTTGACAAATGTACTTACACGGTGTGCCGTGTGGCATTTTTTTTCTTACCAACATATTAATGGTTTATACAATTATTAAATTTACTTAAATTCCATTTATGTGTGTATCTTATTCATCCGAAAAAATTAATTGCAATAAATACCTAAATGAAGATATTTTATTAATTTGAAAAATTCATATTGTATTCTATTTTAACTTTATTTGTAAGATTTTTTTATTATTATTAAATACAGATGTAAATGCAGTTTACTTTTTTCTATCCAAAATTCTTGGTTCAAGCAGCATGATTTGTCTAATTGCAAGCAGTATAATTGTCGTTCTGCAAATCACGGAGTTCCATTGTAATATCATCATGACGTGGCTACGCCGTCACAATGCTATTATTAGTAGTGAAATCACTAGCACCCCTCTAAAATTCACTGGTTTTGTTCGACCGTGACAAGGCAATAATAACACAACAATAATAATAGCAAATAATAATAAATAAATGAAATGATAATAATAATAATAATAATAATAATAATGTCTGGTATATGTATTATACTGGTGTATTATTTTTTTCTGTAGCATCCATACACTCTGAGCAATTTCCCCGAATGAGATGCCGTTGAGTTCAATTTGTCATTAAAACACTGGCAGGGTATATAGGTTCAAAGAATATCCAATATATACCAATTAATGCCAATATTACTAATCTAATGGTTTAAATAGCGGGATGAAAAAAGTTCGCACGCAACGAATAATTTACCGGCTCCCTTCAATTTTCGTAACAAGGTGTTTCCACTATATTTGCCATAGGGCCTTAAGGGGGCTGGTCACCCAGCTTCCGATTTCCCCTCACTAATGTAAAGTCTATGGGCATTGGATGCATTCGTATATTTAAAATATCTCCTCGGGAAATTAATATTTTTAACTTCTTTTTTTTTTTTTTGTGTGTGTGTGTGTACACTTAACTAAAAGACGTCTCTCTTTTTATTAGTTCTCAAAATATTTCTAAAGTATAGACTTAATTTTATATGAAGTGTTAAAATCTTACTCACAGTTCTCCCGCTTTTAATACATAAAATATTAAATTCAGCATAGATTTTAGAAATATTTTGAAAACTAAGAAAAAAAAGAGACACCCTTTAAGAAGAGTACACAGAAAAAAGATGTTAAAAATATGAATTTCCTGAGAAGATATTTTAAATATACGAATGCATCAAAAGTCCATAGACTTAACATTATGGAGGAGAATTCAGAAGCTGAGTGGCCGGCCCCGTTAAGTGGTCGATTCCTGATTTTTTTATTATTTTTTTTTCTTTGTGCAGATTATACCGGAAGGCGGTTACAAAAATCATTATCTCATCAAATTGACTGCTAAAATTCCAGGATTAGTTAAAACTCCAATCGCATATTAAAATACAACTGGTCTGCCTTAGTCATATTTTGGTGGAAAACACTTGTAAACCCGATTTTAGTGGTTGACTGGTAGATTTACCATTGTATTTTCCTGCTCCCAGTCCTCCATGTTTTCATACCTTTGGGTGCAGGAAAACTCAATGATAAACCAACCGATCAACCTCTAAAGTCGGGTCTGCTTTGCAAGTGCTTTCCATCAAGATAGGACTTGGCAGACCAGTTGCATTTTAATATGCTAATCGAGTTCTGTCTAATCCTGGAATTCCAGTCGTCAACTCGATGAAATGATATTCTCAGCAGCCGCCTCCCAGGGGGTGTTGATGGGCGGAGCCTCCATCCCCCCCCCCCCCCCCCAAAAAAAAACCCATCGCGAATGCTGTTACACTTGGCAAATTTGTTTAAAACTTCAATAAAATCTACAATACACTTTCTATATGTGATAGATTTAGCAAAAATTACAAATCTAATTGGAAATATTATTAAACTTTTTACAAATAAGAACTATACTACATTTTCTAATTGTGGTAACTTGGCAAAATTATAAAACTAGTTGGCAAATATTAAAATTTGACTTGGCAAATTAATGTCCTCTCCCCCACCAATAAAAGTCTTCGCGATGGCCTTGCCGCCTTCCTGTCTAGATGTAAAATGCTCTAAGCTGTATTATATTACTTGTGAATTAATCATCTTATCAAAATTACTATTGCCACGTGCTTTACAAAATATAACCTATCAAGATAAAGCTTCTTACTCACATTTATAACTTCCATAATAATCTAAACACAATAGGGAAAAAAGAGAATCCCCAGACAGTATAAACATGTGATGTTATGTTTAACATCCATTATTCCTGTCCATTCAAATAAAACTTAATCCCTCATAAGATAACTGCATTTGTTCCAAGCCTATCATTACTCATGTATATCCCGAAACTTATTACGGTGTGGCCTGCTTGGACCATTATTGTGACTGAATGACCAAAACCCATCACGTGCTCGCATCCGTACGTCTTTTGTTTTATCTCCAGACTGGGAAAAACGTATCGGGAACAATATTTTGGTTTGCGATTTTTCTTATAGTCATTATTTCATGGCAACGCCTCTGGTACGATGTTCTTTGACCTGCTGCAAGAAAAACTTGAAAGATTTGATGATTTATTTTGAGAGAATCTTGATAAAGGTTTCAGGTAATCAGAATCTAGCTAATCCAGACTGTCTGGAAATTCTATTGTCAGGAATATACCTTTATGCCGTTACTTTCCTTTTCGTTTCAGTTTGTTGTACTATTTACTGTTGATTTTTATAGCCGTGTGACCTGGATTGATAATTTTCTGTTAAAATCTTAATAGATCTTTTGAAAATATGTCGATAATACAGCCTTAATTAAGGGAGTGAAAAAAAAAGTGGAATTAGCATGATTCTGCTTTTCTGTATCAATTGTACCAAAGATATTGGCTTTGGGGATCATTCAGAATTATTCGAGCACCAGTTAAAATATTTATTTGTAGTTTTAATTTACTATGTTTATTGAATTAAACTGTTAGAAGAAAAGGGTACTTTATCACATCTCTCAGTAGTAGATTAGTGATGGCTTATGAAACATAAAATATTTTATTGTACTAAGAATTTCTTTACTAAATTGAATACCTTCTTATTTGATGATTTATTTTGAGAGGATCTTGATAAAGGTTTCAGGTAATCAGAATCTAGCTAATCCAGACTGTCTGGAAATTCTATTGTCAGGAATATACCTTTATGCCGTTACTTTCCTTTTCGTTTCAGTTTGTTGTACTATTTACTGTTGATTTTTTTATATCCGTGTGACCTGAATTGATAATTTTCTGTTAAAATCTTAATAGATCTTTTGAAAATATGTCGATAATACAGCCTTAATTAAGAGAGTGAAAAAAAGTGGAATCAGCGTGATTCTGATCTCTATCAATTGTACCAAAGATATTGACTTTGGGGATCATTCTGAATTATTCGAGCACCAGTTAAAATATTTATTTGTAATTTTAATTTACTATGTTTATTGAATTAAAACTGCTAGAAAAAACAGGTACTTTATCACATATCTCAGTAGTTGATTAGTGATGGCTTATGAAACATAAAAACATAAAATATTTTATTGGGCTGAGAATTTCTTTACTAAATTGATTATCTTCTTATTTACTTTCATTACCTTCAAATTCATTTAAAAAAAAAAAAAAAAAAAGAAAAGAAAGAAAGAAAAAGAAAGAAAGAAAGAAACTTGATTAAAAATTTGGCGATTTATTTTGATAGGAAGAAAGAAACTTGATTAAAAATTTGGCGATTTATTTTGATAGGATGATCTTGCTAAAGGTTTTTAGGTGATCAGAATCTAGCTCTTCCAGACTGTCTGGAAATTCTTTTTTGAGGAAATCTATATATGTCGTTATTTTCCTTTTCGCTGTATTATTTTATTTTCTGTTGATTTTCATAGCGGTACCTGGATTTATAATGTTCTGTTAAAATCCATCTGTGTTATTTAGAAAGTAATTAATTAAGAGCTGTTTTGAAGCCACGTCGATAAATAGTCTTTTAATTAAAAAAAAAGTGAGATGAATAAAATGTTATTTTGTGTAATTTATATGGACGATATTTGCCATGCATTATCGATGTTTACGTTGTGAATTATTGCAACATAATTTAGAAAATCACATTACATATTTCTTTCTTGTTGCCATGTTTATTTCATATATGTCAGTAATAAGTTAATGGTGTCTTTTTTAAGAAAATTAGAATTTTCTTATATAATTACGCTAAACCATTCTCGTAGCTTCTTTATTTTCTTCAAGTAGCTAGATGAAAGATTTGAAGTTTTATTTTGAGAAGATCTTGATAAAAGTTTTAGGTAATCTAGCTAATCTGGAAATTCTTTTCTTAGGAAATGTATATCTTTGTATCGTTATTTTCCTTTTCGTTGTGCTATTTTATTTTCTGTTGATTTTCATAACCGTATGAACTGGAATTATAATGTTCTGTTAAAGTATATCTGTGCTATTTAGAAAGTAATTAATTAAGAGCTCTTCTGAATACTTGTCGATAACAGTCTTTTAATTAAAAAAAAGGTGAGATCAATAAAATTTTGATCTTTTGTGTAATTCATATGGAAGATTATTTGCCATGCATTACCAATGTTTATGTTGTGAATTATTGAAGCATAATTTAGCAAACCACATTACATATTTCTTTCCGTATTATACTTATTCAGTTAACCTGTTTCAATGTTTATTTCATCATATATGTCCGTAATGAATTAGTATTGGCTTAAGAAAATTAGAATTTTCTTATTTAATTAAACCAGGCTTCATACGGATTTTAATTATTTACTCAAGGTGAATTTAGCACTAGTATTTTTAATTTCACTTATTAAACCATTATCGTACCTCTTTATTTTCTTCAAGTACAGGTGAACCTCGTTATGCCGACACTCTAAGGACCAGAACAAAGTGTCGTCATAAGCGGGGTGTCGCGGTATCCGGAGTTGGAGAAAAATGTTTATAAAAAGCTGTATTTTTAAGTAATTTAAGACATTTTCAAATTCATAACTGTTCTTGCAGTTTTAAGCAATAAAGCATGATTATTAAACAAAATAAACACAAACAAAATTTAAAAGAATAAAAATCAGATTTATGGTGACATGTTTTTTTATTGTTACACGAAATATTGATGAATTAAGGTTTGCTTATCCCTAGATGTGCTTCCTACAATTCTTTTTTCAATATTATACAATGAATTGTAATCAATATTTGTTGTTTCAGAAATGGATGTTAGATAATTTCTGATCGTTTCAATGCAATGCTTCAGTTTTAGTCGGATGAAAAATGCCTTGTAACCAAAAGAAAGCACCACCTGACCAGAACAAAAAGACCGCGAGTAGACTGATACATCATCTATCTGGAGCTTAAGTGGGTCATTCATAGCGTTTGGGTTTATTTATTCGGATAAAGGATTGAAGTAAAATTTCTGATTTATCTCAATTGGTATTTTAGACACTTTTGTAAAAAGTTTGGCTAAGACATTTCTTACCGCTTAATTTCCGTGCTTATAAGATGGATTATGAAAATTGGACAATTTTCCTAAACCGTCGGGTTATCCGGAGTTGAAAATTATACAACGACGTAAAATCCGGAGTTTATTTACATTAAAGTCATATACAGAAAATCGGGACTTTGGAAAACTGACGTGATAAGCGGAGTGACGTGAAAACCGGGTGTCGGGATAACGAGGTCCGACTGTAGTTAGATGAAAGATTTTATATTTGTTAGAGAGATAGAAGATTTTGATAAATTGAGACTCTGATGATTAAAAAGATCTTGATAAAGGCTTCAGGTAATCAGAATCTAGCTATGCCAGACCGGCCAGACTGTCTGGAAAATCTATTGTGAGGAAATGTATACCTTTGATACTGTTACTTCCCTTTTCGGTGTACTATTTCCTGTTGATTTTCATAGCCGTATGACCTGGTTTGATAATGTTTTGTTTAAAAGCATATTTGCTATATGTATGTATAACATAACATCCCTTTTGAAAGCTGGTCGATAATACAGTATTTTAATTTTTTAAAAGTGAAGTCGATAGGATTTGTTGTTTGTAAAATATCAGTGAGCTGTTTTTGTGATCGTTTTGACATTTTAAGCAACATTTAAAAATTTTACTTGTAATTCTCTTTTTATTATGTTTATTGAATTAACATGTAGCCGTACAATAAAATTAATGATGGCTTATTAACTTTCAAATTTTTTCACTTGATCAAAAGATTTACTTGAGTAATTAACTGAATATAGTTTCTTTGATTTGTGTGCAAGAAACTTAATGATTTATTTTGAAAAGATTCGTCTATTTTACGTAAATTTCTCTATTTTTTTTTTTCATTAATATAATCTGTGCCCTAGATCGTTTGTTGTAAATGCATTGCATTGTTTACGCCAGGACCTGAGATTTTATGCATTAAAGGCAAGCTTTCGCTTTAAACAGGTTTCGTTTTCCAAAGTTTTACTGTATAATAAATAATCTTGTTATGAACTTTTTCCATAAATTAACATGGGATTTGAATATTTTTGAAGCATATCTTTAATTCTGGCGTTTTAATTTTATTTCTCCACCTTTAATTTACTTTTAATCTGCCTATTTTATCTAAATTTCTCTATCTTTTATTTATTTTCCTTCTGTCTATTTTACATAAATTTCTCTGCGTTTGATTTATTTTCATCTGTCTATTTTACATAAATTTCTCTCCCTTTGAGTTATTTTTATCTGTCTATTTTACATAAATTTCTCTACCTTTGATTTATTTTTAATCTGTGTGTATTTTATATAAATTTCTCTATCTTTGATTTATTTTTCATCTTTCTATTTTACAAAAATTTCTCTGCCTTTGATTTATTTTCATCTGTCTATTTTACTTAAATTTCTCTCCCTTTGAGTTATTTTTATCTGTCTATTTTACATAAATTTCTCTGCTTTGAGTTATTTCTATCTGCCTATTTTACATAAATTTCTCTACCTTTGATTTATTTTTAATCTGTGTGTATTTTACATAAATTTCTCTATCTGATTTATTTTTCATCTTTCTATTTTATAAAAATTTCTCTGCCTTTGATTTATTTTTCATTTGTCTATTTTACATAATATTCTCTATCTTTTATTTATTTTTCATCTGTCTATTTTACATAAATTTCTCTACCTTTGATTTATTTTTAATCTGTGTGTATTTTACATAAATTTCTCTATCTTTGATTTATTTTTCCTCTTTCTATTTTATAAAAATTTCTCTGCCTTTGATTTATTTTTCATTTGTCTATTTTACATAATATTCTCTATCTTTTATTTATTTTTCATCTGTCTATTTTACATAAATTTCTCTCCCTTTGAATTATTTTTATCTGTCAATTTTACATAAATTTATCTACCTTTGATTTATTTTTAATCTGCGGATTTTACATAAATTTCTCTATCTTTGATTTATTTTTCATCTTTCTATTTTACATAAATTTCTCTGCCTTTGATTTATTTTTCATTTGTCTATTTTACATAATTTTCTCTATCTTTTATTTATTTTTCATCTGTCTATTTTACATAAATTTCTCTGCCTTCGATTTATTTTTAATCTGCCTATATCGTCTGCTTTAAATGTATTGCATTGTTTTTCCGAGACCCTAAAATTTTTTGTCGATCCATTTCAAATTTTATGAAAATCGAATCAAAACTTAAAAAGATATCATTAAAAGCTTTCTTCATTCTATTAAATCCTATCATACGTAATGAATTCAATGATATCGCATGACAAGTAATGATTCTAGGTTGCCATGGTGAGGACGTCCTATTATATCCGTGTATTACTGAATTTAATATATAGAATCGTAATAAATTTTGTATTCAAGCATTTTTGCATAAAAGTGCAACAGCTATTGCACCAAGATCTGAATATTTATAAAACTAGTTCTAGTACGAACGCACCTCATTTTCCACGTTTCACGTACAGTTTCCGACTTGTTTGTTTCATAGAAGTAAATGGACAAATTCATAATTCATACTCCCCATCAATGTATTCTTAACCCTTTCTTAATTTACATCCGACGCATTATTTTCGGATTTGTATCCGGGAAACTATAAGGGCGTTGTGAAGTTCATGAACCATTGTAAATAGGAGAGTGATTGAACAATATTTCTTAGATATTCTTATTCTACGCATACTCGGTCATTTGTTAATAATTATCTCCGAACGGATACCTCCCTCCCTCCCTTGAATATCTTCACTTCAATTGTCGCTTCCTCGCAGATAATCATCGAGAGCGGCGTGACGTCACGATTTAATCCTGCGTATAATAGCTGTAGGAAACTGCAGAATAGAATTCACTTTTGTTTAGAATAAAGCATCCAGACAAGATCTTGCATTAAAATAACTTGGGGATGTATCCTGCTGACAAGTGATATAAATGAAATGAAATGAAGAAAAAAGTAGAAAATGTAGAACGCATCAAAGTGATTTATTTTCCTTATGTTCATTTATATATTATTTATATAAAATTACTATTTTGTAGCAAATTTAATACAATGTTATTATTAGTTTGTAATTTCCATTAACATATTCGTGTGCTTTAATAAAAATATACCAGGCAAGATCTTTCTTTAAAATAACTTGGAGGTGTATCCCATGGCCTGATTACCGCAAATGATGACTAGGCTAGGGGGTTTGGACCCACCGCGGACGGGGACCCGAAAAAGGACAAAGGGATTTTGAAAAAAAAAATCTTTAAAATGCAGTCGTTGGTTTTTGTTGACTTTTTACTTAATTGGATTTTTGTTTGGCTTTTGCTCATCATTAAAATCCACCTTCCCCTTACAGCGGTTTTCAAATCCCTTGCTCAACAGCGCGAAACTTTCTGACACAATTTCTGACTCATTTTTAAACGTAAAGTTCATAAAATTGGTATGCGTGCCGGGGAACACACCAGGTAGAGCAAATAAAGTCTACACCAGATCCCAGTGATCTGGTGATCTGCTCCACTTAGGCAATCAGGCCTGATTAGTAGAAGCGATTTTGAATCGAAACGAGTTTTCCATTTATATATATATATATATATATATATATATATATATATATATATATATATATATATATATTACTTATACGAGTTATAAGCAATAATGGTCATGTGACGACCGGTTTTTCTCCTTTCTCGCGTTTGCATCCAGAGATTCAGATCAAATCGTTATCTTTGACAGTATTTTCTGAAATATCTTCTACCTTTACCAAAAAATAGAAAACGTCTTTCTATTACAATCTAAATATGAACACCTGCCAATTTCATGCGTTTCCGAACAAAAATGCATAAAAAATATGTCAGAAACTAGTCCTTTTGGGTTTGAAAACAGCCTTAACAGATTCGTGCGCTTTAATAACAACATACCAGGCAAGATAACTTGAAGATGTATCTAAGAGCCTAATTACCGCAAATGATGACTAGGGGACGGCTTTGGGCCCACCGCCGACGAAGGCCCTAAAAAGTCCAAAAGGAGAAAAATTTCTTTAAAAAAGGAGAAAAATTTCTTTAAAATGCAGTCATTGTTTTTTCTTAACCTTTTATTTAATTGAATTTTTGTTTAAATTCTGCTCATCTTTGAAGCTCACCATCGCCTTAAGTTCTTTGAAAATAACACCGTGGCCCTAAAAGTAAATAAATAAATAAAATGCATAACTCGCATACCTCTTCACAAAGACTGTACATAAAGTATACCACCATGCTTTAAAAGATGACTTCTCAACAATAACGCCATTATTATATTTATGCGAGAGAAAAAAGGGAGGCGATATCTAGAAATCGTTTAGATCAGAGTTTTATACGTCTATGACTATAATAAATAGGTGGCATTCTGGGATCTCCTATAGAGCTGCTGTGTCTGGGTTTTACCGTTCACATCGAGTTATTTGTTTGCTTAACGCCTCTGACTGCAATAAAATTATTGTAGTTAGATTTTTACGATCCGTCGAGAAGGAAGGAAACAGAGTTATGCGTACAAAACATGGAAGAACTCTGTTGACATTGGTATGCATTCATCTTTAAGTTACTAGATTTTATAGCATTTCTTGAAGTAAAAGATTATGGAGCTGTAGCCTAAACATTAAAATTGAAGCGAAAAAATATTTTTTGTCCTCATACTTATGTATTTTTTAAGTGTGTGTGTATATATATATATTGATGGATTATTCTGCCATCGTTCCACAAATATTTCATATTAATTCATTTTTTCGTTTATTTGAGATATTTTTGTCTACCAATTTTTCTTTCTTTTTCTTTTCTCTTTTTTATATATATTATTGTCTATCATTAATAACAAGTACGAATTTCATCTTTAATTTTTAGATTTGAATTTTCTTCATTTGTGTAGGATAAATACTAGTTGTCTTTATTGTGGTTTTATATCTAATATATTCGTAGCATATTTTGTTATTTTTGCATTCCCAATTTCCTGTGCTTAATTTTTGTATTTTCTTATCCAGTTATTTTCACACATGTGACTTCATTTTAATTAAATATAGAAATCAAATAAAAACAAGGAACAAAAATCAAATAATCGAAGTCAAATGGAAATGAAAATTTGAAAAAACAAACAGACCCCTAATCATCAGTCGGCAAGAACATAACATGTCTCAAAAATTATTATTTCCTGTAATAGACTAGTGAATAAGTCTATCACTGCTGAGATAATGCATTAAAATAATAAATAATTAGGAATTCAAGAAAATTAAAGAAAAATGAATTGTACTCACATTTCATATAACGTGTTGAAAGCGAAGTGACAAACTCTAAATAACATGTTGAAATAAGCATTCGAATCATACATATGTATGCATGTGTGTGTGTCGTGTGTTTGTGTTGTATGTATATAATTTGTATTTGATATCTTCATCTTCTGAATCCACAATAGAGTTATATAAACTTTCTTGATATTTTGTTACAATTCAGCAATCATAAAATTATCTCCTGGAAAAGATTTCAGAAGTATTTATCATCTTCACACTTACGCGCTTATTTAAAATAGAAAAAAAATACATAAAAAGGTTAAAATACCCATTTAAAATTTAATCCAAATTGTTCACAGATGTTTCATATCTGTTCATTTCAAAATCATACCCGTAACTTGGCCAAAAGTGAAAGAAAAAGAGATGATCTATAATAACAGAGGCATCGTGCTCAAAAGCCGGCTCACAAAGGGCTAGTTGAAATATGCTAAGCTCTGCAAGTTTTAAGAAGCTTTGAAAGGGAGGTGAACGTGAGGGGTGGGTTTATAGACGTCATCTTTTGTTATACGGATAGTAACTCGCCGATCGTTACAAAGAGGCAAAGATGTAACTTAGGAGCAGTGGTATGTGCCTTCATGTTTGAGGCATTGATATCTAAACACTTTATTGTGAACCTCAATCAAAGGCATTTTTTATATTGATTAAGAAATTGTAAGTGAATTCTCAAATCCAGTTCTCTCAGCTATGTCAAAACTCATTATTTTTTTAATCACTTAAAAATGGCTATTTTAAAAATAAACAAAATGTGCTCATTTTTTTAACAATTCCCAACACAGTTGAAAAGTATTTATGAATTCGGTTTGCTTGCCTGCCCTCTGTCTGTTTGTCCATATTCGCGTTTTTTGGTGCGTTCGTAGTTATGTAAATACGTAGCACCTACAGTCGTCCTTCTGTCTCCATATAACAGCGCAAAAACTACCCAACCGAATGGTTTGAAATTTAATATATTTTGTCGAGTCATTTAAAATTTTATGAAAATCGAATCAAAACTTAAAAAGATATTAATAAAAGTTTTCTTCATTCTATTAAATCCTATCATACGTCATTAATTCAGTAGGTTACCATGGTGAGGACGTCCTATTTACGATGTAGTCCTATTATTTCCGTATTACTGAATTTAATAAGAGTGCAACAGCTATTGCACCAAGATCTGAATATTTATAAAACTCGTTATAGTACCAACGCACCTCATTCGCCACGTTTGACGTATAATTTCTGACTTGTTTTTTTTTTTTTTTGGATTGCCGTTTAATTGATATATGTTATTAAGGTTTACTATTGCATGTTCGGTATTGAAAATGAAATAAGTAGCATGTATAGTTCGTTTACAGGGACACTCAAAAGAATTATGCTGCATTATTGTCTATGTGGGAAAAATCGTTTGCAACGTATTTTATTGATGCTACACTATTTCAAACATATTGAAAATGATGTAGCATTTATCGTTCACTTACAGAGACACCTGTAATTTGTAGATCAGAGTAATCAACATGTGCAATGATCTCTCATGTTTTGTGCAGGAGGCTCTTAAAATGTAATTCTTCATAAAATATATATTTTTATGAAACCCAGTTGGACATTTTGGGTGTATAATAATGTTTTATATAATAAATAAATAAATATCATAAGCAATAAAAAAAATGTGCCGATATGCTCAATAAATAATTAATTTCTTTCGAATTAAAATTTTATAGTTAAAAGCCAATGACCTTTAGTTTTACTTATATGTATTCACATTTTTATTAACAACCATCTCTCTCTCTCTGTGTGTGTTTATCTATCTATCATCCAACAAACTATCTGTTTATCTATCTAAGTTTTTCTGACTGTCTAGTGTCTATGTAACTCTATCTCTATCTATCTATCTGCTTTTATCCTTTTCCTTTCATCCTATATAGCTATCTAAATATATCTACATGTCTAACTCACTTTCCTCTATCGTTCTATCTATTTATCTATGTGTCTAACTCTCCTTCCTCCCTCTCTCTCTGTCATTCTATCTATCTATTTGTTTGTCTGTCTGTTTATTTATCTATCTATATGATTGTCTGTCTATTTATTTGTATGATTGTCTGCCTAAATCGTTCTCTATCTACCTGTCTGTATTTAATTCTGTCTACTTGCATATTTGTATAATTTTCCCGCCTTCCCTCGCTTCTACTGCACGGACTAAAATTAAAAATAAATAAATAACAAATAACATTTGTGTTCGGATTTCACTTTTATTTTACATTTTGCTTTTACACCACTTTCGTTTGTGTCATTTAATAAGGGAAAATACTAAATCAATATTTTATTTTTCCCGAAGCAACAAGACCCACATATCGATCCAATATAACATTCTTTTCTGCGTCATCTAAAAGTCGCCTTTTCCGAGAAACCCTAGTTGCAACATCGTTTAATCTCTGGAAAAAGTAGTTTATTTTCTGGAAACCATTCAGAAAGATACATATATTCTATCTCGATGTTCTTTTGACTTGAACCTATGGAAATTTTAGATCGGAATACCCAACGAAGATGAGAGAGTAGAGAGGTTTTAAGGCTTCATAGAAGGGTGAGAATTTGAAACCGAGCTCTGGACTTACTCACTATGACATAAGCTCGGGCCTTTAAATCTAGTTTTGAAAAAAAAAAAAAAGAAAAAATAAGAAAGAAAGATTTTATTAGGTGCGGTGACCTTTCTTCTTGACACTTGAATGTATAGATTTAAAAACAGGGCATAAGTGAGGTGCTCGAATATTTTAATTTTTGCATTTGCGATAGAAGGGCAGTATAATAATAGGTCATCGGCTGTAAAATGGGTAACATAATGCTCATTAAATACTTCCAAGTAATAACATTTTGATGTTGTAAACAGGACCCGGATGTTATGAAGTTGACAGTATTTTTTTAATTTGAGATTTTTTCTCATTCAGATCATTTTTTACAGATTTTAGAGTTTATTTTCTTCTTTGACAACTTTCTTACTGTTAATTATTTTTCTTTTTTTTTTTTTCCTCAGTATTTTTTTTTTTTTTTTTTAATATAGCATTAATGCTGAACAAAACCCGGATGTTGGAATCGTTTATGTTGTTGTGCCCTTTTCAGTACCTTATGTTCTTTTCTGTCATTTTTTTTTTCAGTTTTTATACCCCCCCCCCTTTTTTTTTTTCTTTTGACATCAGGCAATTTTTCAGATTTTCCTACTACCTTTTTCAGTTTCAGATTTTTTTTATGTCTTTTTCATCTTTTATATTTATATCTTTACTTATCTTATATGAAAAGTAACTCTGTTGTCATTAAAATAGAGACTTGTTTCTTTCCATCTGTTTTAAGCAAATTAAACATGACCCTGCCTTATGCTACCAATTACCCCCAAAAATGCAAGTATGGCCGCAAAAATTACGTGTTGCGCGAATAAGTCATTACAATTAAAGCTGTTTGTTCTCAAATCCAAACTGCTTACTTTCTGACACATTTCTCAATTCATTTTTGTTATCAATGGCAGGTGCATTTATTCAGGAAGTAGGGAAGGTGGGGGATGAATGGGACTTTTTTACAAAAATGTTTATTTTTAATACCTTTTTAAAGTTATTATCACTATTATATATCACATTTCATATATTAGGTATTTGACTACATCTATGCACCATATTTAGTCTAGATTATTGTTATACTGTAAAATATTATAAAATTTAAAAAACGTCACTCTCTGTCCCAATCATCCCTATAGCAGGGATGAATGGGACACTAATACGGATGGATGGGACACCAATATTTTTCTAACTACATTCAATGTTACCTAGTTAAAATGTATAATTATAAACTTATATGTATTTATATTTGTAATATATGATCTTATAATATGGCTATTATATCTCAGAGTTGCTAATCGCTTCTTTTACTGCAGTTTTAACTTGTAATGCAAACTTCGACTGTCTGCTCTTCCCCTTTCCCACTTACGAGACATTTTAGATATGAAATGAAAGTGAAAAATGTCTTTCAAATACAGCATAGCCAATATTTTTCATTCACAACTTATTAATAATTATTAATTCAATGTATCTTAGATATCATGCACAAATGCAGGGCTGTTACTTGTCCTGCAATTTCAAGACCGGGAAATTCTTCGGTACCAGTACTTTCTTATGGAAAAATCTCTTATTATATAAGGCGAAATTTCGCGCGTTTAACCTAGATTTATTTTTCTATAAACAAATAGTGATATTTGTCCTGAAAAAATCCCTTAAGCGTACGACCCCTGCAAATGAAATTATGTTAGGGGAGGCGCGATGGGGATTTATTTAATGGGAATTTATTTAAGCACAAATTTCAAATTCAATATAGTTTACTCCATCTGATCAATAAACATATAATACTTTTAACAGTTTTATCTATTTTGATAATGTTTCAATAGCAATTTTTTGATAAACTATTTAACCTTTATTACAATACAATAACTAAGATTCAATATAATTTTTAATAATAAACAACCTATATAATACGAGTATAGTTTAATATTAACAATTAACATAAATCATTAATTTATAAACCTATATAATATTTTTTAGTTAATAAATAAAAGTTTTAACATCTCTAGGGATGAAAAAGACTGTCCCATTCATCTCCATTTAAATTGTCCCAATCATCCCTATGATACATAGATTCAATAGTCCGCTATTTTGCCTCGGAAATTGTTTTGTCACATTGTTAATATGTACTCATTTTAATTACAGTAAACTCTCTGTAAGGCGGACTCTGTTTAAGACGGAAATCTGTCTAACTCGGAAAGATTTTTAAGTCCCTGTGAATCCATAGACATAGAGTAAAATTTGTCTAAGGCGGAATTTTGTCTACTGCGGAAAAGTTTCATGGTCCCAATCGATTCCGCCTTAGACAGAGTTTACTGTACCAATATTGAACCTTCAAATAAATAACTACAACATATTTTATTTGTTTATATTGCATAAAATATTTGACAACTTCAAATTTTAAAAAAAAGTTACTTTTAAGCAGAGTTTCAAAAAATGCAACTTTGCAAAAAAATGAAAAGAGCCATGTGGTTTTGCTTTTGGTTCTAAAGCTCACCATGGTAGGGCCATATATGAGAATAGAAATCAACTAAAAAACGTTCATTGCATGAAATATTGAGAATGTCCCATCCATCCCTTGTCCCATTCATCCCCCTGCTCCCCTGTTCCATTTTTCGGTAAATGCTGTCAACGTTGTCGTTCTGAACAGAATTTCTGGACGCGAAGAAAATAAATTGCATTCTTTAGACAACAATCGCATATAACTCAAGATATAATTAATTTATCGGAAAATGAAAAAAACTGTTCAATTACAAACCACTTCAATAATCGTGCTTGCAAGTATCACGCTTTTACGTTTAAAAATAAGTCCGTAAATGTGTCATAAAATTTTGCGCTAGTAAGTGGGAAAAAATATGTTTTGCGAGAACCTGAGTACGCTTAATAAAGTTTTTTAATGCTGAATTTATCGTCCACCCCGGACATTTCGCATTTGGTCCGCCCTGTAACAGACATTTCTCCGAAATCAGCAACCTCTTACATCCAGAAAATGTGAAAATCAACCAGAAAATCCATATATTTTTGTTTATTTACATCTTCACTTCACTTATATGTGAATGAACTCTTGCTATCTCGATTATCGGCAAAACAGAAACTTTTCTTTCCTTACTCTGTTAAGCGTAGCTATAAGTGATCGTGCCTTACACCACCATTATGCCAGAAAATAATAACCTCAAAATAGACAAGCATGACATAATGCGTTGCGCGTGTATTCAGTTACGCTTAACCTGACCTCGCTTCAAAACTTTGTTGAGGAGGGGGCAAAATTTTCTTTGAGGGATGGGGGTGGTGTGGCGGCGGGGGGGGGGGGGGGTCTTTTGGTCTTTATATGCACAGCTGAAAGTCAATCGACTTGATACAGTTTTTATTCTCACATTTACTTTTTTTTTTTTAACTAGCCAAAGTAACTCATTAATGATAAATGTGTCTCACGTTGAAAATATTGCAATAGCAAGCCTTTAGCAAAAATTATTGATAATTATTCATTTCTGTGCTTAAGGGTGTATTCGAAAAAATATTTTTTCACCCTTAACAGCTTCAAATTTTCTGAGACATTTTCATACTCATTTTTAAAAGTAAAAACATGAAACTTGCTGGGGTGATTTCTGAAGACATGTTTAACATGCCGTGTGATTTCATTTTCAGCTCAATTAATTAGAATTTAATTTTTAAACAATTATTTTCTCAGTATGACCATTTTTTTTCATTCCCAGATCGCCCGCTTCGGAAAATTCGGTTCAAAACGCCAACTTTGACAGCGTTTTTTACAGTATTTTCTGCATTTATCAAAAAATTAAGAAGCACGGCACATTATATAGTTTCTAAATAAGAGAATTTCCCAGTTTGATGCGTTTAAGAGCAAAAATGAATTTTAAAATGAATCAGAAAATAAGCAGTTTTTGATCGGAATACACCCTTAAAGTAGTTTATTTAATGCAGTTCTCAAAGAAAAAAATCCCCTTTGAAGAAGGCGAAATTTTCTGAGCCATTTTTTTTACTCTTTTTAAAACTTAAAAGCATGATACTTGCAGGCATTATTAATGAAATGATTTGCAATCGAACAGTTCGATCGAACAGATTTTATTTTTTCGTTTCCCGATAAATTAATTACATCTTGAGTCATAAGCGCTTGTTGTCTGAGTGTGGCAGTTTTTTTTTCTTTCCTGCGCTGTCGCGTCCGGCAATTCGGTCCAAAAGGCCATCTTCGACAGCAATATCTGAAAAACCTTTTGCTTTTACCAAAAAACAGGAAAAAAAAGTTCGATTTCATAGTTTCTTAATGGGAGAACCTACCAATTTAATACTTTTGAGAAAAAAATGAATTTTTAAAAAATGTATCAGAAAGTAACTAGTCTGTTCTTGAGAACAAACAGCTTTAAAACTAATGTTTCTATTTTATTCAAATCTGACAAGCTACTTCAACTTTTGTGTAATTTCGAAAAAAGTTTTGCATCTGATCTGCAATTACTGATACATTCTTTAAGGCGGTTCTGTAATGCAAGGGCAACTTTGTGACATAAGTTTTAATTTATTTTGTTCGGAAATGCATGAAACTAGCAGGTGTTGTTGTTCAGAAACTATGTAATCGCACTGTTTTTTTTTTTTTTTTTTTTTTTTTTTTTTATAAAGCAATAGATTTTTCAGAAAATAGTGTCAAAGTGAGCGTTTTGAACCGAATTTCCGCGCGAAGGACAATAACTGCTTAATGCAGGGTGAAAAAGTCTGTCACGTGATCAAAATCGTTTATAACTCAATAGGTAATTTATAGATCAAAAAAGAAAAATATAGTTCCATTCCAAATCGCTTCCCTAGTCAGGCCTTTCAATTTATATCTTTCCGTTAAAAAATGAATTTGTAAATATGTCAAGACGTTTTGCGCTTGTTGAGCAGAGTAGTTGAGAACAGCCTTAATATCAAATTCCATGGGGGGGGGGGGGGGCGCCCTAGCCGTCAATAAATGGCGCCTACGCCGCACTCTTAGAATCCGAATGCAAAATTTATAGTCTACACCGGATCTTTCTCATCTTGAAAGCCCTATAAAACGTTTCTCCGAAAGTCTGAAATCACAAACCACCACATCCAGGAAATGTGAAATTCAGTCAAAAAAATCGATATAGCTTGTTTATTTACATCTTCACTTATAACCTGATGGAATCCGAACGCGGAATGTATCCTCCACCCCATACTTTTCTCATCCGTTGCGTCCTGTAAGACAGTTCTCCGAAAACAACAACCCCCTATATCCACGAAATGTGAAATTCAGCCAGAAAATCGATATCTTTTGTTTATTTACATCTTCTCTTGTACGTGAATGAATTCTCGCTATTTCAATTGTCCACATAACATTTTTTTTTTTTTTGTCTCACCCGGACTTTTCAAATTTTTGACCGCTCTGTTTCAGCGAAAGTCCGAAATCACAAACCCTCACATCCAGGAAGTGTGAAATTCAGTCAGAAAAATCGATATAGCTTGTTTATTTACATCTTCACTTTTCTTGCATGTGAACGAACCTTTTTGTTATTAAAACAGAAACTTGTTTCTTTCAAGTTAAACAAACTAAAACTGATCGTGCCTTACGCCATCATTTTGCCAGAAAATAACAACTTTGAAAAGTACAGATAATGATATAGTGTATTACACGTGAATGCAATTACATTTAACCTGATGGAATCCGAATGCGGAATTTATCCTCCACCCCATACTTTTCTCATTCGGTGCGCCCTGTAAGACATTTCTCCGAAATCAACAACCCCCTATATCCAGGAAATGTGAAATTCAGCCAAGAAAATCGATATCTTTTGTTTATTTACATCTTCTCTTGTACGTGAATGAACTCTTGCTATCGCAATTTGTCCGCATAACAGAATTATTTTTTCACCAATTCCATTAAGCTTGTTAAAAACTGGTCGGTCCTTACACCACCATTATACCAGAAAATAACAACCTCAAGGTACAAGTAATGAATATAATGTATTACCCGTGTATGCCATTACATTTAACCTGACCACACTTACGGTCTTCCGAAAATCAATAAAACACGGAACTGCGTTTTGCATTCGATCGCACCTCCGTATGACAACAACGTGACGTCATTCAAGAGGATACGGTTTTGTTTATCGACAAAGTGGCGTAGGATGCGCGCGCAGCTTGCAGTGACGCCACTGCCGGCCGGCTTGTGAGGGAACGTAAACAGAAAGGAATGGCTGTTGTTTTCATTTCGAAAGCATAGCCTTGATTCTGGAATAATTGCCCCAATGGCGCACATAGTTCAGCTCGCGGTTTTTGCGAAGCCATGTTTATCTTATCATCCTTATTATTTTTGTTATTAATTTTATTATTTTGGCACAATGCCGAAAATACAGTAAAACATGCTAAGATTGAATCACAAGGGACCGGAAAATTTCCATTTTAGCAAGTACACAGTTCTCAGTTACACAATATAACTGCATCCCTTTTTTCGTCATGAAATTTTTTTATTTGAGGCATTATTCCGTCGTAAACAGGTTCCGTTTTGGCAGGTTTTACTGCATATATACCCATATACATCCCTGTATATGGTCATAAATTATTGTCGGGGTTTCCTTACCTCATAACGTTGGACATGAGAATATGACGAAAAATATCTTTACATGCTCTTAAAGTACAAATGAAAAGTTTTTTAGCAACACAAATAAGGTTACATATGAGTAAATTTTCAACTTAAAGCGTTATTAATCCAATAATAATTAATATTCAAATTTTATTAAAGTTATCAAAAAGTTATTAATGAATTAAGAGCGCAAGAGTCGATTCAGGCAAAATTTGAGGCCCATTTAGGGCTCCTTCATAAAAATCCTTTTAATAAAGCAGGCCCCTTCACAAAATTCTTTTTAGTAAAACAGGCGCCTTCACAAACATCCATTTAATAAAACAGGCCCCTTCACAAAATTCTTTTTAATAAAACAGGCACCTTCACAAAATTCCTTTTAATAAAATAGGTCCCTTCACAAAATTCCATTCCATAAAAACATATTCTTCATTGTTTATTTTTATATTGTTAGGTTTTAAAATGTGTAAAGCAAAAGGAAATAAGTACACAAGAAACTTAAATGCTTAGTTTGGATTTCAGTAACTGGATTTCATATTTCGTTACAAAAAGTTACTTTTCACAAAAATAAAATAAATTTCGCGAAAATATAATAAATTTCACAAAAAGAACTTTTACTTTTCACAAAATGGGTCCCAAGAAAAAAATCCCTACATCCACCCCTGGAGCGCAATGTTAAGGGGGCTGGTCACTCAGTTTCCGATTTCCCCTCACTAATGTAAACTCTATGGGCATTGGATGCATTTGTATATTTAAAATATCTCCTCGGGAAATTAATATTTTTAACTTCTGTTTTTTGTGTTACACTTCCTAAAAGATGCCTCTTTTTTTCTTAGTTCTCAAAATATTTTCTAAAGTATAGACTTAATTTTATAGGAAGTATTAAAATCTAACTCTCTGTTCTCCCGCTTTTAACACATAAAATATTAAATTAAGCATAGACTTTAGAAATATTTTGAAAACTAACAAGGAAGGCCTCCATACTGGGCATACTCAGAATATTTTGAAAAAAATACCAATTAAACTATTCATGTGTGTAATAAGGGATCAGTTAAATTTAACGGCGGAATTTCCGTAGAAAATCTGTAAAAAAATAAAATACTTTCGAATATTTGGCGCAAAAATACGAAAATGACACGTGATTTGGCGAGCAGGATTTTTCCTCGCCAAAAGCAAACGATTTTAATGCATCTGAAAATTGTTTTTTAATTGTTTTTTAGAATGCACGGTTTTTAAGCAATTTAAACTTAATCAATGAAAGAGGTTTTTATATATTTTTTACGTTACATATATATGTTGTTTGTTGCTGTAGTTATTTAATTTATCACTTTAAAAATATTTTCCATGCTTTGCAAGTTGCAAATAGCTATTTTAAGTTAGAGCCAGCTGACATTTGATTGCCATAATACATTTCCCAATCGAAGACGGAGTCGTTTCCATAGCAACAAAATCAAATCGACAGCATTCTGTCTGCCTTATTTTTGAGCTTGAAACAATTTAAATCAATTTAAATTTTGTTTTAAATCGTAAAATATGATAGTTACATTTTATTATAAATACATATAAATATACATCACAAACTATAGTTAAAGCAAACTAAAAATGACAAAACTATAGCTAAAAAAAAATAAAAAATTACGAAACTAAGATTATTTAAATTAAACTTATATAAACAAATTGAACATAAAAAAGTTTTTTTCTACATAAAAGTGTATTTTTTTTCATCGCCAACCGGTGATAAATCGCCAAATAAACGAAAATTTCGTTATTTTTTTACGGATGCTGTATCGGGGTTCCGCCAAAAAAATTTTTATAAACATATATATCCATATGAGAAGAACATTCTGTAATTTTTTCAGATTTTTCTGAGTATGCCCGTATGGAGACCTTCCTTGTAAGAAAAAAGGAGACATCCTTTAAGAAGAGTACAGAGAAAAAAGATGTTAAAAATATGAATTTCCCGAGAAGATATTTTAAATATATGAATGCATTAAAAGTTCATAGACTTAACATTACGGAGGAGAATTCCGAAGCTGAGTTAAGATGTTTCTACCATCCCTTTTTCATAAATTTGATAAAAATTTAATTTGAATTATTATTTTATTACATTCGCTATTCGATTAATAACGTTTTGAGTTGCAATTTTACGCATTATTTAACTTTGTTTGTATTATTAAAAAAAAAAAAAAAAAACTTTTTTCGCTGTAGTTTACGAATATGTAATAATATTTTTCGTCATATTCTTAAATAAAAAATTATGAAGTAAGGAAATTCCAAAACTAATTTATAGACACCATGTACCGGGTGTCCCAAAAAGGACTGACTGATTTTAAAATTCAATAACTTCCAAACGGTGACAGATACTAAAAAAATTCTTGCAGCAGGGTTATGCATAAAGTCAAAAGTTTTATTACAGTGATTTTCGATTTTAGTTCGAATTACAAACAATAGATGGCGCTGCGATCAATAGAGGCTAAATTCAGGCTCGATTTTTGGTACTTCGTGGCCCGCGCCCGGATAATACATTTCCATCTCCTTTTTCTGCATGGAACAACAGAAAGGACCAAAAATCGAGCCTGTATTTAGCGACTATTGCTTACAGCGCCATCTATTGTTTGTAATTCGAACTAAAATCGAAAATCACTGCAATAAAACTTTTGATTTTATGCATAACCCTCCTGCAAGAATTTTTTTAATATCTGTCACCGTTTGGAAGTTATTGAATTTTAAAATCAGCCAGTCCTTTTTGGGACACCCGGTATATATGCGTAATTTTAATATACAAATCTTTTTCAAATTAGATTAAGTGGAGGTAAATGTGTGTGTTTATTATTTCTTTACTGAATTTTTTATATCATATGAGCAAAAGCGATAACTTTCGGAACATTTATTCGGAAATTTAGAGTACATTGCATTTGTAGAATAAAACACAATGCTTAGTTGGATTATCAAAACCGGGCACAAATTAAATAATGGATCTAATTCTTCACAATATTCACACTATATTGAATTCAATTCGAGACGCATTCAAATATTATCTCCAACATTTTTTTTTTTATCTACTCAAACATTTCAAAATACAGAGGTAAATTGTATATATTTCATTACACAATAAAATAAACCATTTTATTTTGCAGCTAAATAATGTTGCCAGCAAAAAGTACAAAAATATAGTTGGTCAAGAAAAAAAATGTTTTTCACTATCTTTAGACATAAAAATTATTATTATTATTATTTATTGTTTCATTTCAATGTTTTAAACATTTAAAAAAGTAAAATTTCGAATTGTTAATAAGTTCTTTTCTTTCTTTTCTTCTTTTCTCTTTTAGTACCTCTCCCGTCTCCCCCCCCCCCCCCTTCCTCCCTTAAAACAGTTTAAAACGGACTGAAATTCTTCATGGTGTTTCTGAAATGAATTGTACGGCTAGAACAATAACAATTCGAAGATAATAGAAATATATTATATTCACCCCCTTAAAACAATTTTAAAATGGACTGAAATTCTTCATGGTGTTTCTGAAATGAATTGTACCGCTAGAACAATAATAATTCGAAGATAATAGAAATATATTACATCCAAAACAAGTTACAATAATTCTAAAACTTATTTCCGGGTTACAAACCACATTGTACGTAAAAATACACACACACAATTGCTTCTGAAGTAAAGCCATAGATTGGTCACGAGCTTTAAAATACAAATTCTTGTGAAACGGAAACATTTTTGATTAATTTCGGAGAAAGTTTTGATAGCATTTTTTTTTTTTTTTTTTTTTTAAATCTGTAACATTGTTTAAGATCTGGAAGAAAATTCGTAATCTGGGTCTACGAGCCCAAGAAGGAGTTTTAAAGATAAAGATAAATGTTTTGTGGCTTCTCTCAGTTTACTTTAGAGTTTTCCGGTGAAAAAGATAAAATTTTCATTTTTTTATATTGACAATTTTTTAAAGAAAGATATTTCTTTTGATTCCCCCCCCCCCCCTCCCTTTTCATTCCTTAATATCCTTTTTTTCTTTTTGACACTTTTATTGATTAGGATAAGCTGACCAGATAGTCAGTTTATCCTTTCAATCAATATGTCCCAATTTCAATTTTCAAAAATGAGTAAAATGCCTTCAAAATGAGCATTGTCCTCTTAAAAATAGGATATCTAATTATCTCGCTTTGTCGCTAAAGTTTTGCTGTACATATTAATCAAAGGTAAAGGTATTACACTCTTTGATATTACATTAAAAAAAATTTAAATAAATGGAGACTTATGATATAACTACTATTTTTATTGAGGGAGCTCAGGGCTTGATCGATACCAAAAAACGTGTAAACAGAGCTCTCGCTTCGAATCCATGTAAAAACAGAAGTATTCAGTGTAACAAATTTAAACTTTCTAATATTTTAAAGGTAAGTTTGTAGTCTTATAAAATTATAAAATGAAGTACTTCAATGTAATAAAATAAAAAATATAGCAAAATTTATATAACACAATTTTCGAAAAAAAATTTAGGTGTCATATCACCATCCGTAAGATATCTTAACGTTGAATAGACATAAGAACCTTATTTTTGCTTTTAAATGACCAGGAAACTTTACTCTATAGAATGAATTAAGTATATAACTATCACTCAAAGGAAACCTTATTAAAAAAAACTCTTAAATTTGAAAATTTAAAAAACCCTAAAAAATACGTTTTTTTCCCTTAAAAATACTCAAAATATTAAGCTATCTAAAATATATTAATTCATTCTATAGATAATGATGTTATATGCATGCAAAAAAAAAAAAAAAAAAAAAAAAAAAAAGCCGTTCCATCAAATAGTTTTTTTTTTTTTTTATCTTACGGATAGTCGTCAAAAATCAAGTTTTGAGAAAACGCGACTTAAATTTGCAATTAAATGTGTCCGGCTATGAAAGTAATTTTTACATAAATGCTTATAATTCCGTTAAAAATGCAAATATTTTTATGCGGTTTTTTGCACTGTGTTCAGAAGTAATTGAATAATCAAAATAGATACTAAAAAAAAAAATCGATTTTTTGAAAAGTTTTCAATCCCTGATCCCCCTTAATGTCATTGTTTTGTATTAAGGCTTCTTATCAGACAGCACGCAAATCCCCCTGCCTAATGCTAAACCTGTGAGTTTGGGATGCATCCGTTTTTTTTTTTCAAATTTCTTCTCGAAAAATTAAAATTTTTACCTTCTGTTTTCTGTATGCTCTTCTTGAAGAATGCTTCTTTCTTTTTTATTTGCCAAAATGTTTCTAAAATATATACAGTAAAACCTCCTTAAAGCGACCACGTTCCGTTCCAATAAAAATAGGGCGCTCCGAGAGGTGGTCTCTTAATGGAGGTCATGTTTAAATCTAGATTTTAATTGTTGATAAAAGGTAACAATTAATGTTACTAAAATTTATTTTGCACATTAAGATAATTTATATGAAAACTTAAGTATCAACACAAAAGTTAATTACATAAGTTAATTACTATAGAGTTTTAAAAATGAATACATTGACGTTTGCTTTGATTTTACGGTTTTATCTTTTATAACTTTTTGTTTCCAAGTCCTTTCGAAGTTCAGAAAATAAATGCAATTTTATTTTTTGACGGGAACAAATAATGACGATTTCATTAATTTATCTATTTCTTTGAGAGTTTCCTGACAAAATAGGGCACGGGAGTTTATTGAGCGTCATTCTTAATTTATCATCAGAGTTAAATTTATTGCCTAAAAAGGCACAAAGGGATTTAAACACATAAACGTTACCGGAATTAAAAAAAATTCTAAACTTAGTTTAGAAGTTTGATGAATAATGCTCTCTCCAATGCGCGAATTATTTTTCCAATAAAACCTTCTTCAAGCGACCAGGAAAAAACGGAATTTGTTTCATTTTCTTCAAAGAAATGGGTCGCTCATGGTAGGAGTTCAAACTGGGATGATCTCTGAATGGAGGTAAAATTAGTATTGAGCTTATGGGAATAAATTTCGTTCCATGAAAATAATAGTCATTCAGAGAGGTGGTCGCTTAATGGAAGTGGTTGCACAGGAAAGTTTAACTGTATTTAATTTTATATTTTAAGTGTTAAAATCAAAGTGAAGCAAGGAGTTGTAAGTAAGATTTTAACACTTTAAATAAAACTAACAATGCATTTTAGAAATATTTTGTCCAAGAAAAAAGAAAAAACCTTCTTCAAGAAGAACATATAGAAAACGCAAGAAAAAAATTTAAATTTTTCGAAGAGAAATTTTAAAAGTACGGATGCATTCCAAGCCCATGGGTTTAGTATTAGAGAAGGGAATTTCCAGCCTGACTGATGAAGAGCCTTAACCTCTAGCGCTGGAAATTAATTGGCAGAAGCCCGTGACTATCTCGTCCATATTTTAGAAAAATATTTCACACCACTAGTTTATTTAAAATTATTAACTTATCCATTTATCTAGTTATTTTCTTTGTATCTTTTAAACTAGTTTTATATAAAAAAAAAATTCTGGTTCGTATTCATTTGGTAGCAGTCAAAATGACTGCTCGCGGGCTTTCTAGTGTTAATCCAAGGCGACGTACATAGCACATCTTTCCAGGTCAAGAGGTTAAGCTTTTATGCCCCAAATTATGAATACATGAAAATTTCTTCTTCTAAAGCATTTTTTGTGACGTTTTGAAATTACGTTAGAAGATTTACACAATCATTTAATAAATTTTAAAAAGATTTTGCCAATTAAAATGAATTAATTAAATTTGAATTTATAGGGATTTTATGCAATATTTATAACTCCACTCAAATATTTTATTTAAAATATATATATATATATATATATATATATATATATTAGAATTTTGTAGAATTAGGAAATGTACAAATATTACCAATCTGAAACTTACCCCCCGCCCTCCTTTCAACGTCAAGAAAGCGGATAAGATGCAAAGTCAAAAGAAATCATGCTTTTAAAAAATATTTTTGTTTTGTTGCCACCTTTAATGCTTTTAGAACAAGATGAAGTAAAGTATCAGTAACTCATTCTAAACTGTATTACTACTAATCGATGTATAAAACGAATTTTATAACAAGTTATTTTAATTGTACTTTAAAGTACCGTCGGGGCATAAAGGGTTAAATCGTTGTATTGCGTCTTTCAAAATAAACAGCCTCTGTAAAGTTGATTTTACCGCCTTTAAATATATTGGTAGTGTTACGAGTGAATTATAAACTTTCTTTTACTTTCCTTATTTATTCATTGTAAAATTTGTATTTTTCGTTTGCATTTATTGTGTGCTTATGTACTGTTTCAATACTGGATTTATGAATTTTTTCCCCCCTTTTTTTTTTGCAGAGTCCGTGTCGCACCCGTCTAGTGTTCCAATGCACGTGGCCCGGATGTGGGCAGCAGTATCCCGAATGTGAACAGATAGAGAGGCACGTACGAACGCAGCATCTCAAGTGAGTATTTTTTCTTTATTACTTGTTTGCTTAGCTGCAAATACTTGTTACTGTTTACCACTATCACAGAAGCGATGTCGATTTTTTTTTCTCCGTGTGCGCATTTTCCAGTTCCTGAGCGGGAGGGGGGATTTGCACATTTAACCCTTAAATGCCTGGTGTTGCTTTTCGGAAACATACCCAATTTAGGCTTCTAAAATACTATTAGAATAATATTGAAGCTATAATGCCTAATGTTGTCAATAAAATACATTCTGAAAATATTATTAAATCGATTTTCAACAGGTAGATGGCAACACTTGTGCTGTTTAAGAATAAAGATAGATTTATTTTTTCAATTGTTGCTACTTGTTCTTTTTGTTTCGTTTGGAAGCTTGCGAAATACCCTATTTTGTTCTGCAGTGAGCAAGTAAAATTTATTTCTTATTATAGTTCCTAAAATTCTTGTGTGTTTAATATTATAGAATTATATCAAGAAAAAATATTTTTTCAATTAAAGACCACTATTGCCGATTAGTAACAAACTGTTTTTTAGCCGTAAACCATACTTAAAACAAAATATCATTTTTTAAAAGTATTTTTCCCATGATTTATTTAAAAAATGAAAGCCGAAAAACATTATTACAATGATTTTTGAAAAATCAGGCATTTAAGGGTTAAACCATTACCAAACATTAAAATATCAAGTCTTCCAGGAGTGATATCTTGATAGCTGATTCACAGGTTATCCCCCCCCCCCCCTACTTTAATGATAATCAAATATAGAAAAAAATAAAGGGAAAATCCCTGCCTTGTCATAAAACATTTGATTACAAAGTTTTGAAATTTTGAAACACAGTTTATGTGGTATTATTGTTAAAAGATTGTGAAGTCTAGAGGGGCTCAGATCACCCTGTAACAGCAATGGAGTTAATTATGCTCCAAACCAATCGCTCGCTAAAATATGGCAACTGGTTGTGAAACTGCAGCAATGAAATATTTTAAACACTAAAGAATAGAAATTAAAAAATAAAAGAGTGTAGTATATAATTTTGAAGAATACACTTTAATTTATTTTTATTATGATACAATAAAAACACACCATTTCACAATAGAATCCTACATCGGGTCGGGTAACCCAATTTACCCGAACCCAACTAGACGTGTGGTTCGGGTAGGATCGAGTCTACGCTAATTTTTTTCGTTGCGTGTCGGGTTGACTTTAAATGTTTCGGGTTCGTGTCTTTTTTGGATTAGGTTTTGACTCTTTCGGGTCGACCCGATTTTTCAAAAGAAAATTCTGAATATTATTCTAATGAAAACAAATATATGTATTCATTTTCATACAAAAAAGGTAAAACTGATATTAGAGGTAAAATCGTAGACTATTTTTCCGTAATTGTATAAAAATATGGATTAATTGTATTTCGGGTCGGGTTTTGGGCTGACGAATTTTTTTTTTTCTTTTTCGATTCGAGTCGGGTTTCGGATTGAATTTAGACATAAATTTCGTGTTCTGATCGGATACAACCCAACCCGTGCATTATTCGATTTCACATTACCGACTTCAGGCCGAACTGTTGCTTTTTTCTTTTATTTCTTTCACCTGTAAAACAAGTTTTTCCTTACTAACTCTCTTACTGCTGATGAAAAAACTTTCTTGCTTCTTTGCAGTTAGTTCCTTACAATTTAAATTTGTAACATGTTTCATGTACCATACATGAGAAAAAGTTATGATAATTTATTTAAAATAAATCTGTTACATGACTTCACTTTTTTTTTTTTTTTTTTTTTTTTGTATAAATTCTAAGTTTAGAGACAAAGAGTAACTTAATTATTGAATATGAGAAACAAAAACCTTACTTAAAGGTTTTATAGATTATAGCAAATTTATTGTTTACACACAATCTTCGGGGTCAAATCTGTAAATTATACATAAAAAAAACTGTCACCCCCCCCCCCCCAAAAAAAAAGTTATAATATTTATATTTTTTGGGATCACACATTCTTTAGACTGGATATATAAACTGATGGGAAAAAACTTTTTTTTTAATAATTATGATATTCTTTTCGGGACCACACAATATTTAGACTAGATTAGATATATATAAAATAAATGAAAGAAACTTAGTTAGTTTTTGTTTTAATTTTTTTTTTAAATTATTTTAATAATTTTGATTTCTTCGGGATTAAACAATCTTTAAACTAGAATTTTTAAAATGAATGAAAGAAACTTAATCAGTTTTTTTAGTTTTCTTAAAAGAATTTTTATGTTATAATTTTGATTTCTTTGGGATCACACAATCCAATTTGGATAATTTATTATAACAGGTATGAGTTTCATCTTTCGTTTTTTTTTTTTCCCATTTCTTTGATGAATTATAATTTTCTCTTTATTATGGTTATTGTATATGTGTGTGTGTAATAAGTAAGAATATAGAAGGGAATATTATTGTCTGCCTGATGAGATCTGGGATAATGTTTTCTTCCATATTGTTTTGTATTTACCCGACTGAAAAGAAGGGTTATGTGTTTCACGCGTATCTGTGTATGTGGATTTCTTTATACCCTCGAAACATCTCAATGGCTAGATGGATTGTAATGAATGTGGTCTCTATCAATTCGTCTTAACTGCCCGATGGTTATAGGATAGGTTTTGTTTTTATAAATTCAAAATGGTGGCCGTTAAATATGAAATGACGGTAGAAACGAAAACAAAATTACGCACCCTATTGAGTGGCATATCATTGGATAGGTCTTTCAAAATGAAGACGATGTTTCCTTGACTATTTTACAGTCAGAAGCTCCGTTAAAATATTATACAACCTGGAAGTTGTGTATGTATTGTGGATCTCTAGCTTTACTGCAACTCTAACCATCATAGACATCTATAGACCTCATCAAAACAGTGTTTATAGAAAGGAACTAACAATTAAACACAACTTAAAAGTCATTATACAAGTAAATAAAAAATGTAGGTAAGTAATATAAACAAGTAATATAAAAAAAATTATATTTTAAGTCATTCCTACTTAGGTCAATAAGAGAATTTTTTTTTTCTCCCATTCTTCTTTCCTTTTGTGTGGCGCTTATCTGCCTTGATCAAGAAGAGGGATCTCTCGATTATCGAAAATTAATTGATTTAATTTAATTAATGAATTAATTTTTGAAAAAAACTAGATTAAAATCGAGTGTCATCGACTACAAGTTTAAAAAAATGTATTTGAGCTTGATTGGATGAATAATAAGTATTTTCTTAACGATTGAAAATTTGAATACGATATATATAGCGTGAGTGTGAGCTAATAGTACGAATTGAAAAAAAAAAATAGTTTCACATTGATGAGAAATAATTAATTAGTTCGATTTTTACGCAGTCGGGTATTTTGATTTTTTTAAATTTAATTGTTTATTATTTCGCTTCGTATCCGATATTCCCTTATACTCTTTTAATTTCATATAAAACACCATACATGTATTTTTTCACTTTTATATCTGTAAATTCTAACACTCCTGCTGCTTTTGCGCTCATTTGCCAGAATATTATTTACTTATTCTAGCATTAAGGCTGTTCTCAAATGCTCTGGTCAGCAAGCGCAAAACGTTTTGACACATTTACAAATTAATTTTTTAACAGAACGATATAAAATTGGAAGGCCTGACTAGGGAAGCGATTTGGAATCGAACAATGTTTTCCATTTTTTGATCCATAAATTACCTATTGAGTTGTAATAGATTTTGATCACGTGACAAACACGTTTTACAACCTATCTTGAGTAATTATTCTTCTTTCGCGCGGAAATTCGGTTCAAAACGCTCACTTTGACACTATTTTCTGAAAGATCTATTGCATTTGCAAAAAAAAAAAAAAAAAAAAAAAAAAAAAAGGAAAAAACAGTTTTATTACACAGTTTCTGAACAACAACACCTGCCAGTTTCATGCATTTCCGAATAAAAATAAATTAAAATTTATGTCATAAATTTGCCCTTTTGGATTTGAGAGCAGCCTTAAAAGTATTTATTACCCGACTGCCAAGAAGGGTTATGTGTTTCACGCGTATCTGGATATGTGGATTTCTTTATACCCTCGAAACATCCCAACGGCTGGATGGATTTTAATGAATGAGGTCTCTATCGATTCGTCTTAACCGTCCGATGGTTATAGGCTAAATTTTGATTGTATAAATTCCAAATGGCGGCCGTAAAATACAAAATGGCGGTAGAGACGAAAAATATTTTTTACGCACCCTATTGAGTGGCATATCATTGGATAGGTCTTTCAAAATGAAGACGATGTTTCACTGACTATTTTACAGTCAGAAGCTCCGTTAAAATATTACACAACCTGGAAGTTGTGTAGGTAGGATCTCTAGCTTTACTGCAACTCTAACCATCATAGACATCTATAGGCCTCATCAAAACAGTGTTTGTAGATAGGAACTAACAATTAAACACAACTTAAAAGCCATCAATACAAGTAAATAAAAAAACAAGTAATATAAACATTTTGTTTTTAAAGTCAATTCCTACTTAGGTCATCAAAGAAAAATCTAATATAATCCCTTAAGCTAATATTAGTTTTTGTTGCATTAAAATATCTCAATTTGTTGATTTTATACAAGCAAGTAGGTTTACAATGGAAGTCTATTGGAATTTGGCGAAATATTAGAGATATCGCCAAGTTGGCGTCACTTTTGAAGACTCATTTTGGTCGCCAAATTTGGCGATATATCGCCAAGTTGGCGACAAACTTGGAGGTATTGGGCGACAGAACAGGGTCCCCCCTATGGTAACCCCCCTTATAGATATGAAGATGCATTAAATGCTTCAATAACCAATGGCCGCCATTTTGTCTCCCATGTAAAACTAAGATTAATTAATTAAAATTTAATGAATGAATTAAATTTGAAAAAAACTGTATTAACATCCATTGTCATCCAGTACAAGTTAAAAAAAATTATTTCAACTTGATAGGATGAATAATAAGTATTTTATTAACAATTGAAAATTTGAACAAGATATATAAATAAATAAATAAATATAGGGAGAGTGTGAACTAATAGTAGGAATTGAAAAATAGGTAAGTAATATAAAAAATAGTTTCACATTGATGAGAAATAATTAATTAGTTCGCTTTTTACGCGGTCGGGTTTTTTGATTTTTTAAATTTAATTTTTATTATGATATTTTACTGATACCTCAGCCTTTATTTAGCTCATATGTATTTATTTGTTTTTCAGGCGAGCGGGAGACACTCTGGATTCGGAGGGCAGCGACCATGAAGAAGAATTCTATTACACGGAAATGGAGGTGGAGAGCACACCCAGTCCTCACTTGCCAGGGACCATCTACTCTTCCTCCGTGCCTACTCTCAGCCACCTGGATATGGCCAGGCCTGCGCACGAAGACCCCGAATACAAAAGACAGACACAAGTAAGACCAACTTTTATTACGCTTTCTTCATTACTTCCAGCTTGCACACGCTATAATATTGTCCGAATGTAAATTTAAAGTTTTCCAGTTATACATATGTTGCTGTAAAAGCTCGAAGTTTGGTAAATCCTAGGCATCACCAAAGTGAGTTGGTAAAAGCCCGATATATGCTACCCATTTCGAGCTTTACCATACCATTTCGATAAAAGCTAGGATTTACCGACTGCTTTTGATAAAAGCTCGAAATGATTGAGGATCTTGGAAACGCGTGTTTAACATGTTGTATTTCCTTACGCAGATATGTGGTATATTCAACCCAAAATGGAATTAATTTATGTATTTAAACCTCCAAAAAGTCATAATTTTATTCCGCATAATATCACATACATTTTTTAACTAAGTAAAGACGCAAAATATATTAGCACAAAACAAACTAATTCTAGAATGTTGCTGTTCACATCTGTCTGAACTTCCCCGAAGTAAGACTGCAAATGACTCGAACATATAAGAGTCTCGAGAGAGATGCAGGCGCACTCCCTCACTTCGGACTTTTACCAAATAGAATTTGTAAATCCTAGCATTCACCAAACTGGTTTGGTAAAAGACCGAAATGGAAGCATTTAAAACTTTATTTCGGGCTTTTACCAACTCGCATTGGTAAATGCTAGTATTTACCGTTAAAACATAGGAGTTACCAGATTTCGGGCTTTTACAGTAACCTATACACTGTATATATATATATATATATATATATATCCCTACTGAAAATGTATCGGCAGTGAAATCGCCGTCTATTCTTCGTTTTTTCCCAAAATTTCGGTTTTGTGTGTGTGGATTTTTTTACAGTGTGTTTATTTATTTGATTTTTATTATATTATAATATTTTTATTAGTCTTTATTATAATTATATACATGACCTTTTTTTTCCCCTCCTTTAGTCTTTTGGACCAAATTTTGTGCAAGCATCACCCATATCTATACCACAGCTACAGAAATCAGCTGCATGGCACCTCCATGGTTATGCTGCCAGTGCTCCAAGTAATATGGTAAGTGACAGAATTCTTCATAATTATTCAACATTAAAGGAAAGATTATTCAAAGAATTACCCGGGCTTGTTTTTCTGTTGAGGAATTATAAGTTTGAGTCTATAACCTTAAATTTAAAAGCGCACTTAAAATATGGAAATTTACTCCGTTGTGGCCTGAAAATGTTAGGTCTTTCTTTACTCATGCCAAATTCAGCACCGATTATAATATTTTTTTAGTTCTTTAAAAGAGGATTGCATATCATTGTCCCGTTATCGCCTGAAATCGCGGAGGAATTCAGAGGGTAGTCTGAGGGGTATCCTCAAATTTCCAGAATGTCTCGCTGGAAGAGTACCTGTTTTCCACTTTTTAGAAGTTCTGAGAAATCCCCGCTGAAATGTAGAGTTCTCCCCAAGCGAACTCTTAATTCAGTTGTGTTTGAAACTTCTTCAGTCCTGTGCAATAAATCCTGGAAAATCCTCTTCTGAATTCCATAGTGTACCCTGAAATTGTAGAAATCTCGGAAATTTCCTCTTCCTCGGGTATGTAAGACAAATTCCGGGAGAATCACCTACGGTCCCGCAGTGCGCCCTACGCAAAAAAACAAACAGATATTCTGGAGTGGGAGATTTTCATTCAACTGTGTCTGTAACTTCTTCAAATTTGTAAAACAAAGACGGGGTTCTGGGAGAATCCACCTCTCAATTCCACAGTGGTCCCTTGAATTATAAACCCACCTATAGGAGGGGAAGTTTTTTATTCTGCTGTATCTGAAACTTTTTCGGATCTAGCAAAAACTAGGGAATTTCTTCCTCCGAATCAAACAATGCTCTCCCTTGAGTAGAAATCCTTTCGGGAGCGGGTTTTAAGGTGCAGACAGACAGATCCTACGAGCTGCGGTCTGTTTGTTCTGGTCAGGTGGTGCTTTTCATGTTTTATTAGTTTTGTAAGATCCGAATCGGTCCAGAATCTGTCCGCCTCTTTTCATTGTTGAGACTCTCTTTTCTTTTGTTGATGACCACAGAACGGTTGCAAAAGAAAGGCCATTTGCAATTTTTTTATTGCTTTCGTAGGAGAGGTTCGAAAAAAAAAATCTCTGAACGAAGCTTTAAGCTTAAAACAGACTACGTTTCTACTAAGCGGTACTTTTTATGTGGTCAGACGCTCTTTTCATGTGGACAGTCTTCAGAAGCTTGTTTAGAGGTTTAGAGTTAAGTGAAGGAGATCCCTGACATGCTTATCACCACTTCTTTATTTTGTTGAGACTCACCTTCTATCGTTGATGATCACAGAACCTTTGGGAAGGATTTACGAGTTTTTGTCGGGGCTTGTTGAAATCCGGATAATAAGGCAGCCTTTAACCCTTACAGGAGCAAGGCATTTCTGCTCCAAAAATGTTCAAATAATTAATTCACGCCGCAAATTACGAACAAATTTATTTGACAATAATCAAAAGTTCTTTTTCACGTATATTATGATATCGAAATTGTACTAAAAAATTACTGGTGCCATTTGGCAGTGTAAGCATTAAAATTAACTTTTGCAGACTGCAAAAGGCGCCTTTGAAAGGGTTAAGGTCCAAGCAGACTAATTTTCTTCTCGTCGAAACTTTTCACGTGGTAAAGCGTTCCGTTTTATGACTTTCCTAATGAGTCCAGATGTCAGAGGTCATCAGTGGCCGTTGTTCACAAGTTCATCTCCGCATCTTCCTTTTTTTTCATGACCACAGAACGCTTGGAAAAGAAAGGCCAGTTGAAAGATTTATGACTTTTCGTCGGGTAAAGCAAATAAACGGACCTTAAATCCAATTTGTATTAAACTTCTTCATGTCTCTAGATTAAATCCTAGGGGAGTGGGTTCCCTCCCCTATGCTCCCCGAAAATTTGGCCCTGAAACTTCTTCAGGCCTGCTGAAAGAACCCCGAAAACCTTTTTCCGTTTGTTCTGTCTTACGATTTTAATGTTCCAGTGTTTTGTATATTGATTGTATACTTATTTATTTCGGCAGGGTTCTCCACAAAAATGCATGAGACTCAGTATCAAATCCACTTCCTCACCGAGCAAAGCTTCCTCTCCGCTCCATCGCAGGACACGCTCAGAAAGCAGGAAATGCAGGAAAGTGTACGGCATGGAAAACAGGGACATGTGGTGCACGCAGTGCAAGTGGAAGAAAGCATGCACCCGATTCGTGGACTGAAACAACACCGGTTGCCACGGCAACGACTGTCCACAATTTACTTATATTTCTGTCTTTCTCAAACAACAAAAAACTACAATGAACTTAGATCTCTACTGATGCCACCAACAACTATGCAATTATTTGCGCCTATAAATACAAAGCCTTGAGGAATTCAAGATCTGTGAAACAACAAATATCGTCTGCGGTATTTGTTAAAATATGATTGAATTTTGACTTGATATCTAAAGTTTTCAAAGATTCATTGATTTCTTAGATTCAGTCAGATTAATATGTGAGGGAATAGAGCATCGTATACTTTTTGCTAAATGGCAGTCAAGTACAAATTAATTGGAAGTTCCAATTTAAACTGTTTTTCTTTTCCTGTTTTTTTTTTTTTTTTTTTTTTTTTTTTTTTTTTTTTTTTATTATTATTATTATTATTATTATTATTTTATTTTAAAGTGCAATTAATTGTGTTTCAGATTCGTAAACTGTGAAACAGTTAAATGTAGTATTCATTCCACGTACAGAGTCATAGAGATTTTTTTTTTTAATGGATATAACTCAAATTTTAAAGATTTTTATTGTAAGAAAAATATTTTTAAAAATTATTAGGAATTCATTATTTGTTGTTATGCGTGTGAGTTAAATTTGTTTAGTTATTTTCAAATTGAAAAAAAAATGTTTTTATTTTTAATGTATTTTATGATTAAACAAAAATGGTGAAAATTAAAACAAATTCTAATTAACGTTTTGATTTTAATTATAATCAATAAATTATTTAAATAATAAAGAATTTTTTATAATGATTTAAAAAAAATTACATTAATACTTTTTTTGCATGATTATTTTTTTCTTTAAAAGTGACTTTTAATCTATTTTTAAAGAATTATTCAAAGTATTAAAAAAAAAAAAAAAAAAAAGATTAAATAAATAATCATTAAGCGTCGTACGTTCGTCCAACTTTTAGGGGTTTTTTTTTTTACATTTAATGATAGCATTATAGCTTTATTTTACCCGAAGATTTAATATATTTATGAAAATAAATTATTTAATGGAACTTCTTTTTCTTTTCTTTTTTTTTTTTTTTTTTTTTTTTTTTCATTTTATTGCTCACACAACTTTGGCCAACAGCATTCGTGATCATAGACTTTTATATTTATATGTAAATATACCTGTTTAGTCTATTTTGAATTTAGTATATAGAGATATATATTATATATATATAAAGTATGTAAAAAGAAAAAAAAAATATCAAAGCTTGCAGCTGTAAGTTATATTTATGTGCGCTAGATGGCAGCACAAGTTCGTTTCTCTGGGAAGCTCCAGTTGACGACTGCTAATATTGTGGGAACTGTTTTTATGGGAGAGATTTATAATTAATTATACCAATTCACTGCCTAGTCAATGAAAAATCGACCAGTAAAGAAGCTCTTGGACTCACGTTTATTTTTACTGCCATTCTGTTGCAGCATTTTGTTATGTTTTGTAAATGAACTTTCTATGAACAACTTAAATGTTCAGAATATTTTTATTATATATCAAGTCAACACAATCAGAGTATAATATAAATAAAGCGCAAGAAATATAAATTTTTTATAGTTCCATTAATATGGAATCTCTGAAATGTCAAACTATATATTTTATTTATTTTTTATTGAAATGTATTAAGATGCATATTTTAATATACCAAAATAATTCAGGGGTTTTTAACTGCAATAACTTATTTGTTTGAACGCAATTGACGGAAATATTCTGGCATAGTACTGATCCTACGTATGAAAATACTTAAGAAGAGAAATACATGATATGAAAAACCTGACTGTGAAATACCTGATTGTAAACAGCGATGTGAGACCTGTTTTTTGACATAACAAATACATGTTAGATTATGGTGGCCAATGTAAATGTTTAATAGATTTTTGAATTATGTAGCTGATGCACTGTATAAAGTTGAGACAAGAATTAAATTTATATGAATCTGCTCTATTTGAAATCTTTGACTAATTGCAATGTTAGTCTTGTGCAATATTAAATGTGACATGCAACAATCCAAGTTACTTGAAATTAAAACTCAAAATTTATTTCTATTATAGCATATCATGTAATTGTGATCATGAAGAAAATTTTTTTTTATTTATTTTGATTTATACAAAAACATGGTCTAAACAGATTACTATTTAACGTTTCCATTTGCCAAAAGTTAGATGCATAAAAATATGCCATCTGAAGCTATATAATATTAGAATTTTTATATGTTGATAAACAGGGTCTGATCAAGCCAAAGAAAGTTCCATGTCCCCCCCCCCCCATTCATGCTATACTGCCACAAAAAATTAAACATTTTCTAAGCCTTAGAATACGGATTGAATACATATTTAGATCAGCATATTTTTTTTTTATCTTATTCTACTTTAAAAGTATAAAATATTAATTATAATCAGTGCAAGATCAAAATAGATTTAAAAAATCAGCTTTATGAAAATTGCATACCAAATCTGGGGACCCAGCCCATTTTGTCCATGCTTTTAATCAGGCCCTGTTATAAACTTTTTTAAATTACAAATAGATTTAAGATCTAATTATTGACTAAAATTGCAAATATTGTTCGTTAATCTAGATTTTCAAATTGCTTGTCTATTATTTTGTATATAAGGTTTTCCTAAATATTTACATATATTCAAAAATCTAAAATAATCTACAGAGCTCCATGGATATGTTATACCAGAAGGGGATGGTTCTGAGATATTGTTAATAAGCCAGTTGTACCTGATGTAATGTTATAAGGGGCAACGAATGCTACATCCCTGTGTATGATCACTTTGTACAGTAAATTTTTAAAGAGTATTTAAAGTACATGTAAGTCTAAGATATATATCTATTTTATGTGTTTTTGGAATTTTTGTTCCACAAATCTATATATATATCATGTCATGTCTGAGCGTTATTAGTCATTTTTTGTAATTTTAAAAGACAGGTGGTTTTTCCTAGACTGTTTAAATCAAAATTTCTATATTTAGTTAGTTAATGGTACAATATCATTAATAAAATAATTTAAACAGTATAGATGTACAATAAATATTATTATTATATATTTGAAGTGTAGAGCAAAAAATATATGAATGAATTATTAATAAATAAATAAAATATAATGAAATTTATGGAAAATTAATTTTATACTTTACACTGAAAAAATTTTAGGGGAAATATTCTTTTTATGATTAGAACTAAATTAAAAATAATAATTTTTTGAGGAATTAATTTTATTTGCACTGAAGTGTTTGGTGAAAATTTTCCTTCTTCAAATTAAAATTGTAAAAATATTTCCTGATACAATTTTTTTCTTCTGTTAGAATTATTTATATATGTATATAAAATTATATATTATACTTCCTTTTGAGAAACTTTAAAAATCTGTCTATAAGTGCAAGGTATTTATTCAAAAATTAGGATTTTATATTTGGTGGCATTACAAATTTAATTTAAAAAATGAATTTATTTAATAAAATTTTCATAATTTTCTTTCCCTGAATTATGATTATTTTCTCTAATTCATCAAAATTTGATCATCAGCAAATTTGAAAAATTTTACTCCTAGTATAATCTTTGAAGATTGTTTAAATCACATCCGTGTACTTGTTCTTTACTGATAATTCTAATTATAAGAAATTTCTTTTAAAATGTTATGTTTTAATTTCAATGTCACAAGATTTTAAATAACATTATTTTAATTTATTATATAATATTTTCCAAGAATATGTTTTATTCTAAGACTTATTGGAAAAATATTTTATTGAATTTTTATTGCTCTATGTAATAATTTTTTATATTTAAAAAAATCTTTTTAAATAAATCAACCTTGGACTGCATGTAAATAACTTATTTTTTGCTTTACAGTTGTTCAATGATGTGTGTAATAAAAATCAAAAACATGCACTGTTGTATCAAAATGTGAGTTTAGGAAATTCCAGTTATTGTCTTTGCTGGTAGCTGGGTGTAAAATTGTAAATGAATTTTATATCACCTTATTACAGTCACTGTTCACTGCACATTGTTTCATGTTAAAGCTTGCGGTTATTTGCCGTGCCAAATATTGCAGATGGCAATATATGCTTTTCTTTGATAATATCAAATGAAAAATGTATGAATAGACTTCCAAGCTTTTAAATTGTCTATACTGCCATGTTAGCTTTTTATGAGATTATTGTATAGACCAGTATTTTATTTCTTCTGTGAATTTTTAAAAATTCAAATTAAGCAGAAATATGTGATAAAATTATATGTGATAATTTATATATAAAAAATATTAATCATTAAATTAAAAAAATATGTAGCATGAAAAATGAAATTGGTTGAATTTCTTTATGAAAAATATATTTAAAAAAAATAATATCAAATAAGTAAAATTCTATTGTGAAATAAAATAAGTTATCATTAATTTGTAAATATAGAATAAAAGATACAAAAAGGATTGAATTTTTGTATAAAACATTAAATACACAACATTAACATATATGTAAATAATTAAAATTTATAAGCATGTAATAAGAAATTCTCGATCTCTTTGTGTAAAGTATTTAATAGTATATCAATTCAATAACATTTTGCAATTAATTAAAATCCTTTACCATTAATATATAACAGAAAATATAAAGCTAATTGGATTTCTTTTTGTAAAATATTTTAAAAATATGTACCTGTAGCTGCATGAAATGGATAAACTTGTGCAGTAAAGTAAAAATCAATTTTTGTTTATTTGAGTATGTATAAATGATAATGTGAAATCTTTTTATTCTTTTTTTTTATATATACAAAAATTAAATGATTAGAATTGCACAATGAATTAAAATTGGCTATCATTAATTTACAAATATAAAATTTATTGAAAATTTTGGCTACAATTTTAAATAAAATTTAGTACTTATAATTTTTTACAGTATTAAATATCTACATAAAATTAAATCATTTAAATAAATTATTATTATTTAAAGAATTTACTAAAATTAACAGTATTTCAAATATAAATAATTTCATAAATAAATATATTCAATATCTAAATAAAATTAAACCATTTAAATAAAGGTTTATCATTTAAATAATTTCATAAATAAATACAGTATTCAATATCTAAATAAAATAAAGTAATTTAAATAATTTTTTATCATTTAAATAATATACTAAATTTATGAGTTATTCCAAAGATAAATAATGTCTTAAACAAATGCAGTATTTGCTAATAGTTAAATAAAATTAAATCATTTGAATAATTTACTAAAATTATAAGTATTTCAAATATAAATAAAAATTATGATTGTATTACTCCCTATAAAAAGTAACATTCTAATCATATTTGGAAGTCTATTCAAGTTCACTAATCAAATGTAATGAATATATGTTATAATTGTGAAATTTCTCTATATCAGGCCGTACAAAGCCTTTAGATGTAGTATTTTGTGCTCAAAATGTTTTTTTGACTATGTGGTCACTTATATCTGAGTTCAAAACTCATTGAACTTACTGTGAGAAACAATTTACAGGAAAAGAGCCATAGAAGATTTTGCCTGCAATATATTTATGCAATTCGTTGCACACGATGCAGTGTTAGATGTAATACCATCAAAAAATGTATTGATTTTTCTTGTTAGGTTGATTTTCAGATTTTTAGTGATGTAATTAAATTAGATGTTATTGTTTAATTATTATAAATTTTATTATTAAATTAAAAAAGTACTTAATCATTTTGATGTATTTTTAAGTATTAATTTAAAAAAAATTAATTTGTGTTTATTTTGCCAAATTGTTTGTTGAGTATTTTTATTGTGTGTGCTTTTAAAAATACAGTTTCAGAATCAATATTGCAGAATTTATTTTACAAACTGTGAGATGAGATTTGCAATAATAAATTAGTTATTTAAATTGGATAATAAAAAGTTATAGAATATAATAAGTAATAATAATTTCTTTCTTATAATGAGAAAACAAATAATAATGTTTAAGTAATCAGTTGAGTCTCCCTAATTGATAATAAGTAATAATAATAATGAATTCGCTTTTCCCCTACTTAATATTAAAAAGTAATATAACTAAATAGTTTATGCTTTCTGGTTGATGATATATAATAAAAGCAATTTTTTTTTCTTTTCGTCCTACAAGGAAATAAAAATATACTTTAATTAATCCATCTTTTTAATCCTTCCTACTAAATATACTATAAATAAATAATCAAAATAAACCACTCTGTTTATTAAGTCCTTAATATTTTTTAAGTCCATGTATTTTTAACTTTATAAGGTAGGATTTTTTTTTATGAAAGTAAAAGAATGATTTTTTTATGATGAAGATTTTAAAAAGAAAATTTATGAAGTATTTTTATAGGCTATAATGCATTAAAAAATAACAAATTTTATATTTTATTTAAAGATACATCCTATTTCCATATTTTTGTATACAACCCAAATTCGGCGAAAAAAATCTTTTCAAAGTATTTTTAGACACTACAATACATTAAAAATAGCTAATTTTGTATTTCTTTAAAGAAATGTTCTATTTCCATATTTTTACGTACAACCTAAATTCCTAAGTGTGTTTTTCTTTTCTTTTTGTTTCCTTACTTTAATTGTATTCTGTTATTTCATAATTAAATAAAGAATTGAAAAAAACAGCCAGTTTCCTAAACGAGATAGAAAATTATAACATAAATTTTTAGATTGAAATTGAATAATTTCCAGTTTGTTCAAAAATAAACTTTGCAAAAAAAGATTCCTGGGACAGCTTTATAAATTATCTTTTTAAAAAATTTCAAGACTATTATAAAAATAATAATAATAATATTTTATGTATGTTAATTGTGCATCAAATGTTAATTTATAAATGTAGTCTGCTTCAGGTTGTTAAGAATAAATGTATCATATTCTGTATTTATAAAGACAAAGATCTAAAGAAAATGAAAAAGACAAAGACAAATATGATATATTTGTAGCAAAAGCAAACACAATGTGATAAAACTATTGTAAATAAATGTTATTTTTATGTTTTTCACCTAAATAAAATTTTTAAAAAAGCTTGTAAAAAAAGGCCGCTACAAACATAACGCACACTTAAATGTAGCCTTATAAGCCAACAAATGGTAATACACTCCAAAAAAGAATGAAAACGTTTGACTTTGTGTGTGCAATTATGAATTTTGAGAACATTTATTGTTGACTACAGCAACTGTGGTATGTAAAACTACCCCCCGATTTAATAAATATTATTTGAAAAAAAAATATATATATATTGCTTTAATTTTTGTTTTTAATAAAATATTTTTCAGCTCCATATCAAAAATTGACATATACCTAAATTATGTATTACTTACCTTTCTTTTAAAAAAATAAAAAATATCTTGTTGGGTTGTTAATTGTTCATTATATTCTAAAAAGACAAGCATTTGAATTTCTTAATAATTTCAGACATTTTTGATTATGATGAATGAAATTTTATATTATTCATCCAAATTTATATATAAAAAAAAGTAATTGATATAAATTTACTGATTATTCAAATAAAATCGCAATTGTTTTGAATTACCACGGGTTTTATTTAAATTTTCTTAAAAAATCATGCTATGGAACCTTTTCAAACAAAAATTTACTTTTTTAAGAGTCAAGTAAAACCTTTTCTCTGTTGAGAATTTTAAGGTGTAATTGAGATATTATCACTAATAAATGTAAATAATACCTTATTTATAGAGCTAATAATAAGAAGTGGGTTTACACTAAGAGATGATATATCGATACTAAGCAAATCTCGAACGATGAAAGGTGTAAATATGAATTTTTAAAAAATATTAGACACATTTAAATTTATAATATGTAGTACATTAATTTTATTATAAGCATTATTTCGACTAAGAATTTACAAAAGGTTATTATTTTGCGAAAATATTTATTTACTTATAAGATCTTTAGGGTCCTGTCCCTGCCGGCGAAGACAATCACGAGCTAATGCTAATCCTATGAGGAGGGATTTTTGTAATATCTCGTTTGCATTTCGACATTTTTAAATAATTTTTTTTTTTTTGCATTGGATAGCCGAGGTCCGTCTCTACAGCGCACCTTGGTTACTTTTTTTATTTTGGTCGCAGATATTTTTAATAAAGTTACTTTCATTTTCAAAACCGGTTCTGAAAATGAAAGTGTCATTCTAAAAAATATCTGCAACCAAAATCGAAAAAGTAACCAAGGTGCGCTGTAGAGACGGACTTCGGCTATCCAATGCAAAAAAAAAAAAAAAAAAAAAAAAAAAAAAAATTAAAAAATGTCGAAATGCAAACGAGATATTAGAAAAATCCCTCCCCATAGGATTAGCATTAGCTCGTGAGTGTCTTCGCCGGCAGGGACAGGACCCTTAATAGCAACACTAACTGTACTTAATTACAGAGACATTTTACTTAAATAAATTTTATCCATAATTCAGTATCTATTCTTTATAATAAAAGTGTATTTTTTTTAATTAACTTATTATGCTATGACTATGTGACTGTTTTTCTTTTTCTTTTCGAACTTTACTGCCACATAAAAAGTTCCTTCAGTCACAGTTTTAAAACTATATATCGTGCTAAAGAAACACAAATAATTGTCTCCATGATATAAAAATCTTTCAAAGGCTCTTTTCCTATAATATTATGTGGCATTGTATAAATTTGTACATAATGAGATACAGATGCTTTATCGTCCATTAATATATTATATATGTGCTTGTGAAATTGTTGTCATATCGTCTATTATATTCTGTCTGCTGCTACATGGTGTTTCATTTAAAGTATTTTAGATTGCTACGGTTCTGTTCTTTGACTGTTTAATGATTTTCTTCCATTATGTATTTTGCCGAAATAGTTTATTACGTTGTAAAGATTCATTTTTTATTCAATGTCTTGACGCTCTTTTTAAAAGCTAAACTTTCCCTATTTTTCTGAACAAAAGGAAAACAATTTAAAACCAGAGGAAATTTATTCAAATGAATGTATGTTTTTCAAAAAAAAAAAAAAAAAAAAAAAAATCCTAGAAATATTATTGAATTCTAAACTTATTTTATCATCTAGCCGTATTTTTAAAGGCTGTAATGATTAAGATAATTTTATATATTTCTGAATTTCTACAATCTTTAAAACATAGAGTGATTATTTTCGGTTAGTTTTGAATTTCTATAGTCTTTAAAAACATACAGTTATTAATTTAATCTGTATAAAAAATAAAATAAATATGATTCCTTGATTCTTAGTTTTAAAATATTTTTTTTTTTCTCTTAAACAATTAGGTATATACTGATGACTGTCCCGAAAATTTAAATAATAACGATGATCTTAAGTTACTTCCCTGTGAAATTTTATTTAAAAAATACAAAATATTAGTGGCATATTTACCATTAAGACAGAGATTGGAGACTATTACTTCACAATAAATTTTCTTAATAATATAAATATATAGCCACAAGTATTTTCAGCTAAATATGTATAGTAATAATATAAATAATTTTCTAAATTTAACCTTTAGTGTTAGCACTTTTTCGTCAGAAACCGATTTAACTTGGCATCCCTGAGCACACATCTTTTTGAGAGCCCCGTGGAACACTTTTTATATATTTTTTTTTCGACCTTACTAGGCCTGTTTTAAATTTTGATAATACCTATAGAGAGTCAGGAGCCCAGGACATGTGTCCCAAATACTCTACCGCCATAAATCAGGACATGCTTTGAGCTATCATAATTCATTTTCTGCTAAATTATTTAGGTATAATTTTCTTTAGATTTAATTTGAAATCCACCGTATTGGAGATTGCTCTGAAGCCTATAGCAACAATGTCTGTCGCCTCGAATGATCCATATTTATACACAGAAATTGTAACACAAACCAGACATAACAATTTTATTTCTGTACATTACATATATGTATTACTTTTGAAAACACAATTACATCCATGTCTTACCCAGGGACTCGAACCCGGGCCCTCAGCGTGACAGCAGCCTCCGCTTACTGACCACGCCACCAGGCGACTATAATTTTCATAATTAAGTGCAAATTCATAAAAACAATATATAAAAAATACCCTGGAACAACTTTATTAATTACTTCTTTTCTAAATAAGAAGGAAATTACATAAAATTAAATAATCAGAAAAAAAAATTTTTTTAGCTTTAAATATTTGCTAAGATTAGTTTTAAATATTAGCTGAACTTCTGCTTTTAAAAGAGCGTCAAACCCTTTCAAATTTTACGTATTTGTTAATGTGACATTGACCAGTTCTGTGTTGCCTGTTGCTTCATTTATTGTTATGGTTTTGCAAAGTTTTAAGCTGGTTGTGGTTTATGCGTTTCAATGTCGTTTTCCCCCCATGTTGTTATCGAATCAAATTTAATATTCACACATTGATAGATATTGCTGTGACTAAGCTTGTTAGAGGAGCTTGCCACTTGAAACAACGCATGATCAAGTTTTCAATGTAGACTGTGCAAGTATTATGTCGATATCATGACTTTAAGAGCTTTCAATACTGTGAGAGACCGCATAGATTTAGCTGTCTTCTGTACATTCATCCTTCCCTTTTTTAATGTTGGTTTTACATTCTAAATGTTGTTTTGCTTTAGCGTGTAACTGCGGTTCGCCGCTATTAGTTTTATTTACGCAACTGTTAAAGTTAGTTCGGATTTTAAAACACATACACGTAGTTAAGAACTTTCATATATCGCATGATTTTTTTCAAGGCATATGTGCTATTGTTGGTTTTATATTTAATATTATTGCAGCTAATCTAAAATTACTTTTTTATATCGCTACTACTCCAGTTGGAAAAATAATTTCTTAAATGAAAAATATATTTTAAACATATCAAAAATAAACAAAACTATTCACAACAAATTTATACAATTTGCACTTATCTGTGTAATAGACCTATTTTTGAATGTTACCAGTTTTTTTTTTCTTTTTTTATAACTCATAACGATGTTACGAATTCAACAATTACCACATATAACTACCGAAGGCACACGTAAAAATTTGGTTTCAAAATATGAAAATTAAGTCATTTCTAGATATGACTGTATTTGCAGCGTTCTGGAAATGGGATGTCGGATAACATGATTTTTGGTAACTCCGTTTTGTAAATAATGTATTAATTGTGCATATTGCACCTTGTACAAAACCTTGATATAAAAGGTATAATTAATTTTATATTATATTTTTAAATTAATAATAGCAATCATGTATTTTAGAATTATTAAGAATTTTTGAGCGAGTTCTTATATGAAATTGAAAACGAAGTTTAATTTTAACAGTAGCGTAATTATTAAAGGCCAAAATAAGCGGTGGGCATAATGAATAATTATTTCGACTTTTAACTTTTGTTTACCTTTCAAATTTTCTCCAGCTATTTTAGAACTACGTTTAACCCTTTCAGGGGCAGAAGAATTCTGTTCGTAAAGTGATGAAATAATTGACTGCCACCAGAATATTCAAACGAATTTCTTACTAAATAACAAAACGCTATTTTTGCACTATATTATTTTGCACTTTAATTACAAAAGCAACATTTTATTAAAATATTCTTGGTGCCAATAATCAGTTTTGGAATAAAAATTAGGTGGCTAGACCCTCTAGCCACCGCCCTTGAAAGGGTTAAACAATTTGATTGGGAATATCATCATTGAAACTAATAACAAAATTAAAACACTTTCAAAATATTTCATAAGATTAAAAATATTTTTCTCAATAATTAGGGCCTATACATATATAACGTTATCAACATTTCGCTAATTTTGGACCCCTTCCTCCTCTTACGATATCATACGTTATCATTCGTCGACCCCCACCCGATGATATCGCTATCAATGTATAAAAATTATTTTATTTTTAGATTCTTTTTCTTTCTTTTTATACACTTGCAGATATACACATATGATTATACATTTATCCTCCTGAGACCTGACATCCATTAAAATGGATGTTTTATAATGTGTTTTATTTTGCTCAGTTCTCAGGAGGATATTAGTTGCATACTTTACAGATTCAAAAAGTCAATAAATGACATAAATTTACATCAAATAACATCTAAAAGAGTTAGTTACTATTTAAAAGCATTTAATAATAGCTTATTGTTACATAATGCATTCAACAGTAATATTGTTTTCTTGCACTTGCTCCCTGACCGAGGTTAAAAGCAGAATTTATCAACAAAACAGCGGACAACATTCTTTGTCTTTCTTTACTGGTAAACGCAAGTATCACTTCCTACATATTATGCTCCTGATTTCTCTAACAGCGAATTATATGCATATATGGCGGAAGAACGGGAATGCCAAACGTTGGAGTATTCCAAATTATGAAATGAAATTATTTTATAAAAATTGAATGGCTTTGATTTTCATAAGCTTTGATTTTAATAGCTTTGTATTTTCATAAAAACATATAAAAATAATAATAAAGGTAACTGACTATGTGGATGTAAAGAAATGTTTCTGAAAAAATGAAAAGTTTGGTTTGATCAAAAATGATAACGATATCAAAATGCAAACCCCCTCCCTTTCCACCTGAGATATCTTACGATATCAAGTGCCACCACTCCCCTCCGCCTAAAGTGATAACGTTATATGAGGGGCTTACAACCATAGTAGACCAAGTCCATTTTGAAAAAAAAAAATAATAATAATCCATTTAGAAAGCACAAAGTCTGTTTTATCCACTCCCACGGTGAACAAAGTCTGTTTTCACATACTTTCTCATATGTGTCATCTGTTTACAGACTTGGTTTACTGTGGGAGTGGGTAAAACAGACTTTATGCTCTTTCTAAATGGACTATCTCTTTCTTTTTTTTTTTTTTTTTTCAAAATGGACTTGGTCTATTATGGTTTTGAGCCCCTTACGAATAATAATTTACTGTCTGTTTGAGACAATAATAAAATAAAAATCTGTTTGAGAATTAGATTTAAATAAAACTATTTAAAAGCAGGAAGATAACTGAAAAATATAAAAAAAATAAGTTATTTTTATAGCTTTGGATATTAAATATTATAACATAAATTGATCTAAGATGTTAGCGGAAGCAAATGCATTCAACAAGTATACATTCCAGAAACTGTTTTGAAAAAAGCATAAATTTAGGGATTTTAATTAATTACAAGGTTTGAAAACAGATTTGTTTTTATAAAAATCAAAATCAAGAACATTCCATATCGATGAAAATAAAATGCTATGTTGATAATGCAGCAAAATTTTATGGGGTTAAAAATTATTACCGATTTCAAGTATACAGTTGTTATGTGACATTGAAGTAACTGAAGGTTTTGAAAAATAAAAATACAATCCGCTAGAAATACTTGAATTAATCAACTACTTTACAAAAAGTAATAATAGTGTTCTTCTAATGTTGATGTAAAGCTGAAGACCTATAATTTCATAAAGTTTTTCTCTGGCTTATTCAACTAAATCTGTAATATTAAAAAGGTTATTCTCTTTTTTTCTGAATTATTATTATTAGTTTACTTTTTTTAAATAGAAAAAAAAATGAACTGCCAAAAAATATAAATAAATGAGAGAATATAAATATTTTTTAAACAAATAGAAATTTTATTTTAGTATGTCTTTAAATGTGCTAACGTATCTATGCAATTTTTGCATTTATCTCGGCTGCCAAAAGCCAACTCTTTCTCCCTTGCACAGTCTACAAATTATGATCTCAAGCTGTTATTTGTATTTTACCTCAAATGTATACGATATCAATCACATGTATACGGAATTATCTATTTTGAAGATTCATCCAAAGAAGATAGTTTTTTTTCTCCCCTTTTCTTGTCATTTCAGGCATTATATTGCAGTGACTACGTTTTGTAAAAACTCATCACATTTATAAGAAAATAAAAGCTAATTTTTTTTGTCAAATTTGTCTTTATTTGTGTGTAAGACTATGATTTAAAAATTGTCTTCCCATTGCAGTGATTTGGTCGCTTGATTATAAATATATTTAATTAATATAAATACACTGCAAAGGAAAACAAAAAACCATGCGTCAAGCATTCATTATGTAACACTTTCCAACACATACAGAATGCTATAACACAACTTCACAGGTTATTAAAGAGAAATATCATGTCTAAATGAACAATTAAGGCTGTTCTCTCAACTGCTCTGCTCAACAAGCGCAAAACGTTCTGACACATTTACAAATTAATTTTTTAACGAAAAGATATAAAATTGGAAGGCCTGCGATTTGGAATCGATCTGCGTTTTCCATTTTTGGATCAATAAATTACCCATTGAGTTATAAGCGATTTTGATCACGTGACAAAGACTTTTTCACCCTCCATTGAGCGGTTGTTCTTCCTTCGCGTGGAAATTCGGTTTAAAACACCCACTTTGACACTATTTTCTGAAAGATCTATTCCGTTTGCAAAAAAAAAAAAAAAAAAAAAAAAAAAAAAAACTGAAAAAACAGTTCGATGACATAATTTCTGAACAACAACACCTGCTAGTTTCATCCATTTCCGAAGAAAAATAAATTAAAAGTTATGTCATTAAGTTGCTCTTTTGGATTTGAGAACAGCCTTAAGGCTGTTCTTAACTGCTCTGCTCAACAAGGGCAAAACGTTTTGACATATTTACAAATTCATTTTTTAACGGAAAGGTATAAAATTTGAAAGCCTGGCCATGGAAGCGTTTGGAATTGAACTGTTTTTTCCATTTTTTAATCGATCAATTACCTATTGAGTTATAAGCGAATTCGATCACGTGACAAACACGTTTTTCGCCCGCTCTTGAGTGCTCTTTCTCCCTTCGCGCGTAAATTCCGTTCAAAACACCCACTTTGACTCTATTTTCGTTTGTTAAAAAATGGAAAAAACAGCTCCATAACATAGTTTCTGAACAACAACACCAGCTAGTTTCATGCATTTTCGAACAAAAATAAATTAAAACTTATGTCAGAAAGTTGCCCTTTTGGATTTGAGATTAAGCCTAATAATAAGCTCGACGTAGCAGTGGTTGGCCAGTAGCTTCAGGGCCCCAAGCCCTGCCTTCCCGTTTTTTGGTGTCTTTAATTTGTGTAATTTCCCTTTTAAATTTGTCCGGTTTCAATTTTTGATTTTTTTTTTTCCAATCTGGCTTTCGCTAGAGTGTCTTTTACTCGGGACGTGGCTGGGGACCTACGAACCTTGCTTCCGCAAAAGAGTCGGAATAAGTGGAAGAATAAAGGGCTGCGGACGAAAAGAGGCCGCTCGCCACGGCGGCGGTAAAAACAAACCCTTAACTCATAACGCATTTGAAAACAGAATTTCTGCTATTACAATCAATAGTCGGATGCCCCTGTGCAGCCCTGTATATGTTCCATGATCTATGCATTTATATGTATAGGGAAAAAGGAAACTGTCTCAAAATGGTCCCCGTAGGTAAAATGGCATACCTTATGTTTCTTAATATTGCCGCTAGAGGACAGCACTTAAGGCTGTTCTTAACTGCTCTGCTCAACAAGCGCAAACCGTTTTGACCCATTTACAAATTCATTTTGTAGCGGAAAGGTATAAAATTGGAAAGCCTGGACATGGAAGCGATTTGGAATTGAATTGTTTTTTCCTTTTTTTGATCCATCAATTACCTATTGAGTTATAAGCGATTTCGATCACATGACAAACACTTTTTTCGCCCGTTCTTGAGTGCTCTTTCTTGCTTAGCGCGGAAATTCGGTTCAAAACGTTCACTTTGACACACTCTTTTTTGAAAGATCTATTGCGTTTGCAACAAAATGGAAAAACAGCTCAATTACATAGTTTCTGAACAACAACACCAGCTAGTTTCATGCATTTTCGAACAAAAATAAATTAAAACTTATGTCAGAAAGTTGCCCTTTTGGATTTGAGAACACCCTTACCGATATACAGTTATTGTGGAATCGATCAGCAACGATAAGCATTAAATGGCGAAGATTTCAAGTTTGCATTTTTCATTATTTACAAAGAAATTGTTTACACCTTTGACAGAAATTTCTTGGGACTATTTGTTGGTGCTAATTCACGCCTGTTTCATTTCACTGATTGCATATCTGAAGTATGAGGTGAGAACTTATTTCTTTTTAGATTATTTTCTGTATATGCAAAAATTTATAAATGCATCTGATCTGGAATACTTCCTTGCCTCTGTATATAAAATATGGTGATTGTAGGTAAAGTGACATGCCGTTTTTTGAAAAATTAAATCTATATGAACCCAGGCAATTTCCGGATCATGTTTTCTGTGTTTCATTTGTGAGAGAAAGTCCACTGGATAAGGAAAGCAACGACGCAGCAACAAAATTTCTATAGATAACAGCCTATCTAGACCTAATCCTAGGGCCCGATCACCTTCATGTTGGGCCCAGGGCACACAACTGTGGCAGGGCCCCCCTTCTCACAAGTCTTGTGTCTTAAAATTTATATTTTACACGTAATGACGTAAAACAATTTTATGTATTAGTAGTTTTATCAGAGTTTCCCCCAATTTCAGAAGGATATTTCACCCTTTTTACCCCTTGGTTTAACAAAATAGCACCCTTCTTGCTCCTCACCTAAAACATTAACACCTTTCTCCTATCATAACACCACCTTCTTGTGATGTCATTTGAAACTACCTTGTGATCGAGTAGAAGTAGAGTACCTTTATACGATAATTTAAAACGACAAACAAGCCCTGTGATGATAAATATGAAAACAAAATAAAAATGTTAATGGAAATTTGTTTTTAAGTGTATTTTTCATTAAGTACAAAAGGGGAATTTGGGGCCCCCTAAAACTGGAGACCTGGGGCACATGCCCCGCGTGTCCCTGCGATAATCAGATCCTGCGGCTAATCCGTCAAATTTCTCACAAGGAAAGTCTCCATACTGGGCATACTCAGAATATGTTGAAAATAATGCTAGTGAAAGTACTCATGTATGTAATAAAGGACCAGTTAAAATTAGCGGCGGAATTACAGTAGAAAATCTGTAAAAAAATAAAATACTTTCGAATAATTGGCGTGAAAAGACGAAAGCGACACGCAATTTGGCGATCAGCACTTTTCCTCGCCAAAAGCAAACGATTTTAATGAATCTGAAAATTGTTTGTTAATTGATTTTGAGAATATGCGGTATTTAATGAATTTAAACGTAAACCATGAAAGAATTTATTATTATTATTACATTTTGTATTATACATGTTGCTTGTTGCCGATTTGAATGAAATTTTGCCATTGTTTTATTCTCCAATCCACATTTTTAAAAATTTAAATCGCTTTATCGGTTATAAAAATAACTTTTAACGCCAGATGAATAATGCTGCCGTAATACATTACATTTCCATACCGAATAAGTTGTTTCCATAGCAACAAAGTTGAATCGACAGAGATCAATGGAGCATATTTTTGAGTTTGGAACAATTTTAATCAATTTAGATTTTGTTTTAAATCTCAAAATATGATAGTTAAAATTCGTTATAAGTTCATATAAATATATATGACAAAACTATAGTTAGAACAAACTAAAAATGACAAAGCTAAAGTTATTTAAATTAAACTTATTTAAACAAATTCAACATAAAAAGTTTTTCTTTAAACAGTATTCGACAAGCGTATTTTTTGAAATTTTATTTCTTCGCCAAACGGTGATAAGTCGCCAAATAAACGAAATTTTCATTATTTTTTTACGGACGTTTTACCGAGGTTCCGCCGAAATTTTTTTTTATAAATATATATACCCATGGGAGAAGAAGATTCTGTATTTTTTTCAGATTTTTCTGAGTATGCCCGTATGGAGACCTTCCTTGTCAGTTTCAATGTCATCTCTTCCATCTCCATAGCCGACAACATCTGTTTCTGATACTCGAAGACGTATGTAACACTATATGGCCAAAGGTAACCGATCACTTGCGATTTTAGACGTTTTGTTAAATATATAGAAAAATACATGAAGAATTAACCTGAAACTGCAGGTGTGTGAACAGTATAGTATAGGTCATATATTTCCGCGAAGATTTTTTCCTGAAACCCAAAGGAGACCGTCAACAAATTGAAAAAGAACGAATATCTTTTGGATAACCCTGTAAAAACTAATGTAGCAAAAGCGTTCAAACACGAGATTATTAATAAGTGGCTTATTGCAATATACTGTGTTCATTTTTATGAGGATAGCATGTATACTCGTAGAGGAATTAAGGTTTTTATAAAAACAGCCCCAAATTTCGCCAAGTTTTTTGCTTATAATTTACAGAGTTCTTAATATAAAAAAAAAGTTATTTTCAGAAAGTATGACAAACAATATTGTACACAATACTTTACAATCAGAATTAAAAAAAATAAATAAAAAATGGATGAAAAATGAGCAGGTTTACTAAAAAAATGCTTCACTGCGCATGCGCGAACGCAATCAAAATATAATGTGCATAATGTATTAGCTGAATATATAGAGCAACTTTTGTGAAAGTCTCAAAATCATAGCTTGAAAATTCTGAAAAAAATCGTCGATAGAATAAGCTCGAAATCCGTTGTTCCCCAAAACAAGCAAAAAGATTAGGGGTTGTATCAAATATCTGTTTATTAGTGCCAAGATAGCGTACACAATATTGAACGTACTACTATATTTGGATACAACCCATCAGAATATTTCCAACTGAGCGAAAAAATGTCCATGCTGGGAATCGAACCCAGATCCGGCTTACAAGGTAAATGCTTTACCGTTTAAGCTAACTGGGCCGACAACCAGCCAGCATATTTCGCTCAGAAAACCTTATTGGTAGTAACATCTGGCCTGTCATGCAGACAGCTCAACAGATAATAAACCGCAGGTAAAGGAACTCCATATAAACGATAGATACGTAGATGAACTGTTATTTTTCGCTCAGTTGGAAATATTTAATTCGTATGATAACTTTACCAATCAGTTTGATTGTGTTAAAATAATAGTTCATCTACGTATCCATCGTTTATATGGAGTTCCTTTACCTGCGGTTTATTATCTGTTGAGCAGTCTACAGGACAGATCAGATGTTACTACCAATAAGGTTTTCTGAGCGAAATATGCTGGCTGGTTGTCGGCCCATTTAGCTTAAACAGTAAAGCATTTGCCTTGTAAGCCAAGGAAGTTTTGCAAGTTTTACTCGAAGCTAATTTTACTCAAATTTTAAGAGGTTAAAATGCGACGAACTCGATAAGAGAATATTCGTCAATACTGAATTTGAATGAGAATTGCGCCAAATTAGTAAGCTACTAGCCGCCCTTGGCGACCAGTTTACCCTGTCTTAAAATTTATGTTTGGGAAAGCCTGCTAAGCATTGTATCATGTTACTTTTATTCATATTTAATTTACTTGGACTCCATTAAATGTAATTATAATCCCTTAAGCTAACGTTAGTTTTTGTTGCATTAAAATATCTCAATTTTTTGATTTCCTGTAAGCAAGTAAATCCTATTGGTTTACAATGGAAGTCTGTGGCAATTTGGAGAAATATTAGAGATATCGCCAAGTTGTCGTCATATTTGGCGACTAATTTTGATCGCCAAATTTGGCGATATATCGAAAAGTTGGCGACAAATTTGACGACAAAACAAGATCCTCCCTATGGTAACCGCCCTTATAGGTACGGAAATGCATTAAATGCTATTCAATAAGCAATGGCCGCCATTTTCAAACAAGATGGCGGATGAAGCCAAAATGTCAGCTTTCCTAGAAATTCAAACTGCTATATCTCAGCCATTTTTTAAGATAAAGACAAAACAAAATATGCTCCGGAATCCTTGTATTAAGGTCAAACTCTTAAGAAAATAATATTTTTCCGTTTTTAATTTATTTGCACCGCTTAAAAAAAAAAAAAAAAAAAAAAAAAAAAAAAAAAAAAAAAATGGCCTCCATTCTGAAACAAGATGGCGGATGAAGCTGGCCAACGAACTCGGTCGAGACATTGATATGTACTATGCTTTATCATGTACTATGGTACTATGGTACTATTTTATATGTACTATGCTATTTCATCCAAATCGGTTTATAAATACGAGAGTTATCGCTTGATAAAAATCAGATACACACACACATATATATATATATATTATAAAGGACAAACATATCTGTGCGTAACGCATACGTCATTCTGCGAATGGCAACACTTTGAAATTTGAAATGAAATTTCGGTTTTGCAATTTTCGCTACTGCAAATTTTTAAACTTCTAAACATCCCACGTTTTAAATGTTTACACCGTTGTATGCAGAAAAAAATGCACTTTTAAATGCAATTTGTTTGAAAGCTGTATCTCAATTATTTTTGAGATATTAATTTTTTTATAGTTTTTAATACCAATTTTCTAATCGTGGCAACTGAAGTACTTCATTTCTATTAACCCTAGAACTACCGGAAATTTTACTCAAGTTTTATAAAAACACTCTACACCAGAATTTTTACTTAAAACTATTTAATTTGTTTATTTAACTTATTATTGTCTGATTTATACATTTAGTTTGTTTTGAAGAAATTTTCTGGTTTGAATAGATATTTTGAATATACATATCGGGTCCATTGGACCCTTCTGGTAGACAGAGGGTTAAAAGTGGTTCAGTTATCTTTATGGATTATATTCTTATTGATGCCATTTTCTCATTACAATTAAAAATATATTTTTTTTTAAATTTGAACAGAAAATGACGTTGCGCTTTAAAAAAGACACAATTTCCCTGATGATGCTGTTATATTTCACTATTTTTTTCATTTCGCTGATATTGAATTTGAGACAATAGGCATAATATTTCAGCGACTGAAAATGACGTCATATTTAAAAGAAAACGATAATTTTATTTGATAAAACGAGATATTTCCCCATGAATACGTCTAAAGGTTATAACTTTCTGGGATTTTTACTCGCAGGTACAGAGATTATACAAAGACCTCAAATCATGAGTGGGAATTTTAACATGGGAAGTTGTAATAGTTGACAAGCATGACTTCAAGCTTGAAAATATATTTATTAATAACCTATTGCGCATTAAAATGTTTTTAAATGGTTGATATTAATGTGAAGCGTTGAAAATGCCTTGATTTGTTTAGATTTAAAGGGGGGGGGGGGGATTCTATGATTATGTCAAGGTGAAATCATTTTTGCTGATTTTTTCATTCCGTAATACCAAGCATCAATTGATAACTTAATCAAAATTACTTATGTTGATTATATGTTACTGATTACGTATATGAATAAAATTTAATTTTTCAATAATTTTAACAGTTGAAGTTTATGAAAAAAAGTATTTTGTTAATCTTAGGTTAAAATATGTCTTTGGAGAGTTAAATTAACAAGTGTAAGATGGATTTTTTATTGTAATTATTGTTGTCGATGTATTATAAATTTGATGCAACAGTTCCTTTATAAACATTTTCTTTCGTCGAAATTCGACGGGTTCCACCTCGTATATATAATAAAGATGAAATCACAAATACACTATATGGCCAAAGGTGACCGGTCACTTGCGATTTTAGACGTTTTGCTAAATATCTAGAAAAATACATGAGTAATTAACCTGAAATTGCAGGTCTGTAAACAAATCGATAAAGAACGAATATTCTTTGAATAACCCTGTAAAAACTAATGTAGCAAAAGCGTTCAAACTCGAGATTATTAATAAGTGGCTTATTTTAATATAGGGGAGCTAGGGGATGGATGGGACAAGGGATGGATGGGACATTCTCAATATTTCAGGCAATAAATATTTATTTTAAATTGCTTCCTAACCCCATATACCTCTACCACAGTGTGCTTCAGAACTAAAAGTAGCACCACATTGCTGTTTTCATTTTCCTTCAAAGTTGCATTTTCTGAAATCTCTGCTTAAAAGTAAGTTTTTTTTACATTTGAAGATGTGAAATATCTTATACAATATAAAAAATTAAGCTATGTTGTAGTTATTTATTTTAAGGTTCAATATCAATAATTAAAATGAACGAATAGTAACCATTGTGACAAAATAATTTTTGAGGTAAAATGGCTGAGAAGGGATATTATGCATCATGGGGATGATTGGTACATTTCAAATGGGGATGAATGGGACATTCTCACTCCTCCCTAGAGATGTTGAAAATTTTATTTATTAATTAAATAGTAATATATAGGATGATAAATCAATAATTTACGTCAATTAATAGTATTAAATAGTATTATATGAGTTGTTACTGTTTAAAATTTCTGAGTGTTACTTATTGTATTGTAATAATTATTAATGGATTATCAAAAAATTGGTACTAAAACTTAATCAAATTAGATAAAATTGATAAAAATAGTATATGTGTATTGATCAAATGGGGGAAATTATATTGAATTTTGAAATGTTGCACAAATAAATCCCCACCCCTAACATATTAGGTCAATCGGAAAGTCGGGTCGTGTTGGGAAAATCAATTCGTACCGGAAAATTCAATCATTTAATTATTAGACATTGATTCCGATATCTAATGTCTAATAATTATCGGGCAGAATTTTCCGGTACGAATTGATTTTCCCAACACAACATGACTTTCCGATCGACACAATAATTTCCGTTCTGCATGTTTCTACGATACATTTAATTAATATTAATTAATAAGTTATGATTGAAAATTATTAGCTATGGTATATTTAAAAGACATTTTGCACTTTCATTTCAAATCTAAAATGCCTCATAAGTGGAAAAAAAGAACAGGTTGATAGCCGAAGTCCGCATTAAAAGTTAAAACTGCAATAAAAGAAGTTATGGAAAAAAAAAAAAACTATCGATTCGTGCTGTAAAATCATATATTACAAATATAATTTTCATATAAGGTTATAATTATAAATTTTAATTTGATAAAATTGAATACAGGGAGGAAAATCTTTGTGTCCCATCCATCCCTATTAGTGTCCCATTCATCCCTGCTGTGCACTGTAAAAAAAAAAAATTGTAAAGTTACAAAAATTTTTCTAGGAAACTGGGATTCCAGGAACTTTTTATGTAACGGCAACAAGAAAAATTCCTGTAACAGATGCTGTTACAGAAATTTTTGCTGTTGCCGTTACATAAATAGTTCCTGGAATCCCAGTTTCCGAGAAATATGTTAGTAACTTTACAGATTTTTTTTTACAGTGTGGGGATGATTGGGACAGGGAGGAGCGTTTTTTTTTATTTCATAATATTTTTATGAATAAATCATAATCTAGAATAAATATTGTTCATATATGTTGGCAAATACCTAATGTATAAAATGTGATATATAATATTGATAGTAACTTAAATAAAAAATTATAAAAAAATATTTTTGTGAAAATGTCCCATTCATCCTTACGTCCCCTACTGTGTTCATTTTTATAAGGATATTGTATTGTATTGTATTGTATTGTATGTACAATTGTATCCAAATATAATAGTACGTGCAATATTGTGTACGCTATCTTGGCACTAATCAACAGATATTTGATACAACCCCTGATCTTTTTGTTTGATTTTGGGGAACAACGGCTTTCGAGCTTATTCTATCGACGATTATTTTCAGAATTTTCAAGCTATGATTTTGAGACTTTCACAAAAGCTGCTCTATATACTTAGCTAATACATTATGCACATTATATTTTGATTGCATTCGCGCATGCGCAGTGAAAGATTTTTTAGTAAACCTGCTCATTTTTAATCCAATTTTTATTACTTTTTTAATTCTGATTGCAGAGTATTGTGTACAATGTATTTTGTCATATTTTCTGAAAAGACCTTTTTTTTATATTAAGAACTCTGCAAATTATAAGCAAAAAACTTGACGAAAATTGGGACTGTTTTTATAAAAACCTTAATTTCTCTACGAGTATACATGCTATCCTCATAAAAATGAACACAGTATATTACAATAAGCCATTTATTAATAATCTCGAGTTTGAACGCTTTTGCTACATTAGTTTTTACAGGGTTATCCAAAAGATATTCGTTCTTCTTCAATTTGTTGACGGTCCCCTGTGGGGTTTCGGGAAAAATTCTTCGCGGAAATATATGACCTATACTATATTGTTTACAAACCTGCAGTTTCAGGTTAATTCCTCATGTATTTTTCTAGATATTTAACAAAACGTCTAAAATCGCAAGTGACCGGTCACCTTTGCCCGTGTATATGAACAAATGGTAAAATTCTAAAGATGAACAAGATATGAACATAGGAAACCAGTATGTAAAATAAGAAATTATGAATATCCCACAGAATCATCAGAGGTGCTTGTTGGCTAATTCATAGTAAAGATGCGTTATTTCATCTAATTTTGTCGACATTAAGCCTAAAATGACAAAATTTAGCACTTAATAGCGCATCATAAAAGAAAATAAATGATAAAAAACCAAGAGATCTAAAGAAAGATACACCTCACACAGGATATTAAAAATTATTAGAGCATAATACCTCAATTACATACTAGGATCCAAAACATCAAAAAGTTGACTCACTATATTAAAGCTGTGAGGAGGCAAGCAAATTTAGGACTATTAGAACATGTGGGCAGTAGTTGCTGAAAACCAGAACATTGCTGCCAACTGGTGTGAAAAAGAAGAACTATATTGTAATTAGGTTTTTAATAAAAATGTTTAGTGCTGTCATCTATACCCATAAAAAAGAAATGAAATTAATTGAAGAAATAAAGAAATTATTTAGATTAGCATTTATTTAAAGTAGAATGAAAAAATAGGAATAAACTTAAAAAGTACTGAGTATATGTTTAGTATAAAGTATATGGCAGGACTATGGTAAAAAGAGATGAAATAACACGTTAAGAATGAAAATCGTACATAAAAAAGGCTAAATTTGAAATATACAAGAGGATTTAAAAAATAGTAAGAGAGAGTGAGAATAGTTTTAGGGGGGGGGGGGGGGGAGACAACAAACAAACATTTATATGTAGTTAACTGAATGATTAATGCTAAAGTAGATACATTTGGATTTCAAGTGAATAAGATAGCAATAATGGTACTTAATCAACAAGATGAAAACAAATTGAAGACTATGGAAAATAATACATGAAAAATGCGCTAGTGCAGCTCTGAATACATGTATTAAGAGAATTAAAATGAACAAAGTCAAATTGAACAGCTAAAACTAAACTATATTAATTACCAAGCCAAAGTTACCTTTTACTTGATAAAGAGAGTACCATTAAAAATGGCAGAATAATAAGGTTGTAAGACTAAACTAAAAAAAACATACTTAATAGCATGCACATTTGCAGCAATGCTATTAGAATGCTGAAATAATAAAGATGAAATCACAAATATATGAACAAATGGTAAAATTCTAAAGATGAACAAAATATGAACATAGAAAACCAGTATGTAAAATAAGAAACTATGAATAACCCACAGAATCATCAGAGGTGCTTGTGGGCTAATTCACAATGAAGATGCGTTATTTCATCCAATTTTGCCGGCATTAAGCCTAAAATGACAAAATTTAGTACCTAATAACACAACATAAAAGAAAATAAATGATAAAAAACCAAGCGGTCTAAAGAAAAATGTACCTCACACAGAATATTAAAAATTATTAGATCACAATACCTCAATTACATTCTAGGATCCAAAACATCAGAAAGTTGACTCACTATATTAAAGCATGTGAGGATGTAAACAGATTTAGGACATATGGGCAGCAATTGCTGAAAACCAGAACATTGATATTGATATATATATATATATACATATATATATATATATATATATATATGCATATATATAAGTCACATTTGAATGGAGGGTGGTTTTGGGGTCTGGGGGTCATGATCGACGAAAATATACCGAAATTTTCCGGAAGTGCTTTCGACCGGAAGGCTGCAATAGGTAGCTTTTTACTTTTTTCAATGAAAGCTACCTAAAAGAAAGAAAGATATTAGGATGTATCAAAAGTATTTTCGTTTTTTGAAAGCTTTGTAAAGATTTGAGCTATATCAAACTCGCCATATAGAAAGAACTAATGTATTTCTAAAACAGAGTAAAAATATGGTAAAGTCCGCTGAGCCGAACGGTAAGATGAAGTAAACTACTCAGTCACCATCGATCTTGGACATTTGACAATCGGTGACAGTTTGCTAATGCAAAAGAACAGTCGGAACCCTTGTGATCTTTAACGTGGGAAAATAACTCACATATCTTCTCACGAGAACAGATGATTAGAGAGTCCGTGAGCAAAAAAGAGGAGGTTCTTAAGGTGTCCATTCAGGGGATAGCGGAAAAGGTCCCTGGGAGGTTCTTGAAAAGAACGGACAGTTAGTGGCTGAGAAACTCACTATTGTTTTTAGAGGAAGATAATTGAGATTTATATACGAGAGGAGGATGGAGAGGATATTAGATTTGGCTAGAGTTGGAAGAGCGACTTTTGAGAGGAGAAAGCTCTCTCCGGAGAAAAGTTGAAGGCTGGAAAGGGCCGAGGTTTACAATTTCTAGGACCGGGGACTTATACCTGGGATCAGCGGCGACAGGGCACCGGGTGCCGTCGCGGTATAGAGATCTTAATCTCTAAAATAAGACAAGTGTCTGTCGATAGAATAATGCATTGCCTTGTGGACTTAATTGACGAGCTGCCACCTTCTCATGAACACTATTTCGATTAATGCATAAACCTTTTGTTCAACAAAATTACATTGTTGTGTACATAGCTACTTATATTTACTCAAGAATATATTTTATTTTGTTATAAAAATAAAAATCATGTTGTCATATTCTTAGAGAATATTAGTCGTTAAACCTTCGAAGTAGAAACCCTCGACCATCGCTACCGCCTTCTTAGGACACGGCACAGCTTTACTGCCAGAGCCTGTAGCTGGCACATGACCACCACTATTGTTGAAAATAAAATTTCACAAAGGAGGTATATGTTTCTCTGCATTCTGTAATCGAACAGACTTCTTCCGTTTATTTTCAGTTCCCATAATGAGATAGGAATATTGAGATTTATATCGATCGTAAGTCAATGTTTTAAACTAGGCTTTAAAAGCACTGAAGCTTTTCGCAAAATTTGAGAAATTGAAAGACGGGAAAAGATTAATTTTCTGACAGCTCAAAACTTACTCCAACGTTTTAACCCTTTATTCCACGACGGTACTTAAAGTACCATTAAAATAACTTGTTATAAAACACATTTAATGCATCGATTAGTAGTAATACATTTTAGAATGAGTTATAGATACTTTACTTTATCTTGTTCCAAAAGCATTATGAGTTGAACAAAACAAATATACTTTTAAAAGGATGATTTCTTTTTAATTTCTCTTCAGCTTTTTTGACGGTTTTTGAAAAGTTGCAGTTCGGAATTATTCCTATACTAGCCGCCCTTGGCGACCAGTTTGGCCGCCTTTAAATTTATGCTGAGCATTGCATCGTGTTACTTTTATTCATAATTTAATTTACTTGCTCAATCCTTCGCAAAATATTCTGAATATTCTGATACAGAAATCATGAACTCGATATTTTTATGTTAGCCGAGTGCAGGTGATAAACGCCAAACATTTTACCCATCGTATTTTTTTCTTATTTCATTAATTTCATTTAAAATATAATACTTTCACTCATTTTATTTAAAATACATAACTTTAATTTAAACGGAAATACTTAAAATTTATGATTCTCAATTTTCTCTTATTTCTTAAAAAAAAATAAATAAATAAATAAATAAATAAATAAATAATACCATAAACTATGACATTTAATTTCAACATCAAAGTTTTGTTGTAATTTACCTCGCGAAAAATTGTTTAAGACAGTCGCATGAGTTGGACTATTAAAATACTGATGATATGATGGCGATGGAACAATATTTGGCTATTTATCACTTGCGCCCGGCTAACATTAAATTACCAAATTGGCTGTTTCACTGCAAATAGAGGCGTCTTAAATTCAGACACATATGTGACTGAAAAAGTAATTCAAACACTTAAGTGTCTGAATGAGAAATTTCAGACATCATAGATGTCTAAATTTAAGACACATAAGTGTCTTACTATGATCATGGTATAAATGAACTCAGAAAAATGTCTGAATAATAGTGACATGTCTGAAATTAAGACATTTAGAAATTCAGACACTTAAGCGTCTGAATGCGATACAATTGTATCATATATGTGATGACTGTACGTACTATTGTATTGCAATATGTATACCAATACCATCAGAAAATATTTCCGAATGGATGAAAGCTGTTTAAAATACTCTTTCATTCACTTAATTTAGTATTACTTTATAAAAGAAGTAATCGTGGGACAATTGTAAAAGTTCGCGTAAGGTTTGCGGCTAAGTTATTTTTGGCGCAATAAATAATTAAATATTTGCTTTTCATAATATAAAGTGTTTCAAAAATTACTTGTTATCATAGGCGTACACAGGAAGGCCCTCTCCCCTAAATGCGAAGAGTTATGAGTTTGGACAGAAAGAAACGTATTAAGGAGCAAGAATTTAGGATAGATATGCCTGGATTCCACTGCCTAGTCCGCTTTTCTAAAATGCAGAATGTAAACACGAAGCTAAACTAAGAATATTTTGTCATAACTCCTCCTCGTGTGAAAAATGTTTAAGGGTGTTCTCAAATCCAAAAGGGCAACTTTCTGACACAAGTTTTAATTTATTGTTGTTCGAAAATGCATTAGCTGGTGTTGTTGTTCAGAAACTATGTAATTGAGCTGTTTTTTCCATTTTTTTGCAAATGCATTAGATCTTTCAGAAAATAGTGTCAAAGTGGGCGTTTTGAGCCAAATTTCCGCGCGAAGGAAGAAAAGGCACTCAAGAGCGGGCGAAAAACGTGTTTGTCACGTGATCAAAATCTCTTATAACTCAGTAGGTAATTGATTGATCAAAAAATGGAAAACACAGTTCAATTCGAAATCGCTTCCATGGCTAGGCTTTACAATTTTATACCTTTCCGTTAAAAAATGAATTTGTGAATGTGTAAAAACGTTTTGCACTTGTTGAGCAGAGCAGTTAAGAACAGCCTTAAAGATATCAACATAATAAGAAATTCAAAAATTAAGAAATATTAATCGTTCAATGGAAAACTGGATTTTTTCTCTCCTGTTTCTTTTTTTTTTTTTTTTCTTCAAAAGGGATTTTTTTTTTCTGAATTTCCCTTCCCCATCTAAGTTACATTTGAAATATATGAACACCAAAAGGAGAACAGAATTAAAACTGTCTTCTACAAAAAGTTTATGGTGGTGTGTATGTGTGTGGGGGGGCTCCTCTGAAGAAAAATTCTTAGCAACATTTTCTCTTAGCGTTTAATTAATATATTGCTATTTGGAAGACAAAAAAGTATATTTTTTAAATGATTAGAGATAAAGAAAATTTAATTAATTAAATTTCAGGGAGGGACAATGCACCTCCACCGCCCTCCTCATCAAAATTCAATATGTTATTTGCTAGTTTTACTACAAAATCTTTATTTAAAGTATGTTTTCTATATATCTGAAAATAGAAAAACTGCAAAAATCGCACTCAAATAAATGTAGCATGTTAAGAAAAATAACTAAATAGATAAAATAAAACGTTTCTGATTTCTTCTAATTCAATGATCTACTTCTCGCTGATAAAAAATTGTATTACTCATCAAGCCCATTCTAACGGTTTGTAAACCGCAGACTGGATAAACCACTGCACAGAAAATTAAAATGATGACTTCGCGTATTTCGCTTTCTTAGAAGTCCATTGGCGATTGGCGCGTTAAAACGGAATATTCTTTCAGTGAGTTATTTTCTTGTTTAACAAAGGCTCCCGAGATTCCCGAGATGTGTAAAATTCCGTAAATGCATATTGTGACTGTGTATTCTACATAGATCTATATACAGCTACGTAGCTATTAAGTAAATTTTTGGAATTTCGATATTTGTTCCTCAGAGATTCTAGTATAAGAAAGTACGTATGAAAAATAAGCTGATACAAAATGGATTGAATTTAACTTATGGAGTAGTAGGTACATATGCCTACGCAGCTGTAAAATGCATTTTTTAGAATTTCGATATTTGTTCTTCAGAGGTTGTAGTATAAGAAAGTACGTGTGAAACAACAAAGTGGATTGAATTCAAGTTGTGGAATGTGCGTTTTATGTTGTTATAAAAATAATATATTTTTAATAGTGTGATTCTATCATCTACATAGATCTATACGCAGCTATAAAGTGCCATTTTTTGGCATTTTAATATTTGTTCTTCAGAGACTGAAGAATAATTGTGAAATATCAGCAAACGGATGTTGAGTAGAATTAATCTGTGCAATAAATTTAAATTATATTCTTATAAAAATATATGTGGGAATAATGACAAAAAAATTTCTTCTACATGTTTTTCAATTTTCAACATCATTCTGAATATTTAGTAAAATACATAAGAAAGTGTGTTTGTTTTTGTGTTACCTGTTTGTATTAAATGGATTTATTTTATTAGATTTAAGGAAACTAAAAAGGTAAGGATGCTATTATTTACAACAGTATATTTTTATTTCGAAATAGAACTTTTTCTTGAACAATATTACTTACGTAATATTAATTATTTAATTTACTTTTTTAAGAATATATGTATTTATTATTTTTGTATCTTTTTATATACAATAAATATTTTTCAGTGTTACAGTGTTTTTTATGATTTTTAACAAATTTATATCATTTTCAGGATTAATTAACTAACTTGCTTAATAATTCTTAAAGCTTCCGCTTTATAAAAAAATGTTTTTTTATATCAAATAATCCCATCATTTGTTTAAATAAGCATTAAAAGTTATTGCTTGTGTACATTGACACCCAACTTTTTCAACCTTTTTCGTGTTATATTTTTTGTTCAAAAAAGCAGTTGCTCCACTATATATTTTTCTTATGCATACAACTTATTAATCAGACTGTAAAAATGTCAGTAAATATTACATAAAAATCGCTTAGTATAATCTCTCTATAGAAAATAAAGCAAAATCGCAAAATTCTCGAATCTTTTCCTGAAAAAGAAATACTCAGTTTTGGTTTAGAAGCTTTTTTTTCACTTTGGTCTGTTACTAAATTTAATTAATATATAAAATAATTCAATCAATTTAATCAATGGGTTTTATCAATATGTTTAATTCCTTATAATACTTTCTTTCACGGTTAAAACAACATTTTATTTACCTGAATTTTAATTAAATTGTCTTTTTGCTGTGTAGAACATATAATAACTCAATATTTAACCCCTTGAGGGGCAATCGATTGTATTCCTGTAATGTTGAATTCAAACAGGAATCTTTGAAAAAATTAGTTTCAAAATATGGAAAAGCAATTTTACAACTTTTTTCCATCAAAGTTACAAAAATAAAATTTATTTAAAAGTTTCCGGTGCGAATCTTGATTAAACTTAGGTGGGATAAAATATATCCCACCGCCCCTCAAGGGGTTAATATTAGATGAAAATTGTAAAATATTCAAACACTTATTTTGATTAATTTTTTGTATTATATAATAAGATATGTACATTTTAGGCGGGGAGGGGGGTTATTAAATTAAAAGTTTGTCAAAATGGATTTATGCGAAACAAATTTTCAAACTGAAATAGCTTATTTAGTAAAACATTTTTTCCCCTTAATTCGGAAATGCCAACTTAAAAAAATCTTCATAATATTATTTGTATTCAAAGCAAATTTTAATTATTTTGGGCTGTCCTATTTATGTATTCTAAGCAATATACATATTAGTTAAATCAAACAAATTATTGTAACTTATGATTATTACTAATAAAATTAAAATGTTCCATTTTTTAATAGATAATTTTATTTAAAAAAAATTCTAGATAGATAAGGATTTACTATAAAATAAGTAAAAAAATAAATCATGATTTACTTTGTTTAATTGCTTAAAATTGTATTTAAGTTTTGTACAAAAATTTGAAAATCGAAAAATTTATTAATATCTATTTATTGATTGTTAAAAAGTGATTACAGATTTAGAACAGAAATTAGAAAAGATAGTCTTTTCATATTTACTATGTATAACTGCATTTTTCACATAAAATTGCTGGGGATTTTTTCAAAAGTTTGTGCATTTTTATAAAAAATACAGAAATAAAAATTAGATATGTATTTTTAAGGCAAAATAAGTTTTGAAATTAAAAGTTATTATAAAAGGAATTGCCCACATGGCAAAATGTAATTAAAAAGATCAAGTTATTAAATGATATTAATAAATACTTCCATTGTATTACAGGTATTATTGGAATGGTTTCGCATATGAATTTTTATTTTTAATGACAGATCATTTAATTCTTTTACACATTACATTTTCGAAGTTAGTGTTTTCATGTAACAAAATTAAATTTATGTATAGGAAATGCTATGAACGTTTTTGCTTCAGATGGTGGACTTAAAACTTGAAAAATAATTATAAGAGCATCAGAATTGAAATTATCGGGAAATTTTTAATGTTTTATAAACAGTGGTGTAGTCGTAAAAAATGCAGAGGGCCTACGCTCTAAGAAGAGGGTATACGGTGTTCCTTAAAAAAATCCAGAAGGTATACGGCTTATACCGCCGCATACCCTCCACTACATCCCTGTTTATAAATATATTTTAAATTGTTCCTATGTAAAGTAACGCTTTGTTAAAAAGTTCGAAATTTCTACAGTATTTAATTGCACGATGAAAGAATTTTTTTAGACTATGAAAACTTTTTCAAAATATAAAGAACTACATTCATATGTATTTCCTGTGTTTCATCTGTATTACATATTTAAATTTTAAGACACAGAAAATTTCTGAAAACTTTTATTGCCAAAATTTTTCTGATTTTTTACAGGATTATTTTTTATTATTATCGGAGAATGCATCCATTTTCGCAAAACAATTTATTGTACTGATTATATATCATATTGCATATACTTGTATAGTAGAATGAAGTAAAAGGAAAAGGATATATTTGTCCAAACATATATTTACATGTTCACACACACACATATATATATATATATTAAGTCGTCAATGTGTTTAATTTTTTGTGACTGTATATGTAGTAGTATGAAGGGGGGCTAATGAATGTAAGTCGCTGCTACTGGAATTTATTAGAATCACATTTCCTATACTGTCAAAAAAAAAAAAAAAGAAAAAAAAAAGAAAGATAGAAAAGAAACATTTTCCGATTTTTTTTAAAATATATTTATAACTAGATATATTTAATAAAAACTCTCAATAGAAGACACCCTAGGACCGCAGAATTTTCCCGCTATTTAGAGATATTATTTTCATATGTAGAAATAAACAGTCCAGAGTATACAAATACACAGTATACAGAGTAAAAAGTACACAAAATCTGCTTCAATCTACAAATGTGGATTGAAAAAAGTGATCGCTAAATAGGTCTCTGCTATTCGAGAATGTCCGTTATTACAGTAAAACTCCCATAACCGGTCACTCCCGAATAGCGGACAGCTCTATTTAGAAAAATAAAAAGAGGGGTAGTATTTCTTCTCGAAGCAAGGCCTGATTAGAGCATGGAAACTGATCCGCGGTCCCGCCCCCTCCCCTTCCCATTGATTTTTGGGCCCTCAAATTTGGTATGCAATTTTACAAATTCAATGTCTTTATGTTTGGGATTTTCAGTATTGTATCCACATACAAAATTATCACATTAGGATTATAATTTCAGGAGATATTAATAAGAATATGAAAATGTAATTTAACATTAGAAGCTCTAAATTTTGAATGCTTATGATTCAAAAACTTACCATTCAAATGACTAGAAATTTCGTTTTTAGGCATAGTTTGAGCCGAAGATTTAAAATATGGTGTCAATATTCGGTGTTGCCATTGAAAAAAAAAAGAGTGAATCATTTTATATAAATGGGAATAATTTGTTATCATGCAAAGATGATTGCAGCATGGACAACTGGGATCTTTCTATGAGCCTTTTGGTTTACGGGGCCCCAAATTTGGTATGAAATTTCAATAAAGCTGATATTTTAAATACGTTTTGATCTTATATTTATTTTAATAAATATTGTGTGCTTTTAGAACATGATATGGTTAAAGAAAAGGATATATTTATCCAAATATGTATTTGACAACATCGAATAGGGTTAATTTTTTCATTTTATTTATTTATTTATTTATTTTTCTTTTGTAACAGTATATAAAGGCGGTGGGAGGGGGGCGGGGGGGCGAATGAATACCAGGTCTCTGGCCTAGCATTAATTTGAAGTTGGCATTAAAAGTAATAACATTTTTGATGCCGTAGGACAAAATATGATTTCATATCAATACATATTTAGGTGAATATATCTCTATATATATGTGTATATATATATTATCCTATTCTAAAACTACAAAATACTGATTATAATCATCACAAGGTTAAAACAAATTTAAAATATCAGCTTTATTAAAATTTCATACCCAACTTGGGGGACCCTAGAATCAGGGGGCAGAGAAATATCCCAGTTTTCCACGCTGCAACAGCTCTGATTTATAGTAACAAATTATTCCCATTTATAAAAATGATTCAATGTGGTCAAATATGGCTGCATATATGGCTCAGATAGAAAAGTGGTCAAAGATGGCTTCATGTTGGTGAAAAAAAAGGGTTCAAAGATGGCCGCAATTAAGACATTTGAAATGTCTGAAATTCAGACGCAAGAAGTGTCTTAAAAATTAAGACATTTCAAAACGTCTGAAAATCGAACACTTTCATTTCAGACACTTAAGTGTCTGAAATTCAGACGCAAGAAGTGTCTGAAAATTTTCAGACATTTTAAAACGTCTGAAAATTGAACACTGCGTTTCAGACACTTAAGTGTCTGAATTTCAGACATTTCTGTTTAGAGTGTTGGCATATAAAAAGTGAAGCGGTCAACCCGGAACTATTGATGACAGTCACATGACTTAGGCTATTATTATAGAGATTTCTATCGTAAGAACATATGTGTATATTTCCTAATTCTATAAAATACTAAAAAAAATATTATAAGTAAAACATTTGAGGGAAGTTATAAATATTGCACAAAATTTCTATAAATACAAATTTAATTAATTTTAATTGGAAAAATCTTTCTAAAATTTATTAAATTACTGTGTAAATCTTCTAATGTAGTTTTAAAAATTCAAGAAAAAGGCTTTAGAAGATGAAATTTTCATAAATCCATAATTTGGGACATAAAGGGTTAATAAAGGAGACCTCAGCCTAGAAATATAACACAGAAATGGCTGGCCACAGATGGTGAATTTTCCAAAGTTGAAAAGGAAATTTGAGAATAATCCAACCACTATAGCGTTCGAAAAACTATCGTAGGAACTAGGGCACTGTATGCACATCACGTGTCGAGCTTTACATAAGTTTAAAATAACTTATAGGAAGTGCAGAGAGGGCAAAAAACAAAAATACCTTTGATACAACATAATATTAATTATTCTGATTTTAAATAACGAAAATTAACGTTTAACCTACGTGCTTAAATAGGATAGAATGTAGTCTGAGAAATTTTATCGATTATAATCTACTTATATAGGAAGTTTAAATTAATAAATTCACCCATTTTGCTAACTTTGCGTTAATCACGAAATCTATGACGTCATTTGAGTAATCCGACGTAATTGGCTGTGCTAAACGCATTCAAATTTTTCTCTCACAGTTTTAATGATAAGAATTTCTAATTACTTATAATTTTTCAACCAAACAACGTGATTTAACGAAAAGGTTAATTTAAATTTTACCCCGAGTTTTACCTCTGCGCCAAGTTTAATGAAACTTTCTCTTTTCCCAAAATTATTTATCTGTATCTTTTCAGGATATTTTACTTTAAAGTTGCAGTGTATTGTTCATATTATTTTCTTACAGAAGATAAAATTAATTATCTGATCTCAGATTCTAGATTTGACCAACCATTCTTCAAAAACCAAAACAAAACTTCTGAACTTAAAAGAAAAAGAAAGAAAAATGTCATAGTTTGACTATTAAGTCCATATATAGTGGTGATTCTGTTTCGAATTTTCCGAAAATTTAAAAAAATCGGTCATCAGACCGAAAATTCTGACATAAAAAATATCGCGAATTTCGATAAATGATCGCCGAAAAAATCAATTTCGTCAAAAGATCGCGGAAAAAAACGTGAATTTCATCAAAGGATCACGAAAAAAATGCAAATTTCGTGAAAAGATCGGGAAAAAGAGCGAATTTCGTGAAAGGATCGTTGAAAGAAAAGAGATTTTGTCAAATAATCGCAAAAAAACTGCGAAATTTGTCAGAGAATCGCTGAAAGAAGGCGAATTTCGTCAAAGGATCGCGAAAAGAACACGAATTTCGTCAAAAGATAGCGGGAGAAATGCAGATTTTGAAATTTCGTCAAAGGTTCGCTAGAAAAACACGAATTTCGTCAAAGAATCGCTGAAAAAACTCATAATTAGTGTTGGGAGTAGTTTTCCCTCCTTCCTCCTGCTGTAACCTTTCTGAAAATTTCCTTTGAACTTCAGAATTTTTTTTTTTTAACCCAGAATCGCCTCTGCCGTGTATTTATTTGTCCACAAAGAAGGAAAAGAATTTTTCGAATATATTTACGGTAAAAATTATATTTTTAAAAGCGAACACGTTAAATCAAAACTGTGTTTGAAGTTTCATTATAATGTTTAATTTCGACTAGAATCCTGAAAAGGGTCAGGTATAACCCTACTCAAACCCGAAAACTTAATTTCAACAAAACACCAAACCTGACCCGTATATTTTGAAAAAATAAAATAATAAAATAAAAATCATGCGTTAAGAGGGTTCTCAAATCCAAAAGGGCAAATTTCTGACATAAGTTTTAATTTATTTTTGTTCGAAAACGCATGAAACTAGCTGATGTTGTTGTTCGGAAACTATGTCTTCGAGCTGTTTTTTCCCCTTTTTTGCAAACGCAATAGATCTTTCAGAAAAGAGTTTCAAAGTTGACGTTTTGAACTGAGTTTTCGCGCGAGCGGAGAATAAGCACTCAAAAGTGGACGAAAATCGTCTTTGTCACGTGATCAAAAACGCTTATAACTCAACAGGTAATTGATTGATCAGAAAATGGAAAGAACAGTTCGATTCCAATTCGCTTCTATGACCAGGCTTTCCAATTTTATATATTTCTATTAAAAAATGAATTTGTAAATGTGTCAAATAACGTTTTGCTCTTGTTCAGCAGAGCAGTTAAGAACAGCCTTAAGCATAGATTATGAAACACTTTCCAACACTTCCAGAATTCTTTAACAAAAATTCGCCGTTTAGTAAGGTAAATAAAATACCTAAATAAACATTTTACATGAAGGGAACATATAGCACATCTGAAAAGCTGATTTCAACAATTGCTGCTCATATCCGGAAAGGTTCTCTAATAATTTTGTGAAGCTCTGTTATGATGTATAGATTTCTACATAGCACAAATGCTACATGCTGAAATTTAGTCTGTAAGAAAACGTATAACACATTTGAGAAATCACCTTCAGAAATTTCTACCAATAGACGGAAACGTTCTTGAATTCTTTTGTAACCCCTGTATATTGATACAGATTTTTATTACCCACCACATAATAAGCTGAAATTTTATTCGGGAAAAAGCATGCTTAAAGCTACTGAAATCCTACTTCCAGATATTACTATTCGTAGGCGGCCATGTATTCCGTGCTTTGCATATAGCCCTCTATATGATTTTATTTATATGCTACAAACATCTCTTAGTGATGAGTAATCTAAATGAGTTGAGCTTGAAACCGCATAACTCAATTTACACCTTTGAGGCAATTCACACTACTACATTCTCGGTACTGCTCAACAATTCTTTTGTGTTGTCTTATATATGCTCTATATAATTTATGCACACCACGTAGTACGCAAAAATGTAGTTAAAAATATAAATGCACCCATAACTGAAAACAAACTTACAGCCATCACTCCTATCCTAATAGACAACGCTTCGGATACAGTATTGTGTCCGAAAACTTGTAAATGTGTCGCTGAAAATGAATAATAAATGCAATGAACATCATATTATACTGCAGGCATCTTGTAGTAAACCTCAGTAATATATATATGACATATGAGGACATCAGGAGCCAAGGGATACAAGTGACAAAATTTCGATTTGGAGTAAATTGAGTTCAAAAATAATTGACGTTAAAGTTGAACATCAATAATAATTGATTGAATTGAAATAGGAAACTGCTGCTTGTTTCACGGTGGTCTTTGAACTATTATTTCAATAAATGTGAAAAAAGTAGGGTGCAATTTTCTTTAAATTTATAATTAATCAATATTGATCATTATTCGGCAAAAGTGGTTGATCTCTAAAACACAACACATAATTTGAAAATCACTTATATTTCTTTACCTGAAAATAAAAAAAAACATATTTCCAGGTCGTCTGTGTACTTAGTTCAATATTTCCAATTTTGTCACTTATATACCCCTTGGCTTCTGGGGTCCTCATATTTCATCATGTTTGAAATAGTACAGCATAATTGAAATACGCTGCGAACAGTTTTTACCACAGACCATTATATTATAACCAAACTCTTATTTGTGACCTTGTAAATGAAGTATAAATGCTTTGCATCTTAAATCCTACAGAAAGCATGTATTAGTACACCTCGTATCAATTTCATTGTGTTTGTAAAAGAATATAACATCATTAAAATACGCTGGAAACGATTTTTCTTCCTAAATCATAATATAACGGAACACTTTTGAGTTCTCCTGTACGCGTACAGGGTCCTGCTACACATAATATATTCGACAGTAACCATGTTCTTGTCCACATCAATAATGTATATAAATTTCAATGTGTTTGAAATAGAGTAACATAAATAAAATATGATGCAAACGATTTTTATTCATAGACCATAATGTAACGAAATACTTTTGAGTGCTCCTGTAAATGAAGTATGAATAGTACTTATTGATAGCAATAAGTACACTTCACTATCATGCAATGATAAACCTTAATAACGTACATCAATTACATGGTTATCGGAGTATATTTACGCGAGTTAGAGCACGTACAGACGGACAGACAAATCCAGTTCATAAACACTATTCCCTTCAATTATGTTGGAAAGTATTAAAAATAAAATAAAAATCCTCCAATTTATGCTATCTACCCATTATAAGAGAAACCATTGAAACTGTATGTAACACGTGAAAATTCAATACGATACGAAACAGCAAAATTCAACTTTTCAAAATTATGGGTTGGGTTATTCTGTGATGGTATGAGTCGTATGGATATAAACAGCAAAATAAAATAATGTGAGTAAGCTAAGAGATAATGTCAAAAAAGTGATTGATAGCATTTCTGATCATTGCATTATGCATCTTGCATCTCTAGAATATTCTCATTTGTGTTGAAAATGGTTTCGGTGAAGCTGAATCATCTAAAAAGTTTGTATCCCAACAAAAAGTTTTCTGTAAAAAAGAAACAGCGCCAAGTTCTCCTTAATGCTTCAGCCAGAAAAAGTAGTGATATCTGAAGTTCGCACAAGTTAAAAGCCAAACATCCCAAACCTTTCCCTGAAAATTGCTTCCTACGACTTGGCCGTTAATGTCTTCCATAGCATTTCCAAATTAATGATTGGAAATTACGCATTTATGAATTTTTAGAGAATTATTTAGGGAGATGATAAAATATCTCGGTGACTCGAATGATCAGAAGGTTTTTGTAGAAAAATAACTTTATTAAACACAACAACACATAGTCAAATATTCGCCTACGTCACTGACGGAATAAACTGCCGCTCTCTGGAGAGTTCGAATTTTACTGTGTCACGTGACTGTCAAAGCGCTCCGAAGAAACACGGGGGCAGGAACAAATGCGCCTCAACGCTATTGGCTGAAATAAAAACTTCTCCGCGAGAGAGAGAGAAGTAGCAGACTGCTACAGAGTATGCCCCCAGTGACATAGTCACGATTACAAAAAAGATAGCAATTAATATAGATAAATAAGAAAGGTCTTGAGTAAAATTAAAATAAATATGATGCAAAACAAACAATAGAAAATATATTATGCATTACATAAAAAACAATATACTTTTGAGAAGGAAATAATATGCACTTGCACACTATATACATCAAATGTTTTAAACAATATAATCCGTAACGAGATGTTTTGGAAAATGAACTTTACGACCAGATTTGGTGGTGGGGTGTTCGACAGTTGTTGGAAAATTTATGGGCTCATTTTGTTTTTGAGGTTGGGAAGGTGCAATAGAATCTGCTAATTGATATGCAGGTTTAATGCGGTCAATAGATACAGTACAGCGTTTCTCGTTTAATTCCAAGTCAAACGTTTTCTTAGACCTGCCAATCACTCGATGGGGTCCTGTATAAGGGGATGATAAGGGAGGATTGACTTTATCTGATCTAAGAAATACGTGTGTACAGGTTTGTAATGAAGGATTGACATAGATTTTAGGATTGCCGTGCATTGCAGTGGAAATAGGATTTAACTTTCTTATTTTTTCAGTTAACTCAGTCACGTATGTAAGAGTAAGTGGTTGATTTATAGTTTCAGTGTTAATGAGATCAGAGGGTAATCTGATATTTTGTGCCATAAACAAGTTGAGCACGGGTCGCTTGGATGTCATTTTTAAGAGCAGTGCGTAAACCAAGTAAGACAATGGGGAGGATTTCAGTCCATTGAATTTGATTGTGAGCTTTAAGCGAGCTCTTAAAATGGCGACGGAATTTTTCAATAAAACCGTTAGACTGTGGATGGTATGCTGTAGTTCTGATGCGTCTACAGCCTAATCTATCAGTAAGCTCTTTGAAAAGAGTGGACTCAAAATTTCTACTCATATCAGTAGTGATGGTAACAGGGGATCCAAATCTGGAGATCCAACTGTGTATCAATGTACGAGCAGTTGTTTCTGCAGTCATATCAGATGTGGGCATAACTTCGGGCTATCTCGTGAACCTATCAATGATGATCATGCAGTACTGATTGCCATCGGAGGATGGTAAAGGTCCGATAAAATCAACGTGAATATGGGCAAAACGAGCATCAGGTTCAGAGAATGTGCCAATCGGTGATTTGGTGTGTTGAAAGATTTTAGCTTTTTGACATTTCGTACAGTTGCGAACCATAGATTTTATGTCGTTACGCATGCCAGACCATACAAATCGTTGAGAAATTAAATCTAATGAAGCTGAGATACCTGGATGAGAGAAATAATGTAAGGTTGAAAAAACTGATTTTCGCATAATTTTAGGAACAAATGGTCGAGGATGTCTTTGTGACATATCGCAATATAAATGTACATCTTCGAGTGGAAAATAGTGTTTTTCTAATTTTAATGAAGTGGTGTCAAGTTCCAGAAGTTGTTTTAGCTCTTCATCATTGGTCTGAGCAGTGACGAACTCTTTAAAATCTAGCACATTAGGAGAAATTGAATCTATCTCAATTCGAGATAATGCATCGGCCACAATGTTGTCAGAGCCTTTAGTATAACTAATACCAGTAGAAAGCTGCGAAATATAGTCTAAATGTCTCAATTGACGCGGGCTACATTTATTGGGGTTTTGTTGAAATGCGAATGTAAGGGGTTTTTGGTCTGTATAAATAATGAAATTTCGACCTTCTAGCATGTGTCTGTTTTTTTTTTATAGAACAATAAATGGCAAATAATTCCCGATCATAAGTAGACCAATTTCTCTGAGACTTATTTAATTTACAGGAATAAAATGCTATTGGTTCCCAGTGGTTTTCGGAGAGTTGCATTAAAGATCCACCAATTGCGACATTGCTAGCATCGACCCATAAACTTAACTGGGCGTCAGGAATTGGATGTCGTAATAACGTAGCTCGAGCTATAGCTTCTTTTGAAGCAGTGGAGGAAAGAATGGCTTCATCGTTCCATTGTAATTGCTCAGTTTTGTTAGCATTGGAATGAGGATGTCTTTCTTATTTTTGTATCCTTCTAAGAATTTAACGAGTGGAGCTAAAATATCGGCAGCTTTGGGAATACAACGTCGATAAAAATTGAAAAGACCTAAGTAACGTCTTAGTTGAGTTAAGGTAGAGGGCTGGGGGGAAATCTATGATGCATTTTACACGATCAGGTAAGGGTTCAATTCCTGCAGCTAAAAGCTTGAATCCTAAAAAATCGATAGTGGATTGACCAAATTTACATTTATCGACATTAATACACTGACCGTACTCTTTAAGTCTAGAAAACAACAACTCAAGATGTTCTAAATATTCAGTTTCATTATCTGATGCAAATAGCAAATCATCAAGAAATGCGTAAACAAATCCTAAGTCACGAATTACGTCATCAATAAATCGCTGAAAAGTTGACGAAGCGTTACAAAGGCCAAATTGCATTCGAGTGCTTTCGAAAAGTCCAAATGGAGTGCAAATCGCAGCTTTATGTACATCATCATAATTTATGGGAATTTTATGGTAGGTTTTTACAAGATCAATGTGACTGAAGATTTGTTTACCATGTAATTCAGCAGTGAAATCTGCCATACAAGGAATAGGATATTTCTCTTTAACAATTTGTGCATTTAGAGCACGGTAATCACCAATAGGTCTCCAATCGAGAGATCCTTTCTTCGGCACCAGGTGCAAAGGCAAAGAGTAATTACTTTTAGAAGGTCTCATATGACCGAGCTGTAGCATGTGCTGAAATTCAGCTTTGGCAATTTTTAACCGATCATGAGCTAGCCGTCTAGGCTTAGCAGCGATTGGAGGTCCCTTAGTGTTTATATAATGCACAGTATTATGCTTAACCGCTTGGTTAGGATCCGATAATTTTGTGATTTCAGAAAACTTAAATAATTTACCATATATATTATTTACAAAATTGGGTTTCACAGAAAATATATTCCAAACACTTAATATAGCAGGAGCTTTTAAATTAGTGTTGGAATCAATAAGACGACGATTCCGTAAATCAAGTTTTAAATTGAAATTATGCAAAAAATCAGCTCCTAAAATAGCCCATGAAACATCACAAATATAAAACGAATAAGTAAAATTTCGGCGTAGGCCTAAGTTGATATTAATATATTTACGACCATACACATTAATTTTGGTGCCATTGGCAGCACGAAAGGTTTGGAGAACAGGCTTAGTTTTATCATTTTTATTCGCAGCTACAAGTCATCCAGAGTCAACTAAGAAACACATACCGGAATTTCTGTCTCTAACGAAAATGCGAAGAGAAGGTGCTGGGGAGAAGTCCGTCGCCGCTACTCTTCACGCTTCTGGTTTTTCGGATATGAACATGGCGGTAGGCATTTTTTTGCTTATTTCTGAATTTTTTTTATGATACCAACACAATTTTGCATCCCTATGGCGGGACTGAGAACGATTACGCTGATGATTATCACCTCTAGATACACTTCTTAAACGTCGAAGCTGAACGACTTCTTGGCGTAATGCTTGGATTTCTTTTACGAGCATATCTATGGCAAGCGGTACCTGAGATTCAGTTGTAGGTGTTCGAATTGAAACAGAACTGATGTTGGAAGGCGTTAATTAGAGTATTCTATCAGCGATATCCGCCGCTTTATCAGGAGTAATTTGTTCTACGAAAGCTAGAATTATTTGTACGGTGGTTTGCATTTGTTGAGTAAACAGCTCTAAAAAAAGATCGTCGGTGATACTATGGCTTTCTGCCAGTCTCTTCATTAAAGGAAGTAATTCAGTTGGTTTTCTATCGCCTAGGCTTTCTCCAGCTAGCAGTTTCCGGATTTCTAGAGTACGACTTTCTCCACATCGTTCTATAACTTTGGATTTCAAAATTTGATAATGATCAGTGGTATCAGGACTCATTATTATATCTCGAACCATACCCAGATAGCATGTAAGGTTTCCGAAAAGGGTCGTTTTTGCTTTACTTTCTAACTATCCTGCAAAGGTTTTCGTGATAATCGTGTAGCCAACCCATGTTCGGAAATCATTATGATCCGTACGATTTTTGCGCATGCGCAACTTATTTCTTTTCCCGACCAGCGTAGGCGTAGCGTCTCCCAATGGCGTCTGTTTTGAAAGCTTTCGTTGTGTCAAGTTTCTAACATTTACAGAAAATGCGGTAAGTTTGCCATTACTTTTACTTATTAGTATATATCATTATTGTTTAAATCGTTCTTACTGTAGTCTTTTTTTCTTCTGTACTGTCTTATATTTAAGATTTCTGTGTAAGTTACCATGAGGAAAAGATGATATTTGATTCAACGCTATTTTGTTTAATTATGTTATACAGCATCATGATTAAACTAACTTCTATAAACATGATTTACTTAAAACGTGTTATAACGTATCGTTTCACGTTTCGTAACCATCGCGAATTTTCAAATGTATTTTGATAACATAACTGCAGTTCCGTTATATATACTTTTAACACATAGGATTGACGTAATGGTAATGTAAATGAACCATAAAATACGAAATCGAGAAAGTGTAAGGAGTTTTTTGTAGGAGTAAGTGTTTAGGAACATATTTTATTATAATAAAACATTTTTAATTATGATCGAGGCTAACTAGTGTTTTTATAATTAAAAACACTTAAATCTTAAACACAATTTTGTTTTTATGTTTAATTATTTTAAACTTGTAAAAATAAATTTTATCTTTTTTTCTTAAAGTCTTCAAAAAATAAGGAATGTATACTTAAAGTTTTAAAATCACCACCACCCCCTTGCTGTGGACTGATTTACAAATCAAAACAGACTTTGACCTTCAACAAATTACATTCATTTGAAAATATACTATATGCTGTGCATAGCGTATAAAACACGTAGATCATTTCATTTAAATGTATTTATCAAAATGTAGGTATATTGTTTGTTATCCCTTTTAGCGTCTATATATATATTTACAGATGATTTTCTGTTGTAATTTTAAAATAACATCCAAACAGAAATCTTTTTTTTTTTTTTTCAATTATATGCGAATATGACATCTGTGCCAATAATTGTATAATTTTAATGTCCTTCATTAAATTTATTTGAGAATATCTTATCCTTATTGCAGAAACACCCTTTTCGCTATTCCTATATTTATAGTAGCTGCTATATGTAAAATTTAAAAACTGTCTTCAAACACAAGTAATTATTTAAAAGTTTTTCTGCAAAAAACCCCCACTAAATCATGTGCATGTATACATCTCAAAAAATAAATTTGCTATGTGTAGTGAAGAATAAAAAAATTATTTATTAAAAATAAACATATATTTACAGTAGAAATTAATTTTCGTATGTCATTTTGCCAGCTGATTGAGAATCGGCAAAGCTTTTAATATTAAGAGGCTGTACATATATAACGTTACCAACTTTATAGTAATTTTGTAATCTTTCCGGCTTTTACAATATCTTACATTATCATTCCTGGATTATGTCCCACCCTTCCATCACTAATCATATTGTTATCAGTGTCTCAAAGTTCTTTTTTTTTTCCTTTCATTTTATTTTTACATATTTTCAGTTATATGTAAACATATTGTTATATATCTGTTATTTATAAAATTTTCTAATAAAGAAGAAAGAGTATGTAAAATATCACTATATTAAATATAAAATAAGTTTATATCAATAAAATTTTTTAAAAGTATTTAAAAATAGCTCTTTGTTACATAATGTATTCAACAGATATATTGTTTCTTGCCGCTCTTATCAACAAAACAGATAGACAACATTCTTCTTCTTTATTTTACTAATAAGCACAAGTATCACTTCAAACGTACTATCTGGTTTCTCCAACAGCGGATTATATGCAAATATATATTAAAAAAAATAGGAAAGCCAAACGTTGAGGTATTCCACATTTCAGAATGAAATAATTGTATATATAATCATTTAATGGTTTTAATAATAACTTAGTATTTTCATAAAAATAGATAACTGAATATTTTGATGTAAAGAAACAGTTACAAATAGAAAAATGAATATTTTGGTTGGATCAAAAATGGTAACAATATCGAAAATGAATCTTCTCCCTCACCCTAGAGATATCTTAAGATGTCAAGTGCCAAACTCCACCTCCCTGAAGTGATACCGTTATATTAAGCACAGCCTATAAAATCATGAGCCTTAAATGCTTATCAGTTAGCTTGTTAATTTTAAAATTGCCCATCAATACTTTTAGTTATTAATAGTAAATTGGAAAAAATGAAATCAAAATAAGAATTATTTAAAAATTAAATGTTTTGTAAATTCATACAAATTAAAACTTGGTTTATTATTATTGTTGTTTAATTAATAAATATGAAATTACCTTACCCTTCTTGTCCCTTCCCCCCATAATTTTATCTGTACTGGCAGTGTGATCAGTGTGAAAACTGACAGGGCAGGAAATTCATACTACTACTTCTTTTGGTGCTACCTGATTATCCCGACAACCAATTTCACCAAATAAAGTTAGTACATACTTTTAATAAGTGTACTTTTAGTAGTTGACCCAATAGCAGAAAATCCTCCAAGTGTTTGCAACAGATACTTCAGAGGCAGAAAATAATCTGCAGGTAAAACAGGTTTGACAGGTTGCAAGTTTTACAATCGAAGTGTTAATCAAACGATCACCTTTTTTTAAAAATGTTATTATGCATTTTATTAATTTTACTAATAATAATCTTAAGTTTTTGTATTAAGTAAGAAAGAGCCAAACATAATATAAAGCGAAATAAGGGTTCAATAGAAAAATAACCTGCAAACGAAAAAAGAAAATCTGCGACTCCCATCTCTAACTTTCTGCTACCGGTGTAGTTGATAATAAATAATAAATATAAATTGGTACAAAAATACATTACAAAATGTATTGTAATGTTAAGCCCTTCGTGACAACATATGTGTGATATAAAGTGTGTACACAGTCCTTGTAACTATTACTATATCGGAATGGTAATTTTTACGGTACTTTTCGGTTAGCCGGGCGCCAGTGTTAGATATACATACATATATATGTATATATACTTGTATACATAACACTGGCGACCGGCTAACTAAAAAGTACCATTTTTACCTTATTTAATATAAATTTATTAAATAAGGAAAAAGTCACTATTTGAAAATAGTGGTACAAGGGAGGCTTGTCATGAAGGGTTTAAAAGTTTTTTCTTCATTGTTATTATTTTATGTTTTATTTTTTAGTTTCAAGAACTAATGACATCATCTGGTAAAGATGCTGAAGTCATGGTTGCTAGCATGTTGAGAAAATTACAGATGATGTTGGAACAAAGTCCTAACAGAGGGTACAAAATCTAAAATTGCCCAGCAAGAAGAGGAACAGACAGTTGTTCTAATTTAACAGGTTGGTTATTATATATTTTAACAAAATTTGTTTTTGTGAGTTCATGCTCAATGGTACGAATAATGTTTTCTTTTTCCTATGAAAGTTTGTATTTTTCTGTAACTGTACGCCAGTGTTAAATATATACATATATTTGCACACACACACACATATATATATAGTGAAACCTCCCTGTGCGACCACCTCCTTGACCGATCATTTTTTCATGGAACGAAATTTATTCCCATAGGCTCAATACTAATTTTACCTCCATTCAGAGACCATCCCATTTGAACTCCCTCCATGAGCAACCCATTTTTTTGAAAACTTTTTACTTTAAGATTTTAATTAAAACTTTTTTACTTTATGATTTTGATTTGAATCAATAGGTTACCTTTATGAGTAAAATTTCATTGAATAATTCAAGGAAAATGTATCTTACCTTTATTATGCATATTTAATTATACATTATTGATCATTTACTTGACCTTTACTTTCAATATTTTAATCATTTTCAAAATTATCTTACTTTTTATCATTGTAGTTTATTACTTTACTTAATTATTTTAATATTTTACCATATTGCAAGCATTATGTATAATTTTGAATGCATTATTACATTCAAATTACTGTTTAAAAAATGTAAACAAAGTAATGATCAGAAATGTGCAAAATTCTAAATTCCGCACAACCACTGGTCCCAAGCTGTGCGGATTTGAGGGAGTCTACTGTATATAATTCTCGATATATGACTGAACTCATTGTTTTTTCGTGAAGAAAGTAATTTTTGTCTAAATCCAACCAAATTGTCGTCTAAATTTATTTCTGAAAAAAATCAAGATATTGCTGATAATTGGTAATCACAATCTTTTTATCAAATATATTTATGTATTAATCAAGCTTTTATTATTATTAAGACTGGCTAAACCTGAAATAAAACTTCCTTACTTTACGACTTTGATGTGAATTAATATGATACCTTTATGAGGAAAGTTCCATTGAATAATTCCTGGAAAATGTATCTCATCTTTATTATGCATATTTAATTATACATTAATTATTATTTACTTGACCTTGAGGGGAGAGTGGGGAGGAATGTGATGCTTTTTACAAAAATAAGAAAATCAACTTTATTTGACACATAAACAAAATTTTGATATATAGAATACAAAATGAAACACTCTCTAATGTCCTTGAACAATATAGAAACATAATTTGCAGAAACAATTTTATAAAGAAATTATAAATTTCAAAATGTGTCCCATACCTTCCCACTAACAGGGAGGTATGGGACAGCTATAAAACAATGTATGATAAGGGGCAAATAGTCTATTGTTGGCTATATATACAGTCTAACAAAGATTGCAGGTTGATGTCTGTGCTACAATATCAAATTTCAGTAACTTCATCACTGGAAGGAAAATTCAGGATTGTCAATCAGAGATAGCATTAAAAAAATCATCAGTTCAATTTATTTATGTTTTGAAGTAAATGAATATATTTATAATGTTATAATTAATATATTACCTTCTAAAAATATTTGCATATTAGCAGTTTACATTCATCTTATTAAAAAGAAAGAATTAAACATGTCCCATTCCTCCCTCTACCTTCTTTTATGTTAAACTTCTTGTATAAACAAAAGTTCTACTTTTAGTCTAGTTTAAATTATGAATAATATACAGTATGATGTTCAATAAATAGAAAAACTATTACATCTACGCGTAAACAAGCCTATACTACTATATTTTACTAATATACAGAAAGCATAAAAAGTATATGAAGCAAATTTACTTCTGATTCTTGAAATAATGCTTTGCTTAAGTCTTTAAAGTAAATCGGCTTGTCAAACGATGATTAAAAATTAGTTTAATTAACAAGGTATGCAACTGATATGAAAGGTTTGATAATTCTAACTTTTATTTTTCAATTTTAGAAATTATTTAATTATTTTTTTTAATATTTTAACCCTTTGCACTCAAAGGTTTTTTTCATTTGTATTACCAGCAACTCAAAGTGATTTTAGTTATATCTTATTATTTTTTTAATTCTTTATGAATACGAATACAAATTTATGATATATAAAAAAAAAAAAACTAAAAATTATAAAATTATTACATTTTGTAATCGTAAAGTGTGATACCTCTTGAAGCAATTGCCAATATGCAATCTTGGCTTTTCTAGACAGATATCACAAAATTATTTTTATTGCCTCCGTAGTGGAGCCCTCAAGTTTGAAGATAAATTTTAAATGGCTCCGCTCCGGAGTCCTCGAGTGCAAAGGGCTAACTTTTTTTCAATATATAATGTATTTAAAACAATCAAAAATGGTATGAAAATTCAATTTGTGCGATTGCAGCATTGTATTTCTACAGTCAAAGATTTTGCACCTTAGCCGACTAAAATTTCGATTATACACCTTTCTCAGTTATGCATCGTTTTAGAAAGGTTTCCTGAAAGACATATAATTGGTACTTTACTGGGTTTTTTTTTTTTTGGGGGGGGGGGCTGAAATTGTCATATTGCCAGAGCAAAAGTTCTTTATCTACAGAACGACAAAGTCGAAAAATCCATTTACTCTTGCTCGACTGAAAATATACACAATATTTTGAAAATAAATATCAAACCTCATGATATTTTGAAAATAAATATCGGATATGTATCCATTTATATATATCACTGAACCATCCTGTTTGTAGCTATAGTGTTTACTCTTTAGTGTACACTATACACTCTTCAGTACTCCCTCTGCTGATAGAATATAATCTTTTTTTTTTTTCCCCCATCATCTGAAGATATAAGAAAATGCTCTTTTATGAAACCTTTAAACACATAGAGGCTAGATTTATTATGGTTATTTGTGCTTTTCATTATGTAGGGACTTTTTTTTTTTTTTTTTTTTTTTTGTATCACAAAATCAAAACGTTCATTTTATGAGTAACAATCCCAGATGAAGATTCTGTCTGTGTCACTCTCTACTCTCTATTGTGTACAGTATAACCTCGAAAATCCGGCATTGTCAGGACCATGACGATGCCGAATTTCTGACTTCAAAAATACTTTTAATAGTCTTAATGGTGCCGTTATTCGTAATTTAATTCATACCCAAGTAATAGTTATGTGAGAAAAATAGAAAATTAAATATTTTAAAAAATATTAAAATTAAAAGTTTCTATTCATATTTTCTATGTTACAAAAAAAAAAATCTAGTATATATCATTTCTTCTCGTGTAATTTCCTAAACATCGATGTCAATTTTATTTGCTTCAATTATTTGAACAGCTTTTTAACAAGTTTTAATTTTACACAAATGTAGAATATTGAAAATATAGTCTTATTTATCTAAAGCAGATGTTAGTTTTCCAGTCAAATTTAATCATTTTTCCACTGATACCTTTTCTTCTGTACTCAGAAGGGATTCAATTTAGCATAGCATCTGCGATCTCACAGTCAGCCAATCCATTGCTTTCAATCTCGAAATTTTTAATTGTTTAACGATTTATTATTATTCTTTCTCCTATAAGGTGGAAGTGTAAAAAAAAAAAAAAAGCGGCGAGATGACTTTGATGCTGGATTTTCGAGGTCACACTGTACTTTATTTACTTTTACTATACGTATGTAATTTGTGTGTTTATAATTTTATTTTTTATTTTTTTCTAGAGAGAAAAGAATGAATCAAGAAGAAAAATTTAATGAAGTACCTGTTAATTATATCAATTCTTTATATGTAAATAAATTACTATATTAATTCTTTATATGTAAATAAATAGAATTTTATAAACTGAATGATGTTTCATTTGTTTTCGAGACTATTTCCTTGATACTGAGAAATATTTTTCATTGCTTCAGTCTTAAGTTATTAAAAATAATTACAATCAGAAAAAGAACAATTTAAGTGAGTTAAATTATACTTTAAAAAACTAAAAAAAAATAATGTTAGTTTAGTATTTGCTCTGTTGTACATAGGATAATATTTCTCTGGTAAAAGAAAAACATTGAAGAAGGGAGGAACGCAGATGATTTTTAAAATTTGTCTTACTGTAATATGTAATTTACATTGTTAAACAAGCAAGAAATTACTATTTTTATGTAAAAATGCTGGAAAGATCAATGAATTTGTAAAAAAATTCTTTTGTATGTTGCATCATTAAACTATTTTCAGAGAAAAGACTAAATATATTCCTGTGGTCATCAATCAGAATCCTATGGAGGATTTATTTTATAAATCTGACAATATTCTCTAAATAATAATTGAAAATTCTAAGAAATAAGTTTAATAAATGAAAGAATTAAAAAATTAATGAAGTAGTAATATAAAAAATATACAATCTTCTACAGTCATTAAATGTACACTATATTGGAATTCCACATATTTGATGTGCTATTTATTGTAGGTAAACACAAGATTTCATTATATATGTATACAATAAAAAATTATCTGATCCTGAATAGTGAACTGGATTCAAAAGGTAAGTAACTGAAAGTATAATTAAATTTACTATGTATAAGCATAGACATAGAGTTGTATGTTCTCAAGTGCCTGTAACATTTTAAATACTTTTTCTTACCCTCTAATATAAAAAAGCTTTTAGTTTTTTTATTTTATTGAATTTCTCCTTTTTCTTTTGTTAAAGGATAAATGACAAAAAAAAATCCCTTTGCTTTTTTTAATTTTAAGTTACCAATAATTTTCAAGACTCTATGCCTATGTGTATAAGAATGATTTTTTAATATTAAATACGTGAAATTTTTCAAGTTGCTAACTAAGCGTAAATAAACAGAGTGAAAAATGTTGAACCCGGATCTTTGAAATAGTGCTCCAATGCACTGTTGATTTGCACCGAGTTAGCAATGTAAAAAATTTCACGTATTTAATCTTCAGTAATTTCACTGCTGATAATTAATTAAAATTTTACTTGGAATGGTTTTTATTCAAATGAAAGCGTTTTTCCTTAAGAAATTTTTTTTAATGGGATTACACATCCCTCATGCGTAGACACTTGCATGCTAATGTTAATCCTATGGGAGAATTTTTCTAAATATCTCGTTTGCATTTCAATATTGTAAATTTTATTATTTGTTACTTGTCAATCTGTACAAACACCTTTTTTTTTTTTTTTTAAGTTTTCAGTTTTGTTTGCAATGTGTTTTTTTTTTTTTTTTTCACTAGAGTATTTTCGCTTTTGAAAGCAGTTCTGAATATATCCTAATAAGCAAAAAAACCTTGTAAAACAAAGTCGAAAAATGGCCTTTGTATCAAAACTGCAGGTATGCAATGCAAAAAAAAAAAAAAAAAAAAAAGCAAGCGAGATATTAAAAAAAAAATCTTTCAGCGGATTAACATTAGCAATCAGGTGTTTCTGTGCGAGTGAAGTATCCTCTTAACATTATTAAGCTTTTTTTATTATTAAAATAGGATCTAATAATGTAGCGAATTGATAAAAATTAAACATATATTTTATACATACATAGTAAAGGACAGGGATGTAAGAATTTCTTTCAAGGTAAAAAATGAACATATTAATTAAAATAAGCAATTTGATAAACATGTGGATTAATAAAAACCAGTTTTTTTCAATGTATAGATAATATTTGACTAAAATTTAATTTTCCACAGGAACAAACAAACAACAACCAAAAAAATATGCTCAGCTCAGAAAAATTCTAAGTTGAGTTATTTATCTCATTTTTCTATCAAATAAGATTTTATGATTTATAAAAACCTCATTTTCATTTTTTTATACACGCTTGTAATAAAAGCCTTTCATCAATCTTTGATTGTAACTCCTCTAACTACCCTTTCGTTTCTTCCTTTTCACATGCTTATCATGAAACACTTACAAACTCCCTCAGATAGCGTCAACTAGCAACCTTTTTCAATCCTTTACAAAACATTTACAAACTTTTCATGCGAAGCCTTTAAAAAGCATTCAAACATTTACGTAGCATGGTTGTAAAAAGGCTTTAAAAAGCAAAAAATGCTATCTGGGATAGTAGCAGTTAGCAGTAGCAGGCCGTAGATGCGCTACGACATAATTATACTTCGTTTTCGACTCGGTAATAGCTTTAGGAGTAGCTAATTCAAAAGTACTTTCCAGCATATGAAACCATAAATTAGGGTCCACAGGAATATAGGGCGGAATGACTACGGCAGATGTTTCAGAAGTTGCCATTTTGCTAGTGAAACAAAACGTTCTATGAAACAGTTGAATAGTTCAACGTTCTATGAAATAATTGAATAGTTCAAAGATCCGCGGTCACCATTTTAGAGAATTATTTAGAAAGATGATAAAATATCTTGGTGACTCGAATGAGCAGAAGGTTTTTGTAGAAGAATAACTTTGTTAAACAGAACAACACATAGTCAAATATTCGCCTACGTCAATGACGGAATAAACTGCCGCTCTCTGGAGAGTTCGAATTTTACTGTGTCACGTGACTGCTAAAGCGCTCCGAAGTCCGAAGAAACACGGGGGGGGGGGGATGCACTTAAACACTATTGGCTGAAATAAAAACTTCTCCGCGCGAGAGAGAAATAGCTGACTGCTACAAATTACTAGCTGTACCCGGTCACGCGTTGCTGCGGCTCAATCTGGCTAAATGAAAAAGAAAGAAAAGAGAAACTGTAAGATTCTAATATGTTTTATTTCACAATACTTGTGGGTATACAATATTTTTTGTTATTACTTGTCTGTGCAGATATAGAGATTGTCTAATTTGCCGATTCTAGAACACGAAACATATAATTGTCCGTGTGAGAAGCAATCCATGTCTAGATCTAAACAGCAGAATTTTAAAGCTTGGCGCTAAGCTTTGTTGATGGAAATTACAAACGCCAATCAAATAGGTAATTGCAATCTCTTAAATAGAAATTGCGCATCCATTGGAATCAAAGGAATGCGAGGAATGGGGACATCTTCACCTTTGAAAGGTCCTGTCAAGATTGTTGCTTCTACGAAGTTACTCATTATTTTTTTACTGCAAGCCGCTTGCCGTTGCAAAGATTTGGCTTGTGAATATTTCGCATCATCATAATCGGCAGGCCGATTGTCAATTGCAGTACGTGCGGTGGCATCCTTTGCAAATTGAGTGAATTAAAAAGATATGTGCCGAGTTAAACTTATGGCATTGAGCTTACAGGCTATTCACACTAATTGTATATTATACTCTTATTTCAAAGAAAATGCCCATTGAAAAATAAATTAAAGGGGATTACACCAAGTCCCCCCTCCTTTTTACTTAAGGGGTCTCAGGATTCTTAAAATTGGAAAAATTGAAAAAAAAGGACCATTTTCAACATTTAATATCTTAAAATGTATTCGATATTAAGACACAATTTTAAATGGTAATGAAAGATACAAGTATGTTCTTTCATTTCAAGTATTTGAAAAATTGCAATATGCAGAATTAGCATTTACAGGGGGCTCAAAACTGTCAGACATTTGACGAACAGAAAATCGGCATAACAGCTTATGCGCACGATTACAAAATAAATTTTGCAACTAGAATCAAAATTTTGATGCCTACTTATACCTCAGATTATAATAATTACACTGAACCTAAATAAATTTGTGTTTAAAGCATTTTTATATTTTTAATACAAAGTCGTATTTAGCTAATGCAAAATTTAGAAAATTTCAACAGTATAAACCCCTAAAAAAATATTTTCTTTTTATAATAAAAAGGAAATTTTAGGTTCAGTTTATACAGACTAACATGAAACATGTGTTTTGGAAATTTCATGAAAAAATATTCAGAAGTTTTTTAGATATCGTGCGCGTTATGCCCAAAAACGTCATTTGGAGAAAAGTGACTTCAAAGTTTTGAAAACACCGCTTCAGCTATTGAGCGAGTATAATTCTAAATGCCATAACTTCTGTTCTAATGGGAATTTAAGGATAACAATTATATCAAAATGTTCAGAAAACATAGAAGTTTAACATCTAAAAAAATTAAAATTTCGAAAATTTTAGAGCTTTAAGAGTCCTGAGAACCCTTAACCAATGAACCTCCAAATCTAATCAGGGAAACGCCTTATCAGAATAAACCGGTATACCAAATTTGAAGCAAATCGAATAATTCTGCATGAAAAACCCATTTATCTAAATTAAAGGGGGGGGGGGGGGTTAGCCCCTTTATACTTAATCAATGAATCCCCAAAACAAATCAAGGAAGCGCCTTATCAGATAGAACATATTCACGAAATTTGAAGCAAATCGAATAATTCTACATGAAAAACCAAGTTATCTAAATTAAAGGGGGTGGGGGACTTAGCTCCCCGTTCCCCTTTGCACAACCAGTAAAACACCAAAACTGATCAGGGAAGCACTTTATCAGAATGAACCTATTTACAAAATTTGAAGCAAATCAGCTAATTCTGCATGAAAACCCATTTATCTAAATGAAAGGGAGATTAGCCCCCTCCCCCGTTGCCCCTTTTATGCTTAACCAATGAACTCCCAAAACTAATCAGGGAAGCGCCTTATCAGAACGAACGTATTTACAAAATTTGAAGCAAATCGGAAAAATTCCGCATGAAAAACCCATTTATCTAAATTAAGGGAGGATTAGCAGCCCGTTCCACTTTTATACTTAACCCTCTCGCTGCGTAAGTAATTCTTCGCGATAAGCGTCTTTTACAGAATTTTTAATCGTTTATCACCAGTTCTTTAAAGGAGAAATTTTTGACTATCGCAATGGGGGAAAATGTCCTGATTAAATCAGACAAAGTTTTCGCGAAAAAATAAATGGTGGGAATAACCAAATAGTATTAATTTGATGGAAAAATGCATGTCCGAGCATATCTCGGGCTGCGCAGCGAGAGGGTTAACCAATGAACTCCCAAAACTAATCAGGAAACGCCTTATCAGAATGAAACTATTTACGCAATTTGAAGCAAATCGGATATTTCTATCAAGAGTTATCGCGTTACATACATACGTACATACAGAACCTGCGGGCACATTAGCTCTCAGGCTTTAAGGCTGTTCTTAACTGCTCTGCTCAACAATCGCAAAACTTTATGACACATTTACAAATTCATTTTTTAACGGAAGGATATAAAATTGGAAAGCCTCGACATGGGAGCGATTTGGAATTGAACTGTTTTTTTTTTTTTTTTTTTCATTTTTTGATCAATCAATTACCCATTGAGTTATAAGCAATTTCGATCACGTGACAAACACGTTTTTCACCCGCTCTTGAGTGATTTTTCTACTTTCGCGCGGAAATTCGATTCAAAACGTCCACTTTGACATTATTTTCTGAAAGATCTATTGCGTTTGCAAAAAAATGGAAAAACAGCTCAATGATATAGTTTCTGAATAACAACACCAGCTAGTTTCATGCATTTTCGAAAAAAAAATTAATTAAAATTTATGTCAGGAAGTTGCCCTTTTGGATTTGAGAACAGCCTTAATAGCCTATGAGCTAAAAAAAAACAAAAAAAAAAACACGAAGTAAAAAAAATATATATATATATCATAAAATATACTGACGAAATATTTCAGTAATGTGACCCTCCGGAGGGCATAGTGAGGGGAGATGCATAATATGAAAGAGTAGTCAAAGGTCTTTCAAATGATATACTACATAATGGGTATCGAAAAAATTTTAAAAAGTGCCCCGGGGGATGAAATTGGCGGAGGGGGTGCGATGTTCATAATAGTAATATAAAAACACGCGCGTATTCAAATGCAACGCAATCGGTAAAAAACTTTCGGAGGTTTAAGATTTCGCACAAACGAACATTTACATTTTTTTTATATAGAAATGTGCCCCCCCACAGGGGGGAAAGTGGGATTTGGGGGATGGTAGGTGCATAATATGAAAGAGTAGTCAAAGGGCTTTCTAATGATATATCACAGGTGTCTGAAAAAATTAAAAAGCGCCCCCTGGTGGTGGCGAGGAAATTGGAGGAGGGAGGAGCGAGGTTCGTGATAGGTATATAAAAAACACGCGCGTATTCGAATGCAACGCAATCCATGAATTTCACAGCAATCGTTGAAGAACTTTCGGAGGTTAGCGATTTTGAACAAACGAACATTTACATTTTTATTTATATAGAAATGTGCCCCCGCGTGGAGAAAGGGAGGGAGCGAGATGCGAGGTGATAATATGAGACAGTAGCCCAAGGGCTTTCTAATGATATATCACATGATGGGTTTTGGAAAAAATTTAAAAAGCGCCCCCTAGTGGAGGTGGTGGCAAATGGGGGGGGGGGCGAGGTTCATAATAAGTATACAACAAAACTTCCGTATTCGGATGCAACTCGACCCGTGAATTTCAAAGCAATCGATGAAGAACTTTCGGAGATTAGCGATTTTGAACAAACGAACATTTACATTTTTATTTATATAAATTTAAATATTAAAAGTAATATTAGAATGCAAATTCATATGAAGACATTACAAGTAAAAGATTTCTGATAAATACCATTAAGTTTCAACAAGATGTTATACATTCCCGCGGCCGCCATCTTGGATTTCTCGGCGATATTTTGTTGGCGTTTATCGATAAGGCAATCCGGACGAGTGATGTGTTCTGGCAACACCGTTAAGCCTAACATGCGCATAAATCTGCTTGGCGACATTTACTTGGTAGAAAAGGGGTTTTCACGCCAAGAAAAATCCAAGATGGCGGCCGCGGGAATATATAACATCTGTTCCACAGCGGTTCGGATTCGGATTGACCCGAGTTTTCAAAAGAATGTCCAAAACATGTTTTCGGTGGAAAAATCTATACAATAAAACTTCCACGACGGACACCTATATTTAGCGAACACTTTTTCAATTCCTAACTCATACATCATACCTCTGAATAGTGGAGACCTCCGAAACTACACACACAAGTTATGTGTTTGTATGCATAAACTATCAGAAATACGATACATGTGTTTTTGAGGGCATCATAAAGGAAATGTTGGCAATATTTTTCATATTATGAGAAAAAAAAAAAAGGTTTCTTAACTGCATTATAAAGAAAGAATATTTATTGATTGCATCGCATGTACATTTTATTTCTCATGCAGTAAATTGAATATATATCTATATATTTTCATTCATATTCAGATATGTATTTATTTTCACCTGAAACAGAGTTGTGTTCTTACATTTGGGGAAAATATTAACCCGGCCTGCAAAAACGTAAATCTGACCAGCAAGGAACATTCTAGAGTGAATCCGACTCGCAGAAAGAAAAACAGAGACACCCCCCCCCCCCCCAAAAAAAAAAAAAATAAATAAATAAATAAATAAATAAATAAAAAATAAATAAATAAATAAATAAATAAAATTAAATTAAATAAATAAAGACAATCCGAACCGATGTAGGACTCTATTCAACAATCCCGAGGTGTCTGCTTTCAGAGGTTTTACTATATTTGAATATTAAAGAATATAGATATGTCCATTTTTCTATACAAAAGATAAAATTGGTACTAGAGATATAATTGAAAATTACTTTTCCTAATTGCATTAAAACGAATTGATTCCCTTTCATTTCGGGTTGGGTCGGTTTGAAATATGTGTCCTTCATTTCGGGTTGTAGGTCGATGATTTTTTTTTTTTTTTTTTTTTTTTGGTCTGGTTTGGGTTTGATTGCGGGATGATTTCAGATGGAATTTTTGGGTTCTACTCTACTTTGATTATGCCGATTTCAAATTCTAAGTTAATTTTGCCCCAAAACAATTTTAATCTTTATAAAATATATTCTTTAAATAAACAATGTTTAGAATTCAAAATAAATTTTAATATTCCTTAGGATTTTATTCTTTGGTTAGCCTTTCAATTTATTTCTCATATGATATTGGAGATAATTAATCAGTCAAATTCAGTAAAATGTAAGTTAAATTATGTTAAATTCTATAAATGACAAATTTCAAAAGCATACAAAAGGAAGATGCAAATGACATGACTAAATACTTTACTTATAAATGGTAAGTACAAAATAAAATTGTTCACTGATCGTTTAAAAAAAAACTAATTTAAAATAATTTTATGCTTATCTTGAAAATATGCTTTGATTAAAAGGATTCAAATTAATTTTGAATTTTTAGAAAAACTATTTAATTTGGGTAAATAAGTCACGTATAAATTTGGTTTTATGAGTACAGTAGACTCCCTCAAATCCGCACAGCTTGGGACCAGAGGTTGTGTGGATTTTAGGATTTTGCGGATTTCTGATAATTGCTTTGTTTACCTTTTTTGAACAGTCATTAGAATACAAATAAATGTAAGTACGAGTAATAAGCCTTAATTACGTCCATTAATAACCATATCAGAATATATATTCCAAACGGAAAAGTCAAAACATATATTAAAATATTTATTTGCTTAAATGACGTTACTAAAAACACATTAAAAGTAAATTAAAAACCGATTTTGACATGTTTCAACTCCTTCACTGAGTCGTCATCAGAATGTATAACAGAAATTACAAATACAATGCATAAAACGTATTCATATCACGTCTGAGCATTATCTGTATATATAACAGCTGGTATTCCTCGTCGGGAGATGAACCTACGGAATCCTAGTAGAAAAGTTGAAGTTGACAAGTTGTCTACAAGTTCGAGATGCACATTTCTAGTTACAGCACATGTAATGAGCAAAATGTACTGTTTATTGTCACTATTTTTCACGAATAATGGTCCTGCATAATCACATCCTATTACCTAAAATGGATTTGCTTGTTCTACACGATCAGCTGGCAATGGAACTACCGTTTGCTCTCCTGGAGTTGAAGAAAACCTCTTGCATACAATGCAACTTTTAAGCACACCTCTCACGGTTTGTCTAGATAAGCCAGAATTTTTCACGAATTTGAAGAAGTGTATGAGCAACAGCAGAGTGAAAAACTTTATAATGAGCATCCCAAATTACTAGCTCTGCCAATTTAGTTTTTGGCGGAAGAATTATAGGATGGTTTTCATCCATCGTTAAGTCAGTCTTATCGAGTCGTCCAGAAACTCACAAAACTCCTTCTGAATCTAGATAAGTGTTCAGTGAAAGCAATTTAGAGTCTCTAGGAAGTGGTTTGGAATTTTTCAGGCATAAAATGTCTTTCGCGAAAATTTCGTTTTGACATTTTTTTATCCAAAAAATTTGTGCTTCTCGGATTTCCTCTGACGTAAGATTAAAATTTTTCTCGCGTTTTTTCTTTAGTATTTTGATAAAGAGCATAACATAGCCAGTTACCCGTAATATTTTTTTCAGGTTACTGTATTTGTTTATATCAATTAAATTTTCCTTAACAATGATTTGAGTTAACAATACTTTTACTTCTTGCTTCCATTTCAATTTCGTTGTTGACTGATTTTAACTTACCATCTTTAGACCAAAAATTTTCAGTTTTACTAAGCCATTCAGGGCCATACCACCACTGATTAGAGTTTATTAACTCTTTCGCTGACAGCCCCCTAGTAAGCATATCTGCAGGATTATCCCTGCTAATTACATGCCTCCAAGAACTAGGATCGCTCATTCCCTGAATTTCTGTAACCCTGTTGGCTACAAATGGCTTCCATCTGGATGCCGCTCCTTGGATCCAATGTAATACGATTGTCGAGTCTGTCCACAGTACTATTTTTTCGAGATTAGAGAAAATACCTTTAAGGTGATTAGCTATCCTAGCAGCTATTAAAGCACCTAAAAGTTCGAGTCTTGGTAGAGTTATTATTTTCAACGGGGCCACTCGAGCCTTGGACGTAACAAAACAAGTCTTAAAGAGCCCTTCGGATGTTTTAAACCGGAAGTAGGCTACCGCTCCATAGGATTTTAAAGAAGCGTCGGAAAATACGTGAAGTTGTACATTGTCCTGCACTTCACCCGAGTGATAATAATACCTGGGTATTTTTAATTGTTCTAGCAATTCTATTTCCTGATACCATGTTCTGTATTTAATTTTAAATTCTTCGTTAAATTCGTCATCCCAGTCTAGCCCACTCTGCCATAATTCTTGTAAAAAGATCTTAATTCTAATCAAAAATGGTGACATAAATCCAATAGGAACAAATATTTTGGGGGCAGTTTGGAGAACACATGCCTTTTGGTGAATTCCAAGCTGTCACCAATTGACACTAAAGATGCCAAATCTATGGCCAGAAAATCCTCTTCAATATTCCAGTTTAGCCCCAATACTTTAGACTCTGTACAATTTTCATTAATTTCTATAACCGGGTTACCATTCCACGATTCCTTTAATTCTAGTGAGTTAGTAACGAACTTTCGCAATTGCATATATTAGCACCTTTAAATATAAAAACTGCAGTAGATGTTAGTTTCATGGCTTCTGCAACTGTGGATGCTCCATAAATTAAGTCATCCACGTATAAATATTTATTAATCATTTCATAAGCGATGGGTTCTATTTCCTTATAATTACCAATATTTTTTTAATTGTAGAGGCTAAAACATAGGGGGAGGTGGTCACATCGAAACAGTGACGGTTAAAATGGTATAAAACGCCGCGTTGATCTATGTCGCAGTCATCGAAATACAAAAAACATAAATAATTTCTATCATTTTCTGATACCTCTATTTGTAGAAATGCCCTAGCAATACCCCGCGTGAAAGCAATTGTTAACTCATATTAAATACTCACAAATACACAAAATAACAAAACTGCAGTGCACTGTTTTTTATTAAATAATATCACAAGAGCCGCTCATGGCTACCTCTCTCACAACAAAACATTCTATGAACTCGCATAAACAAACGCAGACGATCAAAGTTATTGCCAAAAATGCAAAGCATAAAAACGACCGAACATACCGGCCCCCGTTGAATGATTTTCATTCAACCACAATTATAATACATTATTACACTTTAAATTTTAAACAAATAATACAGCATGTACTAGTAAATAATAAATCGACAAATTACAAAAGATAATAATAATTTTTCCATGGGTAACAGACAAATTTTTGAAATTGGTCTCTTGAAAACACCTCTTTGTGTTTTTATGTTTACTACTCTAAAATTCTGCATGCATTATGTAATGATGTACACTCATGACATCTAACACTCAAATAAAATTTTAAATGCTGCAAGAATTTATTTCTTTTCTCATATTTTATTTAAAAAATAACTCAGAAATACTTTATTTTAAAGTATTTAAAGGTTGACACTCTCGATTTAATCAAAATAAGACTTAAACCTTCTGGATAAAATAAATGTCATTTAAATAACTCGAATAATATATGTCTCATATAAATAACCTCTCTAAATAAATTTCTGTATAAATAATATCTCACTCAAATAATATATACACTCTCAATACACATTTTGTATGAATATTTTCTTTGATAAACACAAAATACATTCAATCAAATAGAAATTAGCTTAATTTTACATATTTACACTCAAAATATCTTATAAAGCTTACTGCTTAAAAAAAAAAAGGATTAACAATATTTATAACATGAAATATACTACAATTATGAATTGTTTTTCTACATATTGCACGACCATTCAAAGGCCAAAACTTCTGCCTTAACTGAAAAAGTAAAGCTTGTGGACCTAAATGTAAATACCGTTTATGTAAGTATTCTACTATCATTTGAGTAAGTTTACTTTTATCATGTAGTAAAATTGGAAATTTTTGGTTGGCATTTAAGTTACTGTTCGCTAATCTACCTCCTACTCTTAGAAGACCTTCTTTATCAAGAAATGGATGTAAGTTTTTTAACTGACTATCATGATTAATATTACCTGATTTTTGCAAGGATTTTATTTCCTTGTCAAAAAACTCACGTTGAACACTTTTTAACAAAAAACTTTCTGCTTTGTTGAGCTCTTCGAGGTCCAGAGGACCCTCCTTTTTTTCTTTTTTACAATTACTAAGGAACCTGAAAATAAATCCTAAAATACGAATTATTTTACAATAGTTATTACTTAAATCAATTATATCATGCACAAAAGAATTAACAGAAACTGTAAAAACAGATATGCTTTTAAAGTCACTTATATTAATATTTTTCAGTTCATTTGAAAAGTCATTGGAATTAATTGCTACAGGAATATTTGTATTGGGATAGTCTTTTTCCTTTAGGAACAATGGACCACTCCACCATAACTCATTTGATAATAGTTTATCAGGATTAGCTCCTCTTGTTAGAAGGTCAGCAGGGTTTTGCTGAGATGGAACATGTCGCCACTGCATCCCTTGAGTTAGTTCTTGTATTGTAGAAATCCTATTCGCAACAAAAGTTTTTAGAACGTATGGTTCTTTTTTAATCCAGGATAATACTATTATGGAATCGGACCACAAGAAGATTTTGTTTACACTAATTTTGAGCGAAGAAATCACTCGTTTCATAAGCTTTGTCAATAAAACTGCTGCACAAAGCTCAAGTTTTGGAACAGTTAATTGCTTTAAGGGAGAAACTCTAGATTTACTTGTCACTAATTTTACAGACACTTGACCTGATTCTGTCACTGATTTGCAGTAAATTACCGCACCATAGGCTGCTTCAGACGCGTCGCTGAAACCATGTAACTCGATCATAATTGCATCTTTCAATAAAATACACCTACTAATCTCAAATTTATTAATTAATTGTAGGGTATCAGAAAACTCTCTCCATTCCTTAGCCTCTTTCTCGGTTAGCAAATCATCCCAATTTAATTGTAATAACCATAACTTCTGCATAAATATTTTTGCTTTAATTATAATAGGAGATACTAAACCTAAGGGATCGAATATACTTGATATAGTTGATAACACTTGTCTCTTAGTGACATTTAAATCATTATGAATTTTAACATTGAAACTTAAACAATCTTTCTTCGATTTCCACAAAACACCTAACGCTTTAGATTCTTCTGAATCACCAAAGGGGTATATTTCGACATTTGTTTTACAAAGTTGTGGAGCATTACTGCACCATTTATGTAATAACATTCCTGCACTGTTTAAAATTTCTATTAATTGATTTTGGAGTTCCAATGCAGAACTTAAAGAATCAGCTCCAGATAGAATATCATCCATATACATGTCTTCTCTCAGTACGGGTGCTGCTAAAGGAAACTTGCTTCCTTCATCCTTAGACAATTGAAGTAGTGTTCTCATGGCCAAAAAAGGTACGCTAACAGTACCATAAGTAACTGTCGTTAATTCAAAATTTTTAATTGGCTCGTTAAGACCTTCCTTCCATAAGACTTTTTGCAGCTTCCTCTGATCTGGATGAATAGAGATTGCTCTATACATTTTTTGAATGTCTGTAGTGAAAGCGACGATATATTTTCTAAATCTCAACATAATTGAGAATAAATCATCTTGTATTACACCTCCGTTATATTGAATAGAATTAAGTGAGTTTCCCTTAGTTGTTAAGGAAGACGCGTTAAATACAACTCTCAAAGGCGTTGATATACTTTTTTCTATTCCTCTATACACTCCAAGATGGGGAATGTAATAGGATCCACTTTCTTCCTCGCTTTCGTTAACTTTAACCATATGGCCTAACTGTTGATATTCTTTTAAGAAATCTGAATATAATCTTAAGTACTCAGGATCTTTTGCTAGACGATTCCATAAAGAATTTAATTTTTTCGTAGCGATTTGTTTTGAGTTTCCTAAAATAGCTGGATCCTCTTTTAAGGGCATTTTAACAACATATTTACCGCTTTTGTCTCGTGTATAATTTTCTACGAAATGTTTCTCACAAATTAAAGTCTCTTTACTTTTTGGTTTTTCAACCTCGATATTTTCTATCTCCCAGAATTTCCTAAGTGTCTTGTCTAGGTTGGTTTCTTTCTTAATAAACCCACAATGAACTTTGTTTTCATTCTCTGACGGAAAACTTCCCGATACAACAAAACCGAAAACTGTGTCTTGCAAAATAAGATCAGAATTATTAACACGAATTTGTCCCGGTCTCAAAAGCTCATAAAAAATTCCAGCTCCTAAGAGCATGTCTACATGTTCTGGGATATTGAAACTAGCATCTGCTAATTTTACATTAGGTAAATCTTGTATTGAGATTTCAATTGGACGTGAAGGCGTTAAATCTGCAGTTATTTTCGGAACTACCAAGAAATCTAAATTTTTCACAAAACTTTCATCTCTATTGCATATTGATGCATTAACTTTATGATTTATTACTAAGGTAGCATCATTTAGACCTGACACTAAGATGTTTGTTCTCTCTTTTTTTAAATGCATTAGCTCTATTAAATGGCGGGATAAAAAATTAGACTCACTGCCTACATCTAATAAACACTTTACTCTATGTTTACATCCCGATTCATCAATTAGAAAACATATAACAGTTGAAAGTAAAACTTTGCTCTTTTTATTCGAATAGTTACTAATAAAGGTTTTCTGAACGAACTCTTCTGCATTAGCGTTCAAGACTGATGTGCCACGATTTGTTGGCCTAGAATCTGAACATTCTTCCACATTTACCTTTCCTTGTTTATTTTGTTCCGATGAAACATATTCTTTCACGTATGTGTTGTTATTTGCTTTTGGGAAATGTATAGTTTTATGATGACGTTTTTTACAAAAGCACGTGTACTTTGATGGACAATTTGCAACTGAATGTGAATTTAAACAATTAAAGCATAACTTGTTACATTTTATAACGTTCACCCTTTCATTGACAGATAATTTTAAATAATGCGGGCATTTTGAAAGAGTGTGATTTTCGTGGCAAAAAATACAACTTAATGTTTTAACATCTGATAAGAATACTTTAGATACACTTTTGGAGTTAGTATATTTACGATTAACACTAAAATTCTCAGTAAGAGATTTTCCGCGTGATGTGAAATATAAATCAATCTCTCGTCCCAACTCTTCTGGTAAAAACCATTTATCACCTTGTCTCACACTAATGTGGGAAGCTGTTTCTCTATCTAATGTTTGATATAATTTATCCGATACTATAAGTTGTTTTAGACTCTCGAAATTAGAGACATTTCTTAAATTTAAATAATATTCCCAGTTTGTCATTAGACGTGAAGAAAACTGTACATGAGTCTCATTTGGTTGTTTAACAGCTTTTCTAAATTGTTCTAAGCAAAAATAAGGTGTAGGTTGAAATTCTTTTAACACTAATTCTTTTATTTTTGCATAATTCTCGATATCACTATCATGTAAGTAAGTTAATATGTTAGATGCTTTATCCCCTAATAAATTTAACGGAATTTCTGCTTTATATTGTTCTGGAACATTTTTAGTCTTAAAAGCTCGTTCTAAAGAAGAAAAGTAAAACCCCCATCCTTCAGGACGTATAGGTATTTTTACAGTCAAAGTTCGAATACTTTTTATCAATTGATCTAACGATTCTAATTTTATTTCACCCTCACTAATATTGGATTTAGCTTCAGATTTAATTTTAGCTAGTTCTAATTCAAGTTTCATTTTTTCCAGATCATATTGCTTTTGCTCCTTATCAATTCGCCTTTGCTCCTGCTCCTCATAAATTCGCCTTTGCTCCTGCTCCTCATAAATACGCCTTTGCGCTTCATGTTTACGATTTTCAATTATATCGTTTGCTATATCTTTCACAAAATCTGGTTTATTTTTATACATTTCACTGTCTTCAATAATAACGTTTAAATCCGCAATTGTCATATTTTCATTAACATTTAGATTTATTTCAGTGGCTATAAGCCTTAAATCCTCTTTTTTTGCACCTTTAAACATTGTTTAATATATGTATAACAGTAAAGATAAGAAAAATCACGTTCACTTACTTTTCGAATAATCTTTTGACGAATTTCGTAGCACGGAACTCTTAGAACTTATCATTCATCTCGGCGTTTCACTCAACTTAAATTTTGATTTTAGAAGGTCGTTGAATTTAATCCCAGGCTGCTTCTCCGGCTCGACGGACCATTATGTTAACTCATATTAAATACTCACAAATACACAAAATAACAAAACTGCAGTGCACTGTTTTTTATTAAATAATATCACAAGAGCCGCTCATGGCTACCTCTCTCACAACAAAACATTCTATGAACTCGCATAAACAAACGCAGACGATCAAAGTTATTGCCAAAAATGCAAAGCATAAAAACGACCGAACAGCAATTTTAAACTGCCTAAAATTCAACAGCACATCTATGAGATTAGGATTTAAATTTTCCCCCGCAAAAAGACATTGATTTAGAGTTTTTCCCCCATTTTTCGGCTGCTCGTGTCAAAAACTATCCTGGTTTTTGTGGTAGAAGAACTTGGCCTTGACACTGATTGATGGGGCATTACATAATCAATAGAACAATTATCACTACATTTCTCAATAATTCCCTCACTTAATTGCTCTTTCATAATTTCATTATACTTCAAAAACAAAGATTTATCACTCTTTAGTCTTTTCTCCAAACCAGCGAAACGCCTTTTTGCAACCTCGTAATTATTAAACAAATTTTGTTTATCTAATTCATTACACCATAACAAGGAGGTCATATATATATCATTTTTTAAAATGATTTCTTTCTGGAATTGATTAATGACCTCATAAGTCTCTTCGTGCTTTTGATCATTAGAATCGATTAAAAAGGACTCGATGCGCTATAAATTCCTAAGATCATTTTTTGGAGGTAAACAAATTACATTTAAACAGGGAGTTGTGTGCGAATTATTTCTGTCAACTCGACCGATCAAGGTTTTACCAAATATTGTTGGCTGCATAAATAATTGATGATTAATTTTTTCGACAGATCCTATTATAGTACAGAATAAAAAATCTGCCCCTAGCAATATTTGAACAGGTTTAGATTGAATAAATGTGTCATCCAATTCATGTTTATCTATTAACTTATAATCAACAGAAGTCATTATCTTAATACCGCTTAGAGGTCTGCACGGGCCGAAATTTCCAGGCCCTAGCCCGGCCCGACTCAGAGAAAAAAATTCGGCCCGGCCCGATAAAAAAATTAAAAGTTTGGCCCGGCCCGGCCCGGCCCGGCCCGAGTGAATTTCTTCGAAGCATTGATTTTTACGTCGAATTGGTTAAAAATTTGTCTCGTTCGAGGAGTTCTGACCAAAGATATTTATCACAACTTTTTTTTTCATGTTTATAATCTTCATTTTTATAGAAGTGCCGCAGGCTTCGATATTTATTTTTTTAATGAATCTCTATCTCTTCTATGTAAATGTTTTAGTTATCGTTAATATTGTTAATCCATATTCCATGTATTGAAGTGTTATAAATCTGAAAAAAGCTATACAGTAAAATTTTTAAGACGAAATTGCATAGAAAAAAAATGCGTTATAGACAAGTTCCCTTCTTGCAAGTGTAAATGTATTATATATACTTTTCTTTCTTATTAATATATTAATTTTGCATGGATCAACACGTTTTTCAGTTTAAAACATGGTTCCGTCATAGGCAGATTCCTTTTCACACATTTTATTATATTTTAATTTAGCTATACATTAATATGCGTAGAAATCTACTATTCTTTAAAAATAATAAATTTTAATGTTTAAGTGTAGAATAATGGCCATTCAAAAATTTAAGCATTTTTTGTAAAAGTTTTTGGGCCAACCCTAATTTAACCGACCTTTAAATGGACCAGGCCACACTGAGACAATGATTTTCATACGGGCTGGCTAAAAACTAGGACTGAAAATTTTGGGCCGTGAAGACTAAGAATGAATCCAGGCCCGGCTCTGTACAGAAAAATTAAGTTAGGCCCGGCCCGAACAGAGTGGAGACCAGGCCCGGCCTGGCCCGAGTGCCGTGAATGAAAATCGGCCCGAGCCCGGCCCGTGCAGATCTCTACCTAATAATTTCAGAAAATAGCGCTTTTACAGTTATTTTTTCATAAGGATGATGACAACTAATAATAGTTAAACTTACTACATTAAATTCTTTTTCTATGGCGTCGCGATTCGCAAAAGTATAAACCAAAAATGTTTCCTTAGCGACAGGTTTTAATTTTAACGCTGAGGCTAAACTTTTTGTAATAAATGTTCTAGAGGATGCAGAATCATATAAAATTCTCGTGTTTAATTTATTTCCTGTTCCCTGCACTTGTACACAGGCAGTTTGCAACAATGTTGCATACTTTTCGGGTGAATTATTTGTTTTTATTACATATGAAAACACGGCTTCACTTTTGTCATTTTTAGACGCTTCGGCTTTCACTGAGCCGCGTTTTTGCCGATTTTTTAGTGGGGCAAAATAAATAATTATGCTGATTACTTTTGCACAATTCACAAGGAGGTATTTTTACCTTACACAAAGATATTAAGTGCGATTTCAAGAAGCATCGATAACATCTTCCATCCTTTTTCAACTTATACCTTTTCTGTTCCTCGGTAATCTCGTTACACTTTAAGCTTAAATGGTTCGAGTTACAAAAAATGCAAACATTTTTTACAATAGTGTTAAGCGCGACTGAAGTGGGAACATTAGGTCTTAGCCTAGGAGCCCTTTTAGGTAGATTTCGTAAGAAATACTACCTATTGCAGTCGTTACCATGGTGCGACTTTTGAAAAATTCCTTCATAACTTTTCATTATAGGACCCCAGGAACCCAAAACCACCCCCACCTAAAAAGTTTATATATATATATGTAGGATTTAAATTTAAACATACTTTATTTTATTTATGACGTACATGATAAACAAATTAACTGATGCTCTGGTATTTTTATTATCCATAATTTGAAAGCACGAGTAATGAAAATTCACAATCACGAGATCAAGGTTTGGACATATTCAATAATTAGAAAAGAGTCAGTCTAAAAAATAATGTTGTGCATGAAGTAGCGGCTCATTTGATGCCAAGGAAGGTATTGTTAAGCCTAATCAAATTATTCGTAAGAAATATGTTGTAAGTTTTAAGTAAGAAAGGTGCTGTATTTAGAAAAGTATCAACGAAGTGATGTAAAGTTACCCTTATAGAATTGTATTAAAGTGTACGTATTGTGATTCAAACGTCTACTTATTTAAATTATCTATATATTAACATTTTACAAACAATAACTTCTACAAAATTGGGGGCTCGATGCCGGGATTTTAAGCGACTATTAGTGGAATAAATAGTAAAATATTAATCGAAGAGAAATTGTTGTCAATCACCAGTGTCAAAAAATGGATTGTGAATGAACAAGGCAAGTGTGTAAAAACCGTAGTCATATTTATCCAAGTACAACTTTGAAAAACATAGTATCCTTAAATAAAGCTAAAAGAATTGATCTAATAGATCTCTGTGAGGAATGCGGAATTCAACCACCAGAAAAACCGACAATCCATGTCCTAATAAAGCTAATTAAAAACTGGGAAGATTACGATGAAGATTTTATAAAGGACCGCCTAGAAGTAATTGTGGCAGCTAGAAAAGCGGAATCAGAACTTGAAGAAAAGAAATTAAGAGCAGAGACTGAAGAAAAGAAACTAAAAGCGCAATCGGAACTTGAAGAAAAGAAACTGAAAATGGAAATGGAAGAGAGAAAATGGAGAATAGAATTGGAAGAAAAAGATCGCGAAAGAGAATTTGAGATTAAGAAAATACAACTACAAGAAAATTCAAGACAGCACATCGATGTGGACACAAGGACAAATTCAGGTAAGCAATATGAATTGCTTAGATTATTAACAAAATACGATAGTACAAATGATATTAGTTTATACTTGGCTATGTATGAAAGGCAAATGGCGCAAACGGGCATTGATAAAAAAGAATGGGTCAACTATTTAATTAACCTAATGCCATTAGATGTGATTAATATAATAACCAGGGAGAGTGAACCCGAAATGCAGGATTATGACTATATAAAAAGTATTCTTTTAAAACGGTACAAACTATCGCCAGAAGAGTTTAGGCTGAAATTTTTCTCACTCAGAAAAGAGCCATCGGCTAATTGGCGCGATTTCGCTTATGAGATCAAGGTATATTTTAAACAATGGATCGACGGCCTTGAAATAGATAGCTTTGAGGAATTATCGGAATTAATTGTAGTTAATCAAATTAGGCATAATTTACCTGCGGAAACAAAGACACATTTTGCAGAGGAATTGTTAATAATAAAAAAGATAGACGAATTAGTAAACAAATTAGATATTTACGAAACGGCACGAAGGGTTTGCAATAAACAAGCTATAAGGAATACAAGTGGGAGTTTTGAGGATAAACGATCGAGAGTGGCTGACTACGCCAATTCGAAAAGGCGCCAAGTTGACAATAGGCACAATGTGAACCATGGAAGAAACGAGGCACATATAATATGTTATAATTGTGGCAGACCTGATCACGTGAGTAAGAATTGTACCATGGGAAGTAAAACACAACAAAATTATTCAAATTATAACCCGCAACGTAATCAAAATTGGCGAGAAACGAAATACCAAGATTGGAGCCAAAACACGCAAAGAAAAGTAGTTAATACGGGCACGTTAAATGGAAAGAAAGGAAGAATCCTGAATATTCAAGGAATAAAAACAAACATAATAATCGATACAGGGAGTGATATTTCAATCGCCAATTCAAGATATCATACGGCAATAAACGCGCCAAAGTTAACCAGCGACAGTATATCTATATCGGGCTTAGGTGGAGAAGAGATTAAACCAACGGGTTATTTCTTACATAAAGTTTATGTAGATGGTATAGAAATAAAAGATAAATTTTACGTAGTACAAGAAACTGACTATGATTTAATAATAGGTAGAAAAGCAGTCGAAGGCTTGACGTTAAAAGTAATAGAAGATGTTGTTAAAATAGTAAACGACAATTCAGTTCGAGTAGGATACATTAAAATTAATGATGTCCTTTCCAAAACAGATGAAGTAGCCACATCAAGTATAGATAACCATAATCGAGCTTGGGAAGATATGGTTAATATCAACTACGTAAATGCCGAGGTGGATTTGACTCATATTACAAATTTAACTAACAGAGAAAAAATACGAGAATTTATAGAATCATACAAACCAAATAAAACAAAGGATACTGGGTTAAAAATGAAAATACTATTAGCGGATGAAAAACCTATCTGTGAACGACCAAGAAGGTTACCTCTAGTGGAACAGGAAATAATCAGTAAGCAAATACAACAGTGGTTGGAAGATGGGATCATTAGACGAAGTTATTCAGATTTTGCGGCCCCAGTAGTCCTGAGTAAGAAAAAAGATGGATCACACCGGTTATGTATTGATTATCGGAAAATATTAAAAGATCGCTATCCACTACCGTTAATTGAGGATGTGATCGACAAATTGCAGAAGGCAAAAGTATTTACGACATTAGATCTCAAAAACGGCTTTTTCCACGTCGAAATTGATGAAAACAGTCGTAAATATACAGCTTTTGTAACACATGAAGGAGAATACGAATTTTTACGTTGCCCATTCGGATTGTGCATATCAGGTAATCAATTTCAAAGATATGTAAACACAGTATTCCAAGATTTACTATGAGAAGGCACTATCATTGTATATATGGATGACTTTGTCATTCCCTCAGATGATGAAGAAGATGGGATAAAGAAGCTGAAACGAGTATTAGAAGTAGCATCAGCGTATGGTTTAGAAATTAACTTCAAAAAGTGCCAATTCCTTAAAAAGAAAATAGAGTTCTTGGGTTATATAATTGAAAATGGGACCATAAAACCGTCCGAAGCGAAAAGAAAAGCTGTGCAAAATTTCCCTAAACCAACTACAACAAAACAATTACAATCCTTTTTAGGTTTAACAGGATACTTCAGAAAGTTTATCCCGAATTACGCCAAAATCGCCAAGCCTCTGAGTGATTTATTAAGGAAAACAAATTGTTTCAAATTTGAAAGAGAGCAGCTTGGAGCTTTTAATGAGTTAAAGAGAATACTATCAACAAAACCAGTTCTTCAATTATATAAACAAGGATCCACACTAGAACTCCATACTGATGCAAGCAGCCAAGGATTTGGCGCAGTTTTATTACAGAAAGGAGATGATGGAAAATTTCATCCATTACAATACATGAGCAAGAAAACTTCACCACAACAGGAGAAATATTCAAGTTATGAACTTGAAGTATTAGCCATAATAGAAGCTCTTAAGAAATTCAGAAATTACCTAATGGGAAATAAATTCAAGATAGTAACGGACTGCGCTGCGTTCCAGAAAACATTAAACAAAAGAGATTTAACACCTAAGGTAGCAAGATGGGCATTGCTCATCGAGGAATACAACTACGAGATAGAACATAGAGCAGCAACAAGAATGAAACATGTAGATGCATTAAGCCGAAACGTCCCGACAACACAATCAGTATTAGTGATAACAAGATCGCAAGGAGAAATAACGAAAAGAATCGCAATAGCGCAAAGGCTAGATGAATCTATACAATGCATCAAGTCGCTTATTAAAAATGGACCGTCCGATAATTACTTAGTAAAAGATGATGTATTATACAGATTCGAGAATGGAAAAGAAATATTGGTGGTGCCGGAAGAGATGCAACGAGAAATTATACGAAAAATTCATGAAAAAGGACACTTTGCTATATCAAAAACGGAAGATCTAGTGAAGCAAGAATTTTACATAGCTGGATTAAGGAAGAAAGTAGAGACAATAATCGCGAACTGTGTTGATTGTATCTTATATAATAGAAAGCAGGGAAAAGCTGAAGGTTTTCTAAACCCTATACCAAAAGGAGACAAACCATTGGAAACCTATCACATCGATCACATAGGTCCATTACCTCTCACAAATAAAAAGTATCAATATATTTTCACCGTAGTAGATGCATTTACGAAGTTCGCATGGTTTTACCCAGTGAAATCAAAGTCGGCCAAGGAAGTAATAGAGAAATTGGAACTACAGCAAACAACTTTCGGGAACCCAGCTAGAATTATAACCGATAAAGGAAAAGCTTTTACTGAAAGCAAGTTCAAGGAATATTGTACAAAGGAAAGAATTGAACCTCTAGAGATAACAACTGGGATGCCAAGAGGAAATGGACAGGTGGAAAGAATACACAGAGTGATGATATCCGTTTTGTCAAAATTATCTAGTGATGATGAATCCAAGTGGTATAAGTATGTACCAAAATTACAAAGAATTATCAATAGCACAGTAACACGAAGCACCAAGTATAGTCCTTTTGAATTAATGACAGGAGTTAAAATGAAAGACAGTAACATGCAGAACATCAAGAAAATTTTGGAAGAAGAATTTACCGAATGTATGATGGAAGAACGCGAAGACATGAGAGAAGAAGCAAAGAAAAATATACTCAAAATACAAGAAGAAAACAAGGTGCAGTTTGATAAGAAAAGAAAACAGCCACGAAAATACAAAATAGGAGATATCGTCGCCATAAAGAGGACGCAATTTGGCAATACTATCAAACTTAAAGAAAAATATTTGGGGCCATATGAGATAACTGCAGCCGAGAATCATGATCGGTATGAAGTAAAGAAAGTAAGAGATCATGAGGGTCCAGGGAAGACGTCAACCGGGGCCGAATACATGAAGCCGTGGTCTATGGGTTAAACTCCTGGACGAGTCGGATAGATTAAATATACTTGTATGTGTATTGAACCTATAATCAAAATTTTATGTGAAAGAAAAATGTATAAAAGTCTCAAGAGTGTAGCTGTTTAAACATAAAAAAGAAATAATAAGCCAAGATGATGATGTCGGGACGTCATCATGTCAGGATGACCGATTTGTAGGATTTAAATTTAAACATACTTTATTTTCTTTATGACGTACATGATAAACAAATTAACTGATGCTCTGGCATTTTTATTATCCATAATTTGAAAGCACGAGTAATGAAAATTCACAATCACGAGATCAAGGTTTGGACATATTCAAAAATTAGAAAAGAGTCAGTCTAAAAAATAATGTTGTGCATGAAGCAGCGGCTCATTTGATGCCAAGGAAGGTATTGTTAAGCCTAATCAAATTATTCGTAAGAAATATGTTGTAAGTTTTAAGTAAGAAAGGTGCTGTATTTAGAAAAGTATCAACGAAGTGATGTAAAGTTACCCTTATAGAATAGAATTTAATAATACCCTTATAGTATTAAAGTGTACGTATTGTGATTCAAACGTCTACTTATTTAAATTATCTATATATTAACATTTTACAAACAATAACTTCTACATATATATATATATATATATATATATATGTATGTATGTATGTATGTACTAAATTTTGTCCGCACGATAAAAGTCGCAATTATGCACGGATCGTCTTCAAACTCGCCAACAACTTTGAGATGGCTAATAGCTCGGCGGGGATTGAAAATGGGCAAAATCGGTCCAAGGGAATGGAAATGTGGAGGGTTCAAAATTTTGAATACTGTCTTAACAAGATTCTGATAAAACCAGCTCTTACACAGCAATGACAGGAAAAAATAAATATTTTTCGTTATAACAGTTGCAAACAATTAAAAAAAGCAATAAAATTCTCACCACAACAATTGCTTTTCTATTGCAAGTTCACGTGAAAAATTAAATAAAATAAATAGTTTGACGAATTGAAAACAAATTGAATATTACGCCATAAGTTTTCTAGAGCAAGATTTCCGCATGAAAACTCAAAATGAAATAAATAGTTTGACGAATTAAAAAAAAAAAAAAAAAAAAAAAAAAATTGCGTCATATTGGAAATAAAATGGACCTCAGTTGGTGAATATGTAACGTCATGCGAGTTTGAGAAAACGTATTAAAACATGATAAAAACACGACTATGGAAATATTAACTTATTTTAACACTTTGAGGTTCTCTGAATTTGCTTTAGCTATTTTTTTAAACCTATTCCATATACATGCGTGTGTGTATTCGTGTATATTAGAATTTTCGCAAAAATTTTCGCTCTCTAGAGCTCATTCTTAGCGAAGGAACTGGGTTTATCTCTAATCTTGATTTAAGTTTTGTTGGTGAATTTAGTACTTAACTTCGAAATCTACCTCCGCCTGTAGGCCCGAGCCGGCAGGGATTTTTTTTCCCATCGTGTTACTTCTTGATTTTTTAAGGAAACCCCTGACAGTGTCAGGGGCGATAACGAGATGTTTTTCTCGATTGTATGGACATCTCGATATTTTTCGATTGTATAAATTTTTTCTCGATGACTACAGTTTGCAAATTTCTTTTATAAATCATATATTATGTATTATATACGTCATACATTTATCAAGAATCGTCTGCGGGTGAACTGGAATGAGTCGATGTTAATAAAGACTAGGTGACTTCGACCGCTAGCGGGCCCCTCCTTTAATCGGGGCCCCTAATTTATACGTAATCTTGTAATATGAAATCACGAACAGGTTACCCGCTATATACGGCACTGATATATGACAGCAGGCGGGTGTGGTGTGCACGCACTACAAAATCTTGTAAAAAATATAATATCGAAACGAATGAACGTCGGACCAGATCTCTTGGGGGAGGGGTCAAAGCGAGCGGAGGGGCACAGCAGCTGCATAATATGATTAAGTCGTCACAGGTCTTTAGGCCTTTCCAACCATATGTCATATGAGAAGTCTGGATCTGAATTTATAAAAATGCCCTCTTTATGGGGGGAAAGGGGGGGGAGGGGTGCGGGAGGTGGATAACATGAGTAAGTGGTCATAAGCCTTTCCAACAATATGTCACATGAGGGGTCTCGGCTAAATTTAGAAAAACACCCTCGTGGGGGAAAAGTGGGGGGGGGGCGGTCACCGGAGGTGCATTACATCAATAAGTAGTCACAGACCTTTCCAACGATATCTCACATGTGGGGTCTTGGCTAAATTTGGAAAAGTGCCCCCCCCGGGGGGGGGTTAAAAGTGGGGGGGATGGACACCGGAGGAGCATAACATCAATAAGTAGTCACAGACCTTTCCAACGATATCTCACATGAGGGGTCTTGGCTAAATTTGAAAAAGCGTCCCCCGGGAGGGGCAAATTGGGGGAGACTGTCACCGGAGGTGCATATCATCAATAAATAGTCACAGACCTTTCCAACGATATCTCACATGAGGGGTCTTGGCTAAATTTGGAAAAGTGCCCCCGGGGGGGGCAAAGTGGTGGTGGGGGCACCGTAGGTACATAACATCAATAAGTAGTCACAGACCTTTCCAACGATATCTCACACGAAGGGTCTTGACTAAATTTGAAAAAGTGTCCCCCAGGGGGGGCAAAGAGTGGGGGGGACTGTCACCGGAAGTGCATAACATCAATAAGTAGTCACAGACCTTTTCAACGATATCTCATAAGAGGGGTACTGACTAAATTTGGAAAAGTGTCCTCCGGGGAGGGCAAAGTGGAGGTGGGCGGCCACCGGAAGTGCATAGCACTAATAAGTAGTCACAAACCTTTCTAACGATATGTCACATGAGGGGTCTTGGCTAAATTTGGAAAAGTGTCCTGAAATTTCATATATTATAAATAATATTTAGCGGAGGCCTCCATAAAAAAATCCGATCTAAAATGATAAAAGCGGAAAAAACTACCCTCGCAGTGGGGGCCAAATTGGGGAGGGGAGGAAGAAAGTCTCATAATATGAAAGAGTCATCCGAGAGCTTACCGATGACATATCACATGACTGGTCCAAAAAAAGTTTGAAAATTGCTCCCCCTCTCTCCCCCCGTGGGCCCACTCTTTCTCCCCGGAATTCACACAGCCGCCACTTTAAAATTTTTATGTTCAATAAATATTTACCGGAAGACTGCATAAAAAAACCCATATTTAAAGTGATATTTAAATTTATTATAGAAATCGGCTACGGTTTTAAAAATTTGTTCGCCCCTTCCCCACCCCCCTTTGAGCGAAGAAAGGTTCATAGTATGAAAGAGTGGTCAAAGGGCTTTTCGATTATATGCCACAGGAAGGGTTCGGTAAAATTTTTAAAATTGCACCCCATGAGTCCACTCTCACGTCCTCCTCCCTCGAAATCACCCGACCCACCTTCCTCTTTGAAAATTTTATATTTAATAAATAATTTTTATCGGAGGGTTCCAGGTATGTGACATTTTGGTAGGGCTAAAATAAGAGAAACTTTGAAAATTAAAGCTTCATTTCACATCTCATTGTCATGCCTTTTTCTCTATCTCGTCCCTTGGTACTCTCCATAAATTTTCTTACTTTTTTTCTCTGCCGAGGACGAGAGAAATCCTCGAAAAGCTTCTCATAGCGAAATGTTGAAAAGCGCGAGAGAAATCCTCGAAAGGCTTTTCATTGGGAGATTTCGAAAAGGACGAGAGTAACAAGCGAGAGGCTTCCCATCGGGAAAGGTTGAAAAGGGCGAGAGGAAACTCTCGAGAGACTTCCCATCCCGAAAGGTTTAAAACCGCGAGAGAACCAACCATCGAGCAGCTTGCCATCTGGAAGCGTCGAAATGCTGGAAAAATCATCGAGATGAGATTTGCCGAAATGCGAGATGGAAATGAAGCTTTCAGAGTCAAACTTACCGCATTTCTGGTTTAAGTCATAATTTCTCAAAGGAGTCCATCTGCTTATCCAATCTCTTTTTAGCTCACAGGCTATCTAAGCCTGAGAGCTAATGTACCCGTCGGTTCTGTGTGTATGCATGTACTGTACGTACGTACGTACGTATGTGTGTACGTAACGTGATAACTCTTGATTAAAATGTACGATTTGCTTCAATTTTTTTTTATGTTCATTCTGATAAGGCGTTCCGCTGTTTAGTTTTGACGGTTCATTGGTTAAGGATAAAGGGAGAGAAGGGGGGCTGGTCCCCCCCTCCTTAATTTAGATAAATAGGTTTTTTCATGCAGAATTCTTCGATTTGCTCCAAATTTCGTATACCGGTTTATTATGTTAAGGAGCTTCCCTGATTAAACTTGGAGGTTCATTAGTTAAGTATGAAGGGGGGAAAGGGGTTAGACCCCCTCCTTAATTTAGATAATTGGGTTTTTCATGCAGAATTATTCGATTTGCTCCAAATCTGGTATACCGGTTCATTATGTTAAGAAGTTGCCTTGATTAGATTTGGAGGTTTACGGGTTAAGTATAAAGGGGGAGAAGGGGGCTAGACCCCCCCCCCTTAATTTAGATAAATGGGCTTTTCATGCAGAATTGTTTGATTTGCTCATAATTTGGTATACCGGTTTATTATGTTAAGGAGCTTCCCTGATTAAACTTGGAAGTTCATTGGTTAAGGATAAAGGGGGGCTGGTCCGCCCCCCTTAATTTAGATAAATGGGTTTTTCATGCAGAATTATTCGATTTGTTCCAAATTTGGTATACCGGTTTATTACGTTAAGAAGTTGCCTTGATTAGATTTGGAGGTTTACGGGTTAAGTATAAAGGGGGAGAAGGGGGGCTGGTCCCCCCTTAATTTAGATAAATGGGCTTTTCATGCAGAATTATTTGATTTGCTCCAAATTTGGTATACCGGTTTATTATGTTAAGGAGCTTCCCTGATTAAACTTGGAAGTTCATTGGTTAAGAATAAAGGGGGAGAAGGGGGGCTGGTCCCCCACTTAATTTAGATAAATGGGTTTTTCATGCAGAATTACTCGATTTGTTCCAAATTTGGTATACCGGTTTATTATGTTAAGGAGCTTCCCTGATTAAACTTGGAGGTTCATTAGTTAAGTATAAAGGGGGGAAAGGGGGTAGACCCCCTCCTTAATTTAGATAATTGGTTTTTTCATGCAGAATTATTCGATTTGCTCCAAATTTGGGATACCGGTTTATTATGTTAAGAAGCTGCCTTGATTAGATTTGGAGGTTTATGGGTTAAGTATAAAGGGGAGGGGCTAGTCTCCCCTTAATTTAGATAAAAGGGTTTTTCATGCAGAATTATTGGATTTGCTTCAAATTTAATATACCGATTTATTCCGATATGGCGCTTCCTTCATTAGATTTGGAGGTTCATTGGTTAAGTATGCAAGGGTGAAAAGGGGGCAAGTCCCCTCCCCTTAATTTAGATAAATGGATTTTCATGGAGAATTATTCAATTTACTTTAATTTTTTTTTCTATGTTTGTTCTGATAAGGAGCTTTCCTGATTAGATTTGGAGGTTCATTAGTTAAGTATAAAAGGGTTAAAGGGGTTAGACCACCCTTAATTTAGCGATATGTTTCTTTTTTATTCCAGAATTATCTGATTTGCTTCAAATTTGATATACTGATTTATTATAGTTAAGGAGTTTCCCTGATTAGATTTGGAGGTTTATTGGTTAAGTATAAAAGGGGCAAACGGGGCATATTTCCCTTCATTTATTTTTTGAGGGACATTATTCTTTGAAATAAGAGTGTAATATACAGTTAGTGTTAATAACCTGTGAGCTCAATGCCATCAGTTTAACTGGCACTTATCATTTTATTGCTATTAACCGATGTGGGTTATGAAGCATAGTGGTTTATGTATTCAGTTCTGTATAGTCCTAGTTTCAAACTTTACTGTTAAATTTAGTGTCATTTTGCCACGAATTTTCAATGTTTCTCTTATTTTAGCTCTGCCAAGCTGCCCCATACCTGGAGACTCGGATAAATACTATTTATTAAATATAAAAAGTTCAAAGAGGAAGGTGAGTGAATTCTGGGGTGCGCGAGAGTGCACAAAGGGAGGGGGGGGGGCGGGTAATTTTCAAACGTTTACCAAACCTCTCCTTGACATATCATCGGAAAGTCCTTTCACCACTCTTTCATATTATGAACCTTTCTCCTCCCAGAGTTCAATTCCGGAAGGGGTTCGGGGGGGGGGGGGGGGGAGAGCGGTGCGGGGTGACTTTTTTTTTTAATTGTAGAGATTTCTACAATAAATATCATTAAATGAGGTTTTTTAATGGAGCTCTCCGATAAATATTATTTATTAAATATAAAATTTTAAAAGTGGGGCTGCGTGATTTCCGGGTATATTCTAGGATAAAAGAGGGAACCCACGTGGGAGGGGTAGATTTCAAACTTTTTTTGGACCAGTCATTTGATCTATCATCGGAAAGTTTTCGGTTATCATCGCAAAGTTACTCTTTCATATTATGAACCTTTCTTCTTCCTTCCTTAGTTTGGCGCCCCGAGAGAGGCACTTTTCGAACTTTTTTGAAATCGTAGCGTTTTTAAACATTTTAGATCGGATTTTTTTACGGAGCCCTCCGATAAATAATTTTTAATATATGAAAATTTCAAAGAGAAGGATGGGCAGGGTATATTTCGGGGGGGGGGGGGCACGATAATTGGAATCCTGGGAGTTGGGACTCTTTTCTATCTTTTGCTGACACCCCTCATGTGATATATCATTGGAAAGCTCTGTGACTACTATTTCATTTTATATATCGCCCGCGCCCCTCCCCTTACTTTGCTCCCGAGCGGGGGCACTTTACTAAATTTAGCCGACACCCCTCATGTGCCATATCGTTGGAAAGTCCTGTGACCACTTATTCATATTATGCACTTTCCTTGCCCCTCCCTCCTACTTTGCTCCCCGCGGGAGTTCGTTTAATGTATTCCAGTCGAAGACTTTATAAAAATGGGGAAATTAAAGATCCAATCTCAAATGATGTAGAAAAATCAATAAAAAATTTTGATCCCTTTTATCATCCTTTAGTTCATATTTTTGCCACTAGGGGGTGCTTTTGATTCTTATTTCTTTGGCCATTTTGGTACTAATTGCCGAAAAATTTCAATTTTTAATACTTAAACTCCCCTTACCGCTTCATAGCTACTCGCGTTTTTTCAGCTTTTTTCAACCAGAGGGCACCCTTACAAGACTTTTCCAGTCTTATGGCTCCTTTATAGTTTCCCTTTGGTTTGTTGTTTTTTTATTCCATCTGTTTTCAGTTACCCTATATTTAATAAAATCTGCCTTATATATATGTAAAAGCAATGATTTCAATAATCGATTCTAGAACATCTCCTTTGTAGATTCTCGAAAGTAATCGATGACTATATCGATGGTGTATTTTACGATAACGATTTTTTTCGATTGGTAAATTTTCGAGAATCGCCCATCACTAAGCCCTATCACTACTATGAAATTGTCGGCCAGAATAATAGCTAAGTTTTCCAATAACTATTTTTAGCTTTTCTCGTTATAATCGATTGTAAAACATCTCGATTGTAGATTCTATGAATTAATCGATGGCTGTATCGATTGTGATTTTTTACGATGACGATTTTTCTCGATTGTCGAATTCTCGAGAATCGCCCATCACTACCTGACACTGCATTAGCTGCTTCGCGCGACTCTATTTCAAACTTTATGAAATTCATCAATTCATTCACGTCACCAGCTTTTTAAGCATTATTTTCCCTCTGAAATTCTATAATTAAATTATGAGGTAATTGTTTTAAGATTATTGGTATCAATACCCAAAATTATCTGAAGCCACCCCGATAGCTTTTAAATTACGAATACTCACCTCGCATTCGTCATATAAATCACGTAACAATTTTATGTTCGCGGTTGATTTTACCGGTTCTAGCTCTAACAACTTGTTTATAAACCCGCTTATCAAAATTTCTGGTTTACCGTATCGATTCTGCAGTAAGTCTAAAGACTGTTGATAATTAGTTTCGTTTAGGGCCAAACGGAAATTGATCTAAGCGCTTCACCTGACAAAAATGATTTTAAGTAATTGAATTTGTCAATTTTGGTTAAATTCTCGTTCGAATCGATTGTACTTTTGAAACTATTCATGAATTCTAAAAAGGTATTTGGGTTCCCCTTAAATACTGGTATAGTTATTTTTGGCAAATTTATTGTTGCCGGTCTCGCAATAACATAAGGAATTGTACTCGCATTAAATACAGAAGGCTGAATCCATATCAACTCAGGCAGGGGGGTTACCTTCATAGTCTCAGAAGTTTTTGAATTGAACATATGTTAAAATTTAAGTAAAAGTAAGATACTTGTATATTTTTATTTTGCCCAAAAAAATTCCTGGCCCGAGATACAGGCCGCCAAAGATGACATCCCCGGCATCCTTTCTCATTCGCGATTTTCGATAAAAATTTTAAAGTGCTCTATCTCTAGAACGGTGCAAGATATTTTGTTGCGGTTTATTTTATTTTAAAGATAATATTCTTCTGTTTAAAATGATATACCCAATTTTCAAAAATGTATTCAACTTTTCTTGTGGCAACCTTTTGAAAAAAAAATTTTTTTTTCAAAAAAAAATTTTTTTTTTGGAAATGCCAATCCCAAAAATTTTGATTTTTTTTGCTGTTGATCAATACCATTGGGAACTACCTTCACTGTAAAGGAGAACTTCCACTTTTGAGTTTAACAAATTTTAGAAACGTTTAAAAAATTCAGAGAAGTTTACAGGAACTGTATATATACAGTTCCAGTAAAAGTCACTGAATTTTTGCTTATTTGTATCATATTTGTAAGGATAAGCCTACTATATATCCTAAACAAGTTAGAAATTGCAATATCAAATGTGGCAAATGAGGTGCGTGTGTACTATAACTAGTTTTATAAATATTCAGATCTTGGTGCAATAAGTTACACTCTTGGGCAAAAAGGGCATGAATACAAAATTTATTATGATTCTACATATTAAATTCAGTAATACGGAAGTAATATGAATTCATCTTAAAAGGACTTAATCGCCATGGCAACCTAGAATCATTACCTATCATGGTATACCATTGAATCAATTATGTATTATAGGATTTTTAAATAGAATGGAGAAAACTTTTATTAATGTCTTTTATGTTTTAATTTGATTTTCATAGCATTTGAAGTGATACATACTTTATTTTCAATACCGAACATAGTAAAACAATATCAATAACATATATCAATTACACAGCAATACAAATTATATTAATACAAGTTAGAGTTCAGACAGATGGGCAGACAAATCGAATCCATAAAGACTTTCAACTATGTTGGAAATTGTTAAAAGCACATAAATAGGTCGGAATTTGACTTTTAGAAATTTGTCAATAGACGGAAGCATACTTGAATACTTTCACACAACCCTGTATTTTACCTACTATCTTTATATACATGCCACTATTTAGCTAATATTTAATTAAGATTAAAACATCCTTAAAACCAGTGAAATCACACTTCCAGAGATTATCATCCATAGACGGCCATGTATCTAATTCTTTGCGTGGACCTGTATATCATTTCATCTATATTCTCCAAACACATCTTAGTATACTAAATGTAGTTCAGTGTAAAAATACATAACTCATTTAAAAATCACCTTTAAGCTACTTCCATTCATACTCAGTAAACCCTTAAGATTTCTTTTGTGTAGCCCTGTATATGATCTACAGCATTTATGCACACAACGTAATATGGAAAAATTTAGTTAAACTTAAAAACTCAAACAACTAAAAATGCACTTCCAGCAATACCCTTACGATTTCTTTTGTGTAGCCCTGTATATGATCTACAGCCTTTATACACACAACATAATATGGAAATATTTAATTAAACTTAAAAAGTCATATTGCAACTAAAAATGCACCTCTAGCAATCATTGCTAACGTACAGTATTTCCAATAAGGTAAAGTATCCGAAATCTTTTGCGTGTCCCTGTAAACACTATGCACTTTCTATGACACAGGAAGTAATTTTTTGTAAACCTCTGCAATAAAGTATGTATCACTTCAAATGCTATGAAAATCAAACTAAAACATAAAAGACATTAATAAAAGTTTTCTTCATTCTATTTAAAAATCCTATAATACATAATTGATTTAATGATATACCATGATAGGCAATGATTCTAGGCTGCCATGGCGATTAAGTCCTTTTAAGATGGATTCATATTACTTCCGTATTACTGAATTTAATATATGGAATTACAGTAAATTTTGTATTCATTCCTTTTTGCCCAGGAGTGTAACACTTATTGCACCAAGATCTGAATATTTATAAAACTAGTTATAGTACGCACACACCTCATTTGCCACATTTGATATTGCAATTTCTAACTTGTTTAGGATATATAGTAGGCTTATCCTTACAAATATGATACAAATAAGCAAAAATTCAGTGACTTTTACTGAAACTGTATATATACAGTTCCTGTAAAATTCTCTGAATTTTTTAAATGTTTCTAAAATTTGTTAAACTCAAAAGTGGAAGTTCTCCTTTACAGTGAAGATAGTTTCCAATGGTATTGATCAACAGCAAAAAAATCAAAATTTTTAGGATTGGCATTTTTGAAAAAAAAAATTTTTTTGAAAAAAAATTTTTTTTTTTCAAAAGGTTGCCACAAGAAAAGTTGAATACATTTTTCAAAATTGGGTATATCATTTTAAACAGAAGAATATTATCTTTAAAGTAAAAAAAACCGCAACAAAATATCTTGCACCGTTCTAGAGATAGAGCACTTCAAAATTTTTATCGAAAATGGCGAATTGGAAATGGTGCCCGGGATGCCATCTTTGGCAGCCTGTATCTCGGGCCAGGAATTTTTTTGGGCAAAACCAAAATATACAAGTATGTTATTTTTAATTTAATTTTAACATATGTTCAATTCAAAAACTTCTCGGACTATGAAGGTAAGATTTTTTCTTTGGCTGCCTGAATTGACATGGATCATACCAGAACAAGTATCAGGTTGATCAGAATAAATTTTAAATTTCTTCAAATTCAATTTAATTTTGAATTTGGTTTCATTTATGACATCATCGTAATCGATGCTCGTTTGTATATCATTTTCGAAAACTGTTCCATCATCAATTAAATCTTGAATCTGATTATTCACTAACTTTAATTCAGATTGCTTATCATTAATATTAGTTAAATATTCTGAAAGTTGATCGAAGTTACTTTTATTTTCAAAATCAATACTTTCTATAAAAGTTTCAATTTTTGTTATAAGTTTGGTTACTGAGGTCTTCATGACCTTTCTTTTACTTTTTAATTTATCGAGATCCATTATTTTCATCCATAGAATAGAACAAAATGGCTACAGTACCTATTTTATCCGCGACGAGAAGACGGATGAGCCGTAGACGGGTAATCCAATATTTTGAAGACTATGATAATCTTATAATCTAGTACATCATGATAATCAAAACACTATCATTAATAAATGCGAAGACGTGAGCGGTACTCTTGATAAACACTAATAAATGCGATCCTGGTTTTTCCGAGGTTTCTTGGCACCATAAAACGTATTCATATCAAAACTGTCGAGAAAAAACATATTTCGTTGAATCCAATTCTTGAAAAGTAATAAATCTTGAAAGTCTTTTTATATTTTATTTTTGACAGCACACCAAGACGACACATTGCACATTTAAAATTTAACATTCAAAATAAGATAATAAATTCCGAGAATGCCATATAAATATGCATCTCAGCCAAGTAATCAAGATATTCTTATCTTCTAGTTACAAAATTCAAGCATCACTTCACTACATTAAAACACACTTGTTCATATAAATATTTACAATTCCGAGAAAACATTTTTTTCTCGACCAAACACAATTCGAGCTTTTTTACTTAATAATAGAATTCTAGCATTAGTCAGTTTTATTCGCGCTCTTTCGCAAACACACGTACCGAGCCACGTGATCTCGGCTATTTTTAGATTTCTCCCCAACGCAAGGCAGAAGCCATTTCGTAACACTGCATATGAAAAAAGGGATTTTTTTTTTTTTTAAATTATCGAATACAAACAAGTAAACATATAACGTGCCCGATTTTCGCTATCACACGTATAGGGCATTTTGGTATGACGTCAAAAACATGGACACCAAAATCTCCTATCTGCGCAATCTACTGCCCATCTTGTGAGCATCTTTTTAGTGTATTTCTGTTTACCATATTGGCTTCTTTATCTCACTTGATATCATTGCCAAGTGTGCTATAATTTATCCACATTTTACGCAGGCTTAAATTGTCTTGTCATTGTTATATTGTCAGCGTTTTTAGTAAATATCGTATTTCTCGACTCCTTTCAAAGCAGATGTGGAAGACTATTCAAGAGTTATGAAATTTGGATAAGTATTCGGTTAAACAATGGTAAGGTAAAAGTTGTTGGGTGTAATAATAATGATAATACTGAAAATAATGTTTTTTTTTTGCTTTTCCTGAGATTAGAAAAAGTCACTATGAAATAACGTACATCAGACATTCAACAAATTAAAATAATACAGTCGTCATTGTATTATAATGTACGCGTACGGTAATGACATTTTGTGAGTAAACTTATTTCAGGTATTTATTTCATATTATTCTATTTCAATCTCAATGCATTTGTAGTACTGGCAATTTTTAACTTTATCCTAAAACTATTAACAAATTTTTAGCCATAAAATTAATTTTGAATTAACTGCTCAGCTTTCTTCATTACTGTTACATAATCGATTGATCATAGCAAGCTCATATCATATTAAACACTCTGTACATGATTTGCATTGTTGTTCATCAGTTTTAAATTTTAAATGTATTAATTTTTACAATGAATCAATCCTAATATGGTATCTAAAGTGTTGTGAAGACTTTGAATTGTATTTAGCTTCTTATCTCCTCCCCCCCCCCCCAAAAAAAAAATTTGTCCATCTCCTCCCCATCTCCAAAAATTTGATGAGATATAAAATTTAACTTTTGTTAAAATGAACAAACCTGTTTTTTAAATAAACAGTTTTTACTTTTAGTTATTATTAGGTACTATTAATACACCATCCCTTATTCTTTTTAAATATCTGAGATGCTATTTTTCTGAAATTTTCTTTAATAATTGTTCAGTAGTAGTATAATTAAAACTGTAAAATCTAGAATATGAATTTTTTCACCCCTCCCCGCCTTTTTCCAGACCAAGGGTGGCTTAAGTTGGAAAAATTCATATTTTTTTTTTTTTTTCAGAATGAGTTTGAAAAACTTTCAAAATCCATAAAAGTTTTAATACAGAGTGTCTGATTAATCTGCTGGTGTCAGGATAGATGCACATTTTACGATGTTTTTTGCTCACAGGTGTGTAGTTCTGTATAATAAGCGACTACCATTTGTGGTCTTCTGCAAGAAAGTGGAATTTCTTCTAATGCCCTTCAACTATGTGCTACTTTTGAAACTCTTCAATCAGGAACAGTTCTAAATGTTTACTCGACCAGTAAGTATTAACTTATATGACTGACTGTAAGTATGTAATTTTTTAATACATTTTCTGTTGCATAAGAAAAGGGAATTTTAAAATGCATTCTACGTTGTTTATGTTGTTTTAATCAGTTTATTATGATTCTTATAATTTATTTAAATTATAGAATGTTTTCAATGGGACCTTTTCAAGAATTATGCGAATGCTCGTTGGTTACTACCTGTTGACCCCACTTTCACTTTTGTAAATATCCTATTAAGGGACTTTTTCATGCTTGTTTTTTATGATATGAGTTTTCAGTAATAGGTACTTGTAAGTATGATGCTTGTAAGTAAGTTACTTTTCTAAACACTACATTGTATATTTATAAATGTTATTTTACATAAAGTCATGTTGTTTTTTTAAAAAGTCACTTTTCCCATAAAATGGATCTGCATCTTAGAGAATCACTTAACTCAATTTGTAACACAATAATTATAATTTATTATAATTAATTTTTTAACCAAGGTTTCTTTCGCATTAGCTTTCAGATTTATAAAATTGTGTTAAATGTTTTTTTTTTTTTTAAGCATGTAGTTATGTATAAGCAAGCTATATTTTATAAAAACATTAAGCCGTAAAGGTCAAAATTAGCACTAGCCACCGGCCACCTTATGGCCACTTTCCTACAAGGAGAGAGTAAAATTTTTTTGCATTTCATCATGTTATTCTATTTTTTCTGGTTGCAGTATGTTTATACAGTAGACTCCCTTAAATCCGCGACCCTAAAATCCACGTATTTTTCAGATGTAAACAATGAAATTTCCAGTTAAGTTGCAGGAAGAAAATTCAAGATGGCGCCGAAATCGGCAACTACTGCAATGTTTTTTTTTACTAAATTTTTTGTTAATCATTCTCTTTTGGCTATTACAGCTGATTTATTACTAAATAAATTTACATTATTTTTGATTTTGATATAAATTAGCATATCTATATCAAAAATCCCCAGGGTACGAAATGGAAAAATCCACGAACCGGAACGCTATTTTAAAATTATTGTTCGTGGATTTTTTTTTTTTTTTTTTTTAATTATAGACAATTTATTTTTAAACATACAAAGCAGTATAAGAAAAGCATTCAAGACTCTAAATAACAATGAAAAAAGTTACAGTGAGCGCAATAAGCTATATATACTGATAATAGCATTAACACTGTTCTCCTTGCTATCACTAGATGGCAGCATAGGGCTTTTGGAATCGAATTGAATCGATTTCATTCGTAATATTTTTATTTTACATAATTATTTTAATAATTACTTACTTTTAAACTAATAAATTATTTTAAAATTTTCTTATTTTAATGTTTCACTTTATTGTAAGCATTCATTATAATTTCCCTTGCTTAACTACCAATCAAATTAATTTTACAAAAATTTAAACAAATCAATGACCAGAAATCCACAAAATTCTAAAATCCGCACAACCTCTGGTCCCAAGCTGTGCGGATTTGAGGGAGTCTACTGTATTAGCATATCTTTTTGTGCGATTCAATTTTAGATTACTACTAATAGAAATTTTAACAAAAGTTTACTGTTTAGTATTTTTAAATAAAAAAGTGGCCGCTAGTTTAAAGAAAGTGGCCACTTATAAAACTGGTACTACTGGCCACTGGCCAGTAATGAAATTTCTCAGTTTTGACCTTTAATTAAGTGTATGAGTATTACATTAGAGGGGAGCAGTTAATTTCCTCTCTCCCCCCTCCCTGTGCACACACACACTTTTCAAGGAATTTGATGTTTCAAAAAATGTATCACTCAAACTATAAAAAAATATTCTGAAATTACACTAAAGCTAAAATAACTTATATCAGATTTGTTTAAAATAAGACCGTAGCATTAAATAAGAAGTTTAAGCTCAGAAAATTATTTGATAAACCCTTGATATAACAATATTCTGAAAATCGGGTACTTTTATCATCTAATGACTGCTTTGGCTAGTTAAAAAAATATATTTGACTATAATTATGTAGATTGCTTCTTAGTTGTATACTACAGTAGAAGATCTTTGTAACGCAATTCTATATAATGCAATTCTCCATATAATGCACAACTTCTCAGATGTAAACAATGATTTTTGCAGTTAAAAAGCACCTGCACTTTCACATGGTAAAATATTGCTACTCTCTAGAGGATTAAATTTGATACATTAGTTAAACTTTATCTTCTAATTTAAGACCTTTTTACTGAAAGAAATGCTATTATTACAATGAACATTTTTGAAAATGCCTAATACAGTAGAAAATCTTTATAACGCAATTCTCCATATAACGCACAACTTTTCAGACGAAAACAATGAATTTTGCAGCGAAGAAGCACCTAAATTCCCACATTGTAAAAAATTTACTCTCTAAAAAATTAAATCTAATACATTAGTTCAACTTTATCTCCTTATTTTAGAAATTGCTATTAAATGTTTTCGGAAATGAAATGAATGAATAATTAATGAATGATTATAATTATTCATTCATATAATGAATGATTTGGGTCCAGGTATATTTGGGCCATGTTTATAAAGTATATTTAACAATATGTGGAATGATCTGTATAATGCAAAAATTTATAATCTGGATAAAGAATGTAGTATAAAGATACTCTAATGTATTTTGATATATTTCAGACATATTTGGCCATATTAATGAGGTAAATTTAATGATTTGTGAAATGTGATCCATATAACGCACAACCTTGCATTTTTAAGTTTGCGTTATAAAGATCTTCTACTGTATAAGGGATGGTAGTGTCAGTTATATTTGGATCATGTTTATAGAGTAAATTTAACAATGTCTGACCTACATTATGCAAAAATTTATAATTTGGATAACTCTTGGTAACAAGGAATGCAGTATAAAGATATTCTAATGTATTTTGATGTGTTTCAGACATATTTGGCCATGTTTACAAGGTGAATTTAATGATGTGATCCATGTAACACAAAATTCTATATAACGCACAACTTTGCGTTTTTAGGTTTGCGTTATAAAGATCTTCTACTATAACATTAAATTATAACTCTCCTCATTTCAATGAAACTTTTGAAATGGTGTCCCTGGATAATTATAATTTAATATCATCTTAGTAATTATTAGATTGCATATACAGTAGACTCCCTCAAATCCGCACAGCTTGGGACCAGAGGTTGTGCGGATTTCTGGTCATTGATTTGTTTACATTTTTGAAACATTAATTGGATTGGTAGTAAGCAAGGGAAATTTTAATGAATGCTTACAATAAAGTGAAACATTCAAATAACTAAAATATTAAAATAATTTATTAGTTCAAAAGTAAGTAATTATTTAAATAATTATGTAAAATAAAAATTTAGAAAAAATATTAAAGTATTACGAATGAAATCGATTCCAAAAGTCCGATGCTGCCATCTAGTGGTGGCAAGGAGAACAGTGTTAATGCTATTACCAGTATCTATAGCTTATTGTGCTCACTGTAACTTTTTTCATTGTTATTTAGAGTCTTGAATGCTTTTCTGATACTGCTTTGTATGTTTAGAAATAAATTTGTCTATAATTTAAAGAAAAAGTTCCGCGAACAAAGTTCGTGGATTTTTCCATTTCGAACCCTGGAATTTTTTATATAGATATGCTAATTTATATCAAAATCAAAAGTAATGTAAATTTATTTAGTAATAAATCAGCTGTAATAGCCAAAAGAGAATGATTAACAAAAAATTTAGTAAAAAAAACATTGCGGTAGTCGCTGATTTCGGCGCCATCTTGAATTTTGTTCCTGCAATTTAACTGTAAATTTCATTGTTTACATCTGAAAAAATACGCAGATTTTAGGCGTTCGCAGATTTTACGGTCGCAGATTTAAGAGAGTCTACTGTATATAATAATCATTTAATATAATTAATATTGAAATGTATTATGATTATATCAAGGTTATAATTTCATTTGCTTAATAATTATTAAGCTGCATATATAAATCTATTTAATATTGAAATAATCTAAAAAGTGTTATCTATATTATCAACATTATAACTTCATTTGCTTAATAATTATTAAGCTGCATATGTACCTAATAATGCATTTGATTACTAATGTTGAAATAAGCTAAAATGTATTGCCAAGGTATTGTATCAAGGTTATAATTTGGGTTGTTTATTTACAGTTTTTTAAAGTGAGATGAATTATTTATTTAATTAGCATAAGTTATTGAAATTATCAGAAGCATATGTGTAATTTAGAATTCTGTTAAAATGCATCAATATCAATATTGTAATTAATTTTTAAAGATCTCAGCTCAAAAATAAAATTTAGTGACATTGTTTGTTTTGCTCGGTCAATGTTTGTAATTTACTTTTCAATGTCTCCCCAAATTAGAATTAATATACATATCCAGCAGTGGTGCATCCAGGATTATGCTTTGGAGGGGGCTACCATATTTTAGAGGCCTATATGTGCCCAGATCTGGCCTGGCCTGCTGCCGAGCTCTTTTTTCATTTGATTTGATGAGTCGTGCCGGATCAGCTCCTGACTTAATTTTTTTCTGCTGACTTGAGCAGAGTGAGATAAAGCTCTGGAAAGTTTTGGTGGGGCTAATTCTGAATGCTTTTAACATGTTACATAATAACATGCTGTACTAAAATATATCTTAGTTTTTGTGATTTTTTTTTGGTGTGTTTCTGCATCTGAATAGTTTTACATTGTGTTTGCAATCAAACAATTTAAAGTTTTATTATTAATTATCAAAATATTATGAAGGTTAAAGATAGCAATAAGTTGCACGGAATATTAAATTTGGTACTTCTTAGTTATCCCGTTGACCAAATTACTGTTGCCAAATTGTAAGATTAAATGCCAATAATGATTGCCATTAATTAATTGTAAGATTAAATGCCATTAATGACCATTAAAACCATTAATTCGATGCTTTATTTGTATTTTTATTACAATTACCAATGTAAATTACCAATATTCCGAATCGGACATTAATTTTGAATTTGGAAAAAATTTAATAAACTGAAATTTTGTTTTAAACCGTATAATTACGATAATAAAATTTTAATATATACACATATAAAGGTATATGACAAAACTGTAGTAATAAAAATGTATTTATTACGTTAAATTTAATCTAACTATCTTCGTATGAAGAGTAGAAAAAGGTTTTACTTAAAAATTATTTATCATAAAAAAAAGTACATTCAAAATTTTATTGTGCCGCCAACCAGCATTAAATCGCCAAAAAAAATTAAATTTTCATTATTTTTTTACAAACGCTAAATCGAGGTTCTGCGGATTTTTTTTTTTCTATAAACATATTATATGTCACAAGAAGAATATTCTATATATTCCTCATGAGAAGATATTATATAATTTTTTCAAATATTTCTGAGCATGCACTTATCGAAACTTCCTTGATATCATTCTATCAATTTTTCAAATGCATTTTTCTTAACCTGACGCAAAAGATAAAGAGCCAAATCTTATTTCAATTGCAATATTTTAACTGAGTAATTTTTTAAGCATTACTAACATTCCCTTTCATGTTTAAATTAAATATTTTCATTTTTTAATATTATCACTCATTAAAACAAATTTTTTTCTTCTTTTTTTCTTCCTTCTTCTTTTTTTTTTAATTAAAATTAGTAACAGTTTTTTCTTTTATGTTTCGAGGTGTAATAGCTGTTTCAATTTTTTTATCAACGATAAATTTCGCCAAGAAATAAAATGGTAAACCTTATCGCCAAAATAACAGAACTTTCCGTCATAATTCTATAACTAATATAGGTAGAATGATGTGTTATAGCTTAAAACCTTCCCTGAAATGATACCTATCTAACGGTATAAGTTCCGTAAAATTCCATGCAGTAGAACTCGAAATCTAGGCGTTCGGAACGAAATTTCCATTTGGATTTTATATATATAATAGATTAAATGGATGCAATGGGAATGATGTTAGTTATGCAACGATGCTCGCAAACTAATATTAAACCAATGGCAACTTTCTTTATAAATTTCTTGTTTACATTTGAATATTTTTAAATGATTTTTGTTTTGCATGGGATATTTGAGGTCAATGTCTAATTTGGTATCTTTTTACTCTTTATTTCAGGTACAGTTTTTCAGAGGAAAATTTCAGTTTCAGATCCTGTTCCAAAATTAAAAGTGCCCTCAGAGAAAAAAAACTGCATATAAAAAAAAAAAGTAAAGATATTTGATTAGACATTAGCCTCAAGTAACCTAGGCCTGAAAAAAAAAATTCAAAGTATCGAAATGCAGATAAGAATTTTGAAAAGAACACTGCCATTGGTTTAACATTTAGTTTGTGTTCTCACGTTACTACTATCATAAACTCTTATTGTAGGGCGACTCATAGCCATTTCAACATGAAAACTAGCCTCACTTATGATTTTTCTTATTTGCATTACATTGTTTATTCAGATGTAGCCTTCTTTTTATTCATGACCTCCCAACTGCCTGAAAAAAAGTAAGTTGTACCAGTTAATACTTTTAAATAATTTTTACTTTGTACTTATTTGTAATTTTTACTGTTTATTTGTACTTTATAATAATTTTCTGATTACAATAAATGAGAGTGTGTTCTTAATTTTCCTTTAAAAAGTTGCAACATGCATTTAAACAATGTTCTGGGGTCAAATGTAAGACATTTACTTCTATCTTTCTTCTTATTTTTAAAAAAAATGTCTTCAGGTTATATTACACTTTCAGATATCTTCAGGTTATATTACATTTTCAGATATCTTCAGGTACACTTTCAGATATATCATACTTTTTTGTTATCTCTTGGCATATGTGACACAATGAGATATCATCATCATCAACCGTTTTCAATCCACTGCTGGATGTAGGTCTCCCCCAGATTTTTCCAATGTTTCTTCTTTCCTGTCTAGTGCTTTAGTCATCCAATTTGCACCGGCTACTTTTCTGATTTCATCACTCCATCTTACTTGAGGTCATCTTCTTGGCCATTTTACATCTCTGGATACCACTGTAGGATGATTGTATATAACATATAACTCTGTGGAATTTATAATTAGTTTGAAGTTAAAAGTTATTTATTCCCCCACTCCATCCTAAATACAGATACTGAATAATTTTAAGCTCTGTTTAGATGTTTCTAATTATATAAATATTTAGCGCCAATAGTCCAAAAGCTATTTTGTCTTACCTATATTCTGCCCACACAGTAAGTTTTTCTTATTTATGAGTAGTAAATAGAGTATTTTAAATGTATTATTGAAATGTTTTTAGAAATTTTGATGTGTAAACCATAAAGTTTTTCTTTTTAATAGAACAGGAGTGTAAATCACTTGCATTTCTGATGTCTTCAAATCTGCTGATATTATTAGCAGTTTGAATGAGACTTACTTCATTTTGTCTCACTAAATACTATTTACCAATTATTGTTTATTTCAATTAATCAACTGAAATTTTCTTTCATTCCTCTTTTTTTTTTTTTTTTTTTTTTTTTTTTTTTTTGTTTAAGTATGTCAAGAAACATGCTTTTTAATTTTGATGTACTATTTATTACTTCTTAATTATTATACGAACTGAAAATTATTGATTATCCCACTTCTTTATAAAAAAAAAAAAAAAACCTGTCTTAATAGTTCACAATTTCGCTTGTTATACAGTCTATTTGGTACTTTTCCGTTATATGGACACCATGCCAAAATGTATGCTAATGCGCCAATTATTTCTATCCTGGTCTTTGATCAATGAATTGTTTACTGCAATGCTAAAAGATATTTTTAATTTTATACCAGTAGTTTAATATGAGTTTTATTTTATTACTTTATTGTATAACAGTTATTTATTCACTTATTTTAAGTATATATTTGTGATTTAATAAAATAGTTCTTAAAAGTTTGTAATTTTCAAATGTTATATTTTTAAAAAAGCTCACTTTACTATTGACAAGTTTTTTTCTTTTATTTTTCAAATGTTTCAATTTATGTGATTTTCATTTTGCGTCAACTATTACACTTGGCGACAATGGTGTCCGTATAACAGAAAAGTGCCGTCTATTTTTACAAATGCTTTATCTTTCTTTCAAATTAGAATATAAATATCTGTTTCTGCAGATCAATAAAGTTTTCTGCAAAGCATTATGTCAATGTTATTTTATTTATTATATGTAGTAATCATTATATTCAATAATAAATTTTGTTATGTAATATTTATAATATAAAGAAGTTTTATTTTGTTTCTGTAATTTGTACTGTCAAATAAAAGAAATTTATTAAAAATTTGTTGTTTTCATTTGACTATATGATTTTATTATAAATGGTATTTCAAGTATTTACTTGCTTTGTTTATGATGTAAGAAATGTTTTTAATTATCTATTTATTTTTAATAACAAAATGTCTAAGATATAAAACAATGAGAAAATACCCTCATTTTTAACACTTTCAACATGGTTGAAAAGTGTTTATTCAGCAAGTTGAATAGTTTTGGTTTGTCTATTTTCCCACTTTCTAACTCTCGTAAATATACTGGGATCGCCATGTAATTATTTAATGTTAATGAGGTCTGCTGTGTGCTATTTAAATGCAAAATTCAATAAATATAATTCATCAAAAAGTGTTATGCGACCAACAAGTGCTGAAAATGGATTTTTACTTATTCAGTTATGTTTTTTTAAATGGCTCATTAATATATTTCATTTCATTGTATGAAAAAAATAAAGTTCTTATTAGATTTGTTGGTGAGAATTTCATAATCTATGCCTAATTTTTCATAATTATTATTTGTGTGTATATATTCCTTATACCAGTGGTGCAGCCAATATACTTATTTGGAAGGGGTTTTGGAGAATTGTTACTCCTTGCGTGATACAATATCTGACAAATAAAAACCAGTGTCATGAAAAGCAGAAACAAACAAAATAAGTTTAGCATTTATGTGTTTAAAGGTTTCATAGAAAAGCCGCTTTAATCTTCAAAGAGAAAAAAAAGGGTGGGAAAGAAAAATAGCATTAACATATAAAAATAAAAAGGATTTTTAAACATTGATAATGATATCATTATGGAGGGAGGGGGGGGGGGGGGGTTGAGGAATGATAACATATGATACTGTAAGTGAGGGGGAAGGGGCTAAAATTACCTAAATATTGCTAACATTATACATGTACAACCCCATACACATTAAGGTACCACTTGATTATCCCGTCCACCAAAAAACTGTCATCAAACTATAAGATTAAATGCCAATAATGGATGATCGTAAATATCACATTCACTGGACATTAAACATGATACAAGTGTTTGTTATGTCATCAAGTGATTTTTAATTCTACTTTTTTTTTTTTTGTTTTTTTATTAATGTTTTACTAATTTATTTTTTCTTTCGTTATTTAAAATAAAATTATGTAAATTTGTATAATTTGATGAAATTGGTCGACGGGATAATCAAGTAGTACCCACATTAATAACACACTGATAATTACTCCTCACATTAGCCATATATTGCTCTTAACTTTTTCTTTCATTAAATTTGTGTTGAAATAAAGATTCCTTTTATAAAGCCTTGAAACAAATGATAAACGTTTTGTGCTTTTCTTTACATTGGTTTTTACATATTTTTATCGTAACATAAGGTATTTTTAATACATCTTATCAGTTTTTTAAATACTCTGGGAGAAATTTCAATTTTGAAATGCAACCCTTTTTTGCTGCTGCAGTGTTTATACAAATCTACATTTTTTGGCTGATTTGCATGAAACTTGATATAAGAGCTGTGCATATATAATCATTTTAGGGTGGGGGAGAAGTCTGACACTTGGTTGTCATAAGATATTTCTGGGGAAAAGGAGTATTGTTTTTTGAAATTGTTATTTATTTATCCAAATAATATATTTATTTATTTTTTTTTTTCTTTACATCAAAATATTCATACCTTTTAAATAGCAACTATCTCTTTTAGATGTTAATTGATATAAAGTTATTTAAATGCAAAATCATATTTTTATATTGCTGCAAACATACAAAAGTAAAAAGGAAAGTTTAAAGTAATTGTTGAACACTTAAATCAAAAAGAAAAATCGTCTCTGCCCTCCTGGACACCCGTTTAAGGTAATTTTTGCACACAAAAAGAAAAAGCAAATTTTATTTTGTGGAAAGGAGGGATCATATCCCTCCCCAGTCAATAAAAAAGTAGTTTAGTTTTTCTCAGTGTTTCACTATTTTAAGTATTGTTTTTTTTTTCACAGTCAGAGAAAAAGAAAATTTAGCTAATAAAATTTTGAAAATTCAGGGGACGGCAATTGCATTTTCTTGTTTTCCTTGTGAACAATCATGCTTGAAAAACGCTTTATTTGTATTAATTTACGTGTAATTAATGTCAATGCAAAAGAAATTACCGTGCAAACAAAATTGGTACATTCATTTCGATACGAATACGAATGTAAACAATCAAACATGACTATTCCCCACCTTCCAACCTGCAAATATACGCAGGAGCAAGCCAAGTTCTTATGTGATGCTGTAGTGTAAACGCAATTTTTTCGATCCTTGGACCTGAAAGACCCAAAGGACCTGACAGGCCATATAGTGTAAATGCAGCATAAGTGTACAGCCTCATCCAAAACAGTATGTGTACATGACATATCAAGGTCTCGACTGAGTTCATTAGCCAGCTTCATTCATCATCTTGTTTCAAAATGATGTCCATTTCAATAAAATTTAAAAAAACAAAAGAGCTCAAAAAATTAGAAATTTTAAAAGTCTTTTCTTTTAAGTATACCCTGAATCCCTGATACAAGGATTCTGTCAAATTTTTTCATCTTTATCTTAAAAAATATCTCGGACATAGCAGTTTGAAATTTTAGGGTGGTTGAAATTTTGACATAACTAGTTTTGTGAGGTAGCAGCATTTGTATATATAGTGTTGACTCTAAGCCGCTTTGATATTGAAATAAAATGTCTTGATTTATAGTATTATTTTTCTTTTTTAGGGTTCCGTACTTAAAAAGTAGAAACGGAACCATTATAAGATCACTCGTGTGTCTGTCTGTCCATCTGTCACAGACATTTTACTCGTAAACTATAGAACATGGAAAGTTCAAATAGGTGTCAAGTAATAAAGACTATTGTTGACCCAGATATTTTCAGATTATTAAACATTTACAAATATTTTTATTGAAAAATGTAGAGGGGCTAACAAAGTTACTTAAATAAAAAAAAAATATTTTCTTTGTATATCGTGTGTAAGCTTCTGTAATGCTGAACCCAAAAATACATTTCTTTTAATTTTAGGTATTATATTTTCAGAGATATAGTCGCAAATGTAGTGTAAAAATATGTCCCCCCCCCCCCCATTTATTTCCGAATCTACTAAAACTAAAATTATGAAAAAATTTGAGGTGGTACACGGTAATATAAACCTTGCAGGAAAATTATAGCAATTACCCTAGGTAACATAGTTTTTGAGAAAAGCGTATTTTACCGTTACACACAAATTTCAACTTGCGGGCATTCAGCAAAGTTGTTGAGGAGAACTGAAGGTACCTATCGTAGCAGAAGTATAAAAGCATTGTTGATAATAATTTTTTTAAAAAATCATCGGTAATTAGTCAAGTTAGTCAAGAAGTCCCTTAAAGAGACACTTTGGACACATAATGACAGTCGTGGCGTGCTCTATGTACCATCGGCTTTTAAAGTCTAGAAAACAACTTTTAATGATACATTTGTGTAATACAATCTCCAGTAGCAGTATAAAAAAAAACGTTAAATTGTTAAAAACAGACTAATTTAATTAGATTTAACCACATAAATACTATGGGATTCATCAGTAGTTTGCATTGAGTAGATCTCTCAATACGCTTCCCGTGCCTTTAAAAATTAATTAAAAACCTATCTGGAAAAACGCGGCACGGACCAAGGCAGCGTTCCTACTTTGCAATCTCCTTTCGAAATTGAACTTTTACAGTATACCCATTCATACTTTTCTAGTATATATACAGCTATACCAAACCCTACGTTGTATAGTTTTTTACAAAGCCTTATTTTTCTTTTAGTAATGATTTTTTTAACAATAGAGTTAATAATTCATAGATTTACTGTACGGAATCCTCTGAGAATAAAATAAGTGTAATATTTATATTTTAAATGAAATGAATGCAGTACAAACAAATGATTGTGACAAGAACACTATTTGTCAATTCATCAACTGTGCCTGACTAACAAAAAATACAGTTTTTCTCAAAGAACTATTATTATAGTAATAAAATACAGCCAAGGATCTATAATCTGCAATTTTCTATAATTCACATTGCTTAATGAATGTAAACAAATTTACAAATTCTTAGTCCAAAAATGATTTTTTAAAAGAAATATCTAAAAATTTAAATATAAAAGTAAATATAATCAATTTTTTAATAAAAGAGTTTGAAAAATGCCTTTTTTGAGATAGCATATTAAATTAATTATTATATTTAACATTTTTATTTTCATGTTATACTGAATATTGAATTAAAACAGTGCCTGTACATCAGAAGGAAGTGCTAGGGATTTTTAAAAAGTTGTGCTTTAGATATTAATTTAAGCATGTATAATGTTATGGTATTATTTTCGTTGGGGTTTGTGATATTCTTTCATTAGTGAAGGATTTTGGTAAAGACAGTCCTTTCATTACATACAAAAATTTCATTGTTCTGGTGAAAGAAATACCATATAATTATATTTGCTGAGTGAAATGTATCTAAAATGAAAATTTCCCTTCGTCCCTAGCGATTTTGTCTTAACAAAATTTTAGTACATTAGTTTTCTATTAACTTAACAATTAATAATGAACTTTAAAGTAAAATAAATCTGTGAAAACACAACAAACATAATCTGTAAAAAGTTTCAAAACTTTTTTCAGAGTTTCAAATGTGCCATCAGATTTATTTTAAGAAACATATCTACAGCACACATTCAATTTGTTCATGTTAATTAATATTAAAAGAATGCTTAATTTTAGAGCAGTGATAAGTGCTATAAAGGGAAAGCTAAAAGGCTGACATTTTATGACTTGTCAATATTGTTAATGAATATTAATGTATGCTCAATTTTTTGAATTATATCATTTATTTTAAGCATTGATTTTACATTAGTATTTAATTAGTTTTGTAATTTGATAAATTCTAATACAGAAAAATAAAGAAATAACAAGAAATTTAAATATAATAATGAGAAAAACAATTTTTGTAGAAACGAAGAAATTGCAAAGGAAGCAAAATTTACGAATAAGTTGTGATAATTTCTAAAATAATCCTTTCATGCTTTTATTAATAATAATTAAAAAAAAATGCATCTTGGTTTGACATTACAGCCTAGTATATTAAAATACGGTTATATATATATATATAAAATACATATATACAATAGGCGTTACGATTGAGATATTTAATAAATATGGAAGTTTCCGTTCGCAATATGTCAATCGATCGTTATATTTTTTGTAACTACAAATTTTCATTTACTTCATAATAAATAATCTTGAGTGAAAAATCATTTTTTTATTATATGATTATAGCTGCTAATGGAACCTTTTTATCCACCGTATATTCAATAAATATTTAGGTGATAACTTGTAACACTGATTTTATTAATATTCTTAAATATATTATCTTATATAATGTTTTTTATAAGCTATTATTCTGGTTAATAAATAATAATAGCTTTTTGTTTACAATTTTAGTATGTCAACAAATGTACACGAAGTTGCCAGAAAATCGCCAAGAAAATCACCAAATCTCCCGCTCCATTAGCGGTGATGACGTCAAAAACATGGAAAAATATGGACATCACGTGACTCGTTGCCATCTAACGAATTGGTCTATTCTCTCAATGTCGCAACTCCGCAAGCTGCCCAACCATTCAATCCATATTAATATTCGGTATGCGATAAGATAACGTATCGTTACAAACCCCTGAACCTCTTAAATAAATTTCAATGAACTCCCTTATAAATAATTGTAAATAAAAATTAGACCTGTAGGCTAATCTACTCTCATTAAAGAGTATGTTAATGCTCTCTATTTGATTATGGATGGACAACTTGCGGAATCGCGACATAGAGAGAACACGTGCGTTTAAACGTTTTTTTCATGCAGAATTATTCAATTTGCTTCAAATTTTATATACCGGTTTATTCTGATAAGGAGCTTCCCTGATTAGATTTGGAGGTTCATTGGTTAAGCATAAATGGGGCTAGTCCCTCCCCCCCCCTTAATTTAGATAAATGGTTTTTTTCTTGCAGAATTATTCGATTTGCTCCAAATTTGGTGTACCGGTTTATTATGTTAAGGAGCTTCCCTGATTAGATCTGGAGGTCCATTAGTTAAGTATAAAGGGTGGAAAGGGGGCAAGTCCCCCCCCCCCCTCCTAATTTAGATAAATGGTTTTTTCATGCAGAATTATTCAATTTGCTCCAAATTTCATATACCGGTTTATTATGTTAAGGAGCTGCATTGATTAGATTTGGAGGTTTATTAAGCATAAAAGGGGGGGGGGGGGGCGGGGGCTAGCCCCTCCTTAATTTAGATAAATAGGTTTTTCATGCAGAATTATTCGGTTTGCTTCAAATTTGATGTACGGGTTTATTCCGATATGGCGCTTCCTTCATTAGATTTGGAGGTTCATTGGTTAAGTATAAAAGGAGGAAAAGGGGGCAAGTCCCCCCCCCCCCCCCCCCCTTAACTTAGAATAAATGGGTTTTCATACAGAATTATCCTATTTACTTTAATTTTTTTTTCTGGGTTCATTCTGGTAAGGAGCTTTCCTGATTAGATTTGAAGGTTCATTGGTTAAGCATAAAGGTGCAAATGGGGGAACTAATACTCCCTTAATTTAGCAAAATGGTTTTTTCATGCAGAATTGTCCAATTTGCTTCAAATTTGGTATACGGGTTTATTCTGATAAGGCGCGTCCCTGAGTAGATTTCGAAGTTCATTGGTTAAGTATAAAGGGGGAAACGGGGGCTAAGCCCCCTTCATTTATTTTATGAGGGGCATTATTCTTTGAAATAAGAGTATAATATACAATAAGCGTGAATAGCCTGTGAGCTCAATGCCATCATTTTAACTGGGAACTTTTCTTTTTATTTAGTTGATAAAACAATTCTAAAATGTATACTTAATTTTATTTAAAGTATCAAAATTTTATTTCTAACCAATCAGCTTCGCGAAAATCTAACACATACAATTAAGCATGCAGGGTGTTTACAGAAATTGTAAAAAAAAAAAGTTCCCTGACTATTTTTATCAGACTTCACTGATTTCCATTATTAACAATATACATACTTACATACACTATTTTTTCATGTATGCCGATCAGTGGTGTAGTCATAAAAAAAAAAGAGGGCATGCGCTCAAGGTAGAGGGTTTACTGTACAGTGTATATACTATAGGTTTTTTGAGAAACAGAGGGTATACGGTGTTCCTTAAAAAAATCCAGAAGGTACACGGCATATACCCTCCACTACATCCCTGATGCCGATTCCTCACATAACACACTTATCCAGCTTGCTAATATCTCATTTGGGAGAAAAAACAAGAGAAAAACATAAAAATTGCCTAATATTCATTAAGTATTGGTTGACAGTTTTATAAATCCAAACTCAAAATGTAGTTCAACAACTCATATAGTGGCCCATGAATATAGGGTGATAAAAAAAATTACTCATTTTCTAAAAAATATTCAATTCTAAGATTATTTTCGCATATAGACAAATTTTCCTGATTTTCGAGTACTTTTACAAAGTTCCCTGGCTTTTCCAGATTATTAAACCTCCCTGATTTTTCAATGATTTCCAGATTCTGTAGACACCCTGATATGTTATTCTAGAAAACTTATGTTAAGGGTGTTCTCAAATCCAAAAGGGCAACTTTCTGACATAAGTTTCAATTTATTTTTGTTCGAAAATGCATGAAACTAGCTGGTGTTGCTGTTCATAAACTATGTCATCGAGCTGTTTTTTTCCATTTTTTTGCCAACGCAATAGATCTTTCAGAAAATAATGTCAAAGTGGACCTTTTGAACCGAATTTCCGCGCAAAAGTAGAAAAATCTCTCAAGAGCGGACGAAAAACGGGTTTGTCACATGATCGATATTGCTTATAACTCAATGGGTAATTGATGGATCAAAAAATGGGGAAACAGTTCGATTCCAAATCGCTTCCATGGCCAGGCTTTCCAATTTTATATCTTTCCGTTAAAAAATGAATTTGTAAATGTGTCAAAACGTTTTGTGCTTGTTCAGCGGAGCAGTTAAGAACAGCCTTAACTGAAAAAGAAAGATATCATTTAAGAACAGTATACAGAAAAGAAAAGAAGTTAAAAATATTAATTTTCTGATGAGAAATTAAAAAAATACAAATGCATTCCATGACCATAAGTTTAAAGTGGAGAGGGGGAATTTGAGATGTGATTAACTAAGAGCCTGATGTTAAAAAAGCAAATCACTTAAAACCAATTTACAAAGATGCTCTGCTCAACAAGCGCAAAACGTTTACAAATTCATTTTTTAATGGAAAGGTTAATTGGAAAGCCTGGCCATGGAAGCGATTTGGAATTGAACTGTTTTTTCCATTTTTTGATCAATCAACTATGTATTGAGTTATAAGCGATTTCGATCACGTGACAAACACGTTTTTCGACCTTTCTTGAGTGCTCTTTCTTCCTTCACGCAGAAATTCGGTTCAAAGCGCCCACTTTGACACTATTTTCTGAAAGTTCTATTGTGTTTGCAAAAAAAAAAAAACCTGAGAAAAACAACTTAATTATAGTTTCTGAACAACAATACCAGCAAATTTCACGCATTTCCGAACAAAATTAAATTAAAACTTATGTCAGAAAGTTGCCTTTTGGATTTGATGATCCCTTAGGGCTGTTCTCAAATACAAAGGAATTACTGTATGACACATTTCTGAATTCATTGTTGTTTGGAAACGTTTGAAATTGGTTGGTGTTCTTATTCAGAAACTATGTAATCAAATGGTATTTTTCTATTTTCAGAAAATACTGTCAAAGTTGCCGATTTGAGTTGAATTTTCAGACACGAGAGTACTAGAAATTAGAAAAAGCTATCATGTGACGAAAATCGCTTATAACTTAAAAAATAATTATTTATTAAAAAAGAAAAAAGAAAAAAAAAAAAAAGGAAAATGTCGATTCTAAATTCTTTCAATAGTCAGGTCTACCAATTAGGTTTAAAAAAGAGTCAAAGTTTCAAGTTTTTTGAGCAGGGGATTTGAAAACCTAAAGAGATGCCACCACTTTTGAATAGTTTAAAAAATTTTGATTTTTTTCCATCCTTCTCACTTAAAGTACTCGCTATATACACAAAAATCATATTTAATTATTTAGAATTATATCAAAAGTGAAAGAGAAATCCGGCAGCTATAGAAATAGAACATGCCACAGTGACTAAACAATAAGTTTTTTTTTTTTTTCCAAAACTGCACTTTCAAAATCTGTGGACACTCCAGCACCACCAATTTTCAATCTATACTTCATCTTTTTGAAGTTAGTCACATATTTTCTGGTGAAATACACAGGATTTTGCTACCAATATCTCACTTTTCTGTGTCGCTTTACATTACAAAATTTATTAAAACTTACATTTTACTCTGAACTGATTTCATTTCACTAAAAATGCACATTTAAGAAAAATGACTATGTATGTTTTCTGACTAAAAAACCCTATTTTTTTGGGGCACTGTTCTAGATTGTCTATGATAAGTTATCACATCAAAGATCCTTTTCTTAAAGAGTTCCTACACATAAGCTGTTAAACTATCATTTTTTAATGCATCAACTTAATAAAAAATTCTACATTAATATATGCGTAACTAGGGGGCTCTGCCCCCTGCAAGCTACGCTCGCCAACCCCCGTTCAGACACTGCAGAATCTAAAAGCACGCTAATCTGATCGGTTTTAAAAAGATTAGATAAGATTGAATTATACTGAAAAAACCTGTAGCGATCTCCCTGTAAACGGGTTTCCATTCAATTCCCTTTGATTGCAAAAATTTAAGGTAGAATCAGTTGCTGTTAAGGCTGTTCTCAAATCCAAAAGGGCAACTTTCTGACATAAGTTTTAATTTATTTTTGTTCGGAAATGCATGAAACTAGCAGGTGTTGTTGTTGTTCAGAAACAATGTAATCGAGCTATTTTTTCTGTTTTTTTTGCAAACGCAATACATCTTTCAGAAAATAGTGTCAAAGATGACGTTTTGAAGCGAAGTTCCCGAAGAAAGCAGAAAAACCAGTCCGTGAAGGGCGAAAATCGTCTTTGTCACGTGACCATAATCGCTTATAGCTCAATAGGTAATCTATTGATACAAAAATGGAAAAAACAGTTCGATTCCTAATCGCTTCCATGGCCAAGCTTTCTAATTTTATAACTTTCCGCTAAAAAATGAATTTGTAAATGTGTCAAAACGTTTTGCGCTTGTTGAGCAGAGCAGTTAAGAACAGCCTTCAGACATCCAATGGTTGTTTTCGTGTTTGGTTAAAGAAGATCAGTTAAACATTTGAAAAGAAGCTAAAATAAAATGAATTAAGTAAACAGAGTCTTTGTCTCTCTGTGTTTTTTAACAGCGTTATAAAACATACAATTGACATAATACAATTTACTACAATTACTAAAATTTGCTGTTTTAACCCCTTCAAGGGCGGTGGTTCTTTTTTGGACCACTTAATTTTAATTCTTAAATGCCACATTAGCACCAGAATATTGGGATGAAAATTTCTCTTTAAGTAAGTGAACAAAAGCATTTTTGTATTTCGAAATTTGCTTGTAAATTCTGGTGCCATTCACTGATTTCAAGATTTTACGAATAGAAGTGGCTTGTCCGTAAAAGGGTTAAACGCATATTAATGTATTTATTATTTTAAAGCTTCCTTTCCCTTTTAATATTCACGTGTAAATACAATTTTCAAGACATAATTTTCAATATTTTCCTGCTTTTAACACATACTCATTTAATAGTAATTTTAAAGTTTTTTTTTTTTTTTTGTTTTTAATAGTTACGTGAAAATAAATTTTTAATCGTTAGAAAATCTTATTCTTTGCGCTGTTTTTAGAATTGAAAACAATCTCTATTATAATAGCCTAAGTCATGTGACTATCATCAACAGCTCCAGGCGGATCCCTTCGCTTTTTATATTCCAGGCGGCCATTTTGGTACTTTAATGTTAGCCAGTCACAGGTGTGATAAGTCGCCGAATATTATTCTATCGCCATTATTTCATTTATATTATAATAGTCCAAGTCATGTAACTGCCATAAACAACGGGCTGATTCCTTCGCTTTTCATAAGAAAGGTTTCCATTTTGATTAAAGAATCAAAATTATTTTTTCGAATAAAACTACATAAAAGTTGCCATGATCGCAAAGAATTCCTGGTACTTTTATGTTAGCCGGGTGAAAATCTCGCCAATAGCCTTTTTTTTAACTCGCCAGTTAGCATTTTTTTATTTTTCGAGTGGTAAATTAAAACTGTGCTACTTGGTTATCCCATCGACCAAAAATCTGTCGCCAAACTATAAGATTAAATGCCAATAATGGTTGATCGTAAATGTCACATTCACTTGACTTAAAGGAAGTTACACATGTTCGTGCCATCCAGTGATTTTTATTTCGACGTTTTATTTGTATTTTTATTAATGTTATACTAATTTATTTGTTCTTTTGTTATTTAAAATAAAAAAATATGTCAATTTGTATAATTTGGTTATTTATATAATTTGGCGAAATTGGTCGACGGGAGAAGTAATAACATTAAAACGTTGCTTTGAAATGAAAATTAAATCTCATGATTTGTTGCATTGTCACATATGCACCGGGTTTGGCATGATTTTTTTTAATGACAATTTGGCGAAAACCTCGTTTTCAAATACCTGTTACATATGTATTTTTAAATTATTTTCTGTTATTTTTAAAATGAAATAACAATAAATAAAAAAAATAATAACTATAGAACAAAACAATTTATAACATTTTGTGTAAATAAAAAGGAAATAAATTCAAATAAACATTTATTAATAAATAAGCAACAACAGCCGGGTTACCATGTCAGGCAAAATAACGCCATTTTGGCGCCAATTAGGTACCCTGTTGCGTATATGACATCTGTGTCTAATATTTTTCTTTTTGTTTCGTTTACAAAAAAAAAGAATGAAGTAAAAGCCATTTATTTTAAAGGTTTCAATTTTAAATGACAGTTTTGTATTAAATAAAATGATAATGAAATACAAATTGAATTATGAATAAAAGTAACACGATGCATTTCTTAGCATACATTTAATGGAGGCCAAACTCGTCGCCAAATTAATTTAAAATAACCTTTTCTAAAATATGAAAAAAAATATCTGTTATGATTAAAATTTGAGTTGCCATCATTAGAAAAAAGTATTTAAAATTAGAAAAAAATTAATATTTCGAAAACTAATTCTAATTTTAAAATTCTAATACCAGTTTTGAGATCTGTGGATCAAGCAAAGTGTTCTATATTTCAGAAGAAATCGCCTTGAAACGTAATCAGTCATTTCATAGAATCGTTACATAAATTCGTTTCAATTCAGTCGTTTCATTAGGATTTTATATATATAGGGTAGATAATTTAGTGAAAATTTAATTTTTTTTTTTAAACAATTCACATTTCTTTAAAAAAAAAAAAAGAAATAAAAAGAAAAAAGCATTCAATTTTAGGATGTTAAAAAGTGGTGTTACCAGACCTGCCAACCTTTGAAAATGAGAAATCGTAGCACACAAAATTTAATCTGGAGGTTGGTTGGTTGGTTTTTCGTATTACACAGCCATCTTTTGACATTCATAAAAGGAATAAGGTTTCAGTCTTTCAACTCAATAAATTATTTCCTTTGAAAATTTTTATACGATTCCTAGAGTTTCTTTTCTTCTTCTTTTTTTTTTTTTTACATTTGTAAAAGGAGTCTGGTTAAATTTTTTAGCGCAGTGCAGTAAATTTTGATGAAATTCAGGATTTTTTTCCCTCGATCATTTCAGGGTATTCACAATTTTTCCGCAATCATAATTCACATTTCTCCATCACGATTCTTTATTGAAATCCGCACTTTTTACCTTGAACTTTTGACGAAATTCGCATTTTTTACCACGACCCTTTGTCGAATTTTGCGTTTTTTTCCGCGATCCTTTTGTCGAAATTAGTGTTTTCTTTCTGCGATCTTTCGGTGAAAATTTGAGTTTTCTTACTGATCTTTCGATGAAATTTGCATTTCTTACCTGATCTTTTGACGAAATTCGCATTTTCTTTCTGCGATATTTTGACAAAATTCACACCATTGAAAACACAAAATCTCAAATCTTCCAGGAGGGACATCCCCCCCCCCCCCCCGGGCCACCCCCTGAAATCAACACTGCGTTTTTACCACGATCCTTTGACGAAATTTTCTTCTGCGATCAATTGACGAAATTGATTTTTTTTATACGGTCATTTGTCGAAATTCGCAGCAGTTTATCGCAAATAGTGTGATTTTGTACACTATTTCAAACCTAGCGCCTCAAAGAATCTTCCTCCCCCTCCGTTCCAGAAAATCTTAAAATGGCACCTTGTTTCTAAGGGAGGGAATTCCTGTATAAATATTTACAGAAACACGATTCACTCGTGGTTAATATACATAAAGAAAGTGTTTTATGTTAAGAAGTTTGTTTTGCAGCCTATTTTTTTTTTTTTCCATGAGCATTTTTTAATGTCCGAATTTTCGGACTAATGACCAATTTTTTAAAACTTTCGGAAATGAATACTTTGAAATTTTGGAAATTTCGCAACAGAATCACTCCTGAAAAATATGCTGTGCGGGATAAAAAAAAAAATCGCAACTAGAAACAAAAAATGCGTTTGTGTTTTCTGCAAAAAATTGTAGTTTAAGACTGATTTTCGTAGCATCGTAGTTTATAGGTCCAAATCGTAGCAACTACGATTTTTTCGTAGCAGTTGGCAGGTCTGGGTGTTACTCCTTAAGGCTCCTGTCCCTGCTGCTGAAGACACTCACGAGCTAATGTTTATCCTATGGGGAGGGATTCATCTATTATCTCGTTTGCATTTCGACATTTAAAAATAATTTTTGTTGCATTGGATAGCCAAGGTCTGTCTCTACATTGCACCTTTTCTACTTTTTCGATTTAGGTTGCAGATATTTTTTATAAAGTTACTTTCACTTTCAAAACCGGTTCTGAAAATGAAAGTGTCATTCTAAAAAACATCTACAACGAATATTGTAAAACAGGTGTGATGTAGAGTGATCTCAGCTATCCAATGCAAAAAAATTATTTAAAAATATCGAAATGCAAACGAGATATTAGAAAAATCCTTCCCCATAGGATTAGCATTAGCTCATGAGTGCCTTCGCCAGCAGGGACAGGAGCCTTAATACAGCAGTCTAAATCCAGACACATTACATTTTGCATGCTTAAATGCTAGTTTTAATTTTCACACATTATTACTGTTGCTTCACAATTTGTCAATAGATTGCACTAACAATTCTCAATCATTAAACAAGCAACACAAATTTTTTCAGTGATTTACACAAGAGAGATACTATTAATTTAGGTTTATAGCATAGATTTACCCTAATAGTTAATTTGAGAAATCTAGTTTAAATTTTGTAAAAATTTTCCCTATTAACGGTCAATCTGATTTACAGTGGATGGATACAAAGAATTTAATTCAAAAATTGCCAAGCCTGTATTTACCTGGTACCAATCTTGTTACTGATAACATCTTTCAATTCTAAAAGAAAATAATTAAGGATGTTGCCGCTGTAACTGAATTATTCTGAGCAAAGTTCTTCTCGTCTTATATTAGGAAAACTATTGCATATAAATACATGCTAACTAGTAGTTTTATAGAGAAATATATCAGAAACATGCTGAAACAGGCAGTTTTTAAACAGAAGAATTATTTTAAGTGATATTTAATGTTGAAATCAGTCAAAATAATTCAGTTAAAAAAAAATTATAGGACCAAAAACTATGCATAACAAATGAACCATCTTTAGGAGGCACATACTAAACCAGGTTTTGGTGTACAGTATCCAATTATTTTTCTTAGCTGTCCAAGTATTTTTTTTTTTTTAATTCAAAATTTCATTATTTGAATAGATATATATTTTAAATTTCAAATAAGTCATTTTTTACCTATTGTTGCTAGATAAAAAAAAGCACAAGTAATCTTTCCAAATATTTTTCAATCTAAAACTATAATATTTAAAAAAAAAGAAAAAGAAACTTTAAAATAATTAAATGCAAAGAGCATTAAATGTGTGAAAATTATGTCATAAAAACCCAAATAATACGTCCAAACATTTTTCCATTAAAAGTATATTTACATGCAAATATTAAAAAAGAAAGAAATCATTAAGAAAAATTATGTGTAGAAAGAATCCAATGAAAAAAATTAAGTCACATTTAAAACTATTTTCATCTACTACCTAAAAAACTAATATAAAAGTCTGGGAGACAGCAACATTTTTTACTTAATTATTTTATACCAGCTGATTTTTAAATGTGTGATAGATCTTACTTAATCATGAAAACAGCTGTCACAACAACAGTGGATGTGGCCTTGGGAACTGAAAAATCCCTCCTGTTAAAGGAAATGAATAGCAACACGATTACAGAAGATTGCCACTGGTCATAACATCATATTTGAATCTTCAGTAATTTTGCAAACTTTTAAAAACAGAGCAAATTGGTGTGTTTTTAGAGCATGCGAGGTCTGGACAGAGATAGTTGAGCATAGCTAATAGGCGGAAGATCCTCCAAATAATTACATAAGATAACTATGACAAAATAATAATTTTAAAAAAAATATTTAAATAAACATTTTTGATAATGGGAAAAAAATTCCTATTTAATTTACATTTTGTACTTTCAGTCTGTATACTTTTAACCGAATGTGATATATATTCTATCAGATTTAACTTATAATCTGCAAAATCCGGAATTGCCAAGTTTGAAATAATTCCTGATTTTGAAGTTGACTACTGCATAGTAAACAAACACTTAAAATATTAAAAGTTGAATAACAGTGCTTAAACATGAAATTTTGAATATCATTAACAATAGAAGTTTAATGTCATTTTTTTTTTTCTTAGCATGAAAAAAAAGTCAGAAATATTTTATCCAGGTAATAGTACAGAAATTTTGCTGCCAAATATATAGCAATGATGTTACGAGAATTTTGGAATTCTGGAATCCAGACACCTCTAAAATACTGCATCCTCTTTTTAGAAATAAGAAAAATTCAATGTATTTAACATAAAATATGCTTCTTTTGTGAATATTCACAAAAGATGTTATTTCTTGTTAGTGAAAAATTATGCCTTCTGATCCTGAAGGATCCATGACTTAAAAATATATATATATATAATACAGTCGAACCCCACTATAGTGAATCGTCTGCAGACCTAGCGTATATGTCCACTATAACCGATGGTTCACTATATCCAAATTCTTTGAAAAAATATTTTTTAGCATACGATATAGTATTGTATAGTGATTACAATAATATGTAATTTGCTTAGAAATTATTAACTAATTAAATAGATAATGAATGAAATATTAAAAAGAAAAATAGTTACTTACTAAAACTTGATTTTATTTTCATACTCTATGGAAGAAATTAGTGATTTTTGATTGAATACAATTTGATTTTAAATAGAGTTCATAAATTTTCTTATCAACAATTTGTAAAGAATCCAGTATTTTCTGTAGAAAAAAAAAAAAAAAAAAAAATGTGCAGGATATTCGCTGACGATTTCACTTCAAAGAAAGAAGGTGCCAAAATTTCAAGTTCTTTTTCAACACCATCTTACAAGTCTTCTTCAGAGTCGATCTTTTGTTTAACTAGAGATACAATGTTATTGGTACCAGAAGTGTACACTTCATCATCGCAAGATTCGAAGTTCTCAGTAACGTCCCTTGAAAAAATGTTCACATATACTTTTCCAGCCACAGAGCTACTGGTAAATTTTCTTCGTCATCTTCGTTTTCCACTTTGGCATCTTTTCCTTTCAACAACACATCATTCGAAAGACCTGCATGTCGGAAACATTTGTGGATTGTTGCTGATGTCACCTGAGGAGACGTGCGCTGTTCAACAACTTGTTCACACTAGTTTAAGGCGATGAGCGTGAAAGACTGAAATTTGACACAATGTAAAGGAATGCCATAATTTGCAGTCACAACTAGTGCAAGTTTAAATTTGGAGAACAAAATAAAAATCTGGGAAATAAAATTTGAGTCCACTATAAACAAACTACTAAATTCTCAGCTGTCCACTATAAGCGTATAAAATAACATTAGTTAAATGGAAGTTCGGACGGGACAACTAAAAATACTCACTATATCCCGGGTTCATTATAGCGAGACTCGACTGTATTTCTTTAATTACTGATGTAGGATAATCATTTAACAACAAGAAAGTGTTTCTGTAACTGTATGACTTCAATTTCAATCTGTTTTGCATAGCATTTTAAAAAGCATTTTTCAGAGTTCATGCTGTTATTCATAGGTACTTCCAATTCACAATGCTTACAATTATGAAAAGCTAAACTGGTATTGCCATGCTTTTTAAAGACTGAGCAATTGTAAGAATTACAAATTACTATAAAAGTATTTTTAAAATGTAGAATTATGTAAAATGAAACTCAAATAGCTGATGACTCACCATAAGAAACAGTAGTCATCAGTCACCTAATATTTTGATCTAGATGAATATTGCAGGAGTATAAGAGGGTAGAAAGTAGTCAATGTCCCAGACAGTTAAGTTATAATAAATAAGAATTGGTTAAAACATATTTATTTTTTTAATTATTATAACTGCACAAACAACAGTGGCTAATGTGAAAAGTTTTACATTAGTTACATATTAACATTAGGAAGCTTACATCATTTTGATGCAAATGAAATACATATAGGTGTGAATAAGAACAAGGCAGATGTATATAAAAGTGTAACAAATGTATTTGTTGATTTCCTGCCTCCCCCCCCCCCCCCACACACACACACTTTAGTTTCAGCTGCTGTATAATAACACGAAAAAAATTGCACACAACAAACATTAAAACAATTCAAACATTTATTTACATTTTTTCACATTATCTTTGAAAAAAAAATGATCATTTTAAGAATAGACCTCGCTTTAAAAGCAATAATATTTCAGTTTTTCAAAATAGGTTTACCCATAACTTAAGATTAAGGCATTTGTCTTTCAAACACAAAATAGATTAACAAACACTTGAAACTTTCAACAAGAATTAAAATGTAGTTTGGAAAATTAACCACAGGTAGTACAAAAATTTCACAAAACAAAATATTTAGGCAACTGTACTTTTCAATAATATACAAAATTAACAAATAAATAGGAAATATCTAACAACAGAAAATGCTTATGATTATCTTAAAAAATATAGCAAAAAGTTTTTTTTTATTTTTTAAATCAATAAATACTTTTAACATATGTATTTCAAAAAATAAAAAAAAAATGAAGAAGATAAACAACAAATCTAACGTCAACAAAAAATGCTTATGGTTATCCAAGAAACTATAGCAAAAAGCCTTTTTAAAAAAAAATAAATACTTTTAACATATGCATTTCAAAAAATAAAAATGAAGAAACAACTATTATCAATATATTAGCATTTACACTCATACAAAAATGAAAATTACATCAAGCTAAGTAACAAATCAGTTTAAATGGAATGTTTCCTCAAATCAACCTGAAATCTGAAGTTTAACTGATATGAGCATAATATATTCATGGATATTATTATTAGCATGAGTATTAGTTAATGTTCCATTGTTTGACTTAATGTTTAAATACAAGACTTATTAAAAAATATATATATAACATTTAAATTAAAGAAAAACAGAATACTATATTACAAGTAAATCTAGGCTCATTGATATTAAGAAGGGTAAAGGATTACAACTTTATTTGGCACTGAACCACACAAGCTTTAGAATAACAGAAAAAAAAAAAAAAAAAGAAAAAACCCTCAACAAACCGGACTATTCTACTCAAAACTATTTTTCTATTTTCTACTAAATATAATTTACAGGAGACTACCCAGAAAAGTAAACAGTTACCAATTCAAAATGTCTAAAAACATGTATACTGAAAAAAGAAATTCAACAAAATGTTCAATTTTTACAGATAGATTTTTATAAATCACATAACAGGGCCAATGAACTATAATATATACAATAAATACAAAATAAACATTTAATTTAAGGCCACTATATAAGTTTATACCACATATCAAATGTATTTCAATAAATTTTTGAAAAATATGAATTTCCCAATTATTATTTAATATTAATACACTTAAAGCAATTTTTTCAGCAATACTAGCAATATATACATATAAATTATTTCACATTTTATGACTGATTAATTTATTGATAAATTAGTTATTTTAAAAATAATTATTAGCAACTACTGTTCATATTTAAGGGGGGGGGGGGGAACAAACCTTTTTCTAAAAACCAAATCAGAAATTTATTATTATTACAACAGAGAATTTTTCCATTTGTATTCCCAATTTTTTATTTATGGCCAATTTCGACAAACATGTAAACTTACAGTTTTCAAGCAAAATTCCATTTTTTTTTTTTTTTTTTCAGGCCTACCTAATTTACTAACTTTTCTTTACTTTCTATCTTCCTGGATCATAATGTAAAAATAGTGAAAATTTTTAGAATAAAATTTTATTCAGAGAAAATGTTACCTAAATATTTCTAAACGGAATCACTGAAAATTTTCCAATTTTATTTATGATGACAAAGCAAGTTAAGTTTATTTAGGTGGATTCACAAATTTCAACTTTCATACCATTTTTCAGTGCACATAATATTTACTGAACAATTTTTTTTTTTTTACAAAATATACGTGTTCTAAAATTACTAACAACATCGATTCTTAAAAATCAATTTCCATGACAAACTTATTTTTGATGCTTTAAAGTTCATTTTCCACAAAAGTCTCATTCCACAAGAATGATAACTGGGTGATATTTTACATGAGACTTAATTCTTTTTGTCCCTTATCAACCTTTACAAAGAAAGGCAGAGTCTGTTTGAATCTTTAAAAAAAAAGTGTGCTTTTAAATTCACACAGCTGGAGCTGCCAATCATTTTAAAAGTGCTAAAAATTAAAAATTGTAGTAAAAAATTAAAATGAATTTCTGTGTATGGAGGTATTAAAATGAATAAAAAATTCAGTTTCATATATTCAGCAATGTTTTCAAGGCAAAATTTCAGATAAAATATTGGGTAAGACATAGGTGACTAAGTTATTTATCATAATCCTTGTTGATTTGTTGCAAATTAAAAAATTATTGTATTGAGTAATTCAAAATATTAGTAATATTGCTAATACATTTGATGCAAATTTGTAAAAATAAATAGTCAAAAATCTGTTAATAAATAAATCATAGATTAAAAAAAGGTTGCTAATTTCAAAATAAACACCATTCATTAGACCATTAAAATTTCCAAACATTTTTCCTTTAAAATTTATAAAAAAAATATTAAATTATGCTGTTGCTATTTTTAATATGGAATTGTGATAATGGCATATGTAATTTCAAACATTAACAACAAACAGAAATAAATACTTACAAATATCTGGTGCTTTTTTACTGGATTACATTTTTCTTTTTTTACAATTTTTACACAAAACAATGAATAAAACATCTGATTTTTACAAGCCTTATTGGATTCTTTGCTAATTTAATAAAATGGCTTTAAACTTTTAGTTTTACTTTACAATTTCTACATAAAAACATACTAGGTTAAAAAGATAAAATTCATAAACATTTAAAAAGATTATATAAACAAATCAAAAACCACCCAACTGCTTGATGAAGTACATCACAAGATAGATTTTATTGCATTTAAAATTGTCAACAACAAATGATTAGATGGGAATGAGAAAAGCACCAGAAGATGACCTGTAAAAAATAAAAAGTTTATATTATTAATACTACATATAATAAACATATAAAAACACATTAAAATTTCTCAGTATTTTAATATGAAGAAAAGATTTTGTGATTGTACACAACAGAAATTAAATATTCACATTTAGTAAATAGCATTAGATAATTAGCTATGCAGGAAGGCAGAGAGAGATCATTCATTCTGCTCTTTTTTTTGGGGGGGGGGGGGGCAGTTTATTCTGGAATTTGACAAATAGGTCAGGAGTTATTTTGTGTACTGTTAATATATCAATGAACTTTAGGTCAGGTTTAAATGTACTACCAATGCTAAACAGTCTTAAATGGATATCACAATTTCCCAGATTCACATGTATTTTTTCTCTTCAATCATGTATATTTCTGTTGTACATTTTGCTCCATCCAGGGATGCAGTGGTGGGTATACAGTGGTATATGCTGTATACCTTCTGGAATTTTTTAAGGAACGCTGTATACCCTCTGTTTCTCAAAAAAGTTATAGCATATACACTCTGTTTATTTTACGACTACACCATTGGCTTTGTCCCTTCATATCTCTTCATCTAGAAGAAGACTGATAACTCACACATGCATACTGACTCAATATAAAGAATTTTAAAAATCTAGTTAGATGAATTTTATATACATACATATACAATCGAATGTTTAATATGAACATGTATACAACAAGGAAAAGGTTAAAACAAGCAATTTGGACATTAAGAAAGATTCCTCATTTAAGCTATATTCAGATTTTCATGCTTTTTATCAAAGTTGGGCAAATTCGTAATTGCAATTATCTTCAATGTAATTGCAGTTTAATTGCATGTAATTAATTAAAGTTAAAATCAAATGCAGTAAAAAATTCTTGCAGCATTGTAACCTGAACTTCCCCATTCCATTATGTGTGCGAAATTTTTTTGCGTTTGAATGCGTCTAACTATAATCAATTACATACAATTAACTTTTACATACAAATTTGCCCAACTCTGCTTTTTATAAGTTACAGAAGCAGTATTATCACTAATATGAGAAACATCTTTTAATTTCAAAGTAGTTTTCACTGAAAAGTAGTGTAGAGTTAGAAAATAAATCCTTTTCTTACTGTACACAGTTTTCCCTCAGTGATAATACTTTTACATTACAACAATATATAAAAACATTATAACTCAGCACTGATTGTTTGTCAGAATGTAGTAACTTATCAGTTTTACCAGGCAGAATTTCAATGATCAAGGAGCATCCTCATCCAAAAAAATACAAAGGACTGTCCTGAAGTCTTGAAAGAAAGTAGCGAGAAAGATGCAGACGTTATAAATACTACTTCTTTACAACTAAGTCATGGATAGGAAGGATCCTAGAAGAAAACCTTTTGTCTTTCTTTAAATCTGGATTCCAGAACATATTAATAGCCTTTTCATGGCTAATATTGTACTGTTAAAATGAAAAGCATACCTGAAATCATTAGCTGGAAAATGGTAGCAACTATTGCAATATCAACCGAGTTTTTCTGAGAAAAAGGGAAGTGATCAGTTGTATCACTGTACATTGTTTCTGACTTCAGTACTATGGTTTTGTCTAAAGAAAAAGTGTCTGTTTAAAGAAATCGACACTCCCAAAGTTATGACTGATTATTTCATGTTAACTTTAGGATATTAATTTTAGTATTGAGATAATAGGAGCAATTAATAGCCGTTATTAGCTTAATTATGTGCATTTTTTTTTTTTTAATCTTCATGGGTAACATGAGTAACAATTAAACAAGGACTTTTATATTTCCCTTGCTTTACCTATAAACAAGGTTCCACTGTATATATATTACTTATCAATGCAAATATATTGGTATTTTTTTTTTAAATGTTTTGTTTCTTCTAATAAAGTTTTTTTCTTGTTTTATATTTATATACAGACAAATAATCTCTATTAAAAAAGTTTTTGCTCAATGTGTTAGAAAATAAAATCACGACATACTTTAAATAATAAAATAAAATAAAGGAATAAAAGTTAGTAACATTTTCTTTAATTCTTTTAGTTTTTACAATCTTTTATTTAAGTTACCTTTGTTATTGTATGTAAAGATGGAATTTTGTAACTAGTTTTTCACCCACATCCTGATATTCTAGAATTTTGTGTGTTGTCGATGACAGTACAATATTTTAATATTTTTAGAACTAGATTATAAATTAATAAATTGTTTTAGGACATTTTTCATTAGAGGGCTGCAGATGATAAATTGCCAAGGTACAACTGTTTAAGGGGGGGCGGGGGAGGGTAATCACGTACAGCAGCTCAACATTACTTTATTTTAACACAATATTAAAACAGTTTTTGAAGCTGTAAATATTTCTTCAAATTAAACAATTTTTTTAGAAGAAATTGTACAAATCGTTGCTTACGTATTCTTTTAAATAATTTTAATGATACATAATTAGAATTTAGTTTAATTAAGACAAACTAATTAAGGATTTTCAATGACACACATATGTTGCGTGCAAGATTATAAAAAATATATTCGATATATCCACTTAATATTACATACATATATTCTTACAACATCATACTTTATAGGATGCACACAATGTCATAAATATCTGATTTGAGAAAAATGGCTTTAAAGTTAAAATTTACCTTCATTTGGATAGGTATCGCACATATTTTATCATAAAACCAGTTTTAATTAGAGTATCGTCAGAATTTGTTTTTTAAAGTTCAGTAACATGTTATTCAATCATAATAGGCAAAAAAAAAAAAAAAAAAGTTTACTTTTAAAACAGTTTTAAGGCGATCTCCTCCCCTTAAGAGGCTAATTCAGTCGCCTGAAAAGACCCATTCACTAATGCTAATCCTATGGAAGAAATTTTTAAAGATATCTCGTTTGCATTTCAGTATTTTTAAACAATTCTTTTTGCATTGCTAGCTGAGATCGATGTGTACAAAGGGCGTTTTATACTTTTTCGATTTTGCTTACAGATATTTTTAATTAGTATACTTTCATTTTTAAAATTGGTTTTGAAAGTGAAAGCACCCTCTTGAAAAAAATCTGCAAACAAAATCAAAAAAGTAAAAAGGGGCTGATGATCAATCTCAGCTATTCAATGAAAAAAAAAAAAAAAAAAAAAAAAAAAATATCATTTAAAATATTAAAATGCAAATGAGATATCTTTAAAAATTTCTTCCGTAGGATTAGCATTAGCAAAAGAGTCTTTCTAGGTGACTGAAGTAGCCCCTTAAGAGTTACTACAACAATGGAGTTAATTATGCACCAAACCAATCTCATTAAAATATGAAAAATTATAACTATGAAACTAACTATGAAATAATTTAAAGGCTAAAATGTAAAATATAAATAAAAAATAAAGATTGTAATAATTATTTTAAAAAATACTCTTATCACTTAATAGTTTTGTATTAAATTATAAATTAAGAAAACAATTTAAAAATCTAAAAAAAGTTTACATTAAGATTCCCTTATCATAACATGCCTCATAATCCAGAGAAAGTCTATGGCTGAAAATGCTCATGAAAGATGCCAACTTAGTAACTGATGAGAAAATCAGAGCTCTAAATGTACAATAGCAAACAGGAACGATATTCTGGTTCATGAATTATGGTAAATACCGTTCCGTTTCATGCAATTATTTTAAAACATTGTTATAGTTCCTGAAAAATATTAATATTTAGGTTCCGATTTGGTTCATCAATGGATAGAACTGTGGTGATGTATTTAACAACATTGCAATAAGCCACTATCCTACATCCAACCTTTTTAAACTTTAGTGACTAAATAAATATGACAGGCAACACATCTAAGCAGGCTGAATTTAAGACTTTCCGGAGACACAGAGTATGTTTACACTCCGCTTGTTGCTTTCAACAAGAGAGAAATTATTTGCCGTTTTACACCACATAAACATAATATTTTTTTTTTTTTTTAAATAAAGAAAGAGCTTATTGCACTCTTTGTAATTTTTTATTTTGTTTAGAATCTTGGATGCATTTTTAAAATTGTTTTTCTAAGGTTAGAGATAAATTTGTCTTTACTCTTCAAAAACGTTTTAGTCAGTAATAATTTTGAAATAACGTTCCAATTCGTGGATTTTTCCATTTCAAGCCCTTCAGAAAATTACACTATCTGGTGCACACCATTGGTAACAGTTTGTAAATAGATTCAGCGGGGGGAAATAGATCTATGAAAAAAGTTGTGCTGAAAAAATGTAACAATAAGTTTCCAATATTAAGTAAAAAGTATATAATAAGTAAATAATGAGCATCACAATTTCTGTGGCACCCTAGAAACAAGTGACACATCAAAATTTTCTGACGGTCAAGAGCATGGAGACAAGCATAAGTATTTTATTTATGATGCAGATGCCTAAGACATATGAAAATTCACAGACATGCAAGTTATACAATCTGAACATGGAAAGTCAATTCACAAAAGCTACAGAAAACATTGAGATCTGGGCTAAGTTGGACATACGGCTCAGGTATGATTAGAGTATGTAAGCTGATGGCCACTATGTTGAGGTAAAGTTCAATATTGTATATAGTATATTACATCATTAATTGTAATATTAACACAGACTCCATTAAATAAGTATAAGTAATTCAAGACTACTTATTAAGATTCCTCATGATTTATATGTATAATGTTTATGCAAACTTACATAATTTCTCTGTCACTTCTCATATCAAGTGGGTTCTGTACAGTGATTAGTTTCGCCTAGAAAGAAAAGAGAATATAAAATATATTTTTTGATGGAAAAATAAAAAAATGAAATAAGCTACACAAAAAATATACAGGCAATACAAATTTATTTTTTGAGAATTTTTCCTGGTGCTTGATATATCTGTGAAGCTATCTTGAAAGAAAAAACAGTAAATAATAAAATATTTAAAATCAGGAACACTAGTTTTCATTTATTTATCCATCATAAAAAGAAGCTAATTTATATAATAAACATGTTTCCATATTCAATATTTATTTACTTTAGCTTTAAGTTTTGACTCATATACTAAAGAACACTAAGTATGGAAACAAAATTTACAAAAGATGCAAAATAAAAAAATTTTGCATGGTAAACTTGCTGACTTAACCGTTAAAGTGCATGCTATGGATAGACATTTTTTATTTATACACTCATATACCATCAAGTATTCTTAGGTTTAAGGCTGCTTTCAAATCCAAAGGAGCAACTTTTTGTCATTTTTCAATTCATTTTTGTTTGGCATGAAAATGAATTAAACAATTTAAGGTCAGATTTTTATATATATATATATATATATATATATATATATATATATATATATATAAAGTGCATAAACATGCCCATGAGTAACGCTAACATCATATTGATGATGGCAATGACTTTAAGAAAATTGCAATAAAAGCGAAATGTTTTGGTCAAGTTTTAAATACCATACTAGCATGAAACTGGCAGGTGTTCTTATTTAGAAACTACACAATTGACATTTTCCATTCTCTGGTAAATGTAAAAGATTTTGCAGAAAATACTGTCAAAGTTAGCTTCTTGAACCAAATTTCCCAACATGACACCATAAGGAAAGAAAAACCACTCATCACGTGATCCAAATTGCTTATTAAATTTACCTTGTAAACATGACCAAATATATCTGAAACATATCAAAATACATTAGAGTATCTTTATGCTGCATTCCTTGTTACCAGAAGTTATCCAGATAATAAATTTTTGCATAATATAGATTATTCTACACACTGTTAAATTTACTTTATAAGGTCCAAATATGACCGGACCAAATCATTCATTATATTACTCATTTTCAAAAATGTTTATCACTAAATCAAAAATATTCGATAAGTAATTTATTTGTCAAAAAATGGAAAACTCATTTCAATTCCAAATTTCTTCAATAGTGGTCAGTCAATTTTATGCCTTTACATTTAAAAATGAGTCAGAAAGTATCGTATTGTTCAGCAAGGAACTTGAGAACTAACTGCCTTAAATAATTAAAAAAAAAAAAAACTCAATTGAAAAATTGAAGGGATCTTACAAAAATCCATACTTAAACATTTATATTTGAATGTTCTAGAATATAACAAATTACATCAGGATTTTGAAAATGAATTAAACAATTTAAGGTCAGATTTTTTTATATATATATATAAAGTGCATAAACATGCCCATGAGTAACACTAACATCATATTGATGATGGCAATGACTTTAAAAAAATTGCAATAAAAGCGAAATGTTTTGGTCAAGTTCTAAATACCATACTTTTCAATTTTTACATCACCAAATAGAAAAAAAAAAAAAAATACTTTCAAATAAGTGCAAATTGTATGAAAACTGTATATCTTTACTAATTTTTTTATGGTTTTAAAAATAATTTTCATGCATGAATATTTGTAAATCTGTGAGCAACTTAATTATGGACAATTAACCTATTTTCACTTAAACCAACGTAAATAATTTGATACTTGTTTGTTTCCATGTAATATTTCATAACTAAACAACAAAACAAAATTAGAACTTTCAATTTTTACATTGTCGAATAGAAAACAAAACGAACTTTCAAATTCAACTTGTTTGAAAATTATCGCAATTTACAGATTTTTTATGGTTTAAAAAATAATTTTCAAGCATGAATATTTTAAATTCTGTGTGTATTTTAACCATGGACGATTACCCATTTGCCCTTAAAACAAAGCAAATAATTCAATATTTCTTTGTTTCCATGTAATGTTTCATAACTAAATTGCCAAACAAAATTAAAATGTAAGCATAAATCAAACACTTTGTGTGAATTTTAATATATAAGCTAAAATCATTAACAAAAATAACACACAAATACGTCTAATTGAGTCCATTAGCCAGTACTCAGGGCTATAACTGAGGGGTTCTTCGATCCCATTTTAATTTCCCCCCCTTTTCCCCTTACACTGAGGAAGGGGATCCGGGAATCCTCGAAACGATCATGTGATTTTTTTTGTGTGTCGTGTTTGTACGTATTTGTGAGTTAAATCATTGTTAAGATTTTAGCTTATGTATTAAAATGTCATAAATAAATACATAAATAAAATAATGTAACACATGTAATCAGACTAAGTGCTTAAACATTGAAATATCAGAATTACAAAAGGTTACTACAAATAGAGAAATGCTTTGCGAATGACCGCTGGCAGACACAGCATTAAAACTGCTTTTTGGACAATCTAAGAAAATATACTAAATCCCTATTATTTTTCAGATAAAAACTATTTTAGCCAAGCACCTTTAACTCGGTAGCCTGAGTTGGATTGCCAGGTAAAAATAAATTTGGGTAGCCTGGTAAAAATAAATCAGAAATGCTAACCATCTAAGTATTCAAGTGCTTCGCTATGGACTTCCAAAGACTTCCTCCTCTCCGAGATTTCCTTTGTAATAAGCATTTGGGCTTTCAGAGCATCTTCTTCTAGAGACTTTAATCTAACAAATTAAATAAATTTAATATAACAACTTAAAAAAAAAAAGAAGTTCAGTTGTAATTAAAAATAAGGCATATAAACAAAATGAAACTAAATATATACAGTACTATATAACTTGTTTAAAGTGGAATCGCAAGGGATCAAAATATTTTTTCTAAATTAGACACAATTTTGTAATATACAAGTTTACACACAAAAAGCTCATTAAAAGTAATAGTTTCTCTTACCTTATATTATATTACAGAATAGTAAGTAATTAAAAGAATAACATTATTAGAGTAATTTTAGTACATATATCTATGAATGGAAATTCTTACTAATTACATTTTAGCAGTGATGTCATTGTAAAATCTTGTATATTTACATATCATTTTATTATTATTATACTACACCATATTTCATTTTTATTGTATTTTTACTTTTTAGGATGTTGTAGATCTATATTTTTCCCTCACTACAGTTAAGAAAAGTCAAGCAAAAATCCCAGATATTCTAGGTATAATTATTTAAAACTAGGATAATGCATGGATTTGCTGCTAGTATGACAGTAGACAGTGCTGTTAGGATCTTGAGCTATCACAACATTAGCAATTTTTGGATGTTTATAAACAATTGAAAAACAAGCCGAAAAAATAGATTGTATGCTAATAGCTTGAATATAGTAGTTAAAGAGTTCTCAGCGATTTTACAAAATGGCAGCACATTTCACGGTTTGACCACAAAAGGAATGTGCCCAGGTTCAATTATGCGTACTTGCTTCAAAATTGGTTGACACACCTCTCTTATGATTGGTAACATCTGTTATTTTCTTACAGATTCCGATTTTATTCTTTTTTTTAATTGAGTTAGAAGATTGGAGAATAGACACTTTGGATAGTGAATCCATTATTTCTGAATTAATGTTTTATCACATTTCTGCATTATTTGTGTGGTTTTTCGTTTCCATGTTAGACAAATTCAGTTTCATGACTATATATTTATGATATGAAATAATATTTATATATATTGCCAATTTACGTAACTGGGACTGAAATTAGTTTAAATTGGACAAGTTTATGCCTTATCTGAATTCTGGTTGGAATCTACCAACATTTAAATAAAAAACTTGCTTACGAAAGATTAAAAAGGGAAATTTTAAAACCCTTTTATCTGAAAGTAAAACTTAAAATTTTTCTTTGTTGATAAAGTAAGCAAGTGTAATAAAAGAGAAGAAGAAAAATCACAAAATTCTAGAATAGAAATTAGCCCCAGAATCCAGAATGAGTAAAATAATAATAATAACAGATACCCTACAAATAAATAAACATAGACAATAGATAATAATAGAGATACTTGGATTTTCATTTTGTGTGTGTATGTGTGTGTGTGTGTGTGTGGGGGGGGGGGGGTTAACAACTTTTTTTGGGGAGAAAAAAGTTACTTTTGTAAAAAATTAAATATTGCAATGAAGGATCAAATCCAATTACTCTAATTCAAACTAAACATTTATCAATACTAACTTTAATTTATTACCAAGTCCTCTTAATAAAATATTCTTTTCTGGTAAGCTTGTTTTGTTTGCAAATTACACATTTCAAAAGCTAACAAATAAAAATGAAAAAAATTACTGAAGAGTTTGCTTTAATGAAATAAAATTTAAAATGGAATGGAATTTTGAAAAGAATCCATTTTGTGAAAAAACCTCTTTAAAATGAACTTTACAAGGTGCTTCTTTTATTAAATGAAATTTTATTCATACCTCCCCACCCCCCTCCACACTATATAAATAATGGCAAAGTAATAAATTTATTATGCTTAATGATTTAGTAATAAAAACTAAAATTTTTATAGTTCAATTTTAACAAAGAAAACTTCTCCTTTCAATGGCTTCTACAGTTAAAGCTATTAAAAAATAAGTTTTAAGTTCAGCAAATTCTACATAAAATAATGTTTACATGTTAAAAAGTAACATACCTAGCTTGTCGCCAAGCAGCTCTTTTCGCAGCATGAAGAGATCTTTGTTGAGCAGGTGTTAGATTACTTTCTTCAAGTTCATCAACATGCAATTTGTCTTTGATACAATTAGAAGATACTGGAATTTTACTTATAAGCTCAGAGAAATTACTAAAAAGAAAAGATTAAAAAAAAAAAAAAAAAAAAGATATACAAAATACTTCAAATAATTTTTTAAAACATTACTCAAAAGAAAGCAAAAATAAGATATATACAAAACATAATTTGATGAAGCAAAAATAAATGTTATTGAAACTAAAGACATTTAAATTATTTTTCAAAAGTTAAATTTTATTACTTTATTTTAGGAGATTCTTAAATCTTCCGCTCAACAATGTGAAATTTTCTGACACATCTTCTGAATCATTCTTAAACATAAAGGCATAAATTGAAGAGATTTACAATCAAAATGAGTTTTCCATTTCTTGTAAACAAATTGTTTATCGAGTTATAAGCGATTCTGGTCAAGTGACGACTGTTTTTTCTCCTGTCTGGTGGTATCGCGTGCAGAAGTTCGGTTCAAAATGACCCCTTTGACAGTATTTTCTAAAAGATCTTTTGTGTTTACCAAAAAGTGGAATCGTCTTTTGAACACATGTTTCTGATTAATAATACCTGCTAATTTCATGCATTTCCAAACAAAAATAAATTTAAAAATGTGTCAGAAAGCAATCCCTTTCGAACAGCCTTAAACAAATTTCCAGGCAATCATGTGTTTAATTGAATTATTCAAAGAAAAATATATGATAACTTTGCATTTTGATCTCTTCATTCAGGACCATGGTAAAAAATATATGATCACTTTGCATTTTGATTTCTTCATTCAGGAGCATGGAAAAAAAAATTATGGGTTTTTCTATAATTTCAGTAAAACACTAAACTGAAAATTCATTTTGAGGAGACACACAGACAAACTATACCTTCTTCCTTTTTGCTGGGGAAGCCAGCAAAGAGAGAACAGATTTATTTTTTTTTTTTTTTTTTTTTTTGTGAAGAGAGAATAATTTAGATGATTGAAGTCTTTTTTTTTTTTTTTTTCTAAGTAACAAATAGAAAATAAAGAGACTTCGTATGCAGTAGGAAGATGGGGAAAAGAGAGGAAATAAAAATTTAAGGGTAGTGGATTTATATGGCAAAAGGAAAAAGATTAAATGTGTGAAATATGCCTATTATCATTTCAGCAAAAGTTTAGACTTTAGTATTACCTCTCATGTCAGCATAGGAATTTATATTTGTTTGAAATCAGTGATTTGGAAAAAAGCTTTCCAATATCAGTAAACAAATTCACAGATGGCAACATAACTTCATTCGTTATTTTAGCTTTATTTTTAGGAGCAAAAGGAATTTTGAGGAATGCATATTATTTCTTTTTTCTCTTCCCTTCAGAGTAACTAGAACAGTTATGATGCGATTTTAAAAGGTAATAAATTTTCCCGGGAAAATAAAATAAATTCAGCTCCAGAGCTTTCAATGTTAACAAAGAATGAATTTGTTGGAGTTGGGAATCAGGATGAGTATCTCTATTCTAGAAAAAGTAACTAATGTGCTGCTGTCCCTAAAATGTTAGAAGGGGGAGGGGTCTAAATATTAATAAATATTATAAATTGAACTTTTATTTTCTTTTAGAGCTTCAATTTATAAACAAGGCACTCAAAATGTTAACTTTTATAGTCAAGAAAAATCAAGCTAGGATATCCAACAAATAGTTTTTTATAAGCACAAAAAAGGCCATTTCAAGGCTCCTGACACATTTTAACTCAGGGGGAAAGGGGACCATTTTTTACTTAAAAAGGGACTTCAGGATATCATTTGTATTAAAAAAGGAGACTAAAAGGGACCATAAACTCTAAAAATACTGCACTGAGAATTGCATTAAAAATACCACAAACAATTTCTTTAAAAATTATCGTAGAAAATATGTTAATTGCTTATCTTTATAAAGATGTGTCACTAAACAATATATTCAGCTAAATGTCCTACTGCAAGAAGGTAGAAAATTTTGGCACTCACATTGATTATTTTCCTTAAAGGAGCTTTTAATTCAAAATTTTGCTTTATTAATATTTCGAACAGCAAAAAAATTTTTGCAATAAAATATAAACACTAAAATATAATGAATCAAAAAAAAAAATATGAAATCAATCAATTGTTAGCAAAGTTATATATTAACAATTATGAAGTATGGTGCATTTCTTAGAATTTAGAGTAACAGTGATCAGTAAATAAATGTATATCATAACAGGACTTCCTGTTGAGTATTAAAATTAGATCAACATATATATTGTCAATTATTAATTTTAAAAATAAAATTTAGTTTCTTCCTACACAATAGAAGCTGGGATAAGCTAATGTTCCTCAGAAAAAGCATAGTTTGGCAACACATCCTGGGGAGTGATCAAAACTCATATTGAATCAACAGTTATTCAGAATCATCTTGCATATTAAATTTGATGAAATTCCATCCCAAAATTTGGCTATCATGGAAATTGTTAAAAATAGGTCCCAGTAGTGCCAGCTATTCAGTGAAATACACCAAAATTTAATCAGCATCGTTTTATATCAAGGGTTAAGTGAATGCAAAGTTTGATGAAACTTCATAGCTGAGATATAGTTATTGTGCACTGTAAATTGAGTAAAATGCAGCACCACCTATTACTAGGCCATATATGTCAAAACCTAATTAGCACCGGTATATGCTTTGGTCTAATTAAATATTTCGTTTGATGAAATTCCATGTTTTAGTTTTTGAGATAAAGTGGCAACAAAATTTGTATTACATGCAGAGGGAGATTTTCAAAAACTTACCAAAGCATATTCAAGTCAACCTAAAATGTGTAAATCCATCAAAACGTTGAAATCATTTTCACGATTCCAATACTTTCTTCTGAACTTTATATTAAAGAAAGTATAAACATGTTGGAAATTACACATCAAACATGGCAAATGAGGTGCATTTGTACTATAACTAGTTTTATAAATATTTTTTGCACCGCATAGTGTACTGAATGTATATTTTAGTGCACTTCATAAATGCATATCAGTTTCATTCTGTTTCGGAAGGCTGTAACATCATTAAAATGCACTTGAAATAATTTTTTCCTATTGGCCGTCATGTAATGGAAAACTTTTGACTGTCCCTGTAATTAAACTATTCATCCGATTTTGATAAAATTTGAACCGACTCAACAAAATTTTGCAACAATTATATATTTAAAATTTCAGACCATTCGGTTGAATAGTTTTTGCTTTGTTATACGTGGACGAATGGACGGACTGAACGACAACTACAGGTGCTATGTATTTATATTAATTACGAACGCACCTAAAAGACCAAGAAATTGTAATTAAAATTTCTTTTAATAGAGGGGATATACTTCTTCATCAACATCGAAAACAAAACCAAATCTATAATAAAGAGAGAAGTTTGTTTTCCACATTAGTAAATGGAAACCAGTTTAAATTTTTCAGTCTAATATAGTAAATGTTGTTACCTTTTCAGTAAAGTTTATTTGTCCCCCCCCCCCCCCCCCCCTTGGAGGTCAATTTTCTAACTCAGCTCCTAATTAAGCTACAGCAAGATCAGACATCATTTGAAGGCTTGACCAAAACAAACTCCTCACGGACCTTTGATTGGTGGAGTCTATTTTTGACCCCAGACTATTAGGGGGTATTCTCCCCGTGTGTGTGTGGAGGGGGGTGGGGGATGGATTTTTTCATGTGACATATCGTTTTAAAGCTTTTGGCCTGTACATTACTAAGCACAGACTCCTTCCCTTTTAACTCATTTTTTCATCAGTAGAGGGCGTTTTAAAGTTATAATTTGTTCCTTACTACCCCATACAATTTCCCAAAAATTAGGAAAAAAAAATTACATAACAAATCTCAACAATTAGCAGCTTCTCCTCCATTTTCACACAGTTAGCGGGTACATATTTCAGAGAAAATAGAGTTACAGATATAAAATCATACAAATTTAAGGTTTATTTAAGAATATTATCACAGGCCTGGGCAACGCTGGGTGGGTCAGCTAGTAAGCTATAAAACAATAACATTGTTATTCATCCTATTATGTTAAATAACACTCATTTCTACGGTTTACAAACTTAAAACTCATAACAAAACAAAATATCTTTAGAAACATTTAAAATTGTCATCTTAGATGTTAATACTTTTTCACATTTTAAAAATTAAGAAAATTTATGATTTTAATTAATGCTCTAAAAATCAGAATTAAATCCCTGATTGTAATCCGATTAAAATCATTGGCATCCCATTCAAAAGTAATTTTACATTTAATGGCTGATACAGGTATGAAAACGGGAAACAGGAAAGGTGGAAAATTTTTACTATCTATACAAAGGCAGGAAAGTCTTATAATTTAGACACATTTTTTAGAGGTATTTGTACAATAAAATGAAATAATTGTACATATGATTATTATTTTCTTTTTGTAACTAAGAAAATATTAAAAAATAAATAAATAAATAACAATACACATATAGGTTCATGGAATCAAAAAAGAAAGAATGAAAGGTAATTTGCGAAAAGTGCAAATTTAAATATAGCTGATGAATTTATCTGAAGTACAGTGATTAATTTTTCAAAACAAATATTATTCTAGGTGGTCTGGTTGCTCCTTCTCTTTTCTAAGGGAAAAAATTCTTCCTTCTAAATACATACACACCAAAGATATCTTTACTCCAGAAACACATTACTGAAACTATCCAAAAGTATTGTATAAATGTGACTGAATATACTATTTCAAAAAGAGCTTTATGCATTCCCCCCCCCCCCCCTTTTAGAGTCTAAAAAAACTTCACTTTGGAAAGACACATAAAAAAACTTCATTTAGATGATTTTCAAATGTTCACAGAATAAGCTGATGATTCATTTGATAGCTCTTTTACACTGTAGTTAAAAAATTCCAAGGGTTTAAATAGATAGAATGTCTCATGATTAAATTAACCAAATGCCTATGCTTTCAATATATATATTTTTTTAATTTTTGCATCAATTCAGAGAATGTCTGAAATTATATTAAAAAAGGTGGAATTCCTCCTTTACGAGAAAATCTTTCATGCTTGGTGATATGTGACAATATGTAGAGGAGGGAAATAACTATGCTACTGCTGTGTGAAACCACCATTGTCAGAAATTTAATGACTTGGCTCACAGACAAACAAAATGTTTTCTGTGTACATAATTTGTGTACATTTCTTAAATTAATCTCTGGATTAAGATAGAATAACTTTCCTGTACTTTTCTGCATCGAATGATACTGGCCTGTAATCTATATTCCCTGCAGTTTTGGAGAAGTTCTAGGTAAAGGTAAACAGACATTTACAGACTTTAATAGATAAGAGATTAGAGCATTTCATCAAAGATCAAACATTTATTAATAATAAAAAAACTCACTTGGAATTGGCATTTTCATGATCAGGGCTGGCCATTTCTTCAAAATCTTCAATCGAGTGATAGCCTAATAATTCTTCTTCAGTCATAGATGCTAACTTTTTTTCTGTAAGATTTAAAAAGGCAATGTCACAATTTTCTACAGAAATATATTAGTCACACAATCAGTATCTTGATTACAGAACTGAACACTGAAGCAGAGACAATTTTCCTTTTCTCATAATTAACCAACATTGTTACTTCAGACAAAAGAAACTATTTAACAAAAAAAAAAAAAAAAAAAAAAAAAAAAAAAAGGAGAAGAAAAAAATGGTGAACTGGACCTCAATTACAACTTATCATAAAATTTTTTTAATTAATATTTTTATTTAAAATTATATAAATTTGAACATTTCTTGTATAATCACAAGGATATTTATTATATAAATTGAGTATATTATTAGCAACTCTATATGATTAAGGTATAAATAGCAAAAGAGCCAGGTTTCAAAAAGCTTTGCTTGTATTGGGTGGTGGGATTTTGGAATGGTCTGTATCGTGCGATGAAATAGATATATTTGATGAACTTTATAGATAAATTCATTCATACACATAAACTTGGTACGTTTTATTTTGGAAAAAAAAAATCCCAAGTTTTCACATAAATTACTTTTTTTCTAAACCACTAATTATTTACATTAAACACTGATAAAAAAAATTAGACAAAGGAAATGAAAGAGCCGATAAAGACTAACAAAATGCAGAAAATTCCATAAATTTGAAGTATTTTTAAAAAATTGGTAAAATTTCATAAAATGGAAATTGCAAAGTTTATAGGGAATTTTTAAATATTTAAAATTTAAAGAGACAATTTAAAAAAATGTGCACTGCTGGCCTCTGACGTCTACTTTCTGATGATGAAAACTATTTTAATAATTATATTAGGCAATGAGTAACCGGGTGTTTGAGTTTTCCCATAGGTTAGAATAGGATTTTGCAATCAGGGAGTTTCAGTGAAACAGCCCTTTAAACATTTATGCCCCGACGGTATTTTAAAATACCACTGTTTTCTATACCAATTAAAACACGCTCATTGAATGCATTTGCAATGGTAATTTTAAGAAACAATAGAAACACTTCCTTTGACTATCACTAGATAGCAATAGCAATTCTATTAAGCTGAAAATAGTTTAGGAAGCTATTTTGGAGCGTGTGTCTCAATTCTGCACCCATTTTGTTGTCTGACATGGTATCCCTAACTTTTGCAAGGAAGCATCTGAAACTTTAAATGCAAGGCTATCATTTTTTTTTTTCTTGTTTTAACCTCTTCGCTACCAAGTATTAATGCAGTATTATTAATTATTACTGAATTATTTCTTCTCCCATACGACTTCAGGCAAGATTTTTATTTGCATTAGTTCGAATCTTAGACTTTGAAACATATCATTCTGATATCGAAATTGTAATTATGTTCAAGTACCATTAATAAAATGGGACAAAATGGAGGTCCCCATTTCGGGACCCAGGAAGCGAAGAGGTTATATAGATCACGTGACAATATGTTATGCTAAAAAAAAAATTAATTTTCTGTTTGTTTACTTTAGGAAGCACTTTTCAAAGTGGTACTTTTTGAGTAATGTCAGGATTACGTTGAACAGAATTTTTTACTTAGATTTTTAACTTTTGGATACACATTGAATACATATGCATAAATATGTATATATTTCAGACCTGCCAACCTTTGAAAATGAGAAATCTTAGCACGCAAAATTAAATTTAATCTGGAGGTTGGTTGGTTGGTTTTTCATGTTTCGCAGCCATCTTTTGACATTCGTAAAAGGAATAAGGTTTCAGTCTTTCAACTCAATATAGTAAATTTTTTCCTCTGAAAATTTTTATATGATTTTTAGAGTTTCTTTTCATTTCGCAGCGTTTTTTTTTTTTTACATTTGTAAAAGGAGCCTGGTTCCAATCTCTTAGCACATTGCAATAAATTTTGACGAAATTCGCGATTTTTTTCCCGCGATCATTTTAGGATATTCACAATTTTTTTCTCACAATCGTAATTCACATTTTTCTATCATGATTCTTTGCTGAAATCTGCACTTTTTACCATGAACTTTTGGCGAAATTCGCATTTTTTACCGCGATCCTTTGAGGAATTTTGCATTTTTTACCACAATCCTTTGACGAAATTAGTGTTTTCTTTCTGCGATCTTTCGGTGAAATTTGAGTTTTCTTACTGATCTTTTGACGAAATTCTTGTTTTCTTTCTGCGATATTTTGACAAAATTCACGCTTTTACCTCGATCCTTTGGCGGAATTTATTTTCTTCTGCGGTCAATTGACGAAACGGGTTTTTTTTACTCGGTCATTTGTCGGAATTCGCGATAGTTTATCGCAAATCGTACGATTTTGCATACTATTTCCAACCTTGCCCCTCAAAGAACACCCCCCACCCCATCCAGAGATTTTTAAAATGGCACCCCTATTTGTAGAAAGGGAATTCCTGTACTATAAATATTTACAGAAACACGATTCACTCGTGATTAATATACATAGAGTTTTATGTTAAAAAGTTTGTTTTGTAGCCCAGATTTTTTTTTTCCTATGACAGGGTTCATACTCATTTTCCAAGAAAAAATCCCCTGAGAATCCCCTGATGCATAATTTTTCCATGTCAACAATCAATAAATTTTTTTAAACCAGTATCACGACCCCTCGCCCTCCTCTCCTTTAAAAAAAATTACAAACTAGATAATCTCAAAAATACAGTTTATATATTACCTATATAAACAATATGAACAGAACTTTAAAGGAAAAGCATTAATTTGTGTATAACAGAGATGAAGTCTGCAAGCCTTGTGGGGCTCTCCTTAAAAAACTTGGTAGATTGCTGTAAGAATTTAATTTCCACTTAGGGATTTATTACCTCTTTGAAAAGCATTACGAATAATATGAAGGCTCAAGTGTCATTATCAATTTTAAAATGTCCTTTATTTTTCTTAAGTTCTTCTTTAGCAATTTTCAAACCTCACAATGTTAGAAGGTATGTCTAGTTACTGAATGGATGTCGCCAGACGTTAGAAGTAGTGCAGATTAAATGTAACATATGTTATATCTAATCTGTAAGAAGGAGTGGCTAATTTCCAATGCTACATATCACGATGTTAGAAGAAAGGTCTTAGTTTGATTTCATTAAGACTACACAAAACACGCAAACAACAGCGATTGCCCTCAATTTCCCAGAGTAACCTATCTTTTTGCCAGGTTTTCCCAGGTTTGGGGAAATTTTTGCACTATCCCCTGAGATTCCCCTGATTTTTTAGGGCCAAAATTTATCCCCTGATTATCCCAGGAATCCCATAATCCCCTGATGAGTAGGAACCCTGTATGAGCATTTTTTAATGTGTGAATTTTCAGGCTAATAGCCAATTTTTTTAAACTTTAGGAAATGAATACTTTGAATTTTTGGAAATTTCGGAACAGAATCACTCCTGAAAAATATGCTGCGCGGGATAAAAATCGCAACTAGAAAGCAAAAATGCGTTTGTGTTTTTTGCAAAACATCGTAGTTTAAGACAGATTTTCGTAGCATCGTAGTTTATAGGTCCAAATCGTAGCAACTACGATTTTTTCGTAGCAGTTGGCAGGTCTGATATTTACTAAAGATGGGTGGTTGCTACACAGATGGATTTTCATACAATGTATTGGATTTTTATGAATCCCTTTTTTCTTTTTTTTTAGTTTTCTACAACTAAAAGTTCAGAATTTTTTTTCAAATATGCTTTCCATCAGACGATAGTGTTACAACTATAGAATATTCTTCTGATGGCGAAATGCTCACTGATGATGCATCAAAAGCATCATAATCTAGTCAAATATACATCATAAACAGATGTACACTACATATATTCATAACAAGTCACATTAAAAGAAGAAAAAAAAAATGGACTCCCCCCCCCCCCCCCCCAAGTCTCAATTTTTGTCCAAGCGTTATGACCCAACGGTAATTTGAAGTACCACATCAAGTAATTAGCAATAATTAACAAAAAAATCTAAATTTTTTATTTTAGTGCATATATCTTTTAATGTATCATAGTAATGCAAGGGAAAAAAAGTTTTGAGGAGCTAGTTTTTCAAATTCATAATTTGGGATATAAAGGGTTAAGGAATTAAAAGGCTGGTCCGCTGGTGTAACAAAATTTTGAAATTTACATTACATTTGTCTATTATTGCATTAGAGAAATATGGAAGGTATTCAAATATTAATCTACACATCCATACATTTTATAGCTATTGTTTTATGAAGCTTTTAACATAAATGGAAAAATAATGCCTAATGCCCAAATGGTTAAAACATTTAAACAAAGATTAAATCATAATCGTCAAATACCTTCTTCTTCTTTCATTCGCTCAAGTTCTTCTGGACTAAAATAGCTGAACTGCCTCATGTCAGATGTTACACTGGGAATTTTTGTAACTAATTCAAACCTTCGTTTTTTCTCACTAAATGTCAACTGTTCAGGATCATCAATTCTGGGAATTGCCACCTAAACAAAGCATTAACAAAAATTAAAACCTGTTTTGCTTACAAAAAAGATCAAACAGAAAATTATAATTTTAAATCATTACAAATTAATTTTTTAAAAATGAAGGGTTCGTTTTCATAACATGGAATTTTATCAGTTCCAAATGTTTCCAGGGACCCTCCAAAATATGTTTCATTTTAATATGGCTGGCAAGTCTGATTTTCTACCAGTCAGTTTCAAAAACCTAATAACATAAATAAAAAGTGGAGAACATTTTTAATAAAATAGTTTTCATGATGTATAAATTTTAATTGTAGTTACTTAAAATAAAATCATCTATGGATATTTAAATATTATAAACTTTATCGACAACATTTTCATTGCAGTTCCTGGTTCAAACTAGCAAATACAGCCTCCATTGCAGTTGATCACCATAAGATATTTTCATGGAGCTAAGTAAGAAATGAAATTAGTGGAAGCAAAATCCATGTTCACATGGAACCATGCTAATAGGGATTCCAAACTTCAGCAACTTCATACTCAGCGTTCAAAATCCTTGGTGGCCTGAAAGGAGGATCCTTGGAATTCTTGGAGCCTCAATAACATAATCCAAGCTCAATATAATCCATAACTCAATATAATCCAAGGAATCCTTTTAGCCCACTGGTCCAAAACCACCAAAAATTCAATCAGACCACTAATTTGAAAAATTTAGTGGTTCACAGGACCAGTAACTCCCCCCGACCCCCCCCCCCCCCCACCCTCTTACAAGTAAACTTACATTTTCTTGTCCCTGAGAAAACCACAACCAAACACAAATCACACAATAATAAATAAAAATTGCATAAATCTTAGTCAGTTGAAATAAATAATCAGAAATAAAATATCTAATTAATAATTTTATAGTTTTTCTTTATGTACTGTTTAATTTTTAGTAAATTATAATTTTACATTTTATTATGCGGAAAATTTTGGATAACTGTACAGGAAGTTCGGTTTATATTCTAGGAGGGGGGTCACTCAAAGGGTTAAAGGGACGTAATAGAATTTTATGTAGCAGGCAGTGATGATGACTGCGGACCAGTAAATTCTCATGCTTACTGGTCCTTGGGACATGACTTTTTTTTTTTAATGAATTCTACTGCTTCTATTCAGGAATTTTCAGAACAAAAATTGACAATAGTGTATTGCAATTGAAATGAAATATATATGAAAGGATAAAAACCCTTTAAAATTCAAAAATTTAAATTAAAATCCGAAGTTTCTTTCTTCTAACTTTAAATCTATGTCTAAAACCAGTTTCTCCCCTTGTAACTTTGTTTCCCAGCAATACATCTTATTACTTTCAGATATCATTTTCGGACGATCTTTAAGAGTAAAAGTGCTGATGTACGGGATATTCTCATTCAGTTGTGGTTAGCCGATTCCCGGGTCGGCCAAGCCCAGGTCTTGCATCTGAGCCTGGACAATCAATCAAAAGCTAATCAACCAATTAAAGAAATGTTCCTCCCAATTTTACAACTGTGCCCTCTGCTGGAAAATATGATAAACAATAAGATATTAGCTAAAACCCGCGCCAAAAACGAGAGAATTTGCAGATTTGAGAAGAATGTCAAACGTATGACAATGTAGCTCCTGAAAATCATCATACGTGGCTCGAGGGACCACCCGGCCGAACTCGCAACTCAGACTGTAAGATGAGCAGCTAAATAAAAGAGTTCGGTCTACCAAGCGGTTCCAGAGTCCCAGTTATTTAATCCACTAGTTCTGTCAACTCCTAGATGTCTTTACATATTAAGGACGGCTGTACGGACACATGCCGGAAAGTAAATGGCTGTGATTGCAGACGAAAGATGACTGTAATTCAAAGTTCTCCATTGGGAATGCTTTTTCTCTAATCAACTCAGTGAAAATGTGGGTCAAAGACATTCAAGGCCAAAGTTCACAAAGTAACTGTTCCGTTCTCCGGGTCAAAAAACAAATGATTCACTCATCCTTAAATTATAGAAATCGATTTATTTTTAAGCAGACTGATAATAGGGAAGCCAGAACCAGAAAAGTTTTTTTTTAGTTCGTTATCATTCAGAATTTATTAGGAAATAGAAAAAAAAAATAGTAATTAATCAGTGTTTTATTATTAGTATTTATTTCTTTTTGTAAAATTCGTTGGGTAATCTAATTCACAGGTATGTTTCTTTTTATTTATTTTTATTTCAGAGTGATGTGTTTAAGTTAAAAGCTCATGTAAGTTGAGAGAAAAAAAAAGAGCGTAATTTTTGCATTAAAAGTAATTAAGTAAAACTGCTTATTTCTCTTTGCAGTATTTATTTTATGAAATACTTTCATTATAAGAAATCAGTTTTGTTACATCAACCATGTTTTCATTTATTTTTATTTTTTTACTTTAAATGTCGATTACGGAATTTGTTATTTCCGAAAGTACAAAGAAAGAAATAAAATAGGTTCGTCGCGAGAATGCAAATTATTTTAGAATGAAAAAGACAACAAAAAATACTGTTATCAATCTGTAAATTTTAAACTTTTGACAGCGTTCATGAAGTCAAAGTAGTTTATTTAAAATATGGGTACTGTATTAAAGGGATTTTAAAGATTTTAAGCAAATTCAAATTTATTATTTTAAAATTTTTATTAACTTTATTTTTTATTTCTTGTGGAATTTAAATTTATTATTAAAATGATGGAAAATTTTTGGATTGACACTCTACATGTGCGTTAAAATCGTGGTAAACGAAAATAACAGTAATTTTGTTTTCTTATTCATCAAGTGACGCATACGTGCGATCACCAAAAAGTAAAATTTATTTGATTTTAATGTTTCTGGCATACTGTGACTAAATGTTTAACTAGTTACATGATTTAAAAAAAAAAAAAAAAATTATCAAATAATCCTGTGCAAATGAGTATTTGGGTAAGTTTAGTAACCTATTCCATTATTTTTTTTAAAAATACAGATGAGCACACTGAAATTTCTAAATGTTTGTAAATAGTTATTTATGCCAGGTTGTGTGTTATATTAATCCATATTTGAATCATTTTTGTGAAGACAGTTTTTATTTTAATGAGAACGTATTCAAGTACTTTTTATATATAGAATTTTATACTAATCATTATTCATTTATATATTTTTGTGTATAGCTTGAATGTCATATTTTACCTTATGTTATATTTTAGTATTTGAGTTTTTAATTTTTAGTATTGTTATCCGGTATTTTTTTTAAATAAATCCCATCGCCTAAAAACGAAATATGAGCAGGTATTTAACCCCTGTCACTTTTAGAAAACAGGTGAAGGTCCCGCCCCCACCATGTTAAAAATAGTTTCAATAATTCAGTCATTGGTTTAGACATGACCGTGGTAACCCCATTTTAACCATGGTAAATCCACTAGTGTCTAATTCCACACATTCAATTTTTAAAGATGACCATGGTTCCACCCCGTTAAGTCTTTAAACAAAATATTTTTTTTAAGTAACTTCCACCGAAAATATCCCTCAACAGACAAAAGGGACTCAGTGACTTGCACAATCTGAGCAAATGTGGCAACTGTTGATAAAATAGGGGTTCAACAAAATACAAGATCATTCAAAAATTTGTCAACGGGTTGCCATGCGCTTCAAAAGCTGTGTCATAATCCTATTTCTTTGAACCAGGGGCTATTATTTTATTAAATTTTTGTTTGTTTTATTTAGTTTTTTTTTCTGTTTTATTTATTAATTTTTTTTTCTTAGCCAGTAGTAAAACACTTAAAAATTAAAAGATTTTTACTATTTGCGTAAATACTAGCAAGGAAAACTCTGAGCGTTCTCGCCTTCATCTTGAGGAAAAATGTTCTTTGATTTTTTTTTTTTTTACTTGCATAAAATAGGAAATTTTTATGAGCTAACAGTGAGATATAGATGTAGTTTATTAAATTGTGATTTGGATTTATGAATGCCACTGAGGAAAATAAATACCTCAGTCTGCAAAATAGTAAATACCTTTGCTTACAGGTAAACTGCATCTGCATCTTCACACAAAAAATAAACATAAAGCTCATTTTTCTTTTTTTTTTAATTTTTGCTAAAACCTCCCTGAGGTTTAGGATTGCTAAAACCTTCAATGGTTTAGGATTGCTAAAACCTTCAACGGTTTAGGATAAATACTACTTACCTTGCAAGTAGTCTTCCCTGTACATAGACATCAATATATTTTTCTTTATTTTCATATTTATGTCAATATTTTTATTAAATTAGTATTTACAACTTACCAATTTTATATTTCAACATATACTTAATATTTACACACTTTGAAATAAAAGGTGAAGAAATGTTCAAATGTTTTTATAAGTTCACAATTTTAAGTATTTCTCTAAGTTCAATATTTTTATATTTTGCTGTACATTGTTTTTATTTGAATACTATTTACATATTTGAAAATAGATGAGGAATTCCAGTTTTTCATCTATAATTATGGTTAATATTTTTTCCTATGTTTACGTGCAATTTCCAATATTATATTTGTAAATAAATTTATATTTTTACACATTTTAATTTTATATAAAAATGTGAAATTGTGTGCTCAAAAAAGCACAAACTTCTTGACCAGAGGACTTCGAAACAAGAAAATTAGGGTCAATACTGAAACTATATTATTTTATTATTATGTTTCCTCATATAGCTCTTATATTATTATTATTGTTGTTTGTTTTTTCAGCTGTTCTTGACATTTTATGGTATTCTTAAATTTTGTGTTATTATATTTTCCAAATATTATATGTAAAGTTTGGTCAGGTTGTCCCGAGAGCCACACCCCAAACTTGGATATTTTTGCATTAAAACTTAAAATCTTAAATTTTTCCTTAAAGTTTACAACACAAAAGGTAAAATTTTAAAAAATATTTTCCAGCAGTAAAATTCAGTCCTCATATCTTAGCAAACTTAACTTTAACGTTACATTTAATTTAAATTTACCTTTAGATTTAACATTAACCCTAATCTTAATGTCGCACTTCTCCGTGCAAGTCCCCCCCCCCCCCCGGATTTGCAGGCAATTCCGGGTGGACCACTTCTTGGAGGGGGGGGATATGAAAGGATAAAAACCCTTTAAAATTCCAAAAATTTAAATTAAAATCCGAAGTTTCTTTCTTCTAACTTTAAATCTATATCTAAAACCAGTTTCTCCCCTTGTAACTTTGTTTCCCAGCAATACATCTTATTACTTTCAGATATCATTTTCGGACCATCTTTAAGAGTAAAAGTGCTGACGTACGGGATATTCTCATTCAGTTGTGGTTAGCCGATTCCCGGGTCGGCCAAGCCCAGGTCTTGCATCTGAGCCTGGACAATCAATCAAAAGCTAATCAACCAATTAAAGAAATGTTCCTCCCAATTTTACAACTGTGCCCTCTGCTGGAAAATATGATAAACAATAAGATATTAGCTAAAACCCGCGCCAAAAACGAGAGAATTTGCAATTTGAGAAGCCTGTCAAACGTATGACAATGTAGCTCCTGAAAATCATCATACGTGGCTCGAGGGACCACCCGGCCGAACTCGCAACTCAGACTGTAAGATGAGCAGCTAAATAAAAGAGTTCGGTCCACCAAGCGGTTCCAGAGTCCCAGTTATTTAATCCACTAGTTCTGTCAACTCCTAGATGTCTTTACATATTAAGGACGGCTGTACGGACACATGCCGGAAAGTAAATGGCTGTGATTGCAGACGAAAGATGACTGTAATTCAAAGTTCTCCATTGGGAATGCTTTTTCTCTAATCAACTCAGTGAAAATGTGGGTCAAAGACATTCAAGGCCAAAGTTCACAAAGTAACTGTTCCGTTCTCCGGGTCAAAAAACAAATGATTCACTCATCCTTAAATTATAGAAATCGATTTATTTTTAAGCAGACTGATAATAGGGAAGCCAGAACCAGAAAAGTTTTTTTTTTAGTTCGTTATCATTCAGAATTTATTAGGAAATAGAAAAAAAAATAGTAATTAATCAGTGTTTTATTATTAGTATTTATTTCTTTTTGTAAAATTCGTTGGGTAATCTAATTCACAGGTATGTTTCTTTTTATTTATTTTTATTTCAGAGTGATGTGTTTAAGTTAAAAGCTCATGTAAGTTGAGAGAAAAAAAAAGAGCGTAATTTTTGCATTAAAAGTAATTAAATAAAACTGCTTATTTCTCTTTGCAGTATTTATTTTATGAAATACTTTCATTATAAGAAATCAGTTTTGTTACATCAACCATGTTTTCATTTATTTTTATTTTTTTACTTTAAATGTCGATTACGGAATTTGTTATTTCCGAAAGTACAAAGAAAGAAATAAAATAGGTTCGTCGCGAGAATGCAAATTATTTTAGAATGAAAAAGACAACAAAAAATACTGTTATCAATCTGTAAATTTTAAACTTTTGACAGCGTTCATGAAGTCAAAGTAGTTTATTTAAAATATGGGTACTGTATTAAGGGGATTTTAAAGATTTTAAGCAAATTCAAATTTATTATTTTAAATTTTTATTAACTTTATTTTTTATTTCTTGTGGGATTTAAATTTATTATTAAAATGATGGAAAATTTTTGGATTGACACTCTACATGCGCGTTAAAATCGTGGTAAACGAAAATAACAGTAATTTTGTTTTCTTATTCATCAAGTGACGCATACGTGCGATCACCAAAAAGTAAAATTTATTTGATTTTAATGTTTCTGGCATACTGTGACTAAATGTTTAACTAGTTACATGATTAAAAAAAAAAAATATCAAATAATCCTGTGCAAATGAGTATTTGGGTAAGTTTAGTAACCTATTCCATTATTTTTTTTTTTAAATACAGATGAGCACACTGAAATTTCTAAATGTTTGTAAATAGTTATTTATGCCAGGTTGTGTGTTATATTAATCCATATTTGAATCATTTTTGTGAAGACAGTTTTTATTTTAATGAGAACGTATTCAAGTACTTTTTATATATAGAATTTTAAACAAATCATTATTCATTTATATATTTTTGTGTATAGCTTGAATGTCATATTTTACCTTATGTTATATTTTAGTATTTGAGTTTTTAATTTTTAGTATTGTTATCCGGTATTTTTTTTAAATAAATCCCATCGCCTAAAAACGAAATATGAGCAGGTATTTAACCCCTGTCACTTTTAGAAAACAGGTGAAGGTCCCGCCCCCACCATGTTAAAAATAGTTTCAATAATTCAGTCATTGGTTTAGACATGACCGTGGTAACCCCATTTTAACCATGGTAAATCCACTAGTGTCTAATTCCACACATTCAATTTTTAAAGATGACCATGGTTCCACCCCGTTAAGTCTTTAAACAAAATATTTTTTTTAAGTAACTTCCACCGAAAATATCCCTCAACAGACAAAAGGGACTCAGTGACTTGCACAATCTGAGCAAATGTGGCAACTGTTGATAAAATAGGGGTTCAACAAAATACAAGATCATTCAAAAATTTGTCAACGGGTTGCCATGCGCTTCAAAAGCTGTGTCATAATCCTATTTCTTTGAACCAGGGGCTATTATTTTATTAAATTTTTGTTTGTTTTATTTAGTTTTTTTTTTTTCTGTTTTATTTATTAATTTTTTTTTCTTAGCCAGTAGTAAAACACTTAAAAATTAAAAGATTTTTACTATTTGCGTAAATACTAGCAAGGAAAACTCTGAGCGTTCTGGCCTTCATCTTGAGGAAAAATGTTCTTTGATTTTTTTTTTTTTACTTGCATAAAATGGGAAATTTTTATGAGCTAACAGTGAGATATAGATGTAGTTTATTAAATTGTGATTTGGATTTATGAATGCCACTGAGGAAAATAAATACCTCAGTCTGCAAAATAGTAAATACCTTTGCTTACAGGTAAACTGCATCTGCATCTTCACACAAAAAATAAACATAAAGCTCATTTTTCTTTTTTTTTTTAATTTTTGCTAAAACCTCCCTGAGGTTTAGGATTGCTAAAACCTTCAATGGTTTAGGATTGCTAAAACCTTCAACGGTTTAGGATAAATACTACTTACCTTGCAAGTAGTCTTCCCTGTACATAGACATCAATATATTTTTCTTTATTTTCATATTTATGTCAATATTTTTATTACATTAGTATTTACAACTTACCAATTTTATATTTCAACATATACTTAATATTTACACACTTTGAAATAAAAGGTGAAGAAATGTTCAAATGTTTTTATAAGTTCACAATTTTAAGTATTTCTCTAAGTTCAATATTTTTATATTTTGCTGTACATTGTTTTTATTTGAATACTATTTACATATTTGAAAATAGATGAGGAATTCCAGTTTTTCATCTATAATTATGGTTAATATTTTTTCCTATGTTTACGTGCAATTTCCAATATTATATTTGTAAATAAATTTATATTTTTACACATTTTAATTTTATATAAAAATGTGAAATTGTGTGCTCAAAGAAGTTAACAAAAAAGCACAAACTTCTTGACCAGAGGACTTCGAAACAAGAAAATTAGGGTCAATACTGAAACTATATTATTTTATTATTGTGTTTCCTCATATAGCTCTTATATTATTATTATTGTTGTTTGTTTTTTCAGCTGTTCTTGACATTTTATGGTATTCTTAAATTTTGTGTTATTATATTTTCCAAATATTATATGTAAAGTTTGGTCAGGTTGTCCCGAGAGCCACACCCCAAACTTGGATATTTTTGCATTAAAACTTAAAATCTTAAATTTTTCCTTAAAGTTTACAACACAAAAGGTAAAATTTTAAAAAATATTTTCCAGCAGTAAAATTCAGTCCTCATATCTTAGCAAACTTAACTTTAACGTTACATTTAATTTAAATTTACCTTTAGATTTAACATTAACCCTAATCTTAATGTCGCACTTCTCCGTGCAAGTCCCCCCCCCCCCCCCGGATTTGCAGGCAATTCCGGGTGGACCACTTCTTGGAGGGGGGGATATGAAAGGATAAAAACCCTTTAAAATTCCAAAAATTTAAATTAAAATCCGAAGTTTCTTTCTTCTAACTTTAAATCTATATCTAAAACCAGTTTCTCCCCTTGTAACTTTGTTTCCCAGCAATACATCTTATTACTTTCAGATATCATTTTCAGACGATCTTTAAGAGTAAAAGTGCTGATGTACGGGATATTCTCATTCAGTTGTGGTTAGCCGATTCCCGGGTCGGCCAAGCCCAGGTCTTGCATCTGAGCCTGGACAATCAATCAAAAGCTAATCAACCAATTAAAGAAATGTTCCTCCCAATTTTACAACTGTGCCCTCTGCTGGAAAATATGATAAACAATAAGATATTAGCTAAAACCCACGCCAAACACGAGAGAATTTGCAGATTTGAGAAGCCTGTCAAACGTATGACAATGTAGCTCCTGAAAATCATCTTACGTGGCTTGAGGGGCCCCCGGCCGAACTCGCGACTCAGACTGTAAGATGAGCGGCTAAATAAAAGAGTTCGGTCCACCAAGCGGTTCCCGAGTCCCAGTTATTTAATCCACTAGTTCTGTCAACTCCTAGATGTCTTTACATATTAAGTATGGCTGTACGGACACATGCCGGAAAGTAAACGGCTGCGACTATGCTATACAAGTCCGGGGAACGCTCCAGTTATTTATTCCTTACATATATATATATTAAAAAAGTAAAATTTAATTTTAAGAAACATACCACAAGAGTCAATCAAAATGAGCAACATGATAAGAGTTACTGTATCAACTTTTGTAAAAGTGACCTATTTACATTTATTAAAATTTACCTTTGACATTTTTGGAAGAACTGGCTTAGCACCAGGAAGTTTTGCCCTTTCGATGGGATCAACCATGGATTCATCAGTACTTAGAGTAAGACTTATGTCTGTGACACCAAACTGAATTGGTGAAGGTAAGTCACTCATCTGCAAGCAAGCAAGTACAATAATTATTAAAACTCATCTCCACATCAATTGGTACATTAATACAACATATTTCTTAAACAGATTAAAATAAAAGAAATTAAGTAATTTTAAGAACATCAAATCTTATTACAAAGGTTATAAATATCAGTATAAAATTATTCTAAAAAATTATGCTTCTCTGCTCAACAGTGTGAAACTAACACATTCATAGACTTATTTTTAACATTTCTTAACATAGTTTAAAAATGCTTGACTTCAGTTTGTCTTGCCATCTGTCAGTGCTCACTCTTGTAAATATTCTCAGATAGCCATGTAATTTTTATATGTTATTGAGGCTCATTGTAGAAAGTTTTCTACAGGAAATGAAGAGTACAACAATTACAGTTCATCTACAGGGACACACAAAAGAATTCTGTTACATTATGACCTATGGGAAAACAATTGCAGTGCATTTTAATAATGATTCAATCATGCTGATATTAATATGCATTGCTGAGGTGGTCTACATGTTTTCTGTGGAATATAGAATAAATGGTAAATATAGTTTGTTTACAGGGATGCACAAAAGAATTCCATTACATTATGATCTATAGGGAAAATATGTATGTGGTGCAGTTTAAAGATGTGACACTTGAAACAAAATAAAATTGATATGGATCACTGAGGTGAACAACAAAATGTTTTCTATACATTATAAGAGCGCATAGCATTTATCTTTCATTTATAGATATATACTAAAAAACAGTTAAATTACAGACTATGATAGATAATTGCTAGAAATGGGTTTTGAATTGTGGTACATATTTTTAAACTTAACTATTTTTTAGTATATAACATGTTCTATATAAATGCTATAGATAACATACTAGGCTTCATGAAAGAATACACACACATTACTAGATATGGACAGCAATTGCAAAAAATGAATTTTTACTGAGTGATGTGTTTTTAAAATTGTTTATTTAGATATCTTATTCCATTGTATGAGAAAATGAAATTTTTTAATATTCTGTTAGTATTGAAAAGTGCTTCATAATCTATGCCAGATGCATGTCTTCATTCTTGTTAAGCATAAAACATGTAGTTCACATGCACAACTATTGAAGTAATTTTAAATCTCAGTTTTTTTCATTTTTTAATACATGTGCTACATTTTGAATTATAAGCAATTGCCTATGTTACATAGTTTCTGAATAAGACATTTGCTAATGACATGCATCTTAGGTTAAAAATAACTTGTGAAGGTTAGAAAGCAGCAAATTTAGGTTTAAGTACATCATTATCTTCCCTCCCTATCTTCAACTTATTCCTCTTTACACATTAATAATCTATTAAACAGATACGGTATATTCCAGTGTATTAAAGTACACTTTTGATTAAAAAACGTGAAATTTACAAGTTAAGATAATCAGCATAAGAATTCAGATTTCTTGATTATTGAGCATAAAAATCCGTGGAAAAAAAAATCCCTATCAGATTACATAAAAAGTAATATTGTACTTCGCAATGTTTTGTCATGAAAATTTCTTTGTACAAAAGTAGATATGGTGAATATACCATGGGATAAAAAATGCAGTCATGTGCATTAATAGGCACCATATACACTAGTTAATTTATCAACATTTAAGTAGATCATTCATGACCAGCATAATTATTATTTTCATTATTTTATTGATTGGAATTTCTAATGTATTTTTCCATATTTTAAAATTTTCTTAAGTTTTATCAAATAATATTCTAATAAAATAAAAAAAAAAAATCAAATAATATGTACAGCAGTTTCCAGTATATTTAGGACACTATTTATTTGAACAAAGACAAAATGCAAAAAACAAAATTGCATTAACTTTACTTCTGGTAAATGGGATAATTGGTTTATTGAGACAAATCGTGCTGAGTCGATGTGTCCTAATTAACCAGAATCTGCTGTATAGAAAATAAAATATTCTCAAATATCTTATTCTTATATTATGAAGCACAAAGATGCCTGTGTCACTAATGCTTAACCTAAGCTCAAAATCAACACTAGGTGTCTCAACCTGCACAATTGTTCTGATCACATATATCTTCACTTCTAAATTTAATAACTAGCTGACCTGCTCAGCTTTGCACGGGCCCATGATGAATGACCCATAAATGAACCTCAAATTTGTAAGATTTTATATCTTTAACTTAATTTTGTCTAAATTTATACTTTTAAATGAAAAAAGTGTGGAAAAATATTGAATTGAAAGTATATATCATTTAGTATCTTATTTTCAGTATAATTTTATTTTTGGTATGTGTACTGAAAGCGAGCGACACTGTGACAAAATATTCAGGTTTTTACCGATTTTGTCAACATTTTCACACATTTTATATTATAAAAAAATATTTCTACCTGTTCGAATGTTTCAAAATTTTTGTAGGTGATGTAAATCTGGTCTATTGAGATTAGTTACTTTTAGCATAGGAAAAATATAGTCTCCATAAGGCGTGAAGTGACTTGCGTTCACCAGTATATTTGAAAGGGTTAAAATTCATATTGAAAAGAAACGATTGCACCATCGATTAGAAGGTGGTTTTAGCATTAAGAACATATTTTTGGTTTGTCAGTAACACTAAAATTGCGTCGTGGAGGGTCATAACCATGACAAAACACTCAAGTTTTTACTGATTTTGTCGAAATTTTCAAACATTTTATTTTGTAAAAAATATTTCTACCTGTCCGAACATTTCAAAATTTTTGTAGGTGATGTAAATCTGGTCTATTGAGATGCTCTAAAAAGACTGTGTTAAAATATGGACGGTTAGTTACTTTTAGCGTAGAAAAAATATATCTGTGAGGCACGAAATGACTTGCGTTCACCAGCGTATTTAAAATAGTTAAAATTCATATTTTTTAAAACCGAATGCACTATCAATTAGAAGAAGGTTTCAGCTCTAAGAATATATTTTTGGTTTGTTGGTACCTCTAAAATTGAACCATGGAGGGGCATTGCAATAAGGCGAGGAGACTTACTTTTTTCGAATTGATTACGACACTTGAGGTATAAGAGTACGATCATTTGGAATGTGTCTCAATTTTAACTGCACCGGGTGGTTTGGTCGATTTAGCTTAAAACAATATTACTAAAAAACAAGAATAAAATCAAAAGTCGGTTCTTTGCTAGCCTGCGATACATAAATAAATGGGTTTGTGCTCATGCGCAAATGCTTTCTTGACTGGGGACAAAATAGATGACTTTTTGATGGGAGTGAGTTTCTGCAATGTTTAATTAATAAACTAATGATTAGAAATTTAAAATTCTGAGTCTCAGGTGCATCAGGAGATTCTTTGGCTACCCTCACAATAATGTTCAGCCTCGTATGTGCCATGTGCAAAACTTTCTTTAATTAGTATAGATTTTAATCATTACTTCAGTGAACAATATAAAAAAAAATTGTACCTTCAAATAAAGTTTGTTGTAAAACTGCAGTTTAATTTACAAACATTTTGAGTCAATCGATGCGGGACTGATAAGAGTAAATACCTTATTTCCTGTCCAGAAATATATCTCCCCCGCATTCCACTATATTTCTTTGATGTTCTTTAAAATGTTTCTTTTATTAAAATGTTTCCTTTATTAAAATATTTCTTTTATTAACAATATATAAAGTCATTTAAGCATCAAGTACGACGCATCGGCTATGCGTTCTTTTGTCATGATCATTTCATTCTGGAACTGTCTGCAGTTGCTCCTTGCATTGCGTAATGAGGCGTTATTCGAACGCCCGGCTGATATAAATTGAAATAAGTTTTCTTCCTTCTTCATCCTCTCTGTGTTTGTCTACGTACTTCGTCTCGTCCATTACTAACAGCATTCGTTTTCACGAAGTTTCAGGAGTACTATATAATGGCTGGAGATGTCTTCTTGAAGTGTTGTCTGCTTTTAATTGATTGACGTTTTTTACTTGCTTCCTACTTTATCGTGCGTCGGCCATTTTACAAGTTTTATTGATATGAGCTTGACTCTGCTTTTAGAATGTTGACTCTGCGTATATCGTGTTTACAAGGATACACTGATGTGCGAGTCATGAATGGCATCTGTTAAAGAGAAGCTCAAGGTTAATTTACTTGATAATTGTTAACGGCATCCATCTGTTTGGCGATTTTCCTAATGGTTATCTATAACGTCATTTCATCTTTAAAGAAGTGTTTTGTCCCGGCGTTGTTTCAGCACGGATATGTGATTCATGATAGTTCAGTTAAGTATATCGGCATGTTAGATGTTTGTGAATATCACAGAACTTTGAGGTGGGCCGGTCACTCTGTGATTATTTTGATTTCTTTATTGCTGTGAGGTCAGTTTTCCTTTTATTGTCAAATGGTTTTCTGGATATGTATTTATATATAATTTGACAGCTTAAATGTATTTAATTGAATTTAAAGATTTGATTTATTGTTTGAACTATATTTTTAATTTATTTTATATTTTAGTTAATAAACGTTTAGTTTGTTTTTAAACTTACTTTGTTTTTATTTCTCCACCATACGTTTCTTTTTCTTTTCATAACTATTTAATACTTTATCGGGACTTTTAGCGTAAGCTTTCATTGCGCTTTTAATTAATCTCTGCTAATTTAAATCCTTGTCATTAATTTAATGACATCAGGGACAAGATAATATAAAATAACATTTGCAAAAACATAGACCAAGGACAAAATAACAGGATTACTGTGATTATTTGAGGATTACTATGATTGGCAATTTATCACTAAAAACTTGAAGAAATATTTCTAATTAGAATGATTTCAACAGTTTATAAAGCAAATACTATGGTATTAACATAATAAAGTACACAAAAATAATTACTTCATTATTATTCAAAACTGCAAAATCATTTTTCAGAGGCGTGCTAAACATAATCTGTTCTTCATCTAAATTTTCATTATTTACAAAACTTTTTGCCTGAAATTTGTAAAATAATAGTTATTAGTGGTGATACTTCTTAAGAAAATGGTTTTTATTCCTTAATGAATATTAGCAATAACAAAATATACCTGGGCATGAATTACATTTAAATTATCATTACAATCAGCTGTATAGGTTTCTTCTAAAGATATATTATCAGTTTTCTCTCGCAATTGTTCCTATAAAGATAAATTCTTTTAATTTCGTCTGTCATCATTCTAAAATTAGAATATATTTAAATATGAAAAAAAAAAAAAAAAATTATAAAAAGGTACCATTTTCTCTAAATCCTCTTTCTCCCACTGTGCAGTTTCTTTAAGCACTTCATGTTCCTAGAAAAAGTCACATAACGTAATATAAAAAGTGATAAGGAGGTTTCTATTAATATTTATGAAACTTACTATAACATGTTTATTTAAAGAAACTTATAATTTTCTTGACATACATCACTAAAAATATATTTTTAAATAAAAATGTTTATGAAGGTGCTCTGTAATATGTTTTATTATACATGAGTTATTAGTTCATATTTTTAAAAATAATTTAATATTAATTTAACAGCATATGTTAAAATGAAAGTTATAAAGACATGGCCCAAATAACAAAAGCACTTATTACTTTAAATACACCCAGTTAAAGAAAGTATTGTAATCAGAATATAAACCTGATTAAGGATATATTGGTATATTTTTACATTAAGTTCTTTGGATCATTTTTTGATATTTTTAAAATGATTCCATATGTGTGGATATATATGCATGTATATTAGAATTTTCTAACTTTCTAAATCATAATTTTTAATGTTTTTTCGACGATGTCGGCATGTATGTACTTGTGTGAGTAAACATTATAGGTGAATATGTTACAGGTCACAGTGACAAGAACTGTATTCATTTTCAAAGAAATCTGTCCAATTGGTTTTTAAATGAATCATTTTTCAACCATAACTGATATACATTTTCGCTTATATCTCAAATTATTTTTATTGCTCCTGTTCATCTTATATAAAAATAACTATCTTTCATCAGAATGTGATTTAATTTAGTAAAATCTTTCTTATTTTTTTAATTTATAGACCTTAGTTTCACCACAGACAGAATTAAAAGTTATTGAAAATTATGTCATTAGTAAAATGCTTGGTCTTTATGAATGGAAGTGCTTTATTATTATTATCACGAGTGGAAATATTTTAGTTTTGTGAAATTAGGATTCAAGTTTTTATTTATTTGAATACAGTATTCTGTAAAGTGTCTGAAGTTAAACCACTCCAGTTTTTTTTTTTTTTTTTTTTTGTCATACTTAGTAGTTCTAAGAGAGTGATTTAACTTCAGCCAAAAATTCTTTGTCATCAGGATTCCCCCCCACCCCCTTATAGCAATACCCACATGCTAGTAATTATTAAAATATTTTATACGACAAAATAGATCTAATAACTTTCTAAACTGGGTAAATATCAAAAATTTTGTTTTAAATTTACATTTTGAATATTTTTCCCATTGAGCTTTGTTATGAGGTATTTTTATAATATAGCATAAGACTAGATATTCCCTCGTGCAGAATCCCGAGTTGAGAGTTATTATTTGGCCACAACATCATACCATATTCCTAACCATTCTTTTCTCCGCAATATAAACTCAATTTGTGTATTAAATCTTTTCTCTGAATAAATAAAACATTTGGAAAAATGTTTCAAATTTTGCCCAAAACCTTGCAATCACCCCAATAATCTTGCAATTTCCCTTACATTCTTACATTACAAGGTTAAACCTTACAAACTGACAAATATGTATTTATAATGAAGAAAAAGCATATAATTATTTACTGCAATTGAAAAGAAATAAAAAGCTGGAACATAGATAAAAAAAATTCAAATGATAATACAATATCATTCAATTATATAAAAGTCATGTATAAATGCACCATGGTTTATTTACTTAGGAAGAAAGGGCATATAAGTGCTCTAGGAAAATAATGCACCAGAAGCAACTTGTCCCTCACTAATTTTTTCCTACACAATTATGTATTTAATAACTAGCTGTATAAATATATATTAATAGTAAATATAAAACATTCCTTTAATAATTTAGTACATTTTATAAAAATGCTAGTAATCATTACTGAAAAACAAACATGATATGAACAAAAAATATGCAAACATTTTTTGAACTAAAAAAAAAAAAAAAAATAGATATATCTCCATGAATGAATATATGTCGTATTCTTCCGAAAATGAATACATATATTGTACAATATTCATATATTCATAAGCTATAGCGATAGACCATTTCGTGCTTTTTATTATACAGGGTTGATCCCAAACATTATTATTTTCCTTTGATTTTTTGTTGCCCCCTAATTGTCCTTCTGATCAAATCATCTTTGATAAATATGAAACTGAACATATTCTTCATAACCCTGAAGTTCCAAAAAAATTCGACAAATATATCTTTAAATATTCAACAAAATGTCTAAAATTGAAAGTGTCCAATGATTAATGGCCATATATCGTACAGTGAAAGCCCATTAATGCAGACTTACAAGGAAAGCCATTTTCCGACCACATTAAATGATGTAAGCACTTCAATGGTGTAAAATAATTCCTTGCGTTGAATAAATTATATTCAGTTTGACAAATTAAATAGCCTACCAACTTTATGCTAAAAGAAACAACCTATTCTTTAATTTATTAAATAAAGTAAAAAAGAATCTGTTAATACTAAAGAATAAATTATCCACAGAAAAAAAAATATGCAAAGACATTGGCTGTACTTTCATAATTTTACTTTCATTAAAGTAATCTTTTACTTTTCTTTGCAATAGCTGAACAAATAAATCTTTACCACACTATTTTCCCGTTTTGTGCGAATTCAAAAACTTCTGTTAAATTATATTTTGATGTGTACTATGGATTAATAGAACAGATATTTTTAAACCTATTATGTTTTTGGCAACTGAATAGTTACTTTCTCTTTGTTCACCGTCACTGCCATTTTTTTTATCTCTCAATATCCAAATTACACTAAAGTTGTTTTCCAAGTCTGTATGATCAATTTTTTTAATAATGCATAATCTGATGAGTCGCACACATTAAACAATATCCTTAACATTAACTGCAAATAGAAAATGATGCAGAAAGTGAAATTGTCCTCATTTACCGGAGATACGCGTTAAACAGAGATGCATTAACAAATCCACTGTATACATATTAACTTCACAATAATCAGTTTTTCTTAAAACACTAATTTAAAATTTACTTACTGTAAAATCCTGTTAATCTGCCCCCCAAAACGTGACGAAAAATCTTAAAATAATCAGAGGGGGGTGCTTACTTGGGATTTTTCTGTGATCTTTTCACAAAATTTGCTGGGCTTTTTCGGGATATTTGATGAAATTTGCGGGGTTTTTCACGATATTTGACAAAATATGCGTTTTTTTTCTCGCAATCCTTTGACAAAAATCAAGTTTTCCCCACGATCCTTTGAAAAATTCACGTTTTTTTTCGCGATTCTTTAACAGAATTTGCATTTTTCCTGCGATCTTTTGACGAAATTAGCATTTTTTCCGTGATCTTTTGACAAAATTCGTGTTTTTTATGCTATCTTTTGACAAAATTCATACTTTTACTACAATCATTTGACTTAATTAGCGTTTTTACCACGATCGTTTGATGACATTCGCATTTTTTTTCGCGATTCTTTCATAAAATTTGCGTTTTTTCCCCGACTCTTTGATGTAATTCACATTTTTTTTATTGATTCTTTGACGTAATTCATGTTTTTCCTGCGATCCTTGTAATAAATTTTCTTTTTTCGCGATTCTTTGAAAATTTAAATTTTGTTTATAAAATGAGGGGGGGGAGGGGGGGGGGTTGGGAAGGGCGGATTAACGGGATTTTACAGTACTTAATTCTGTTGTTAATATAAAAATTTTACAGTTCAACAGGAGAAAAAAAATAGGACTGAGGAAGCATAGGAAATTTTGTAAAGAATTGAATACAAACCTGACGAAAAACATTAGTCATTTCATCTTCTCTATCAATAGATGAAGAGGAAAGTGATGTTTTTATTGAAACAGCAGGCTCTTGAGTTTCATCTGACACATTATAACCATCACACACTAGAAGTCTAACTGTATCACATGCAGTTCTCAATGCTGTTAAGGCTTCTTGATATGTAGCACCAAGTAATGATGTTTCATTAACCTATGAAAATATTTAGATTAAAAAGAAAAAAAAGGACACATTTAGAAGTGAATTAAATAATGAGTTGAAATTCAATCCTTTCTAGGAGGCAAATATCTTCCTACATATATTTGTAAATGGTGGAGAAAAGACTGTTTGGGAACGAGAGAAAATTACCTTTTAAATCCTGTATTTATTTTTTATGCTATTTTAAGTTATATATTGATATATGATAAAGTATTATTGAAAGGGGAGATCTTTAGGGATCTTTAACTTTTCACACTCGAGGGCCACACCAGCAAATTCTTAAAGTTCTGTAGGTTATTACTCATATGTCAGTTAAATAAAGCATAGGTAAAAATTGTATAATGCATTGGTTTCTACATCTGGTAGAGATGTGCATAAGAAAAAATTCTCTATGGCTTATGCACACTCTATATCCTGCGGGTTATTACGCATATGATCAACTTGGGTCTATTCAGACCCGGGCTGGTCTAAACAAAAATACCTTGGCCTGGCCCGTTATAAAAACTAAAAAAGGGCCCATTCTGTTTATATTTTTGCAGCTCACAATCCAGTCCCATAGCCTGTGTGAAAACTAATGAAATCAGGCATGGCCCGGGGAAAAAAAAAAAAAAAAAAAAAAAAAAAAGTGCTGAGTATATAGTTAAATAAAAATTTTACAGTATGTTTTAGACTATTATTAATTGTAAGTCATACAATACAGAATAGCAACATTAACATGTTGAGCACCATGTCAGTCACTGGTGACTGACACTGAACCTTCCGTTTAGGGTGTGTCAGTCACTGGTGACTGACAGTATAAAATATGATATAAATTTAAAAAGTTACATTCTAACTACATTTTAAGTAATTTCAGGGCTGTATCATGAATGTACTAAACATTTCTTACCAAAAAATTTTAATGGGTTTTATTAAAACACAATAAATATAAAAACGGCTGTCTTTCGCAGGTATCACAAAATGTGGCAACTTGCTTAGTTAATTTTCTGGCCATTCCTCTACCAAATTGTGTCGCATTTTTGTTGTAGCATAGTTTACAATACCGTCACACTTTAGAAGACTTTTACAGTTTTTTTTTTTTTATAGATTGTGTAACAGGAATCTTATTTTGCGGCCCAAACGGAAAGACAGACAAAATAGACTTGGCACTCAATGTGTTAATGATCCTTTGAACTCAGAATATTACATTAAAATAAAAAATTCTCATTAAAAAATTTAATGCAGTTTAGAATAAAAGAAAAAATATATAGTTAATCTTAATATCATAACTTTTGAAGCTATAGAAAAAAGACGAAAATATTTTTCTAATTTATTGCAGTATATTTCCAAATATTCCGTTAACAAAAGTTCATAGTTCTGGATTTAATCTGGATCAAACTAGTTCTGGATTAAACTGGATTTAAGGGCCAACGACAGGATAATAATCAACTTGTGGTCTACAGAAAATTTCACTATATTCCCACTATATTCGAAAAGCTAAAAAAGATCATACAGAAATACAATATAAAGTTGGTCGCTATTCCACATTCTTATCTCATTGACATCGTCAGTAATAAGATCGACAGGATCCCAATGGATCAAAAATCTGGTATATATGAAATTCCTATCACTTTATCTAATAATGTTGAAAAAGTCTACATCGGCATGACAAAACGTAAGTCTTCTGTAAGGATTATGGAGCATCACAGGGACATTAAACAACATAAACAGAATACAGCTCTTTCTAGGTTCTACTTAGCTAATGAAGTCTATTATATTAATTTTGATGAGGCAAAAATTATAGTTCCGTGCAAAAACCCTTTTGAGAGTAAAATTAGAGAATCAATTGAAATCATAGCATGTGAGAAAGAGAATAAACCTTGTAAAGATAATTTATCCTATAATATTCCAAAAATCTGGCATAATATCATAAAGTCATAATTCTGTATCTAATTGCAATATTTCAATTTAAACTTAATCCAAGTTGCCAAAAACTTGAATGAAAACTTTGTTGAATTTGGTTCTGGCCCTCATGCATAGATGGCGACACTCGTGGTTTCTTCAACCCAACTTTCAATTTATTTTGGACTCATTTCATTAACACCTTAACCTACGATTTAAAATCAACAGCTCCACGGTTTGGCAAATCCATAGCTACCACTAAAATTTAATAGAGATTTTCGCCTTGTTTAATCATGGAATTTCGACGATTAAATTAAACTATATTTACTGTGAAATTTTAGAGGAAGAAGAATTTAATTTGGCTCGATCATCGATCGCGGGCTATGCCCGTCATTGTAGGTTAAGGGGTTAATAAGTATTTATTTTCACTGGATGGCATCACTACATTTTTGTTTTCATATCTTTAGTTAATGTTTGACAAATTATCTCTCGCACAGGAAGCCTTCATCTATGAGCTTTTAGCCATTTAACCATCATATTTTTCCTGAAGACGGCTGTAGAAACAGCTCAAAACGTAGAATTTAACTCATAACTTATTACAGTTTGTGTTTTTTGTGCAATTAAGCAAGGTTGTGTCTTTATTTATTATAATTTATGGTGCAAGAGTTCAGTATGTGTTAATCAAAAATGTTTTTTTTCAATTTTTAGTATTATATTTTTAGAGAAATCGTAAAAAATGTATTGTAAAAATATGTCCCCCTCCCTTCTTATTTCCGAATCTACTGTAACTAAAATTATGAAAAAATTCGGTGTAGCAAGAGTTTATTTAAAAATTGCAGAAAACTATAATGATTATCCTAGGTCATAGTTTGAAAAAAAAAAAAAGAAAGAATCGCATTTTTCCATTACACGAAAACATTATTTTGCAGGTGCTTGAGGTATAGTCGTTGAAAAAAAAAAAATCACCCCCTACTAACTCAGCAACAAATTATCATAGAAAAAGTTACAGGTATCAAACAATTGGAAAAAGTCTACTTTTAAATGATGTACGTAAAATTTGCTTAGGAGGGCATCTACATTACATATCAAAACAAAACTAAACTTTGTTTTTTCAATAGCAATACCCAAGTTTGACCCCATAAATATATTCTACACCCTGTAATTAGCCCAGAAACAAATTTTTGTGAAATTCATATAATTAGTTTTACAGAAGTTAAATATTTTAAAATGAAACTATTTTAGGGGATGTATCCAAATTGAAGTTAGATACTCGATTGTTGAAATGATACAGAATGAATAAGTCACTTCTATTAATGTATTATTTCTTGCCAATATGACCATTTCACTCAATTTGTTTCGACTATCGCCAGTCCAAATATTTCAATAAAATGATAGACATCTTGAACCAGCATCTTGACATTTTTGAAAACTACTGGGAAGAAAAATTTTAAATCTTAGATTTGCATAAAGCAGGGCAAAATAAATATAAATCCATCAAAAAAATTGTAGGTTGCATGCTTAAAGCAAGACAAAATAAATATAAACCCAACAAAAAATTGTAGGTTGCAATTCATAATTTTTTCGAATACTAATTTCATAATTCATATTATAAAATTTTTAAAATTACAAATTCAATGTATTTATGTTTGGGTTTTTTAGTATAATAACCACACAAAAAATTAGTACATTATGATTATAATTTCAGGAGATATTAATAGAAATATGAAAATGTAATTTTACATTAGAAGCTCTAAATTTTGCATGTTTTATTATCGAAATGACTTGAAATTTTGTATATCTATCTAGGCATAATTTGAACCGAAGATTCAGAATATATTGTCATGGGTGTTGCCATTCAAAAAATAAAGTTTGGTCTGGTTTTGATGGCATTTTAAACAAATTTTATATACATCATTTAAAAGTAGACTTAATTTCTAATCGTTTGGTACAAATAACCTTCTTCTATGATAATATGTTACTGAGTTAGTATGGGGTGTTTACTCCCCCCCCCCCCTCCCAATGATTGTACCTATCAATGCACAATCATCCAAGAATTGTTGATAATGACTTTAGAAAACAATTGGTAGTTAGCCAAGATAATAATTAAAACCCTATCTAGAAAACAGCAGCTTGGACCAAAAGCAACTTTGCAACTTTCTTTCAAAGCATGCTTGGTATAATGCCAAGTTTAAACATTGTACAAGGTCTTCATTGTACAGAAGAACCCTTTGTGCATGAGTAAAACTTGCATTTGTTCAATTATTTTTTTCGTTGGCTCAGCCCATTCAATTGAAAAAAAAAAACATTTTTATTCTCCGGCCAATTTTAAAATTTCTCTCTACTTTTCCCAAATGAAAAAGGGGTGTAAAAATTATATTGTGCCTTTTCTAGTTTCAGAAGTTAATCACGCCCTGGTTATTGTTTAAGTTAACATTCCGTTAAACAACTGTAATTGAATGAATTTGGTAGCTCATGAGAAAATATTCACATGAAATAAAATTAAATATCTTGAATATATCAAAGATTATATTAAATTACTAAAACATAATTAAGCAGGTGAAGAATTTAAAGAAGTTAAAAAAAAAAAATCTTTCACCCAATCAAAATAGTAACTACTGTTTTTAAAAATAACACAGTGAATATTACCTCTACTATTCTCATGCCTGATTTGAGTCGTCCATCTGATCCAGCAGCACCATCACTATTGATCTGTAATATAAAATATACAGAAGCTACAATGTTTGTTGCATCATGTACAATAAATCAAAAATTTGCATATATTTTTTAACTAAAAGACTTGCCCGGTATTGCCTGGGCCCATGATAATAACTTTAAAATATTAATTAATATTAATCGTTCAAAATTCATTTTCAGTAAAATTTTACTTTAAAACAATTTTAATTTATTCTACAGAAAACATCGTTAAAAAATATCGATAATAAAATATAATATCTTAATTTTAATACTTGCAGCCAAAATAAATATATCTTATAATAATTTTCAAATATAAATTCAAATTTTCACATAACGATCTTTTATTTAAATCTTTATTACGCCGTGTGGCAACAAGTAAAACAGCCAATCCGCTACTTTCGCGCCTAACGGCAATTTCTTGCGAGCGTCGAAACTCAGTATGAATAGGACAGATAGCCTCGACGGTGTACTGTGTCTCTGAAATCAATACACCGGGGGAAGGCCTATTCTGTCCAAATAATTTAATCCTTGTATTTTTAAACTCTTTTAAAGCTATAGAAAATTTAGCATCCAAGATATATGTAATTTATTCAAGAGGTATTTTCCAAGTGATGATCTGTGGAGGAATGCCAACTTGTCAGTCGAAGTCCGATAAAAATGATAAAGAACGTTAGTCATCAAAGATTCATGTAATAGTGGTTCTCATCTGATGAGATACTTCGAAAGGTTGACACACCTCTCAACCACAAATGAGGAATATTCATCTGTAGGTATACAGCTCAAGAATTTCCTCTTTCTTTCCCTTGTTTACAGCTTCAAAATCATTTGAGAACGAAATTGGTAAGAGCAACAAGTTATTTTAAGAATACCTGCATGAAAGATAAATGATTTCCCACCTTATTCCCTCCCTTACAAGAAGAGAAATTGAGATATGCTGACTCTATTGTATTTCTCGTGTTGTGTTAATTACTTTATAATAATGCAATAACTTTTGAACATTCCGACTTTTATCGACTCGTTAAGATGAACTGTTTAATCTCCAGGAACGATTCTTGATATTCATATATCTTGGACTCTCTATGTGTTCTTTTACTTATTAAAGCAGATTTTAATCCTCCTTCAAGTCATGTTCATTTTTTGGACATATATTCTCTTTTAGAGTTTTTGAAACTAAATATGTCATTATAGTATTGGTTATCTATTTTCATTCCAGGAAATATAAAATCAAAATTGATATCTTGTCATATGTATTGTTTATGTACTAGTGCACTCAGCCCCCCCCCCCCCATCCCCCAATCCCTTTTTCTTAAATTCATATTTTGAATAAAATATTGATTTAAAATTAATATGTGTATTCATTGAGTATTGCATATGATGTATTTATTTAGTATATAGTTTAATGTGCCAAAAGACCAATAGAATTAAGCAAATAAATATTAAAAATTAAATATTTTGATTGGTAAAATAATCTTCAAAAATATTATTTTTGTACTTCTGCATTTATAAGTTATGATAAGGGTTTTCAGATGGATGATACAACTGTTAAGTTCAGGTGAGTACTGCTTTAAAATTATTATTTGCTATCTATCATGTATTTTTCTTTTAATGCAATGTACTTCATTTATTTTCCCACTTAGATCATGAGCCTCTTCTTTAAAATCAATTTACATTAAATATTTCTCTCTTTAAAACCATTAAACTATTTTTTTTTTTTTTTTAATTTAACACCCATTTTTGTCTAAATTTATATACATTATCTGCTAACATGGATGCTAGATCGAGTTGGTGGATGCATACGCATTTGAGCTCTCACACACTTTATCTCGAAGTCTTTGAACAACGATCTCAAAATCATTCAAACACACATACTCATTTTAGGAGTACAAACTCTCAGTGTATTTCAGACAGGTTATCCACAAGGTTTTCCTTGTGTGTAACGATAAGTTCAGGTACCTCTGACAATTTCTCCCTGAAGGCAGAGTCTCATGCTTCAGTGGTGTGGTTCCAGTTGTGTCTACTATCTTTGACCCTGCATTCAAGACTTGCTGTTGAGCATATGGAGCCTTCGTCTCCTGGCCACTTACTTGGGCTGTATGGGTTACGGACGGCTTCACTGTTGTGTGGGCATGCTGTCGCTCTGACTGGCCTTTGATTTGGGTCCTGATTCTGGCATGGCTTCTTCTTTAATATTATTATTTGAGCCTTTTAAATACTGCCTACTTTTCACTATTAAAAGTTTTTTTGCATAATAATTTAATTATTTTAGGCAATTTACATATGACGATATTTAATATTTGGACATTTTAGATATGATACATTTGTCCCTATTAAATGCATTTTGCATGTAACAATTTAAAGATTTTCTTACTTTTCTAACATTCACATGTAAATATAATTTTTATGACATAATTTTCCCATTTCCTGTTACTAACACGTGATCATTTAATTATTATTTTAAAGCTTCATTTTTGATTTTAATAGTCTCATGTAAATAAATTTATTTGATAGGAAATGCAATTCTTTACGCTGTTTTACAAATTGGCATCAACATAAAAAAAAAAAAAAATGACTTTTTCTAAATTAAAAGAAATATATCTTGAAATGATGAAAATTTAAATAAAATTAATAAAAAAAAAAAAAATGAAAATTGAAATATGAAAAAACACTAGCTCAGTTTGCACACTGCTAGCTTGTGATAAATATCTCTAGGAAAAATTATTAAATTCCTATGCATAATTTTTGTTCCAATAAAACTTTTTTAATGGAATGATTGACAGATTTTAACATTAAATAGCTCTTAAAAACTTTCGATTTAAAAACTGTCTGCTTCAGCATGGTTATCAAACATTTCTCTATAATACTACCAATTTTCATATTTCTGTATTCAGTAGTTTTCTTAAGCGGACAAAGGACCTTCAAGCTCATTTTTTTATTTTTTTTTTATTATTATTTTTTTTTATTGCACCTTAAATACTATTCAAGGATACACTATATGAATTATTGCAAATACTGGGTGTACCAAAAAGGACTCACTGATTTTAAAATTCAATAGCTTGCAAACAGCGACAGATATTAAAAAAATTCTTGCAAGAGGGTTATGCATAAGGTCAAAAGTTTTATTACAGTGATTTTCGATTTTAGTTCGAATTACAAACAATAGATGGCGCTGTAAGCAATAGTCACTAAATACAGGCTCGATTTTTGGTCCTTTCTGTTGTTCCATGCAGAAAAAGGAGATGGAAATGTATTATCCGAGCCACGAAGTACCAAAAATAGAGCCTGAATTTAGCGTCTATTGATCGCAGAGCCATCTATTGTTTGTAATTCGAACTAAAATTGAAAATCACTGTAAAAAAACTTGACCTTATGCATAACCCTCCTACAAGAATTTTTTAAATATCTGTCACCGTTTACAAGTTATTGAATTTTAAAATCAGTCCTTTTTAGGACACCCGGTATTTATAACACAAGGAATTAAAATTGGAGAAAAATAAGGAATTTTCCTGAATATTTTAAGTGTTATCAAGAAATTTCAAAATGTCCCCACTTCACTCCATACCAATTAAAATCCCCAATATTTTTTTTTTTTTATGCCAGTTTGGTTTACATATACAAATAAAACTGTGCATAGTTTTTTGAAACTAAATATAATTGGAAAAGTTAAAAGGTAGTTAAGTGCAGAAATAGCATACAAAAATGCTAAAAATCTCATAAAATTTAGAAAATATTTTTTTTCTTACTTTTATATTCAATTATATAAAATTTGATGCATAGTTTTATTTGTATATGTAAACCAAACTGGCACAAAAAATATTGGATATTTCAATTGATAATATGGAGTGCGGTTGAAACATTTTGAAGGTTCTTGATAATGCTTAAAATATTCAGGAAAATTCCTTACTTTTTTTTTTTTTTAATTTTTTGTGTGATATATATATGCCATAATTCATATAGTGTTACCTTGAATAGTATTTAAAGTGCAATTAAAAAAAATAATAAAAGAATGACTTTGAAGGTCCCTTTGTCTCCTTAATATTAGCAAAGAAAGACTTCCAGTATAAAAGAATTCATTTACAGCGGCAGCAGTGGTGACAACCAGAAATGCTGTGAAAAGATTGTGGCGAAATACAAACATTTAGACACACACAAAAAAAAAATCTCTGTAAGCCACAAAGTGACCTGCAGTCATTGAATTTTTTCAAAGGGTTAAAATTGTATTTTTGAAAACCAATTACACAGTAAAAAAACAGCTTTATATGCTTATTTTTTGTTACCTCCAAAATTACGCCTTAGGGAAGCGAAGTGTATGGGAGAAAAAGAGAACTAAGGAAAAAAGGATTTTCGTTTTTTTTTTCCAAAAGGGTTAACAATGGTGTTTTCTCAATCTGATTGTGGCATTTAAAGCATAAAAATATGATATTTCAGAATATGTTCTGTTTTTAACGTTTTAGCTCACCAAGGTTAAAAAAGAATGATGATAGAACACCCAAAATCCCAGCATTTGGTTCCTTTTGTTCTGCTGTGCAAATCAGGTTCTGGGCATGCACACACACTTTTGCAGGCTTGGAATGAAACAGATGAGTTTTTAATGAGAGTTTGTTGTGATTTTTAATTAATTATTAATAACCTGACTAATTAACAAAATATTAAAATTCTGAGTCCCAGGACCTGCCTTGGATTATACCCAGAACAAATTTTCAGACTTCTATGCACAGTAGATTTCATTAGTCATCGCTGATACCCACACAGAGCAGAGCTAAACTTTATTTTATTAGTATCAATTTATAAAAAAACTGTTTTCCCCCAGCTCCAAAATGAATGCAAAATGAGGGGGCAGGCAATAGACTAATATTTAGAGACCTGAGATTAAGACTATCGTTAATTAGTTTCTCATTTAATAAAAAATACCTATTTTATCATGATTTATGAACATTAGTGAATTTAATTTAATCTAAAAAATACACTTACCCATGATATAAAAATGCCCTCATCTTCTTTATCAAACGGATTACCTGACTGCCCACCAACTCCTCCTTTGATTCCCATACCTAGTTTTTCACTAGGGTGTTTAGTTATAACTATTTCCTATAATAGAAAAATGTATTTGTCCATAAGTTCATTTAAAATAAAGAAAAGGTATAACTTCTTTACACATAAGAATGTGATACAGAACTTATTACAAAAATTTAAAAGGCTATCATACACATTACAACAGTTTTTTGTGTAGGAAGTTCGGTCCCAATTGACTTATTCAGTCAAAATAAATAAATACAAAACAGGACTTAAGTCCCAATCGCCTTGCATTGCTTTAAGCCAAACCCTAAATTTCATTTGAAACTTTAAAAAATAAACATTTTTGTGAAATGTTCATGAGAGCTTTGCTTTTTATGAAATTTAATGGCACAATGGAAAATTTTGGAAGAAAATGGTAATTCAATCAGCATACTTGCCAACATTCAACTAAACTTCGGTAAAATGTGAGTTAAGTTGACCCAGCTTATACGCGTTACTAACCAGAAAATTTATTTGATGTATCATAATATAATTAAAATCCTGTTTCTCTATGAAAACTATTTGATTTAATTTCTTTAGTAAATTTCCGGTTCGAAACGTGTTTAACCTGAATCAATTTAACTCACATTTTACGGAAGTTTAAGGGAATGTTGGCAAGTAAGAATCAGTGACACTATACATATTGTGAGCAACACTTCAAATTATGCAGCTGTCTTGGAGATGGCCATTCACAGTATTTTTTACGATGGCATAACATTTCACAGAAAGCAAACGAGGCTTGTTGAAAATATCATTACAATATTTCTTAAAAGAATGAAAAAAATTGTTCAGGTTGGAATAGCATAGCCTGTATTTTTGAATTATATGTTTATTCTGACCTTAATTTTGTATACAATGTTTTTTGTTGTAGTCTGCGTTACTACTCCTTAAAATATTGCACATTATCTATAAAATGCTTCTTAAAAAAATGAAATAAATGATTCAATTTATATTTATATATATTTAAAAAACTAAGCTTTAAAAAATATATCTCAAATGGAAAATGAAAACACCAACACTAAAAATAGACGAAATGATACAATAGGTTATAAATGAATTTTGTTAGATTAAAAAATGTAGAAAAATTTAAGAATTGAACAAAATAATAATAACAAAACGAAAACAAGAAAACGGAGCAGAAGATTCATAAAACATATATTCATTCCCTTCATTAAAAACTGAACATATTAAAAGCATATATTAACTAAAAATTAGATTGTGATTAAAATACTGTGGGTAATTTCTAAAATTTTAAAAGTGAGAAAAATTTAAGTTTTTCTTTTGTAGCTACATAAAATAAAAGATCAATATCACAAATATGATCGACATTATATTGAATTCACATTAAACTTAAAAATTTTTTTTAAACAATGTTAGTCAGCAGAAAATAATGTGCTGATATTAGAAAAGTAAAGAAAATGTTAGTAGGAAGATAAAAAGTATACTTACAGTAAAAAGAATCCCAAGAATGGAGACTCGTCATGCACCATCACCAAATATTTAATTGGAAAAAATAAATGCATATGAAAAGAATTATTTTTTTAAAAGAATAAATAGCTTAACCAGTACCGAAGAATGTGTTAGTATAAAATTTAGAATATTTCAGGGAATAGTAAAAAGTTTTAGTTGATAAATCACCACCCTTTTTAAAATTTGATAAAAGTAAGAGCACAAAACTTTACTTCTACCTTAAAAATAATAAAAAGATAGAAGTCTAAATTATCATTTGTGGAAAAAAAAAAAAACTGTTAGTCATAGACTTATAGTTCCATTTACAAAAATGTTTTAAATGAGGTAAAAAATTATTTTAAAAGTCGTTTTGATCAATAAAAACATTTCTTAAAAAAAGGTGCAAAATTTTAATTTTTATATGGTCCCCTGGTCTTATAAGTGATATTTAGTAAACATTTCCTATTCCACTAACATGTAAGACAAAAAAGTCCCATTCATCTAACACTAAAATTGACAGAGTTGTGAAATTTTGAATTTCATGACTTATGCCAATTTTTTGCATCTGAACACAGATGAGTTGGCTATGCTTAGAGAGATCATGCACAAAGTACTTAAGGTATTAGAAGGATTTAATGCATGTGTACATTTCTGCATCACAGCCGAAGGAAGTTACTCCAAGCAAGTTTTAAGATAACTTTAATTCTCATTAAGTTTTAGATTAGATAATCTAATAGCATTTTAAAATATGTATCATTTTTAAAGAATTGCAACTGTTGCTTTTCATCATTTCATTTAACAAAAATTATGTTATTTTTAAACTTATATTTTTAGTACAAGTTGTATATTTTCTTTAATATGTCAGAATCAAATAGATTTCAAATTTACATTGTAATGTTAATTTTGCTCTTAACTATTATTTTTTATATTTAACAATTATATATATCTGAAGTAAGTTTGTGAATGAACCCTATTTCACAGCAAGAAAGATGCATGGACATTTTTTTGTGTCTTACTTTTTAGTGTAATACGATATTTTTTCTAACTTTTAAGGACCAGGGGACTATAAAAGTTTAAATTTTGTAATTTGTTTTAAAAGAAATGTTTTTATTGACCCAAATTGCTTTTAAAATACTTCTTACCTCATTTAAAACATTTTTGTAGTTGGAAGTATATGTCTATGCCTAACGGTTTAGGAATTAGTCATTGGAAACCATTGAGAGTGGACACCCTGTATAAACATCTGACATAACTAAAAATGAAACTTTCAGTAAATTATTTTATTTGCCTTGTGTTATTCTTATAATGAAATAATTTACTTACAAATTTTATCTGTAGATAAAATAATGTAGCGTAAGCAAGTGCAGTTAAAAAAATAATTTCAACAATTAAAGATTGGAGTGAATTAGATAAACATAATATATGGAAATACTTGAGATACTGGATATTCAGCGTGTACTATGTTTTATGCTAGCAGACCTTCAACTAAATATTATTTTGCATCCTTTCTGTCCATACTTAACAATTGATTATATAAATCCACATTTTCTGCAATTAAATGTTAATTTCAGTTTATTTTTTTTTTAGATATAAATTTAGTACCAATGGAGTTGTAAAAATTATGTTTTATACTCAAGATTTTAGCCTTTCCACAATATGAAAAGAATGCATTAGCAACTACTTGAATTTTTCTTATTAATAAAGCTTTAAATGTATTAAAAAAAAGTTGTAAAACACAAAATATAAAACTTAGTTTTTAGCTAAACAGTAATTTTCATAACTCTTTCACAAAAACATGAAGTATAGGGGGAGGGGGGAGGGAGATTTTCTGGACAAAATATTTATATTTTTGAAAAGGAAAAGGCATCTTCAAAGGTCTTTGTAAATTTCTTTACATATTTTCATTGTTGTTTATCTATATGAATTTGTAAAATACTTTCATAAATCTACGAAAATATTGAAAATCAATGTTCATATTCATTTGAAAAGGAAAGGGGGGGGTGGGGGGTGGTGAGCGTTCAAAGTTGCATTCCAAATAAATAGTTCTTCAGTATCAATGATAAAGGATGGTGAATACCAGTCAATGTTAACTGAGCTCAACTTAATTTTCAAATTAGATTTGATGCTTTTCTCAGAAGAACCAAACAGTTTTTATAGGTTTTGGGGAAATTTATGAGATTTTCCATGAGGTTTCTGTAAGTTTTAAGATAAATATTTTTGTTGATTTCACATTATTCAAGATATATGAAGCCTATGCATAGGCATGCATGCACTACATACAGACAAAAGTTTTTATGCTACCAATTTGAATAAATTATTCCTTTTGAAACAAATAATCATTTTTCCCTTAGTTTAATATATTTATAACCAATTCATTAAAAAATTTTTTAAGATACCAATCTGGGCACAGAGATACATTAAAAAAGAAATAAAATTGAATTTTAGCAATTTCACATGCATTAAAGCGTAAAGACGAGTATAGAAAAATCAAGCATGCTTTGAAGATTTTCATGCATTAAGAACAAAAGAATAATTTAAATAGTAGAAATATATTAGAATGAAAAAGCACATGCAGATTATTTATCACAAATATTTATTTTCTAATATTTAACATATATGACAACAAACTAAAAAATTATATTTGTACACATCAGTAAAAACATTAACAAAATGTACACCAATATGCAAAGGTATCTTGCAAATTTTTCAAAACAATAAAATACATGCATAAGCTTCAAAGCTTGAAAAAAGGCACACACATTTTTTATACATAGCCCAATATTTTAGACAGTATAACAAAATAAATAAAATGCCACATCTATCAGCAAATATCAATCAAAAAGCATTATAAAACTACTATATACATTTCATATACATGCTTTTAAAATAAAGAATCAAAAGCCAAGAAAATGAGATGCTGCAAATGAAATGGCCAGTTGAAATAAAAGCTAGTTGTACTCACTAATAGAAAAACAAAACTACATTGAACACAATCCAATGCTAAATACAGTTACAAGCATGAATAAAGCTACAACAGTTATTGATTTCTACAAACATGTAAGGAGAAGATGAGTAGGCAAGAATGATTCTTTCATACATTCAAGTATTTTAGAAGATAAGGATAGATTATAAATTAACTCGGATGTTGACTATAATTGCATTCTTTTCTGACTGCATTTGATAAATTTAATGATTATGCTTGCATTTTTAAGAATAATTCAATTTTTACAGTTTTGACCAAAATACTTTTTAGTAGGAAGTGACTATTTGAATATAATGGGCTGCATTGTTTGTTACCTTGCTAAAAAATGAAAAGTTGTTTTATATTCTGAACTCTATATTCTCCCACTCACTCAAACCTTTCCCAACAGAAGTATTAAGGAATTTATACATTTCTAAAAAGGCATAGAAATGGACTAAAGATTACGGCTTTTTCTTTTGAACTGTACCACACGCTTGAAACTATATTACTTTTTTGAACAATTTCATAAGTCTTAAATATTTTATGAGAAAATTCGAACATTAAAAAATATTTTTAAGCATGAAAATGATCTTCTTAAGGTTGTTGGTCAGTGATTTCTGAAATTCGCCTCGCTAATGTTAAACCTATGAGTATGTGATATTCATATTTTTAAAATATGTCCTTATGAAATCAATATTTTTAACTTCTTTTTCTGTATGCTGTTCTTAAATGATACTATTTTTAAAATATATGCTTAGGTTATAATTTTGTGTGTTAAAATCTTAGCAAAACTGAGAAAGATTTTTAGCACTTAAAATATTTTTGAAAATATACCTAATTTTATTTGAACTAAAATAAGGAGACCCATCTTTCAAGAAGAGCACACAAAGAAAAGAAGTTTCAAATATTAATTTTCTGGGGGAGCTATTTTTAAAACACGAATGCATCGCATGCCCATAGGTTTAATATTAGCATGGATAATTTGAGATCTCACTGAAACAGCTCCAAGGTTGACATTATTTAAGACTTTTCTGATGACAAAATTCAAAGCCTAGTGATAAGAATGAACTATTTATGAAATAATAATCAGCTCTTTCTTATCACCAGGCCTTGAATGTTGCCAATGTAAGAATCCCCCTTTTTTAAAAAAAGTTTTGTATAAATATCAACTTTAAAAAGATAGTTTTAATGCTTGGAAATATTTTTAAATGCTTGAAATAAAATATTTAAGAGTTGCTAAAATTAAATTGTAATTAAAAAACGAACAAAGAAGTGACAGAGAGGAAATTATGATGGCTTTAGAAATATTCTATTACTAATATTTAAGACGTAAGCATGATGAGAAGCTCTTTTAAAGACAAAATTAACACAAAGTAATTAAAAAATGAGATTGTAAATATGAAATGGATAGTGATTTTTTTTTTTTTTTTTTTTTAAATTTGACATTTGCTCTTCAGTTCTGTTTTATCCATTTTTAAATTCATTGATAATGTGGAACTAAGATTATTCACATTAAAGCAATCTAAACTGTAAAAGTTAGTGTTAATTCAAGAAACTTCATTATCACATAAAAATTAACTTTTCATTTTTTTTTTCTTTTTGGTGAAAAAAAATAGTTTTCTTATAAATATAATTTCAATAATAAACCAATTTTACTTGGGCTCTAAGCCAAAAGAATTTTGATATAGACTTTAGCCCTTTAATACTACACCCATCTCTAGCAGAGGTTATTATGATTTTACCAAGCAAATCCTGAAATTATAAGAAAGAAAAATAAGTATGGAGTATATAATTAAAATTTTAATGGTAGACTTTTATTGTAATCAATAAAATACATTAAAATGTATGCCAGACATTAAAAACACTATCAAACTATTAAAAACAGTTCTCAAATTTTCACCACATACTTTTTTTTTTTAAATCACTAAAAGTAAAATCTGAAATCAGGAAATACAAAAGCAAAAAATCCTGAAATCAAGATAAATTCCTATGCACAATTCTTCTCAAACCATATATGAAATGAAGATAAAATTTAAAGCCTTAGCATGCTGGTTTTTAAAAAATAAATAATCTTATTCATAATCAGCACAAACAATTTTCAATATGCTAAAAAAGTTGCTAAAGAATTACCTACTACCAATAGCAAGTTGCTGTCATTATAAAGGTAAATTAACATATATAATAATCACTAATTAAAATATGAGCTTCAAATATTTTCTTGGTGATATCAATTAAATGTTCTTTTTCTCAACTTTTCTTAGTTATACTAATTAAAAAAAAAACAACAAAAAAAAAAAACAGCCATTTCATAAGAAACAACTCAAAACATTTAGATGCCAAAAAAATATAAATTGACTTATTTTGAGAAAATAAAATAAATATCTATGTATATCAATAGTATATGATGAATGCAAACATGCTAATTTCTACAGAAGATAATGCTGTTCATACATTCATCATTAAATTGATATATCAAAATAAATAACAAATCTTTAACAAATAAACTGGGAAATTTTATAATAAAATTTAAAAAAAGAAAGAAAAGTAATAATACATTCGTTAAATGTTAAAATACCAAACTTTGTTCAAAACATGTTTTACAGATTTTTATCATTAAAGTAAACAATTGTGAATAAACAAACAAAAAGAAATCAGTAGTGGTAGGGAGAGGAAGAAAGAAAACCAAATTCAATCAAAGTGATTAAAAAATATATGTATCAATTTACATAAAGCCAAATATCTAAATTTTTCAATTTATAACATTTTACAGTTTGGAGAAAACTTAATAGCCCAAATAAGAATTTAGATTACAGAATGTCAAGGCAAGGTTCTAAAATATATGTTTAGGGTTGAAAATAAACTCATGTGAACAGAGATGTATCATCTAAAAATTTCAACTTAGCCAAGGGTAATAATGTAATATATTGAAAGTGAAATTGTGGTTTCAGATATATTTTATACTGTTTTTATATATAGTAATTATTAAGATACAAAAAATGTTTTATCAAAATTAAATAGATTCATCAGTACTTTTTCTAAAAATTACTATAGAATTACTACTTTTCAATTACTATTACATGCCATTTTATGAATATTAAAATAGAACAAAAAAGAAATCTGAATTACTGTTAGTCTACCGTATTTAGTGGATTCATATGCATGCAACTTCTTTAATTTCTTCTGTCGCAATGTATACTAGGTTTCAAGAAATACATAAAGAAAACCAAAATAAAGCAAGGAGATAAGGTCAAGACCATTTTTATTTATCATAAAAGACACAATAATCTATAAACATTCATTTTAAATACAATAAAGTAAATGGTATTTACAGATGAGTTAGTACCAAGTCTCAATTTTGAGGTGTCTGAATTTTGTTCCTGTTTGTGCACATTCAAGATGTACAAAAAGTACTTAAGAAACACCTTTAATGACAACCAAAAATGAATGAACATGAAAGTTTACAGTAGAAACATTTGGACCCAAAAGCTACAAAACATTAACTATCAGGAAATGAAATTCACACAGTATAATAATGATTTAAAAACTAGAAAACTAAAAGCAGTATTTTGTTAACTAGAACATTAGGACCTGCATAAATGTTTATAAACATTTGATATGAAAATAACACAATAGAAAGAAATGCCTTTCTTAAGGAAAAAATTGACATTCAGATTTCTTTTATCTTAAACTGAAATCTTTTAAAACAAATTTGGTGGAAATGATATTGAAAAGGTCGCAGAAAATACTAAATGCTTTAAAAATTCATAAATTTTGGAATCAATAACTAATAGGAATGAAAAGATAATAAGCAAAAATGTAAAAATTATAAACTTCATTGTTTTGATAGTTTAATTTTTTTTTATTGAGTTTATTTTGAAACAGAAAATTAAAAAAAACAGGTAAGCAAGAACCTTATTTTATTTTTTTTATTAAAGGGGATAGATAATATGCAGATCTTACAAAGCAAACCATGCTTTCAATCTTAGTGTCACTCTCATTATAATTATATTAAAGCACCTCAAGAACTATTAAACTAAATATAGAATAAGGTACACTTAAAATTGCAGTTCTATTACTTGAGCATTTTCAACTAAGACAATCGAAACTTTTTTACTAAATTTGACATTAATGATGTGTATAGTACAACACCTAAACTGTCAGCAATGGAAATAAATACTAATAATTATGCATACATAAGACTAAATATTGGAAACATTTCATTTAAAAAACATGCAATACAATTTTTTAAAGTAAAATGAAAAAAAATATATATATAATTCAAACTTTTCTCATGAAAATTACTATTACTGCCTAATGCATTTTGAAAATGTAAGTTCTTATTAAAAGAGTTGTTCTACATCTATTTCAGATATTAAAAGTAACTGCATTCACCAATTTTAATAGAACTTTTCAATATTTAGAAAAACAAAAGAAAAATTTGCATTGAATTCTTTACAGGAAACAAGTTTTACACTTTTTCAAATACAGTCTGAATTACAAAATTTGAGTAGGGGGGGGGGGGGGATTGCTTGCAGTTTCACTTGATGACCATGTAAGTCCCCCCAACTTCTCCACTAATAAAATTAAGAAATTGCAAAACCACAACTGCAACTAATTATAGAAAAAATAATTTAGACTAAATATACTGAAGAATGTTTTTTTAAGAGCTTCTTAGAAACTTCAAGATAGAAAAGTGAAAAAAAAAAGTAGCTAACATATATTCAATGAATGAATTTAAAAGACAAATATTAAGTTGCCTCTAAGATCTTGCCTTTTATCATTAAGGTCAAAATAGTGTGTTGGTGCAGCTACTTTTCTTTAGACTTTTGAACCCTTTTATTATTACAGTTAATTTCACAGAGTTTGCCATTAAAAATTCAACATTTTTAGCCAAATTATAAAAACCACAAGACTATTAGTTTAAAGAATAAAACACATTTTATGTTCTTTTCACAAACATGGTATTAAAGTGTGTGTGTACAGCGGTAGAATTGATAAAAAATAGTCACTGGTCCCAAGGACCAGTAAGCATGAGAATTTACTGGTCCGCAGTCATCACTGGCCCCCTACATAAAATTCTATTAAGTCCCTTTAACCCTTGAGCGACCTCCCCCTCCCCCTCTTAGAATATAAACCAAACTTCCTTTACAGCCATCCAAAATTTTCAGCATAGTAAAATGTAAAATTATAATTTATAAAAAATTAAATAAACAGTATACATAACGAAAAACTATAAAATTGTTAATTAGATATTTTATTTATCTGATTATTATTTCAAATGACTAAGATTTAATGCAATTTTTTAAAATTATTGCGTTTAGTTGCGGTTTTCTAGGGGACGGGGAAATTAAGTTTAGCTATGAGAAAGGGGAAAAAGTTATTGTTCCTGCAGACCACTAAATTTTTCAAATTAGTGGTCCGATTGCATTTTTGGTGGTCTCGGACCAGCGGACCACCAAGGATTTCGAACGCTGGTGTATATATATTGTACTAACAGCATTTGGATTAAAAAAATATATATATTGGGCTAATACTTCTAAAATAATTAAATAATTTTGAAAGTGTAAAACAAGAGAATCTTTAACACAATCATTTTGATAATAAAGAAATTTACTTTTTTGATGCTGATAGCAGGTTGTATTTTTAGTGATCATTAAACAAATTTCAATGAGAAAAGGTAGAATTATTTCAAAAATCATGCAATAAAGTTCATATGTATATAAATTGTGATAAAATTAACTTTCTAATGTGAATTTGCTTAACAATTTTCAAATAGAATTAAATATTGCAATTAAGAAATTCTCTGATCAGATTTTTACATAAGATGATAAGACTCAATTTGCCAATATCAAGCATGTTTAAGGCACAAAACTTCAATTATTCCACCCTATAAGTAGAACAACAAACCTTCTCTTTTGCATAACAGATGAATATAACATTTAACTATTGCTAGCTTATACTTTTCGTTGTAAAAAAGTAAAACGGCAGTGCTCAATGTTACTGTAGAGCATAATCAATAAAATAATAAAACAAAAGACAGAAACAAACATTTTTAAAAAAATATTTTCTAACAAATTCATTCAACATTTTGGTCTCCACGTCAACCACATAAGAATAACAAGTTTTTGCACTGATCCTGTCACATCTACATGGATGACAATCTTAAATATAAATCAAGTAACACAAATTTCTCATTACTATAGTAAAATCATGAACTAGTAATAACTAAAAAATATATATTGCATACAATTTGTTATACACAATTATGTAACTGTAAATAGAATACTAAAAATAAATATTGTACGAGATGGAAAGAATACAAAAGATTTTTAATATTAATGGAAGATAGTACATTTTCAAAATTCAAATCAATATTAAAGATTAATTTTACTAGGCAAAAAAATTAACAATCATGCAAAACATATTTTAAATAGACAATTTCCTGTTCAAGTACTATTGTATAATGTAATATTGATATCTGTAACTACATATTCACAATAATGCTGGATTTGAACCACATATAATAAAAAACTCGACTCGAATCACTTATTCAAAACTAACAACATAAAAAATGGGCATGAAGAATAAATGTTGGAATATTTCATATTTTACATTAATAAAAAATGCACTATCCTCCTAAAACATACTGATGATACAACATTAAAATAGCCTGCAAATGATTCTAAAGTAAACAGATGCTACGACATTTAATTTTTAATGAAAGTTAAAGCTATAACAAGTTGCTAGAATGAATGAAACAAGAATCAAATTTAGGCATATAAACATTTCCTTGAAAATTCAGGATAAGCTCTTTTTATGGAATGACAAACACTTTTAAAATCTAAATTTGTTTTCAATGACAATTCTCAAATAACTTTAATAAGACAATTTAAATAGCGAATCTAAGAAAAGTACAGCATTAACTGGTGTATATACATTGTAGTGCAGAATTTTTTTTAAGAAGAAAAAAAAAAATTCACACAAGAAACAATGCATTTAATATATTTACCATATAAATTTAAAGCATGACAACTATTTCAATAAAAATATTTAAAAATAGAAATACAAACTTTTGAAAAAATGGCTCAAAATTCGATTAATGCTCTCTTTTCAGCCTTTTAAAAGGAATTAATAAATTTTAAATAATTAATTTAATTGAAATTCAAGCAAATAAAATTATCAAGAATCAATAGCAGTAAAACAGCACTCTACATAACCGGTAATGAAATTGAGATAAATATATAATTTCAGTCTGACAAAATTACAAATTTATATATACATACATATTTCATGTATATTCATACACACATCATTTAATTAAATTTCTAATGTAAACTAGTAACTTCCTATTTCTTTTAGAACTAATTTTACTAACTTATACCAAGATTGTTAAACTAATTCACTTAAAATGAAGAAAATTTAACAAACATAAAAAGAAATGTTGTGCATCAAGCCTACATATACAGATAAGTGGGAGCCCATTCACACTTAAATACAACTTTAACTGATATTTTAATACAAAAATTACTGCATCTGTAGTTAAATCTTAATCTAATTCAATTGCAGTAAAAAAAAAAATAAAAAAAAATAATAATAAATAAAAAATGAAAGAAACGTCTCAGAACATACACTGAAAAACTTGCATCCATGTGAAGGGACATGAAAGTTGCAAAAATATAATTCAGATTAAGTAACAAAATGAAAAAAAAAATAAGTACTTTTTTGTATGATAATATAGATTTATTCCTCATCCACAACAACCCCAAAAAACATTTTAGCTTTTGTATGTAACGAATGTGCTATAATGAGTAAAATAACTAACTTTAAGCTAAAAATTCTTTTAAATCATGATAAAGAATAAAAAATTCTTCCAGTCGAAAATGTTAAATACTACCTGAAACTAATAGAACTTTTAACAAAAGTCAACAAAATAGAAACTTACTTATAAATATGTGTAAACATACAGAATAATTGTAACTTTAACTAAAATGACAAATTAAAACAAGTATAATGAGTTTGAAAGCTAGAAATTTTTTTATTGAAACTATTCTATCATGGCATGTCAAATGATCATGTAATATTAATAATTATAATCCCTACATCTAGATAATAGTATCATAAATCAACAATGCAAGAAATGAGCCTCAGTCAAAACAAAGTATTCCAAGTGAACATTTTTCGAATAACGAAATGATAATTTACAAGAAAAGGCTTTCATTGTTATTTTCTCAAAGTTCTACAACTTCAAGCAAAGGTATCACTGTCTGAAGTAATATGCTAATACAACAATACTACCCCTTGCAAAAAGTATGGAACCAGCACTCTCTATTCAACAACAAACTCAAATATATACATTTTTATTGCAGTTGAAAAGCTGTAATTATTTTCTGTGTAATTTAGTAAACAATCCTAAACATTACTGAGATGCGCAGATGCAATGGAAATTACAAATTAAGTACTATATTAACAGGGTGTATCAGTACAGCAGTTACAAGCTTGCAGGACAGATAGAGGACACCTAGACGATGGGAAATCACATAGCCATCCATTGTCAGAAACGCTTCCCTGACAAGGCAGTAACGACACAAAACACAAGAAAGGAAGGACACGAACAAACAGGGAGAGAAAACATGTTTATTATTCTTAGTGCTTCAAAAAAGCCAGGACAACGCTGGAAAGTGCTGAGGAACTTGTTGCATGAATCGTGCAGCTGCTGGGGATGTTCGGGACACTCCCAGTATTTTCGTGAACATTAGATCATCCATGCGCCGGAGATGCACATCCATGCATCATAGCCCAGGATCTTAATTTCAACCACCTACTTTGTTGATAATTGTTGTCTTTTTAATGTTCTTTTTCCTTAGTTTTTTGCTGTACTAAGGTTAATAAACATGTTTTCTGTTGTCACTACCGCACCAGGAAAGCGTTTACGACCATGCATTGCAATGTGATTTCCCATCGTCTAGGTGTAGTCTATTTGTCCTGAAAGTTTGCAACCGCTGTACTGATACACCCAGTATATATACCCCCTCCCTCCCCCGAAAACTTGTGCAGGAAGAAGTTTGGAATCATTCGGTTATTTATGAAAATTTCTATGACTGCTTAGCATTACGCAATGGTCTTGTGCAGTTCCATTTGAAGTGGACTAGGGTAAACACATTAGCATCTTTTCACCCCCCCCCTCCACTTTGCTCATTTGAAACCAATGGATGAAATGGCACCTATAAGAGAACTGGAACGAAAAACTGAGAGGCATTCATTAAACTTCTAAAGCAAAGAAAATCAGAGAAATATAGAAAAGACATTTTCATGTTCACAATTATTACAGAAATTTTATAGAGTTTAAAAAGCGTGAAAAACTGTTTCAGTTTCGGTAGACTATGAGCTACAACAGCAAACCAGGATCGTAGTTTATTAAAAAAAAAATCAAGTAGAAGCCCTCTAATGATATGAATATTGAATGAAAAAAGGCATCTAACATTTATGCAACAGATTGAATTAAGTTGGCTGTTGTTATCACAACGCCAGGGCAAAACTCAAGTTGACAATGCAGGACAAATCAGCCAGATTATGATAGGTAAAAAAATACCAAGACATAAAGAAACTTACTCAAATGGCCTGTTTATTGATGATTGGAATTTAAAGTGATGTTTAGCAATGAATCAAAAATTTGTATTACTGCAGGTGACAACAGAGGAAAATTCCTTTAGAAGTAGCAAAAAATGAAATAGTGAAAACTGTTTTAATTTTCATCTTACATTCTCTGATTTAATCATGATTTTGGGATACATGTCTTCGAAGAGGACTTGAAGACTGTGTTGCAAATGAAAATATGAATTCAGAGAAATGTGTTTCAGTTTTAGAAGGGCAATTTGGTGATAACAATGCTCTAATTATGGATGATAATGCTTAGAGTCATCGGTCATGTATACAGAAAAAAATTATTCTGAAAATGATGTTACTCAAATGAAGCATTTTAGCAATGAATGCATTTAGCTCAGATATCAACTCTTTCGAAAAGATACTATATTTTGAAAAATATGGTAGTTAAACTACATTTAAAATCATCACAGAAACTGAAGTACTCCCTGTGAAAAGCATGAGCAGCCATTGATACAAATACACACGAAGATGTGGTTAAGTCTATTCCTACAAAACAATTATAAAGGCAAAGTATGGAAACAAAAGGTATTAACCAAGTATTGTGACCAAACATTACAACTTTTTTCTCAGATGGAATGAGATTCCATATTTTTTCTTTTAGCAGCATTTGGAGAAATAAAGTTATACAAATTAATTGTGATCTTTTTGTAATTATTTTTAGTTTGTGTGTTCTAGATATGTTTAGGAGTCTTTAATAGCAAACAAAGTTTCACCAACTTAAAAAACCTTATATAAAATTGCTCATATTTCACTGAGCTTTAGAAAAAGTAGATGCTGATTCTATACTTGAAAGCAAACAATAGCTGTTATTTTGCATATATGCTGTGAATAACTAAATATAATTCATTTATTAGAGTAAAGAACTATTTATCCAGGATGGTGGGGGTCCGATGTACTCCAGATAACTGGTTGTACAATAAAGAAACACCCATTTGATCAGATTTGTAGGTAATATTTAGCTGTAGGATTGGTTCCAATTTTAAATTAGTTATTATATAACTCAGTCTCATATTAAGAATTAGATATAGATACAAAATGAAATAAAAAATTAAATAGAATTTGAAAGAAAGCAGTATATGGGTATACCTTAGAAACAAAAATTCTCCTTTTCCTCTACATAAAAATCAAATATCTTAACTAATATGCTTCTATTTCAAATCCTAGATGTTGACATCAAGTTATACCATGCATGTTGTAATGTTTCAAGCAATGCACATGTCAAACTGACACAGTATGACACTTTTTTCTACAAAATTTATGAAACTGGTCAATTGGAAATATCATTCTGGATAACTGGATTCCTGGTCTGGTCAAGTGGAAATATTCTGGATAAACGGTTCCATGCTGTATTATACATTATTCGACCAATACAGTTCAGGAGATAAGTACAAGAAGAATTTCTGATTTTAACACGAACTCATTTTTGAAAATTTTAAATATTAGCTTTATGAAGCTTAATAGTCTTGATAAGATCTAACTAAATAAAAATATGTAGAAAAAAAAATTACGTCTATGTGTGTGTGATTATACATAAATATATATAGCTATGAGATAAAGAAAAAATATTACATAAAAGAATATACACGAGAAAATTATCATTTTAGTTACAAAAACTAATTTTCCTACCCTTTTTAATAAATCTTAAACTAAAAGCAAAACAAACACTAAGTGGATCTATTTGTCAATCAATTTAATAGACACAATCACTAAATATCAGCAATTAGAAAAGTTTACAATTAACAATAATCATAACTACAATAGTGAAGAGAAATTCTTTGTGTTTTAAAAGTATCAAATTACAAGAAATATTTAAATACAAATTTGTCATTATCACAGATATGCATTAAAAATGAAAACTAATATATATATATATATAAACCAAGAATTTGAAAAATTTATGTCCAATGTCAATTTTTTTGTACTAGTAAAAAGTTTGATTATGCTTTTAGAGATAAAAATTTAGCCATAAATATTGAAACATGTCCATAAAACATTGTTGCTTAAAAATAGATAAGTATTTTCCAGTTATAATATGAACATAAGAATTACTAGGAATGTATATAATGAAATAAAGACCACCTGCAAAGCAGATTTTTTAAAAGTTAACATATATCTAAATTCAATGAAACATTTTTTTAAATACTTACCCTTATATAAGTAATCTGATAGTATTTAAAAACAAAAACTGCTATGTTTTTACATAGAAAGAGGAAACAATAATGGAAGGTTTTGGCACAAGTAGTCAAACAGCAGAATGAAACTTGCAAATTTAAAATCTGACATTGCAATTTGGAATTTTTATATTAAATAGCAATGGGTAGGGACAAGCAAATCAATTTAATAAAATTCTTATGACATTAAAAACTGTTTATTACTTTTATTGATGTTGACATAACCATACAAAATTCTAAAATTAGAACTACATCCCTCCCCTTTTATTTTATTTGAACAAAGTAAAATAAGATATTTTTATAGAGATTTTTTTTTTCATACCTTAGTTTTCCTTTTGTATCTTTTCTCATATTTAATTTTAAAATAAGACCTTTTTTAAACAGAAAAAGAGGGAGGAGAGGAGAGGAAAGATGAGTGCATCTCCTGTGTCATGTCATTTTTGTGGAATTGACTAGCCAGTCATATGATTAATAACTCTGCAATATCTGCTCTCTGATTGCTTTGATGGTAATAATTATACTGAATTCTGAATGCATCCCATCCACCACCTTCAGCAATTAGTTACATGCTTCCAATACCACATACAGTGTAACCTCTGAATAACGGTTACCAGTGGGACCGATGAAAAGGGACCGCTATTCAGAGATTTCATTTTAAAAAAATCATAATTACACAAATTTCAATAAGTAATTTTAATTAATCCTGATTGTTTTAATACATAAAAAAAATCAGTGATTTGCAGTTGTTTTTTTTCTGCGAATATATTTCTCCAAAGAAATAATAATATCAGTTGAGCTGTTTTGCTGTATAACTCATCATCACTATGATTTAATGCAAAATTTTTTATTTCACAAAGGTTTATAAAAAATTTGGTATATGTGTCAATATTGGAAATTTTAGGCGATTCGATAATCTCTTCCAATACCCCTTCCGCATCACTTCCTCTCTTCTATCTTCCATCATTTGCTGTATGAATCAAATGTAGCAGTAACTGCCGAATCTTTGTCCAGACACACAAACTTACTGGAATTCGTGCTAGTTATGCTTGCTGTTCTAAGAATATTACCTAAATTTTCGCCATCAATGTCTTCATTTTCTATGGCTAGTTTTGGAAAAGAATTAAGTGTTCAAGAGATTAAGTATCATTTTGTTGACATATTAAGTAAACTTTGTTTGATCTGCTTTGGATTTTGGTTTGCAAATAAATATGAAATTGTACCAGAAACTGTTAAAAAAAAATTTTCTCGTGACTTTTGAGCAGCCGTTATTCAGAATTCCTTATTTAGAGGTTCGTACTAATGTTAATGCTACGGAATGCGTTTGGTTCCATCAATATGTGGCCGGTATTTGGAGGTTGTCGTTGTTTAGGAGGTGACCGTTCAAGGAGGTTTGACTGTATATAAAATCTACACTGAATATGCTATTCTATGGGCACACATTTTCAATGGGGAACATAATTTTTTTCTTGAACAAGATAATACAATTATGTTGGGCATTCTATAAACTGTTGAGGGAAAAAAAAAAATAAATCAATATATTGAGCTCCTTGTACAAACAGATGAGATAAATTACCTATTAAGACAAAGGCTAAAATATCCCCCCCCCCCACCCCTAATAACAACAATTAAAGCCTTTAATTTTGTACAAAATTTAAGCAGTTGAGAACCACTGCTTTACATTATTATAAATATAAACAGAAAAATGAAACATTTTTACAAAGTGTATGGTGGGTCTGTAAAGAAAATAAGAGCAAAACTAATTTTTTTTTAATTACCAGAATTAGAGAAAGATATCTGAATTTTAGACTATATAATTGCTCAGTATATTTGCAGTGGTCTAATTACTAGTTGAATGCTTAGAATTGATTTATCCTTTTTTAATCTCCCATTTTCTTTTAAATGAAAAACATTTTTAGCATAATGGATTTTTAAACAGTTTTTAAATCTGCATAGATCATGGACATGTTTCGATATAAGTTTAAAAAAGAAATTAAAAATATGAAAAATACAATTTATTGAAATTTTGATACAAAAATACATATGTCACAGGATAAGGAGAATTGAAATTATGCACATGAGATGAAAAATTATACAATTTATTTTTTCAATATGTATACATATAAAAATTCACATGAAAAATTTCTCCTAAATTTACTGTAAACCATGAAAGTCGTTTCTTATAATAAATAGGAACCATCTAAATATAAATTATATGAATCGAGCAAGTTTTATACCTATTTTCAGCAAATTTTATTATAAAATGTTCTAAAGGGCTTTTGTAATATTCTTTCGTCTATATTTCAAATTTCAGTTAATTTTTATTTGCTATATTTATTTAGCAAATTAATATATATTTAAGTTTCCTGTTTTACGCTATGAAAAAAAATAAGAAAAACAAAAAAGGAATCCTTCAAAAGTTTTATTCAAAATTAACAACTATTAAAGGAAATAAAACCAGGATATTATAACATAAAAGATGAAAAAGTTTTTAAAATCAAGGAAATGGTTAAATTAAAAATAGAGTCACACTTTAAGATAATCACCCAAGTTCAGAAGTTATCTATTCCATTAAAACACAAATTGAAATCTTAAACTCTTTATAATTCAGATTACAAATAAAACTAAAGAGGAAGCTTTTTAAGGAAAAATGATTGAACAAAGAAATTAGCTAATATAGCTACAATACATACATTCACAGAAGTTAACCTTTATAGTCTAAAATGCTATAAATAATAATTTTACAAAAATGCAATTGAGTCAAAGAACTTTTTATCGCACTCTGGGAAAGGAGGGAGAGCAAGTTCACATATTTTGAAAAGCAAAAATAAATTAAAAACACGGCCAAATAAATTACAAATTCAGCACCAGAATAAGGCACATAATTTTTAAAATGTTTTACAATAACCTATTCAGCAAATTTTTGTTTCAGCATAATACATTTTCAAATTATACTTTCACACAGACCTTGCACACAGTCTCAACACTTTAAATCATTTACAGTATTTTAATACAAATACTTTAAATATTTTGATAGCTATCACAGAATTAACACACATATATATATTTGTTCAACCATTAAAACAAAAACTAAAATTTGATACTAAAATAAATTTAAAAACTACAATTAACTATTAACACAGATTCCACCCCAAAAAAGTGTAGCATTTATGACAGAAAAAGAGTCATAAAATAAAAAAAAAAATTCTGATGCATTTTGAATAAGGAAATAAAATTTTAACTTTTTAAACAATGAAATAAATAATTTAAAAGAATCTTGCACAGCAAGTAAAATTAAAACTTATACACGATTATATATTAAAAAAATAAATAAAATAAATTACATAGCTGCAAAAATGTACAGTCATAAATGAAATGCACAACAACACTACTCATAGATTACAAATATTTTAAATAAATTAAACACAACCATTTCATACACAACTTTGTTTCTAATGAAAAATAATCTTAAATGATGATTTTTTAAAATTTTTAACATAATATCATTAGTTTTGTGATATCATGCCTACTAAAAATATTACAAAAACTGTTAGCATGAAATGGTTTCTACACACTTTCACACACTCTGCATTACTGATGAATAAAATAAATAAGACAACATGACAGTAAATGAAACATTTTTCATGGTTTACAGCATGTAGATGATTCTAATTAGGAATTATATGTTACAAATCACTTTCCCCTATGGGAAGTGGAGACCCTACCTGCCAACCTTGAGGTAAAGGGTCATGCCGGACGGTCAACGTCATTTCATATGTAGGGGCAAGAAGAGCCAAGACAGCATCTTTATGAGAAGCTTGGCAGACATCAGCACCATTAACCTAATGAAAAAAAAATTTTTAAATAATGATCCCTAAAAAATTTAAATAATTTAACAGAGCTGTTGACTAAAATTTTAGACTTTTATTATTCTCTTAAGTAAAATGATCTTTACTTTTTTAAAGAAACAATTTGTTATAGCATCATACCAACAACAGAGGAAAGAAAATAGCATGGTAACAAAATTAATACAGTGGGTGATCGGTTAAAGAACAGTTTTGCAAGAGATTTTTTGTTTGGATAACGAACACTTCACAAAACAAAGGAAAGAAGAAGCAATGTTAACCCTTTGTATCACCGTGTTGCAGATCTGCAACATACCCAAAAAGTCAATGTTATTGCATCAGTAAACTTCAAAGACGATTTTGCTGATTGTTGTTATTCTATTACACTGCTATTAACATACTTATTTCACTAAATCCGCAACAGATGACGATACTGAATTTTTTTTTCGCGCCAAAGTTTGCTTTATCGCCTGATCAGCTACACGTGATTTTTGCAGAATTAAGCTTTGAAATAGTGGGGTTAAAAAAGTCTGCAGACGTCTACAAGGATATTGTTTACAAAGGTAAGTTTAAATTCTTTATTTAAAGACCATTTTCGAGCTAGGAAATTTATAATATGTATAAGATAAACATAAACTTTTGTTTGTTGCAGATCTGCAACAACGCGCCATGTCTTCACTTGTAATGAATTTTTTTTAAATATTGAAAGAGCAAGATATAAAATTTCTTCTAATGTTTATTTAAGTTACTTTTCTTTCGAAAGAGCAAAATTATTGAAAATGGGAAACATAAGTCTGTTTTTATATTATTTAATTACTATAGGGCAAGTTAGGGATCTCCCCCCCCTCCCTTCTCAAAAATTAATACCAAGTCCAAAGTTAGCAAAAAAGGGGAAAGGCCGCATAGAAAAAAGAAATTTAAGAGAGAAAGCATAGAACACCTACTCAATATATTCCACTAAAACAAGTGCGCTTAGACGAAATTGGGCAGAAGAAAGAATACGCTGTAAATACCCTGATTATAAAGGCTTTACTCAAACTGTTTGTGAGAAATGTGGTGTAGGACTTTGGTACAACAAAAATAATAATTGTTTCAAAAATTTTCATGTAAATTAAAATTTTAAAAATGTTCAGTTTTTGTGCCACTTGGCAAGATGTTGCAGATATGCAACACACCCATTTTTCCAAATAAAATTTTATTTTTCTGTTCTGAATTTTTTTTATTATTTTTTCGATGCTTAAAATGATGCATTTTAACATCTGTGTAAGAATTTTTCAAATCCGAGTTGTTGAGTTACAAAGGGTTAATTATTAAAGTTTATAAAGTTAAATTACTAGTTAAAAGCTCATACTATTTTTATTGAAAGGTTAAGTATTTAAGCGGTAGGTCAAAGTTAATAGAATAAGTGGATGTTTCAGTACGGAATTCTAAATGAATTTCAGGTGTTTTTTTTCCGATGTTCAACTGACAAATTTGAGTATTTTTTTCTGATGAACGAAGGAAGAATGTAGCAACTTTTTTCATGCAATCGAGAATTTTGCGATTTTTTTCGTCTACTGATTGGCTATTTCTGTGGTGTTTGTTTGCATGCACTGATCGAAGAATTTCAGGATTTTTTTTCCCATGACCAACTGTCGATTTTAGCTTTTTCCCCCTGCGACTGATTGACAAATTTTGCGATTTTTCAAGTGATGGGCGCACAAATTTATTATTTTTACTTTTTTATTTTTATTTTTATTTTTTTTTGACAAATAAAAGAAGAATGTGGCAACTTTTTTTTTCTGCAATCTATGAATTTTGTGATATTTTCTTTCTACTGATTTGAGATTTTTGTGACCAATCGAAGTTTTTCATAAATTTTTTTTTCCACGACCAATTGTCAGTTTTAACATTTTCCCCTTGACCAATTGACAAATTTTACGATATTTCACAGCGACTGTTGGAAGAATTTCCACAATTTTTCCGACAGTTTACAGACGAATTTCAGTATGTTTTAAAACGACTGATTGAAGAATTTTGTGATTTTTTCCGATGGTCAACTGACAAATTTTGCATTTTTTCTGACGAGCGAAGGAAGAATGTTGCAACTTTTCCCCCCGCAATCAATGAATTTTGCGATATTTTTCTTCTATCAATTCACATTTTTTTGTGGGGTTTTTTTGCGTGCACTGATCAAAAAATTTCAGGATTTTCTCCCTGCGACTGATTGACGAATTTTCTATTTTTCAGTTTATAGATTGACAAATTTCGTTATTTTTTATATGAACAAAGGAAGAATGTTACAACTTTTCCCCTGCAATTGGTGAATTTTGCAACATTTTCCTTCTACTGGTTGGCAATTTTTGTGGGGGTTTGTATGTGCCGATTGAAGAATTTCATGATTTTTCCTTGCGACTGATTGATGATTTTTGAGATTTTTCAGGCAATTGATGGACGAATTTTTCAATTTTTATTTTATTTTATTTATTTATTTTTTCGACAAATGAAGGAAGAACATTGTAACTTTTTCCCCGCAATAGATGAATTTTGTAATATTTTCCTTTTACCAATTAGCGGTTTGTGTTTTCTTTATGTGACTGTTGATTTTAAGTTAAGTTACAACCAAAAATAAATTTAAAGTAATAAGTACACTGTACTTATGTTTTTACCTTCAGTAGCCTATCACCAACTTTAAGCTTTCCAGTTCGAGCTGCGGCACCTTCTGGCACAATCTGCAAAATAAACTAGTTTTATAAAATGCACATTAAATAAGAAAAAAAATAAAACATTGAGTTTTATAATTTCTGTTATAAACCTAACTTGAATTTCCTTATTGCAACCAAAAACACAGGTCTTTCTTTTCATCTTTGTTATAAACGAGTTCAATTGTATCAGAAAATTTTTTAATATTAATAAATTGTGTAGAATTAAGACCTTACTTATAAGATAAATCAATACCCAGTATACTAAGAACAATTAACTCTCAGAAAACAAAAATCTTACCTTTGAAATAAAAATACCAGGCTCTTCTGAACCAAATGGATGACAGGCATGGTCTACACCACCAATAATACTTAAACCTAATGGGCCTCCAGCTTTAACTAAATTAACTACCTAAAAAATTCAATCACTCAAAATAAATAAAAACATAAATCTAATTAAATATACATTAAAAGCTTACAAGTGCACAAAGATAAGAGAAATTGAGATTTAAAACAAACTTTATAACTGTAAAGTTTAGGAATTATTTTAATCTGACAAGGTACAAGAAACATACAATATTAAATGCCATAAATATTCAACATTAATATGACCAACCTGAAAACAGTTTTAAAAGTGAAAAAAATTAGACTTCAAGTTGCAGACTATTTTCAACTACATTACAAGGTAGCAGGAGAGTATCTTTGTTGATGCATATGTTTGTTTTGTTTGCATGTTTTAAATATTCAATAGTTATCATGGTCTTTGTGGAACTAGGGTAACACGCTAGCTAGCTAGCTGTATAAGCTGGTAATAGTTCTGTCCTATGCATGTTGAACGATACTTTTCTTTAATATTTTTTTTCTGCTTTTACAGTAACGTGTTTTATGCACAGTTAAAAAGTGCTAAAACTTGAAATAATTTAATAATCTCAGAAAATTTTCAAATTCTTTTATAAGTATAATTTAAATTAATTTTTCAATTAATTTTCAGCAGTGAAATTATGCCTGAAATTATTGAATATTAAATATGTGAAAATTTTTACCTTGCTAACTAAGCGTAAACCAACAGAGTGAAAAATGTCCAAGCCGAGAACCGAATCCGGATACCTGGAATAGAACTACAATGCTCTACCATTAAGCTATGAGGACCAATATCCCTTAAATGTCGGACATTCGGCTTGGACATTTTTCACTTTGTTGATTTACTTGTGAAAAATGTGAAAAATTTCATGTATTTAATAATCAAATTGTTATTTTTTTAAATAAAAATTAATATATTTGCTGGAAAAAATCCAAACTAATTAATGTATGTCGAGAAAGTTCATAGTTTTAAAATTCATTATTATTTAACTTTTTATACTTGTATAATTTGGCACAGTTATGATTGAAACAACACATCTTTTTATATTTATTTTTTCTGATCATGAACCTCACAAGCTAAATTATATCCAGGTAATTCAATAGCATTCTAAGGGAATAATAGCATTAAAGCAGTAATGCTCACAACTGTATTTATCAAAAATCTGCTATAAACACCTTTATTTGAAAAATTCAAAAAGAATAAAAGCTGTTAGATGGAATTTTCTAGACATAAATTAGTTTAGATTTTCGACAACGCAATTTTAGTTTAAAAATTATGTAACACAACAAAAAATACCTTGAATAATTCATATACATATATATTTTCGAAAATCAAAAATTTTTTTTGGTTTTACAAGATGCGCCAGTGAATATTAATAGATTATTCAGCACTGTTTAAGATACCTTTTCCCGTAATGTGCAGTTAGTAGGATGATAAACGCTATTTTAGTTTTGAAATTGTTTTATTTCTTTTCAAGTGTTATCAATCAATTCAGCTAAACTAAAACTTTAGCTAAATTTTTTTTAGTTAAAGCAAGCAATAAATAAAAATTCAAAAATTCTTTAAATTTCAAAAAATATTTAAATCAAAATAATTACTCATAGTGGGAAATAAATGGTACATTTCGAAAAAGATGATTTTCTTTTATTACACAAATTAAAGTAAAAAATAATAACACCTATGATGTGGCAAAAGTAGGGTTTACCAAAGATCCAAGTGCAGAGTACATGAAGCAGTCGAGAAATGAAGCTTAATATTGTTTAAAAAACAAAGGAAAGATAATTTTCTCGATTATGATACAATCACTGGACTGGCAAATAAAAATGATTTTGACAAAATAATTCTGAAGAAATAAGAGAAATCATTCATAGAATTGTGATTTGTTTAATGACAACGCCCGAATGAAATGCATATCATTGTTTATTGAACAGCATTTAATGCATCTCCATACCAATAAGGGGGAGGGGGCGGATTATCATAGGGGAGACCCTGTTCTGTTGCCAAATGCTGCCAAGTTTGTCACCAAAATTAGTCACCAGTGAGGCCAACTTGGCGATCCCTAATATTTTGCCATATTCCCATAGATTTCCATTGTAAACCAATAGGGTTTACTTGCTTACAGAAAATCAACAAATTAAGATATTTTAATGCAACAAAAACTAATATTAGCTTAAGGAATTTTATTAATTATATTTAAGGGAGTTTAAGTAAATTAAATTATTAATAAAAGTAACATGATACAATGCTTAGCATGCTTTCCCAAACATAAATTTTAAGGGAGACCAAACTGGTCGACAAGGGCGGCTAGTATACTTTAAAATCATCAAAATCGGTGAGCACCATGTTTGATAATCCCCTTATTAGTGTTTATTTTAAATCTAAAGTTACCAAGGAAGAATAAATTTCATCTTTTTAAAAAAATCAGATAAAAAAATTTAATTAAATTTTTAAATCTAGAGAGTAGCAATGCCCACCCTCTACTTTCCTTGTTGGCAACTATGCCAAGAAAATGTACAACAAGATACCCCTCCACCAAAATGAAAATCATAGGTACAACCATGCATACTTTAATGGAATATGCATATTTTAGGGTATCAAGTACTAAATATCAAGTCATAATTTAGGATCCGGGAATACTGAGTATCTAATTTTCTACATTCTTGCAGCCACATTATTTAATTTCAGAATTTCTGACTTAAATAAGCAATTTCTCTCCTTTGAAAATGTAATTTTCCAATTTAAGCATAAGATTTCTATCAATTTCCTGTTTTTATTTTGTGGATAGCCCCATTTCAGCATCAAATATTCATAACTGCTCCTGGCTTTTAAGAGGATGTTCACATTTACTTCACCAGCAAATGCATATTCAGTAAGGTTTTTCTTAGTAGTTAAAAAAGGTGAAGAAATTTAGGTGGCTGGATTATTTACAGGTCAAAAAAAAATTAATCACAGAGGGATGCATTCTTTCTAAATGAAAATTAAGTTGGGTAGAAAAATTAAGTGGGCCCACAGAATTTCTTTTTTGAAATAATTTCAAACTTCTGACATTTTATTGCCTGGTTTCATCTTTTTTTGTTTTATACATTATAGCAAATTAAATGCAATAAATGAATTTTAAAGATAAATGTAATTTAAAATAAAATAAGGTTTACCATTTAAATTTCTAAAAAAAATTTCAACTTAAAAAAATTATACAAGAAAAGAAAGCATTGTGACAATTCTAATTTCATCGGAACTTAAAAATATGAAAACAAAAAGAAAGTGTTCTCAGAGCAGCAAATTACAGCATGTTATCTATATCAATAAAAAGAAACATTTTTTGCATGTGTGTGTCCTCTGGCAATGGCTAAGTACACAGAGATCTGAAAATTTGTATGAGGATAGGGCAAGGCGATTTTTACACAAGAAATTTTTTTTTATAATTAAATTTATATAAGAAACACAATGAAACAAGGCACATCTGAATAAATAATTTTTCTGGTTCATAACGTGTTTATTTACTACAAGAGATATCAGTACTGTTTTACAGAAATTATCGGTAAGTTGGCAAGTTCCTGGTGCACATGAGGCTCAGATTTGTAATTTTTTTACAATTAGATGAGATATTAATTTCATAAACTCATAAGTTTCACTAAGACTATTTTTGCAAATCAGCAGATGTACCCTTGCACATGCCATGAACCTCCTTTTTACATGGAAAGATAGAAAAAACTATATACATTTTTTTTTCTCTGCCATTTTATTTTAACGTCCATTAGCAGTCAAATTTAAAATACAGAAAAACTGAACCCATTCAAGTTCATTCTTCTCTCAAGTCATCTGTCATCTATGTCCCAAATTTTGTAATCAGTTCAAAAATGTGGTTGTTAACCTTTTTGAAAAATCTTTTTCAAAAAGGGTCACTTCTCAATCGATTTTTTCTCCCTTTCGCAAACATTTACCCAGGACTCAATTTTACAAGTCTGATTCACAGAAAATACATATTTAAAGCTAAGATTGTTTTCTCTTTGACCATGCAATCAGTTGTCAAAAATAAGAATTTTAAGCATTTAAAAAAAATTGTGAATACAGGTCACTTTGCATATCTCAGAGACTATCTTTTTTTTCTATGCTAAAAGTAACTAAATGTCCATATTTCGACATGTCACAATAGAAATGTGACATGTTCCATTACTAGCATACCATGTGCTTTACCACATGTTCCCATTTATTTTATTTTCTTTAATTTCAATAATTTCCCCTTAAAATTCAACTCTGACTTTAATTCTATTCTTCCGTATTTAAAATTCTCTTTAATTTGACACCTCATTTATCTCTCTACAATGTTTCTTTCTTATTTTGACTTTCCCTATATGACATTTTCTTTTTATCTATTTCTCAACTCATTCCATCTGCCATTTCAGAACATCATGGTTTAGCCATATTGGATCAGCAATCATTTCCTCCTCACATACCAGTTGGCATATTCTCCTCTGAGGGTTTATCCCTCTTTGGCGTTAGCATGCAATTCAGTCATATTCTTTGCATTCATCGATCATTCATCTTTACCTTTCACGACTTTACAAATAAAATGGAGTTATTTTATATGTACTTTATGTGTCGACAGCCAAGAGACAGCATCGTTTATTCTTCGTCTGCAGAAATAAGTATTTCACATCTTTGATCTAACGACATCAAGAATCAAGGTAAGGGTATTCGTTATCCTTCTATCATAATTTTATTTGATAATTATCCTACAATAGGAGAAAATCGGGGATTGATGAACCTGATGTTTATCATTTTTTTAAAAAATTGGTATGATTGAAACGACTCACAGACAAAGATTAAGCTTATGTCGGCATGTGGTCCAGACCAAGAAAATATTGTGACATGACACAATCTTAAAATATCGCGAAAGACTAAATTTACAGCATTTATAAAAATTTCAAAATGCTCTGATAAGTAGTATTTAAAAAATAATAAAAACTGAGAAATTTTTGATAAAAATGCTAAAAAGTGAGGAGTTGTTTTGGGCACAGGTTCGCTTCGCTTCAGCCAGGGGCGATTCTGCATGAAAATTTTTTCGGAAATTCACATCACATTTTCGGAAACCAGGGCTGCGGAGTCGGTAGGAAAAATGGTCGACTCCGACTCCGGCATACACACAGGGTTTCTCAAAAAGACTGAAATGCGCTTTAAGGTTTTACCTGTTGGAGATATATAGATAATGCAAATTAAAAAAAATGTTCAAAATTAAATAGTAATTAAGATTGAGGATCGACAGAACCGAGACAGAACCGAAACAGAAACCGGATTTCGGTAATATTTATATTTTAGGCCGAAAATTTCGTTAGATTAGTTCTAAATGCAGTAATACAAAAACAATTATATTTATTACTTTTTATGGGGAGGGTCGAAACTATTAAATCATTTCGCCATATCTCTACAGCAGTTTTAGATAGAGGCATGGATTTCAGGATAACTAATATACTAAAACATGTTTAAACATGTATTTTATTGATTTTAGAAATTCCCACCTAACAGGCTTTAATGAGGTGATCACAAATTTTAAATCATTTCGCCATATCTCAGCAGCAGTTTTAGGTAGGAGGGAGAAATTCAGGATAGCAAACCAATTAAAAAAAAATAGTTAAACACAGCTTTCATGGATTTTATAAATCACCCTCCCCCCCTTAAAGGTGTTAAAGGGGTGGACAAAAATTTTAGGATATTTCGCCATACTTCAGCAGCAGTTTTAGGTAGAATCAGGAAATTCAAGATAACAAACCTACTAAAAAAATAGTTAAACACGAGATTTTAGATCTATTTTGTCTATTATGTCGCCAACATCGATTTTAACTGGATAAGGTAAGATTATACAAATAAGATAACACTTACGCATACTTGATTAGATATTAAGAATTTTTTTTTCATCATTGCTAAATATATTTCGTTTGATTCAAGATTCTTTTAGAGAAACCGACCAGCGTAGCGGGCGAAGGATGCTAGTTTATAATATTTTATTTTTATAATCGCCGTATAATCATAATGGACATTTATAAATTTCAATTCGGAATAAGGATGCAACGGATATCCGGCATATCCGGCTGATTTTTCAATATCTGAAATACCATCGGATATCCGAATCACAATCACCGGATATCCGACTTCTCTGCCGGATATCCGGCAAAGCGAATATATAAGGATAAGAGAAATTGCTTGACCCAAACAATGCCGAACAACTTTTGTTTATAATGCAAAATATGAAAATAAGTCCATTGAGAATTACCTTTTGCTCATGAATAATCATGAGCAAAAGGTAATTCTCAAAGAATTGCCAGCTTTCCTAACATTGGTATTTGAACTCCTTATAATAAATTTAAGAATTTACGTTTACATCTTTTAAAAAATTGTACCTTTACTTTCAGAATGCGAAACAAAATTTGAAGTCGTTTATAAAATATGACATTAATTTTCTTTCTCTCTTTTAAGTTTGACAATTAAACAGACCTATTTTTACTTTCTTCTATCTTCAATAGAAGAAAGTATTGTAACTGAGGTTTTTTCGATTTCTGATTTTCGGTGGGTTTAGACTAAAACGTCTAGATCAGAGATCCCAAAATATGTTTATACGAAACATCTGTCTGTCCGTTTGTCGTCTGTGTGTCGCCATCATACCATCAAAAAGTGTATGAAGTTATGCATACATAGAATTGAACCAAATTTTTTGTGAATGTTTTTGGCTATAGTCAGCTGTCCCTCCTTCAATATTGGAACATTCCACTGGAAGGGCGCGCTGTAATTGCGATTTTTGTGTCATTTTCATTATTGTGCCATCGAAAAGTGTATGAAGTTATGCATAGAATTGAACCAAATTTTTTGTGTATGTGTTTGGCTGTGGCCAGCAGGTCCTTCTTCAATATGGAAGCATTCTGCTGGAAGGGGGTGCTGTAATTGTGATTTTTGTGCCATTTTCATTATTGTACTATTGAAAAGTGGTATATGAAGTTATCCATATAATTGAACCTTTTTTGTGTGTATGTTTTTGGCTATGTTCAGCAGGTTCTCCTTTAAATTGGAAATATTCTGCCAAAAGGGTGCGCTGTAATAGTGATTTTTGGGCCATTTTCATTCTTGTACCATCGAAAAGTGTATGAAGTTATGCATACATAGAATTGAACCAAATTTTTTGTGAATGTTTTCGACTATAGTCAGCTGTCCCTCCTTCAATATTGGAACATTCCACTGGAAGGGGGCGCTGTAATTGCGATTTTTGTGTCATTTTCATTATTGTGCCATCGAAAAGTGTATGAAGTTATGCATAGAATTGAACCTTTTTTGTGTGTATGTTTTTGGCTATGTCCAGCAGGTTCTCCTTTAAATTGGAAATATTCTGCCAGAAGGGTGCGCTGTAATAGTGATTTTTGGGCCATTTTCATTCTTGTACCATCGAAAAGTGTATGAAGTTATGCATACATAGAATTGAACCAAATTTTTTGTGTATGTGTTTGGCTGTGGTCAGCAGGTCCTTCTTCAATATGGAAGCATTCTGCTGGAAGGGGGTGCTGTAATTGTGATTTTTGTGCCATTTTCATTATTGTACTATTGAAAAGTGGTATATGAAGTTATCCATATAATTGAACCTTTTTTGTGTGTATGTTTTTGGCTATGTCCAGCAGGTTCTCCTTTAAATTAGAAATATTCTACCAGAAGGGTGCGCTGTAATAGTGATTTTTGGGCCATTTTCATTCTTGTACCATCGAAAAGTGTATGAAGTTATGCATACATAGAATTGAACCAAATTTTTTGTGAATGTTTTCGGCTATAGTCAGCTGTCCCTCCTTCAATATTGGAACATTCCACTGGAAGGGGGCGCTGTAATTGTGATTTTTGTGTGATTTTCATTATTGTGCCATCGAAAAGTGTATGAAGTTATGCATAGAATTGAACCAAATTTTTTGCGTATGTGTTTGGCTGTGGTCAGCAGGTCCTTCTTCAATATGGAAGCATTCTGCTGGAAGGGGGTGCTGTAATTGTGATTTTTGTGCCATTTTCATTATTGTACTATTGAAATGTGGTATATGAAGTTATCCATATAATTGAACCTTTTTTGTGTGTATGTTTTTGGCTATGTCCAGCAGGTTCTCCTTTAAATTGGAAATATTCCGCCAGAAGGGGGCACTGTAATAGCGATTTTTGGGCCATTTTCATTCTTGTACCATCGAAAAGTGTATGAAGTTATGCATAGAATTGAACCAATTTTTGGGGGTATGTTTTTGGCTATGGCCAACAGGTCCTCTTTCAATTTGAAAATATTCCGCTGGAGGGCCAAATCACAGTAAATTGTTTTGTTGTGGGGACATTTAATCATTTATTTCAATTAAATACATCAAATAATTTTTTTTTTCTCAGAGTTTGAATTTTTTTATGAGTACATAAGATATGTTGAAAACATTCCAACATCAAAAATGGAACAAGTATTAAAAGTGAAAGAGAACAAAATTCTTTTCTTATTGTTGCGGAGGGGACAGGAAAATATTGCAATTTTAAAATTTTCAGTTTGCACCAATATTTTTCCTATGTATAATAAAGTATAGCTCTAAAAGTATTTTTTTTTACTAAACTATGCTATTTAGCATTATAGTCATAAAATATTACACCTGAATTACAAAAAATTCATCCTGAATTTGTTTTTTTTTAATTAGCACTATGTTGCGGAGGGGACATTTTGGAATTTAGTTAAAATTAGGAACCTATTCATTATTTTGTATTTTGTAAAAATTGTATATACTTCTTAGAAAAGAATTAAGCTTTTAATGTCAGTTCATGATAGTCATTAAATATATATAATCAATTAATTTTCATCAACCAATGCTATAATCACTAAAACAATTTATTATTCTGTATGAACCATACAATGCTTCAGCAACTGAGCATGTTACAGGAAGTTTCTTTGTACTGCCTTCAATGTTGATCCATTGATGATAACTAACATTATCATCAAAGTCAAATTGATCAAAATGTATTTCAATAACTTCAACACTGCAGTCCATACACTGACGGATCAATACAGAGTTCTGCACGTTTATCTCCTTCACATAAAGTTAAATTGCATTACTCTTTTGCTTCTTTAACCTGCATCACACAAGACTTGTTATGGAAACAATGAAGAATTGAGTCAATATTTTCATGGTAAATGCAATAGCACAGTTCTTGGTGCTTTTGTGAAGCAAGCATCACATGCTTAGGTCTTAACATTCGGAATTTAGTAATTGCAATACTTTGCATAGTATAAGAAGAACAATATAAAAAATATGCTTCATTTAAAGACATTTCTAAAACTCTTTTTTGCTTTCTTTCTTTAAATTTATCATTACATATCAAGATGGAATCTTTGATGCCAGGTAACATTTGACTATGTCATCACGTTAAAAAAAAACTGTATGTTGAATGGCATCAGATCGTCGCTTTCTTTCTTGAAGTAAATTGCACCTTTTAACAGAACATTGTGAAATTCGATCTGTTTTTTCTGTGTGGCGTTAAATTTTGAACAATTTTTGCAACTACCTTATGAGTATACCTTCTTAGGTGATTCCTTTGGTAAACTCTTATTTGCCTTAGAAAGTGCTTTTCCTAAAGCTGGAGAATTCTAATAACCTGGGGATGGATTTCCTGGAGTAATATTGTTACTTTTTTTTTGTCCTCCAGTTTGCTTTTCTATTTTTTTTCTTGCTTTCTCTTTCCTTTTATTTTTCTTCTGCTGGTGTCCTTACTGCTTTTTACATTTTAGCAGCCCTTACTTTCCATCTGTTTCTTTCTTCTGTGTTTCATGCAAAGCTGAATCTAACTTATCCTCTCTCTTGTATTCTCTTGATCTTTGTGTGGCTGTTTTTGCCATATTTTTTAGAAACTTTGCTAAAATGAAATATATTTTTTAAATTTTCCTACCAATTAAGAAAGATATTTTAGAATCACACTCAATTATGTACTAGACTGAGAATGACAACAAAATGAGAAGCACATGGTCAAAATACTGTGTTGTACAACCTAGTATACAGGAGTTCACAAATGTAAAGAAAAGGAAATCATACACTTCAGTAGTGCCATTTGGTAGTAACATTATCAAATAGAAACTGTAGGAGAATTTTGTTGATGTTTCAGTGTAAACAATGAATACAAATGGAATAAAAATAAAAAAAACTGTCCCCTCCATCACAAAAGTGTCCCCTCCAAAACATTTTTCTTTTGCTTTATATATATGTTTAAATTATTGAATTTGATACAAATTTAGAATTATTTATTGCATTCTCCTAATACTTGATAAGTTTAAAGTTGAATGTTTTTAAAAATGTACTGACACTGAAAAAAACAAAAAATAATATTTAAAAATGTTTTGGAGGGGACAACCAAAATTTTCTATTTCTCTAAATTTATTAATTTTATATTTTTTAATCAATTAAAGCCTTAAAATGTTTCAATATGACACAAAAATGTTGGTTTAAAGCATTATTTAAAAAAAGAAATGCATTAAAAATACTTATCCTTTAAATAGCATTTTTTAATTTGTCCCCTCCGCAACATATTTTTCTTCTAAATCCAATTTTAAGTATAAATTACTTTTATTGAAAAATGTTATAAGTACCTTTGTTTACATTTTTCAGAAACTTCAATATCTGCAGATTTTAAAAATATAAAGTTTTATCAGTTTCAAAATAAAAAAAATTAAGATGGCGTGGGACCAAATACTGTGGTTTGACCCTGGAAAGGGGCACTATAATAGTGATTTTTGTGTTATATCCATCATTTTGCCATCGAAAAGTGTAGAAGCTAAGCATAGAATTGAACCAATTTTTTGTGCATATTTTTGGCTATGGCCAGCAGTTTCTGCATGAATTTGGAAATATTCTGCCAGAAGGTGGCACTGTAACAGCGTTTTTTGTAATCTTTTCTCGATTTTTCGCTTTTTTTTTTTTTTTACTGTATATTGGTGGCTCGTGAAGCGATGGGAACTTCGCATCCTGTGAAGCTGGTTATTCACAAACAGCTGATGTACAACAACAGTAACGAAAAAATTATTGATTTTAATAAATATCATTGGAGCAGAAATTTTAGATCAAAATCGAAGTTGGTATAGTATTGAGCTAATAATATTGAAGTATTAACATTTGAAACTACTTTTTGAAATATTAAGATGTATGAGATAGAAAAAAGTTTTGGGATTGGTACATCCAATTAGTTATTTTTGTAACTTCATTATAAATATTTAAAATTAAAAGTAATTTTCTTTTTACTTATAAATATCACAGTAATTTAACTTAAAATAAAACGAAATATGACTTAAAGCAAAACAGTATTAATAGAAAAAAAGGCATCACTAAACCTATGTTTGGAGAAAACAACTCTTTAATCATGGATATATTAGTAGATATTTTATGTTTAAATTATAAAAAGAACGTAGGGGAGAGTTGGGAGGAGTAGGACAGATTTCACAATTTATTTTTTAATTCACTACTTATGTTTTACCAAGAGTACAGCTTATAAAAATCTAATAGTATGTTACTTAAGCTATGTTTAAAAATACAAACGCTGTGAAATACAAACAACTGGCTTTTATTTGCACGTTTTAAAATGTTAACATTTTTGTCCCACACCTCCCTCATATGAGGGAGGTATGGGGCACACATGAGAGAGGAATAGGACACTGTTTGATAAAAATTAAATTAGCACATATTGTATTTTGATAAGTCAACACTGAAAGCAAAGTAGGACTGGGCTCGGCTGTACCACAAATTATTTGTGGTTGAGGCAATTTCATTATGATATCCCTTTTCTCTACTTCACTGAAGTCATTTTCATGTGGGAAATAAAATTTTTCTTTTTCATCATTTTTGAATATGATAAACTCCTTATCACTGTCTATATCCTCAACTCTGCCAATATAATAAACAGCTGTCTTCTTCGTCAAAATTTTAACAATTACAAAGTCATTTATCCTAATTTTGGATCATCAGTTAACCAATCAAATTCTTCAGCAATTTCATTATCATTGTGAGTAATCAAATCAAAAGTCTTCATCTGTAGAATCATGCAACAAAAATTTCCCATCAATGGAATCATCAGATAATTCATTCGCTTTTTAGGTGCGTTCGTAATTATATAAATACGTAGCACTTATAGTCGTCGTTCAGTCCGTCCGTCTGTCTGTCCGCATATAACAGAGCAAAAACTACCCAACCGAATGGTCTGAAATTTGAAATATAAGATTGTTGCAAAATTTTGTCGAGCCATTTCAAATTTTAGGAAAATCGGATGTATAGTTTAATTACAGGGACAGTCAAAAGTTTTTCTTTACATTACGGCCAATGGGAAAAATTATTGCAAGTGCATTTTAATGACGTTACAGCCTTCCGAATGGTCTGAAATTTTAAAGATATAATTGTTGCAAAATTTTGTCCAGCCATTTCAAATTTTAGGAAAATCGGATGTATAGTTTAATTACAGGGACAGTCAAAAGTGTTCGAAGAATGGGAAAAAAATTATTGGGAGTGCATTTTAATGATGTTAAAGACTATGTACTTTATGAAGTGCAAAAAATTATACATTCAGTACAATATGGGGTGCAAAAAATAATTATAAAACTTGTTATAGTACAAACGCACCTCATTTGCCACGTTCGACGAGCAATTTCCAACTTGTTTCTGTTTCTTCCTTTCCACCTTAAGAGTTTTCTTTTTACACAATCTCTTCTGCTTTTTATCAGCGGCTATTTTTTCAATTTCTTCTTTTTCTGGTGTGTCAGTGATGATTTTTTATCGTTCCTTTTTTCTGTCTTTCTTTATAGTTTTTGTGGAAATTCTTTGCGATAAGGGTGCATATCGGAAGGACTCAAAGGTGTTTGAGAACATGTCCCATTCCTCCCTCACTGATGCTATCCCATTCCTCCCTCTGCTGAATACTTTTTAAAAAGGCTTATCATATATATCATGCTACATTTATGCTTTATTTGGCTGCTAGTTTACAAACACTATATCTTTAAGTTTATTATACAATTATAATATATTTTTATTTTAAATATAATATAATTGAAACAAATCATTGAAAGAATAAGAATTTGTACTTACTTCTGAGGTATGAAAATAAAATTTTCCCTTTTAAATACAAACAATACTACAGCTGGTGTAACAATTAGAATCAAACATGAGGCTATAGATGTTTTATCTAGTAGACAAACTAGAACTTAATTCTAACAGTTATTTTGGACATAAATGCTGCTGTCCCATTCCTCCCAACTCTCCCCTATGTATTTCTTTGTGGAAATACTCTACAATTATAGGCATATTAATTGCTTAAAATTTGTTACACAAATTATCAGCATTTCATTGTACAAATTAATTATTAGAAATTATCAATATAGTCAATCCCATATCCAAATCCAGTAGTAATTATCAGCATCTCATTGTACAAATAAACAGAATACTTTAATGTTTAAATTACATTTTTTATACAACATTATTAATATACATTCAGGGCTTGAAATTCAAGACGAGATGGCAGGATTCTTGCCATAAAGAATATTAGGGGCGGGAGGCTCCTGTTTCCAAAAAATCATTTTCAAAAAATGTTTCTTTGTAAAACGACGATGAAGTCTCGGGACCGACTGACAAATTTCGTGATATTTTCCACTATTCGAATGGCAGATTTCACAGTTTCTTCTTACAACAAATTGACAAAATTCATGTTTGTTTTTCTGCATCTGACCGAAAAATTTTGCGATTTTTCTCTACAACCGACTGACGAATTTCTTGATTTTTTCTGAAGATCTATCAGTGAATTTCATAAATTTTTTTCTCGCGACCAATTAACAAATTTAGCAACTTTATTCTGTGACCGATTGGCAAATTTCCCTGTTTGTTCTTGCGACATACTGATGAAGGTAACGATTGTTTTTCTGCATCCGATTGAAAAATTTCGCATTTTTTCTCTGCGATTGGCTGAGGAATTTCACGATATTTGCTCATGGCTGACTGGCAAATTTCACGATACTTTTCCGTGATCGATTGACGAATTTCGAGATATTTTCCCACTGTCGATTTCCCATGAACTTCAGTTTTTTTCCTGCGACTAATCGAAAAATTATTTTATTTATTTTCATCATGATTGACGAAATCAGCGATATTTTTTTTCGACCGATTTATGTATTTTGCGATGGTTTTTCCGTGTGTCCAAAATAGCAAATAACTAAAAGAGCAGCAACGGCCACCGGAGACTGAGCTCTACCAAATTGGCCACTAGTCAGCACTAAGCAAAATGAGATTACACTTGCAGTGCACAAGAAAAAAAAACTTTGATGAACCTAAAAAAAAACATATTTAGAAACAACAAACTAGTTGATTCTCGCAATTCACAGAAATTAGGACATGACTTTTTGAAATCAACCTTTTCTCGTGTAATAGAAGATCAATTGATTATTTCCTTTTCAAACTTTGAATATGGATTTAAAATTCCAATGCATAGAACATAGTTCAATTAACGAAAATTACAGGGATTACAGTTTTGACTATAATTCCATTAAGGATATAATAAAACAAATTCGTTCAGAAGTGACATACCATCACCGATATGCATTATTCATGTAAGTTAAAATTTAATGCACATCAGATTTTGCGAAGTTTTCTAAAACTTTTTAAGAGAGCATAACCATGTGATTACGATAATTTCTAAAATTATAAAAGTCACTCGTGCTGTTTGTAACTTGTGAAAGAGGCTGAAGCAAGCAAAATGGAATAAAATCTAAATTAAGAAATTCATTTAGCAACCCAATTGTTAATTTCCCATAACATTAGGTGAAAGTTGAAAAATAGACATGGTATATATAAAGCTTGATTCTGTTCCTTTGTTTTAATAAAATAAAAATTTTGGATAATTATCTTGAGTTGTTAATTTAAATTGTTTCAATAGTATTTTGTAATGTCTGGATAAATGTAATTCTTTAAGTGGCACATAAAAAATAACGGGGTTTAAAGATTTTTTTCCCCTTTCTAGCAGTTCAACTCCCATGCATTTATAAATTTTGGGTACGAAACTCCCCTCCTGGGAAAACTTGAATTTAAAGCCCTGGTATTCAAAGAGATATAGTTTTTGTAAATTATATTTCAATACATTTAAAATGTTTTAATGATGTGTGAAACATGTTTGTAATTTATTGTTCTGAGATGGCATTATATAGAGAAATAATTCACCATCTAACTAAAAACATATCTAGTGCCGGATATCCGATCGGATATCCGAATCCGGCAGACAAAGGAGCTTCGGATATCCGGTATCCGATATCCGGCAAAATCAATATCCGGTGCATCCCTAATTCGGAATATGCAATACATTAAATAAAAATAGTAATTATTTTCATAGTAATTAGTAATTAGTTAATAGTAATTAGTTATTAAATAGATTCACTTATCTAAATATAATTTGAAGTTACATATACGAACAAAGGATTTCTATCTTGTCAGCTACAAATTAAAACCAAATTACGCGAAAAGAACATTATGCCTGCTTAAGAAACAAAGATATTTTTAATTTGAACTTTGAACAGAATGAGTAAAAGAAAATTAAAAACGGAGATTCTACTGGCAATCTAGGCGCCAGTACTATTTCCATATTTTTACGGAAATTTTCCCCCATAATCTACAGAAAAATTTCTGTTTTTTTTTGAGTAAAAACGGAAATTTTTCTGTAAGTTATGGGGAAAAATTTCCGTAAAAAAACGGAAATGGTACTGGCATCTAGATTGCCAGTAGAATCTCCGTTTTCTCTTCCGTTTTTTTTTTACAGTGCTCGGCCGCACTTTATGTGAAAGATTGGGAAGTTGTCATCGCCTTTCATTCATAGACGTAAACAGAGCTTAATTTCTAAGAAAAAAAGTACCGGAGCCCTAATATTATGTGGTACCGGTACTACAATTGTACCGTTTCCCCCCACCCTTCCCCCTCTGTCACTCCAATCTGCATATTTATATTTCGTACATTATTTGCAAAATTTAAAGCATTTCTTTTCTTTAGCAAAGTAAAAAAATTTAAAATATCAATCAGTATATACTTAACTGCCAACTATTCCACTTTTTAGTTATCATTCCTTCCGAATCGTAATCGTTGCCTAGTTTTAATGTTAATTAATTGCAGAATTCAGCGATTAAATATGGTAAGGATTATGATTCGAAAATAGTGTTAACACTAAAAAGGAATAGTTCGTAGCTATGCATTTTTGCATAAAAATGATTAGCTACAAATTGCACTGGGCTCCGGAGCCCTGTATTTATGAGCTCCGGTGAATTCCGACCAATATTTAAATATGTACTAAAAACAGAGAAGTACCGGAGCTGGGCTCCGGCGCAAATTAAGCCCTGGACGTAAATGCTATTATCTACATCTACACTATACTAATAAAATCTTAAATACATTAATGCCGATTTCAGGGAGATGGGGGAGGGGATCGACGAATAAGGAATAATCACGAAAAAAAGTCAGAAAAAAACCCCTTAAAAAATATGAATTAAAAAAAAAAAAAAAAAAAAAAAGAAAGAAAGAAAGAAAAAAAGCTAGCCAATTTGAGGGATGAAATGAGTTTCTTTACTTTCCTCTCAAAATTCATGAAATAATTGTTTTTTCTACAGTAGGTTAGAATTACGGTCCTCCATCGGATAGGGTAACCAAATTTAGCCCGATTTAGCGGCTTTAATCAGTTTCATATTTTACACACATTTTCTTTTATCTGAAATACTGAAAAATAAGGCAGTATAAGTTGAACAAAGGATAAGTGAAACATCCATTGTTATCTGAAGTATAGATTGTTGCATTCGTTAGGGTCCGATTCGAACGGTAGTTCAGATTGAGTTGACGCTAAATGATTTTCGTTGTGGGCCAGTCTGATAATTATTATTGCGGATTCGGGTCGGGTTGACCCGATTTTTCAAAAGAAAGTCCATAATATCATTTAACTTATAAGTCGAATAAGTAAATATATATTCCTTTTCCTACACAAAAGATAAAAGTGCTGTTAGAGATGACTATTTTTCATAATTCCAATAAAATTTTGATTTTATTTCCTTTTGGATCGGGTTCATGGTTCAGGTTTCTTTCCGGTTCGTTTCGGACTGACTTAAAATATAAATTTCAGGACCCGACCCGAACACGGATGGACAGAGGTTAAATTGAAACATCTGTTTTTGTCCGAGATAGATTCCTTCATTGGGTTGTGCAGTCGGACCGACACGGGATTCGGGTTGAGTTGGACTTAATTTACAAAAAACAAAACAGAACAAAAACCTTTCAAAACTCACTTTAATTTAATTATCGTACAATAGTGTCGTCTATGAGCTTAAGAAGTAAATGAATCAATTTAATGACTGATGTAAGCAAAAAAAATCACATCCGCCCTTTTGCCTTATATTTACTCATTAACATGTCAACAAACTGAAAAATAACTAAATATTTATTAATGTATAGAGTTAAAAAATAAAACAATAATTCAGTTCATAAATTTAAAACTAAGCGCAATTGGTTTTATTTTTTATTTCACTTCAAACTGTTCAACAAAATGTTTGGAGTCGGAGTCGGCCTATTTTTAGCGACTCCGACTCCGACTCTTTTCATCAAAAAATCACACTGACTCCGATTCCACAGCCCTGTCGGAAACACAGCGGCAGCAGCGGGGAATCCACTACCGGCACTAACTATGTTTTTTTTTCGCGACCTTTAGACGAAATTTACCATTTTTTCGTGATCCTTTGACGAAATTTGCTGTTTTTTCGCGATTTTTTGACGAAATTTGCCTTGTTTTCGCGATTTTTTGACGAAATTTGCCTTGTTTTCGCGATTTTTTGATGAAATTTGCCATTTTTTTCGCGATCTTTTGACGAAATTTGTGGTTTTTCGCGATCTTTTGGTGAAATTTGCCATTATTCCGCAATCCTTCGACGAAATTTGCCGTTTTTTCCGGGATCCTTTGACGAAATTTGCTTTTTTCCCGCGATTCTGACGAAATTCGCTTTTTTCCCTCGACCCTTTGACGAAATTCGATATTTTTCTTCGAACGATTTACAAAATTTTTTTTTTTTCCCCCGGAGACCAGTTGTCGAAATTCGCGGTATAGTTTATGTCCGAATTTTCGGATTTATGACCGATTTTTTTTAAAATTTTCGGAAAATTCGGAACAGAATCACCCCTTTCTTCAGCTCATGTTTTCTCTACTAAATATATGTATTTTTTCATGAAATTTTAAAGGCTTGATACAGTTATATTTACACTGGATAAAAATTTCAGAGAGTTTGGACAATAGGAACTATTTTTTTTGTTATGTTAAAGCCCATGACACGAAAACAAATAAACAAGCAAAAAAGAGAAGAATCGTCAGAAATCTCAATTGAGAATCATATCTGTATTAAATAACTATGTAACAAATATTTAAATACTGATACACTAGATGGCAGCACACGACAGTTTAGCAGACTGCCAAATAGGTTTTCCCATAATTCATTGCTGATTAGCTTTTACGCAGAGAGAATGTTTTGAGATGCACAATGTAAAGGTGTTAGATATACAAGCTGCTTGCTTGATTTTCCCCCGGAGCTTTTAATGAGAGGCGCGGGAAATGATAAAATATTTTACAATCACCGGATTTTCTTCTGAGTTTTGGCGCTGTAAATATGTACAATATTCCTGTAAATAATAATATGTCTTGTAGTATAGTGATTCATTAAATCTTACTTTGTATTAAAGCATAGAGTGGTGTTTCTTTCCTGAAGTGATGAGTCGATTGATAAAAGATTGTAGCCTCTACTTATGGGAAGTAAGCTGGCTATAAATGGCTCCCCAACTTTGGGCCCTGAATCTATGACTGACCGAGTAAATAAAAATGCAGATTCTCTACGAGTTTTTAAATGCTTGTGCTCTTTGTATTTAAAAGAGGTGCTGGTGCTCAACGTAGAATTATGGTGTTCTTCAAAAATGCTGACGTTTAATACACAATGTCGTATTCTACAAATGGTGTGCTACAATGGGGGTGCTTTGAGAAAGGAAAAGTAGTGTTTTAATATCTGCTGTTCAGACGTCGCTTATGATTTCAGCCAAGGCAAATTAAAATATGCCGTGTGTTCTCATTAGTCTTGAAGGAAATTAACGATCGTTGTTCTACATGAGCTTCATGTATGAGTTGTTAAAACCCCCTTTCTTTCTGTTTGACTTGGCGAAAATTAATCATCGCCAAGAATTATGGTAACCCTATTTTTTACTTTACTATTTTTCAGTTTGTTTATTGAGGTAGATATAATTTAAATTCTGAAGCGAGCGATCTCCGCTATATGAGATCTGAACCAGGATTGCCTGGTAGTAATAATAAATATATTAATATTCAATTCTTCGAGCTTTAATTATTTGAGTGCTGATTTACTTCCAATGAGTAAAAATCGTTCTGTTGATTTATTAAATTGATGTGAAATATGAATGATTCGAAGTAAAGTTCTTTTTATTCGACTGTGTTCTTTGAAATCCCTCATGTGTCAAATAGCGGTGTGAAAGTGTTCTAATACTCTGCTAACCGAACATCGACCTCGGGGCAGAAAGTGTATTATAGTTCTTCAAGATAAAAATATGGATGCGTACAGCAGTAATAAGATAAGTTTGTAATTTTTTGCATTCTCCTATTGTTTATTTTATGTTATTAAACTTTTGATATTAAAATTGTTTAAGATAGTATTTGAAGGTATATAATTTTCTCTTAAAGAAAATAATTTGTGTCTGTTTTGTCATGACATACAGACGAGGTAAAAATGTTCTGAAGTTAGAAATCTTACATAACGTAAAAGTTTTCTGTAAGAATTAAATTCTGAAAACAAAAATCTTTGATCAGTTTAGATTAAGGGTGGTTTAATAACAAAATTTGTTCTGTTAAGATATATTTTACTTACTGATGTGAAAATTATATTTTGTGTTCTAATTTGAGAAAACTTTTTCATTTTGAATTTAATAAACTGTATTTTATTAAAATGGTATCGTTTGACAGATATTTACAATAGAATAAATATTTTTTTTTCTTAGTAAGTTGAATTTCGTTTTGAATAAAGTTGATTTATGAAATGACGAAATTAAGTCCTGAACAGAACTTTTATAAGAATAAGTTTTCTTATAGGTTAAACATTTAAATTTGTTTTAAAAGGTTAAAAAAAAAAAGGAATTTTGTTTCCCGGAACAAAAGTAAATTGTGTTCTTTTGAGAACAATTATGAATTATTTTGCTAGTAAAGTAATTTTAATTAATTTTGAATAATTGTGTTCTTAGAACAAAAATAGAAAGTGTCCTTTTGAGAAGAAAGTTTTTTAAAAATTCTTGCTTAACGTAATATTATTTTTTTTTCTTTTCTTTCTTAAAAGAAATTGAAAGTTAAGAACTGTGTAGTTATAATTTAGTTTGTTTTATTTTGAGAGTTAATATTGAAGTTTTAGAATTTTTTTTTTGTGTTTTCTTAAAAGTATAGTAATATCGTATTACATAACGATAAATTGAAATAGTTCAATTTTGGGTTACTTTTCAAAGGAAAGAGTTAAATAAATAAAGTTTTATATTTTGTGATATTATATTAATTTGCATTTATATTTATATTGTATTTTGAATATATACATATTTTTTTAGTGTGTTATGATTTCTGTAAAGAAGAAATCCCTGAGTGTGAGGATAGGTTTGCATAGAAAAATCTAAAATTTTGTTCTTGAAATTGAAAAATTTTAATTGAAATTTTTAACTTCAAATTCTAGTTCTTGAAATGAAATTTTTTTAATCAAAATTTTATTTTAGTTGTTAGTTTTGTTAAATTTAAACAAAATGGCATTTTTTGGGAAGGGCAAAAAAGAGGATCTACGCGTCCTTTGCGATGAGTTAGGCTTAACTGCCACCGAAGAAAGGAAAATGGTCGATATACGTAATTTAATTACAATGCACGCTGATTACGAGGAAGATTATACTAAAAACTTACTTATAATTATAGTCGAGCATAGAAAAACTGTACAAGAGCGCTTAGATTTAGAAAATCAATGTGTTTTCGAACAAGAACAACGTAAAATCGAACAAGAAAATTTAGAGCACGAACGGACTTTCGAACTCGAAAAATTACCCTTACATGTCTGACTTCGGCACCTAACTCGAAGATAGAAAATAATAGGTGCACTTACGAAAAATCACGAATCGACCTACAAAAATCGATTCCCTGTTTTCACCCAAATGAAGATGATATGAACATCTTCTTAGTGCTGTGTGAGCGACAGTTAAAGGTCCTAGGGGTTCGGAAGAAAATTGGGTTACGTACCTCATAAGCGCTTTACCTAGTGATATTGCTAGACTCATTGCTAGGGAACCAGAAGAAAAGGCCCAGGACTATGAACACATCAAGGTGGTGATGTTGAAACGATTCAAACTGACTGCTGAAAAATTTAGAATCCTGTTCGTTCAGCACAAGAAAATTCCAGAAAGTACCTGGAAAGATTATTTTTCCGAGCTTGAAGGTTGGCTATCTGAGCTCAACATAATTTCATTCGAAGATTTGAAAAATCTTATTTTATCTTATTTTATTAATGGTGTCTATGGCAAAGCCTGCATAGATACTGGATCCAGTCACACCCTGGCTAGTGAATCACTGTATTCTGTGTTGAAAGAAAAAGGGGCAAAGTTTCAGAAGAGTTCTCTGAACATGTCTTTAGCCAGCAGTCAAAAGAAGACAGTCTGACCATGACTGTTACTGTAGAAATTGAAGGAAGAAAATTTCGTACGGATTTTATTGTGTTACCTAAAGCTAAAGGGAACAGAACCCTTTTAGGAAGAGACTTTCTTGATAAGTCAGGGTTGGTACCAGACGTTAAGAACAAACGTTGGTATTTTGGCGATATGCCTCATATAAAATATGGCTTTGCAGATCTTGTTCCAAAGCCTCTTGAAAGTTTTGGCCAGAAGTCAGAATTAAATTACTTGCTGAAAAGGCATGAAACCATATTTCAGCCAGGGGGAGAAGCCACCCCGTCCTCTTGTGAAATTGGTAAATCTCCATTGAGATAAAACCAAAACCAAACAAATTTGCTAAATTCACTAAGTATTTAGTCAAACAATGCAAAAAAAAAACAGTATGTGGACAGAAGATGGATAGAAGGACCCCAGTATTCTTCTGGTGACCATGTATGGGTAGAACTCCATCCCGTTAGCAAGGCTGGTCAGAAAAGAACTGCCAAATTCAGTCCTCGACGTGACGGACCCTACGTAGTGCTCACACAGCGCTCGCCTATTTCCTATGAAGTTGCCAGTTTACAAGCTCCCGAAGTTCCCTTAGGAACTTACCATACATCTGCCCTAAAACTTTGTAACAATGTTACCGACCAACCAGTTATTCCACTCAGGAAACATGGTAGGCCAAAGAAAAATGTTCCTGGTCTTTTGCCGAGATGTCTAAGGAACCAGAGGGGGAGGATGTAACAAATATTTAAATACCGTTACACTAGATGGCAGCACACGACAGTTTAGCGGGCTGCCAAATAGGTTTTCCCAAAATTCATTGTCGATTAGCTTTTATGCAGAGAAAATGTTTTGAGATGCACAATGTAGAGGTGTTAGATATACAAGCTGCTTAATTGATTTCCCCCCCGGAGCTTTTAATGAGAGGCACGGGAAATGATAAAATATTTTGCGATCACCGGATTTCTTCTGAGTTTTGGCACTGTAAATATGTACAATATTTCTGTAAATAATAATATGTCTTGTAGTACAGTGATTCATTAAATCTTACTTAGTACTAAAGCATAGAGTGGCGTTTCTTTTCTGAAGTGATGAGTCGATTGATAAAAGATTGTAGCCTCTACTTATGGGAAGTAAGCTGGCTATAACTATAAATTTATTAATAAAAATGTCTAATATTTTCATCTTATTTCATGAAAATTAATTTCAAATTATTTAACTCTATAGATCTTCTGTTATGATTTTCTGTTTGCAATGATCTCCAACTCTAGAAATAGTCATATCACAAATCCAATTCACCGATTTTCCTTCATCCAAGTTGTGATTGCCTGTTTTACACTTGCTTACAGCAACCAGTCGCTTTTATAGGTAGTGCTCAGCGCTCATTGATGCTCTAACAAATTCTCCCTCCAAAACATGGGATGCTTCCAAAGCAGGTGCGGATCTATTGGAGGGGGGGGGGAAGGGGGGCAATAATTACGTTTTAATAATAAGATTCATAAGTTCCATCATTCATTCAATCTAATTTTGTTGAACTTGTGAATCTAACTCAAATATGCATACCGTGAAGAGTGTGAAATTGCATATTCAGGAACTTATTTCAAGTTATGGTTGCTGTTTAAAATTGTAATAACATGTAATACATGTTTGAAGATAACTGTATAAGCATTATTAGCAAAACTTTGCTATGAAGAAATATTGTTAATCTAATAATATGTTAACAATAAGTACACTAATTTCTAATTTTTCAGTAAGTGCACTTATTTCCCTTCCTTTATCACCACCAGGGAACACCACAATTTCCTGTATTGGCTTTTACATTGCCTTCAGCTCCCTTTTTTCATGCATTTTCAGTAGATGAAGCTTCCCTTGAGCATTTTGGTTGCTCTCTGCTCTTCTTGGAACCTTAAACAAGATCTGCAAGGCTTCAAGAGGTGATGGCAAACAGTTAATGCAAAAATTGTCAACTTACAGTGAAACTAGTCCATTTTTTTATTAAAATTACAATTCTTGGTAAAATCGGATCTGATATCACATAATAGCAATTTATTGACTGGAGACATCAATAAGAAATTTGGTACTATTGATAAAATTAAGTTGTTCCTATCAATAAAACATGATTATCACCCATCACAGTTATTAATAGTAAGGAAATTTTTACAATTCCATGCAAATAGTTAAATTTGTGTTGTTTTTTATTATTTCTATTTTTACTTTTGTTATGCTAGATATTTATCTCATTTAGAGTCAGGGATGAGATTGACCAAAAAGCAAAAAAGCTGAAAACTGCACGAACGAAGTTTGAACAATGACAGTTATAAATTTCAAGCGCAACAAATATAATTGCTATTAATATATATAATTTACATACAATTTAGCTTTGTGTAAATTAAAAAGAAATTATTAACACGAATTAGGCAGAAATTATTTACTTACTCTAATGAAAAGTTTATTTTTTGTGATCTTTAGACGAAATTTGCCATTTTTTTCGCGATCTGTTTACGAAATTTGACGTTTTTTCGAGATCTTTTGACGGAAATTGATGTTTTTTCGAGATCTTTTGACGGAAATTGACGTTTTTTCGAGATCTTTTGACGGAAATTGACGTTTTTTCGCGATTGTTTGACGGAAATTGCCGTTTTTTCGCAATTTTTTGACGGAAATTGTCGTTTTATAGCGATCTTTTGACGGAAATTGTCGTTTTATAGCGATCTTTTGACGGAAATTGTCGTTTTATAGCGATCTTTTGACGGAAATTGTAATTTTTTTCGCGATTTTTTGACGGAAATTGTCATTTTATAGCGATCTTTTGATGGAAATTGTCATTTTATAGCGATCTTTAGGTCGTTTTATAGCGATCTTTTGACGGAAATTGTCGTTTTATAGCGATCTTTTGACGGAAATTGTCGTTTTATAGTGATCTTTTGACGGAAATTGCCATTTTTTCGTGATTTTTTGACGGAAATTGTCGTTTTATAGCGATCTTTTGACGGAAATTGTCATTTTATAGCGATCTTTTGAAGGAAATTGTCATTTTATAGCGATCTTTTGAAGGAAATTGTCATTTTATAGCGATCTTTTGAAGGAAATTGTCGTTTTATAGCGATCTTTTGAAGGAAATTGTCGTTTTATAGCGATCTTTTGATGGAAATTGTCGTTTTATAGCGATCTTTTGACGGAAATTGTCGTTTTATAGCGATCTTTTGATGGAAATTGTCGTTTTATAGTGATCTTTTGACAGAAATTGCCATTTTTTTCGCGATTTTTTGACGGAAATTGTCGTTTTATAGCGATTTTTTGACAAAAACTGCCGTTTTTTCCGTGATCTTTTGACGACAATTCCCGTTTTCTCGTGATCTTTTGACGAAAATTGCCGTTTCTTTCACAATCTTCTGACGGAAATTGTCGTTTTATAGCGATCTTTTGACGAAAATTGCCATTTTTTCGCGATCTTTTGACGAAAATTGACGTTTTTCGCGATCTTTTGACGGAAATTGACATGTTTTCGCGATCTTTTGACAAAAATCGACGTGTTTTCGCGATCTTTTGACAAAAATTGACGTGTTTTCGCGATCTTTTGACAAAAATTGACGTGTTTTCGCGATCTTTTGACAAAAATTGACGTGTTTTCGCGATCTTTTGACAAAAATTGACGTGTTTTCGCGATCTTTTGACAAAAATTGACTTTTTTTTTTTTTTTAGAGATCTTTTAACAAAAATTGCCGTTTTTTTTTTTTTTTTTTTTTGTGATCATTTGATGAAAATTGCCGTTTTTTTCTAGATCATTTGTCGAAATTCGCGATACATTTTATGCCCGAATTTTCAGCTTTATGAACGATTTTTTTTATTTTCGGAAATGACTGTCGTAATTCTTCGGACTTTTCGGAACAGAATCATCCCTGGTTGAGGGATCGCGATGAAATAGGATAATCACCGCGCACGATAAATGACTTCTCGTAATTGGTGTTGAAATATAGGCATATTTTGATGTGGATTAAAATCATTTTATGATTCTTTTTTTATTTAAACGAATAAAAAACGGATGTCTGCACGAAATAAATACTTGAAAAATGAGAAATTAAAAACCGAAAAAAATGGCAAAAAAGCGAAAATTTGAAAAAAATTAAAAAATGACAAAAAAGCTGAAAACCGCGGATCCGCGGAAGAATCTCATACCTGTTTAGAGTCCTGCATCGGGTCGGGTTACCCGCTTTTACCCGAACACGACCCAAGGTTCGACGCTGTATTTTCCTGCTGCGAGTCGGGTTGGCTTTTTCACTCTTGCGGGTCGAGTTCAGGTTGACCCGATTTTTTTAAAAGAATGTGAAAAATATTTTTTCATGTTAAAAGCCTTTATGAACCACAGATCAAAGTTTCATAAAAGTAAAATGAGTGGCTGTCTGTTTTGTCTTTAGTCATTCTTTCACCAGTCTTCGAAATAACAAACTGCGTTATATTTTTATCGTATTTTTAAAATATGATATGCAGCAAAATGCTAAATCCATCCTGTCTAATGTATCAAATTAATAATTTAATTCTGATGATACACGATGCACTATGTTAGAAGGGAAAAATTTCAAAATAATAACTGCTGATAAACTAAAGGCAGATGGTCAATTATGTAAAACAAGGTGTATCGTTATAGGTGGAACTTTTGAAACCGCAACTAATTTTAAGGCATATTTAAAGATTAGATTTTTTAGTTTTATACTGTTTAGAGTCATGCATCGGGTCAGGCTACCTGCACCCGGTTCTAGACTTTTTTGCTGCGAGTTCTGGGTTCTTGGCCCGGGACCGCCCCGCCCCATGTAAAACTTAAAAGTGCAGCCCTAGACCGGCACGGTCTATTTCTAATTTTATCGGCTTCATCTAAATATTTATATCGGGCCTGTAGACTCGCTTAATTGTAGTTATCGGCCCTGCCTGTTCATTTTTTTTTGCCGGCCCGGCCTGTTGAAAAAAACTGTCCTAATTCTTTGGCCTGGCCCATTTGAAATTTTGCCGGCACGGCCTGTGGGCTGGGCCGGTGCAAACCTCTATTAAAGATACAATTGTAGATTATTTTTCAGAATAGTATTAAAACATGATTTGCTTTCCTTACATTGCAGGTTTGGGTTGAAATATTGCAGGTTCGGGTTGAAATAGCTCGGGTTGGGAAATTATTTTTGCAGGTTCAAGTCGGGTTGGCAAAAATTATTTTTGTGGAACCCGACACGCACAGGACTCTAATCTCATTTATTGTTTAATGTTTTTACACTTATGTTACTTTTAATACATCTTCCTGTTTATCAATCTATATTAATTATCCAACAGAATCAGTCTCACAAGTGTTTGATAACTGGGTTGATATGACCATGCTATACAAAATATAAATTTAGAAATTAATAAGAGAAATAAAAATTATCTAAAGGACATCATCAAATCAGAAGTCCATTGCAGCTCTATTAATAAAAGAATGTTAAAATATAAACACATTTAAACAAGAGTCCAAACTAACCTCAGTTTCCCCACTAGAATTTACATAGCTGTTTACACAATTTGCTTTTGTGTAGGCACATTTCTCATCCTCCTTTTCTCCTTTCTTCTCCAGCTCCTTTTTTCCTGCATCAATATTATTGCATATAGAGTCACTGACAGAATTAAAACTGGGAGACTTATTTGAAGATTGTAAAGAAAGAGGTTCCAAATCAATAGGATCATTCCGGAGTCCTGGTAGTTTAGTATAGAGTGAAAATGTAGGCTTGGAGGAATCAGATGACATAATTTCTGGCCGTCTATAAGATCCCATGAAAGAAGGTCTGTTTGCCATATATGAACCTGATGAATACAGTTTTGGAGTGTAAGGACGAGGAAGTCCAATTAACTTAGGTGATTTTTGAGCAAGAAGGGATGAACATGACAAGGTCAAAGAAGATTTTTCTGGCATTTGTGGTGCATTTGGATCTCGGGGAACAAGCTAAATAATAGAAAACAATAAATGAAAAATACAGCAACTTAACTTTAAATTTAATTATAATTACATTTTGATTTTACACACAGAAACTTGAAAAGGAGATTGACCATATTTAATTATTCCTTTTAATTCTTAGATAATGCAAAAAGTTTGAAAAGAAAAGGAACAAATAACTTCTAAATAAATATTTTAAAAAGGAGAAAAGTCGAATCTCCTATTATACAAAATACTGAAGATTCAAATTAAGTAGAAGTAAAAGGCATAACATTAGTATTTAATGTTAACTATTTAACATAAGAGATTAAAAATATAGAGCACTGCATTAGTATATAAACAAAATTAGATTTTTTTGTCCCTTACAAAAATTAAACTAAACAGCTTATTTAGCTTATAAACATAATGTATATATTTTGTTAAAATACAATAATTTGAAAAAAGTGTGAATCTATAAATTTATATAGGATTCCCACTCCTTTTTCAATATAAAATTAAGGGCTTTCTAAGCATAACATTATTTGTATAAGCATTTATATAAAAGACAAAATAAAGGGCTCTTTCTTAGGCTGGAATTAAAAACATCAAGAGCATACAATAACACTTCTTGCAATTTTCAAGGTGAAAATTCTAGAAATGTCATTAACCAGAAACTTATTGTGTCATGTGCTAAAATATGAAAAGGAATTTGCAACAGTTGGAAACAGTATGCTGATTTCAAGAAAAATAAGGACTTTTAAAGACTATTCATGTAAACTAAGTTCTGACAAAGGGTTTTAGAAAAGAAAAGTAAAAATAACGATTTCTAAGCACTTTATATGGACCACAAAAATCCTGTTTATAACAGAAATGGAAGGAAAACTTCCTGCCATGTGGCATTAAGGAATTCCATAAATTACATCTTGAAATACTAAAAATGAGAAACACCCCTTTAACCCTCTAAACAGTTGGCCCGTATTTTTCCTTTTCCCTAAAACAACTTAAGACTGTTCTCAACTGCTCTGCTCAACAAGCTCAAAACGTTTTGACACATTTACAAATTCATTTTTTAATGGAAAGATATAAAATTGGAAGGCCTGACTATGGAAGCGATTTGGAATCTGTGTTTTCCATTTTTTGATAAAGAAATTACCTATTGAGTTATAAGAGAATTTGATCACGTGATACTTTTTTCACCCATCCTTGAGTGGTTATTCTTCTTTCGTGTGGAAATTTTCTTCAAAATGCTCACTTTGACACTATTTTCTGAAAGATCTATTGTCTTTGCAAAAAATGGAAAACACAGTTTGATTACATAGTTTTTGAACAACACCTTCTAGTTTCATGCATTTCCGAACAAAAATAAATTAAAACTTATGCAATAAAGTTGTCTTTTTGGATTTGAGAACAGCCTTAAATCGATTGTAGAGAAAAATATTTGTAATATAATTGCATTTTAAGATGTGTGTCACATAAAGGGGCATGATGTATATTAGAAACAAACAGGGAAAGAAAGTTTAAATTAACATTAGTTTTATAAACATTTTTATAAAAATGCAGGAAAACCCTCAAAATGTTCAGAGGGTTAACTGATAGTTTTTATCCATGTTTCTTTAATGTTAAATGCATTGGTTTCAAAAGCTAAGGTATAATCAGATTTTTGACATTTGCCATTAAAAGAATGAAATTAAAGATAAAAAATAGGGTTTATATGAATGATCTTAGGCAACTTCTTTGAACCTTATGAAGCAATTATACTCGCAATTAATATTTTTTAAGAATTGGATACTTATATGCAGTAGTGGGATTCAGTCGTTTCGCATCGATTCAGTAGAACCGGTTGTTAAATTGTGTTGAGTTTGGCGAACTTAAAATGATACTTCAAGTGTGAAAATCGCATTCACATTAATTTGCTTTCTTTAAATGTTTATCTGCACAACATTGCTTTGTAGGCATAACTTTGTGATAAGTCCTGATTAATTTCATTTAATAAAATAGTATTTCATTTGGAACAATAATATATTTTTTCTTCATCAATCCTGTAAGAGAAAATTCAACTTAAAAAAAACGAAAATTTGAAGAATTTGGTAACTAAATTGACAATCCAAGGCTAATCCCAGTTACATGGTAAGGTTATTAAAAATTACACTAACTACTTATCTATACTAATAAAAGAAAGTTTTGCTCTGTCAGTGTGTGTGCGATGGCTAGCAAAATCTACGGCATGTACGAGACTGAAAATTTTTGTGAGGCAAGCTCAAAATGTCAAATGTCCAAGTTATTAATTAAAAATCGCAAATCATTCTCATTAAAAACTCAGTTCGGTCCTTGCGAGAAAGAAAAACTTTGGCGTACTCACAGAAGCTTTATTTACGCATCAGTTAAAAATGAAGAACGAAAAGAAGAAATTTCAGGGGTATTTTGTCATTTATTAACTTACATCGGCCAAACCGCTTAGTAAAATTAAAAATGAAAGCTTACATCAGCCAAACCGCTTAGTAAAATTAAAAATGAAAGCTTACATCGGCCAAACCGCTTAGTAAAATTAAAAATGAAAGATCTACATCTCAAATGCCGCAATCAATTAAAAAAAATATCACAGTTAACCGCTTGAAAAACAATTTTCAAAAAGGGTCGTTTTTCCGAAAAACTTTTTCTACCTTTATGCAATGCATCTCCAGGGCGCAATTTTGGAGGTACCGACAAACTAAAAATATATTCTTAAAGTGAAACCCTCTTGTAATCGGTGGCGGAATTGGTTTAAAACAAATATGAATTTTAACCCTTTCAAACAACCCTTACCGGTAAACGCAGGTCACTTCGCACCTCACGAAGACGATATTTTTTCTATGCTAAAAATAACTTAACGACCGTATTCTTTTTAGAGCATCTCAATAAATAGACCAGATTTACATTACCTACAAAAATTTTGAAACGTTCGAACGGGTAGAAATATTTCTTACAAAATAAAATGTGTGAAAATTTCGACAAAATCAGCAAAAATCTGAATGTTTCGCTCCTTCAGGGTGAAATTTTAGAGGCAATAATATGTTCGTAAATCTGAAACCACCCTCTTATCGATGGGATAATCGGTTTTAAAAAATAGGAATTTTAACAAACACACTGGCAAATGCAGGTCATTTCGCTCCTCAAGAAGACAATATTTTTCTACACTAAAAGTAATTAAACGACTGTACTTGAACACAATCTTTTAAGAATATCTCAAATTAAGATGGTATTGAGATTCAAATAGATCAGATTTATATCATCTACAAAATCGAAACATTCGGACAGGTAGAAATATTTTTTACAAAATAAAATGCGTGAAATTTCGACGAAATCAATGAAAACCTGAGTGTTTCTTTGCGGTTTCGCTCGTTTTCGGTGCGCATAGACTCCACATTGTGGAGTCCACAAATCAAATTATGCAGAAAGTAAAGTACCAAATAGCATATACTTTCAATTCAATATTTTTTCATTTAAAAATATAAATTCAGATAAAATAGATTTAAAGATATAAAATCATACAAATTTCAGGTTAGTTTAAGAGGCATTCATCATGGGCCCAGGCAACGCTATTATTCGAATAAACGGTACTTTGCTTTGGCACGGAATGTTCCCTGTTATTGCTGATCTATAGCTAATACTTAAATAGTCAGATTTAGATATATACTTCCAACTGCACATTTTTTTATATTGTTCTTCATATCTTAGAAATTTTTAAAATGAAAGTAGCTATTTTTGTAAATGTAACAAATCCAAAATTTTGATAAGTGCCTCTAGTCTTATAATTTATATTTAGAAAAATATTTTTCCAGTTCTAACAACTGAAAAGACATTGTATGATCTAAACTTGCCGAATCATGATACTTTGCATTTTACGAATTTCCAGCGTTATCTGGTCTGGTTTTTTTTTGTAATAAGAAATAGTAAAAATTCCTAAAATTTCTAAATGTCATAACTCGAGAAGTTTTGGTCATGCAAAAATTTGTCTCACTAGCATGGATAATATTTTTCTAAATATGTTATATACAACTTTAGGTCATGAACATGGGTTAATTCTTAAACTTACATTTCTGCTATTTTTATATTATATTGTTTTGGTGCATTTTCTGATAGAAATTATGATCAGGGTTTCAGATTGCCAAATATTTATTAACGACCTTTTATAGGGTAACATGTTTCAGGATTTTTTTCACTGTCCCAAAGGATCAAAGTTTTTTTTAACAATGTTCTTAAAAAAAATAGAAAGCATTTCATAATCTATGTGTGAGGCTTCATTTTTCTTTCATTTTTGTCCATCAAAAAGCATTCGGGCAGCAAACCGTTTGTTAAGTTATTTGAATCCCACCACTGCTTATATGGCAATTGGGGGAAAACTGCTAATATATACCATTTTTCAGGAATGCCACGCAGAAAGAAAAAAAAAAAAAATTAGGAAATTAAACATAAAAATAAAATTTAAGACATTTTTCATGACATTTACACATAAATATTGTATATATTGTATTAAATACAAAATAAATACATTGACAAATTTCTCATGTGAAAACGTTTTTATAGTATTTTCTATAATAAATGTACTGTATTTTCACAACTAAGTTCACTGAAATGACTACCTGTTAACTTTTACAATTTTATACTACATTAGCATTCTTTCACCCAAATATAGAGTTTGGTTTCTATGTATTTTAATGAAAAGTAAATAATGTAAGAATATTAAATAGTTAACTTTTATTTTAATATGTACAGAAAAACATAACTTGGATCAAATTCCATAGTAAGATAATTTTTTTAGTTTTACTATCAATAAATTAGCATTCACATATTTTTTTACATAAGAATAAATTCTCAGTGATGCTTGGTTCATACGTGGCCAAGTTAATCTCAATAGTTTAGACAACGTAAATATTAACCATTTAAACAGCCGATTAATGAAATTAGTGATTTTTTTCTGTGATAGTTTGACAAAATTAAGAGATTTTTTTCTGCTAGTGAAATCAATTGCCAATTTTTGCAATTTCACTGTGCAATAGATTGGAGAAATTCGCTATTTTTTCTCTTCAATTATTTACGAAATTCACAATTTTGTTTTGTTGACCTCTTGATAAAATTTGCAACCTGTCAAGCTTTTTTCTCCTCAAGCTATTGTCAAAATTTGTGATTTTATTCTGTGAGCGATTCTCGAAATTTGCGATTTTATCTGCAGCTGATTGATAGAATTTGCAATTTTTTTTGTATTCATTTGACGAAATTTGCAATTTTTTTCTGTAGTCATTTGACAAAACTTAAATTTTTTTTTCTGCTAATTTTAAGGAAATGCTCGATAATAATTTTTTTTTTTTTGACAACCGACTGATGAAATTTAAACTTTTTTCGTGATTGATCCAAATTTGTGATTTTTTGTTCCATGACTGTCTGATGAAAGAAGAAATTTTTTCTGTTAAGTGACTGGTGAAATTTGTGATTTCATTAGGATTTATTTTTTTTGGTTCCAAGGTTTTAAAATTGTAATTATTACACGACTGCAGATATTTATGTTGCAGATAGAAAAAGATTGACCACAGCAAATTATATGCTAAGACAGTGGATCACTGGCAAGGATTAAATTGTTTTTTCAAAACAACAAAAAATTGGGAGAAATACACAGTAAGTAAAATGTATGGATGGGAGCCAAGTTAAAAGTCTGTAGTTCAGCCCAAATCAGGACAATTGGCATCTTTGTGCTATATTTAGAAAAACAATAATTCCTTTCTTTTTGTTTCTTCCCCCCAAAAAATTTTTGAAAAACAACTTTTAAAACATGGAAATTGATACTGAAATGTAAAATCAGGAAATTAGGCCAAGTGAAAAAATGAAATAAAGTGTTGGCAGCTGTGTGATTGAGGAAAAATTGTAGTTGAAATTGGAAAAAAATCCTTTTTTCTTCTGGTCCTCCCCTTTTCTCCCCCCCCCCCCCCCCCCCACCAAAAAAAAAGTTGTTTTTGAAGAGATTTGGTTGTAATGATTATGACGGCCGATTATCTACACTAGGGATTAAGGCCCAAAAGGAGGTGCCCTCTCTGGGGGCGGGGCTCTTTCTAAGAAGACCTAACCGGTATTTACATAAGGAAATCGAAGGTTCGAAGAAAAACACGGAAAACTCCAAAAGATTAGGTCGATGGGCGCGATTGGGTTCGAACGCAGCATCTCCTGTCTACGAATTTTGAGAGCAGAACCTCTCGGCCACCAGTGGAGCTCTTTGAAGAGTTTTGGGCAAAAATAGCAGCCATAGTTGTGCAACTATTTGCTATTAAAAGGGTCTATTTTCAGCATTGTGCAATGCTGAAAATAGACCTTTTTAACCCTCTTATTCATACGGGCCTCATATGCTTAATTATTGTCCTATAAAGCAAAAAACTTTTCAGCATTCATTTATGGAGATCAGATTTGTGGACAGATAATAGCTACCATGCAGCACTAACAAAATTATTTTATAATGGGTTCTCATTTATCACAGAAAAAGATTTTTTGTGAATAATGAAAAATAATTTAATGCATGAGAGGGTTAATAGCAAATAGTTGCACAATGCGGAAAATAAGTAGGCCAGATTGTCGGGAATCTATTGTATTTAGTAAAAATTATTTTACAATAAATATTTCTTTACATGCAAATATAATTTGAGTAAAAAAATGTGAAAAATATTTTCTTACAATATACATAATGTCAGTCTTGAAAAAGTCAAGAATAAATTCATAAAGAACATTTAAGAAAAACAAAGTGATTACCTTTTTTCTTTGAACCACAAGCCGGACAAAGCGGTCAAGACCACTTAACAGTGATACAGCTTGATCTTGTCGAACACCTTCCATATCAACACCATTAATAGTAAGAACTTTATCACCCACTTGTAATTTGCCATCTTTAACTGCAGCTCCATTTTCAGCAATTTTTGTTATATAAATGCCCTAGAAGAAAAACACACAAATATTCATTGAAAGAAAATTACAGGTTTCATCATTCAATTTAAGAAAATACTTAATGTGTTTTAAGAGAAAAAAAAATATACATATGAACTTTAGCAGGCATAAAAAACCTTTTTGAATAATTATTGAATATTACACACAATGAGGCTACAGATTTAAATTATAAACAAGGAACAATTTAATTTAAATGTTACACCATTTGTAAATGGCTCCAAAAGCAGAGGAAGTAGAAATATATTTTATATTTTACTAGCAGACCTGCCCGGTGTTGCCCAGGATCAGTTATAATAACCTGACACAAAACTCACGTTTGTATGATTTTATGCCTTTTGAAAATCTTTTAAATGAACCTAGTTTTGTGGACCACACTACCTTCTGCAACATCTAGTTTGTTCTGAACGAACCTGTGACCTGGGTTCCCACTACATAAGGTAGCGGAACGTGCCAGAGACAATCAAAAAACAACTTAAATGAGCCAAACCCCATAGTATTTGGGCCCATAAAACCCGAGAAAAGAATGCATTGTTAATGTTCAAAAAGGTTGGTAACTGAAGCCTGAGATAAACTTTCATAATACATAAAGTAGTTGAATCATAATCAAAGTTGAATGAACCAATTCCCATTGAAATTCGGCCCATAAAACATGCGGAAAGAACCAAGCTGTGGAAGGTGCCCTCCTCTCTGTAAATTTAACAAATTACCTTTAACATTAACGCAAAATTTAATTTACAGATGAACCCTCCCTCCCACTCTAAAGTTCCTTGTGTGTGTTCAATTAAAAAAAGTAACAAAGGAAAGGGAAGAAAAACAAATAATGTAAAATAAAATTACAGTAGACTTATGCCTAATATGGCCTAATGAGACAGAAGGACAGGTCATAACAATGAAAGCTAAATACACCAGAGTTCCATAATTACTCATTTCCTGCCCTTTTCTTATATCATTAAAAGCATATTTTATATCAAAATTTACTATTACTCATATTTACTGATCTTTTAGTTTAATACAGAGCAGCACTTATAAATATATATGTTACACACTGTACTGACATAAAAAAACAACTTACAGAAGAAGCTAAGTCCAAGAATAAAGATATTTTAAAGTAAATTTTATAATGTATGTCTAATTTACTTGCAGGAAATATAAATTCATGTATCCTGTGCAGCATGAATACAACAGTTCAGAAAATAATAAAGTTTCAAAATGAGAATCTTAAAATAAAATGTAAATTGCACATAAGAGGATCATAGATTGTAGCAAATACCTGCTAATAATGGCTTGGCAAAATAATTTCTTATTTTATTGCAGATATTTTTTAAAACTAGGCCAGATTGTCAGGAATCTATTGTATTTAGTAAAAATTATTTTACAACATACATAAATTGATTTAAAAAAAAAAAAAAAAAAACATACATCAGCAGATTCTTCACCCTCAGGAGCTGAAGAAATGCTTAAACCAAGCCCATTCTGTTCCCTTATTAAAGTTGTATGTAATATCTGAAAAACAGAGAATAGTTAGATTAAAAAACTATGCACTAGCAGTATAAAGTATAAGAAAATAGTAATAATTTAGACTCTCCCAGCAACATTCAACAAGCTTAAAGAAAAAAGAACTTTTCAATGAATATTAATAAAAAAAAGCTATTCAATAGCATTTCACAATTGTTGTCACCTGCTTAAGTCATAACAAACTGATGATCAGCCAAGAATATTAACTTTGAATATCAGATGAGAACAGAGTTTGGTAAAGGAGGGATATTTGATGCAAATCATATGTAATAAAGTAGAGTAGATTAGAAGATCTTTACATAATGCAGAACTAAAAATGTGAGGTGTTGCATTACATTGAATTTTGTGTTATATAGATCATTTCACACATAATTAAAACACCTTGTAAACAGCAAAACATATCTGGAAAATATCAATATTAACATTTAAAAATAATCTTTCCTGAATTCTGTGAAAAAATAATATTTCCTGTTCTGTTACATAGTCATATGTTTCCAGGAATTTTATATATGAATTCCCTAAAGAAATTCCTTCAGCCATGGAAACTTCCTGCACTTCCTCTTCATCTGATTCAGAATTATTTTCCTCTGTGTTTAGAATTGTAGAAATTATTTCACTGTCAGTCATTTGGTTCACAATTCGAAACTGGTTATCAATTTCTAAAATACTCTCTTCTTATAAGTTACCTAACTGGTGCATAAAGCATGAATTCAGCAGCTTTGGTTTTCGTTAGTAAAGATTTAAAACCAACAAATTCTTTCTCATTATCTGTTGCCAAAAAACATGATTCTGGCCATAAATTATGCCACGAATTCATAAGAGTTTCCTGAGTCACTGAATCCCGGGCATCCCTCAGCATATAATCTGATATTGAATTTTATTTTGAATTCAGCAACCTGCAAAGAAAAGCACTTTTATAGTTGCATTTCATGCTATTTATTACAACCTCATTCATAGGCTGCATCAGTGATGTAGTATTGGATAAGGTTACATTAGGGGCAATAAGTTCTGTATGTGCAGTGAAATTATTCATCAATAACAATATTTTGCTGTCTTTAGGTAGGTCAACTTTACAACAGTGCTCCTGAGATTATTTTAGAAAATAGTCATGAAACCACTATGTACATAATTCCCACATGATCTATGCCTTCTAATTATTTTTATAAATAACTGGAAGACCACCACTTTTTTAAAGCCTTTTAGGAGACTAGGATTAGCAGTTTTTCCAACAACCAATAGTCTACACGAGCCAAAATTTGGAGGCCCGGGCCCGGCCCGACTCATAGAAAAGAAAGTTTGGCGAGGCCCGTAGGAAAAAAAAAAAGATATTGGCCCAACCCAGCCCGATAAAAAACTTAAAAGTTCGGCCCAGCCCAGCCCGGTCCGAGTGAATTTTTACATCGATTTGGTTAAAAATTTGTCTCGTATGAGTAGTTCTGACAAAAAATATTTATCTTAACTTTTTTTTTCATGTTTATAATCTTCACTTTTATAGAAGTGCCACAGGCTGAGATACTTATTTTTTTAATGAATCTATTTCTTTATGTAAATGTTTCAGTTATCATTAATATTGTTAATTCATATTCCACGTATTGAAGTGTTAAAAATCTGAAAAATGCTATACAGTAAAATCTTCTAAAATGGTTGGTTGGTTGGTTGATTTTGTGACGGCCGATTATCTACACTAGGGATATAGGCCCGATGGGGAGTGTTCTAAGGGAACCTAACCCGTATTAATGCATGGAAATCCATAGTTCGAAGAAAACCACGAAAACTCCGAACGATTAGGCCGACGGGCGCGATCTTCTAAAATGGAACTGCACAGAAAAGAAAAAAAATGCATTATAGACAAGTTCCCTTCTTAGCAAGTGTAAATGTATTATATATTCTTTTTTTACGTATTAGTATATTAATTTTGCATGGATCAACACATTTTTCAGTTTAAAACAGGGTTCTGTCATAGGCACGTTCTTTATCACAAGTTTTACTAGATTTTAATTTAGCTACATTTTAATAAGCCTAGAAATGTACTATTCTTTATAAAGAATAAATTTTAATGTTTAAGTGCAGAATAATGGCAATTTAAAAATGTACACATGCTTTGCAAAAATTTTTGGGCCAGGCCTGATTTAACTGATTTTTGAATGAACCAGGCCACACTGAGACAATGATTTTCATACAGGCTGGGTCAAAGCTAGGACTGAAAATTTTGGGCCGTGAAGACTAGGAATGAAACCAGTCCCAGCTCTGTACAGAAAAAATAAGTAAGACCTGGACCAGCCCGAGCCTTCAGAAAAAGTATGGCCCGAGCCCAAGTGCCGTGAATGAAAATTGGCCCGTGCAGATTTCTAGTCTACACTTGTGTGTACCAGTAGCATTGAACAAACAAGTACTGTTAACTGTCTTTTGTCACCTTTGACGGCTGAAGGTTCAACCTCTTGCTCACTCACAAAAGTTTCATGCCGTAAATTACACCAAAAAAGATCCATTTCATCCATATTATAAATTAATTCAGGTGAAATAGTTTCATCATTCACTATTTTTTTTTTAATTCCTCAGCGAATTTGTCTGCTGCTTCTTTGTCACTAGACACCTTATCTTTACTTACTCTCAAGTGCCATATGCCATGTCGATTTAAGAATTTTGTCAACCAAAGATCCTTTGCTGGGCAAAGAATCGGTCCAGTAATTGGAACACTTTCCGATCGCCTTTGCTGTTTCATTCAAATAAAACGGCATCTAAATCAGGCAATTGTGCTTCCTTCATTCGCTTCCGTTTCTGAATACCTTTTACTTTTTTATCCTTATTTTGTTTATTAATCCTCAAAACAATTAAAATAAATTACAGTATTAGTAAAAAAAAAAAAAAAAACCAGCCTATTTGCATTATAAATATAGCATGCAAGAAGCAGAAACATACAACATGCGTGAGCATCATAAACAACATTAAAGCAAACTGGCATTGCCATTTTATCGAAAATAATTATGTTTGAATGTCATTAAACTTTCTGTTTGCATCGCATTTTCACTAGCTCCACAGCTTTATCTGTGTTTTGTTTTTTCCCATTGTTTGTTAGGTGATTTTGCTATGAGCATCAGAGTGCATTTCGTGTATTTAATACTATCCTAATTTTTTTCATTTAAAAGCTGTGAATTAAGAAGAGAACAATTAAATAATAATCTGACATTTAGTCTGCTAGAGGGTGCCATTTTCTTTCCAGACAGAATGTAGGAGTTTAACTGTGAATTTCACTGTTTACATTCAAGGAGTTACATGGTATCAGGGATGAGACTGAGAAAAAAGCAAAAAAGAGGAAATGACGCGTGAGGTAAAAATCGAGCAAAAAATTAAATACAGTCGAACCCCGTTAATACGTGAATTAAGGGACCGATCAAAATTCGCATATTAAACGGGTTCGCGTATTAAGTGAAGGTCACGAATTTTCGTACAGTGGTCCATGCAATAAACACCTATACGGATAAAACACATCTCTTTGAGTTCTGTTGTTTAGCGTTTAAAGACATAAAATGACTATTTATTTTAATCATTATGTGCTTATTAAGCAGAAACGTTTGAAAGCTGGAAATTCAAATAAGCGTTATTGTCTTAGGTAAAAATCTAAGAAGTCCTTTCAAATTTAGATTTTTTATGTATGACTTATAAAATGGAACAAAACAAACACAAAAATTTCTGCTAACCATGTTAACTAAAACTAATGTTAACAAAATTAAAATCTGTGTTAGCTATACAGAACAAATAGGGAACAGTGTTGATAATAATAAAAAATAAATATAAAAAACAAAAGTTAAAACTTAATAAAGTCAATAATGACATAAAAATTACATTTTGGAAAAGTAGCTACAGGATCTGTCCAGAAAGTAATGAGACTGTTTCCATAAAATTCGTTTATCTGAAGATAATTTTACAGGCACTTAATATTCTTCAAAATAGCCTCCTCCTGCAGTAATACACCTTTGCCAATCACTCCGCCATCCATTTAGGTCCCAGTGATGCCGCTGAACTTGAAAGAACCTGGGTCCTCGGGACCCAGGATTTCCAAAAATCTGGGTCCCTTTTTTACAAAAGCGGGTCCCCATCAATAATAATTTATATTTTAAAGGAATAAATGAAACTTGTTCATTTGGAAAAGATAAATGAAATGCATTAATTATTGTTTTAACAATAATTAAATAATGAATTAAAACCAGTATTATTTGCACTCAAATAAGATATTTTTAAAAAATATTAAGAGTAATTTTCTTTACTTTTTTAAAAGTAAAAATGCAAGATACAATTTTAATTGTAAAATAATGTTTATTTGAGAGTAGAAGATACCAAGTTCCACTAACAAGTATCACTAATGTTCGCATTCTTTTAAAAAGGGGCAAGACGGGTTTATTGAAAAAGATATTTTTGCTGAAAAAAAGAATACTTATGTGAAGTAAAGGTGTACTTTTTGTTGAATGAATGGGTATTTTCATTATACTTCCCATTGAATTATTAGCCAGCATAGATTTGTGTTGGAATCAGACATTTTCCTTGGAAGGGAAATTTACATCTAAATCACTAATAAGCATCAACCACCTACTGAATATATTATCAAAGTACACTGAAATCATGCTGTATTTTTAAGAATCTCATAAAAAAATTTAAATCCCATTTTATGAATTCTCTACCTATAAGTTTAGTTTGCACATCTTTTTTGGCGCTTTGACTAAATTCACGTTTTTTCCGCGTTACTTTGACGAAATTCGCGTTTTTCCGCGATCCTTTTGTTAAAATTCGCTATTTTTTCGCGAGCCTGTCACGAAAATAGTGTTTTTTCCCGTGATACTTTGACAAAATTCGACTTTATTCCGCAATTTTTTGAAGAAATACGCTATTTTTTCGCGATCTTTTGACGAAATACACTATTTTGTCTCAGCCCTTTTACGAAAATAGCGTTTTTTCCGCGATATTTTTAGAAAATATGTGCTTTTTTCGCAATCCTTTGACGAAAATCGGCTTTATTACGTTATTTTTTGACGACATTTGCTATTTTTTGGGGATCCTTTGACGAAAAACGCTATTTTTTCACGATTTTTTAACAAAATACGCTAATTTGTCGGGACCCTTTTACAAAAATCGAGTTTTTCCGCAATATTTTGATGAAATTTGGGCTTATTTCCGCGATGCTTTGACGAAATTCGCTATTTTTTCGCGATCTTTTGATGACACTATTTTGTCTCAGCCCTTTTACGAAAATAGCGTTTTTCCGCAATATTTTCATAAAATTTGTGCTTTTTTCGCGGTCCTTTGACGAAAATCAGCTTTTTTCCGCGATAATTTGATGATATTTGCGCTTCTTTCGCGATCCTTTGACAAAATTCGGCTTTTTTCCGCGATTTTTTGACGAAATTCGCTAATTTATCGGGGCCCTTTTATGAAAATTGCGTTTTTCCGCAATATTTTGATGAAATGCGCTTATTTCAGCAATATTTTCATGAAATTTGCGCCTATTTCCGTGATTTTTTGACGAAATTCGCTTTTTTTTTCGCGATGCTTTGACGAAATACGCTATTTTTTCGCGGCCCTTTTACGAAAATCGCTGCTTTTGCACGATATTTTGATGAGATTTGCGCTTTTTTCGCGATTCTTTGACAAGAGCTATTTTTTTGCGTCCCGTCTCCGATTTTTCGCGTAATTTACGCGCTATAGCTTGTCTGCAGCATCCCTGGGTCCGCATGGAAGTCTACTGGGATGCTGTTCAGAACCTACGTTACGTTTTACTGAAAGTTTATCAGATTGTCAAAACGCTGACCTTTTATGCTGCATTTTTACCGAGGAAACAGAAAAAAGTCCGGCGGCGACAGACCGGGGCTGTACGATGGTTGGGGCAGCATTGCCAGGGCCAGAGTTGCTGTGTTTTGCCAGGAATTGAGTCCCTTTGAAGGAAACAGCTTGGCACAAATTTTCTGCTTTTGAAGTTCTTCCGTGACGATTTGATGCACAATCGATTTTGTAAGTACCAACGTCTCTTCAATCATTTAGACACTCATCCGATTATCAGATCCCAAAAGCGCTTTAATTTTAGTCACATTGTCTAAATTAATATTTGGAAATTTTTCCAGAGAGAGAAACATTCGCCTTGCATACAATATTTCAAATGAAAATCAAATTTCAAATTATTTTTGCTTAAAAGGCGCAAAGACCAACCTAGTGAAAAAGATTCCATGCCGGGACTCGAACCCGGGCCATCAGTATAGCGCACTGACGTTCTACCGACTAAACCACATGGAAATTTGATTTTCATTTGAAATATTGTATGCAAGGCGAATGTTTCTCTCTCTGGAAAAATTTCCAAATATTAATATAGATTCAATCGATGCTGGATTTAATTAAGTGTCTGTGTTTGCCCCATGTCGGTGGCTCACGGAAAATATTCCATCTTGTGCTACGTTTGTAGCTTTGCCAATCCGTAATAGTGAGAAGTTCCAGGCTGAGCATCGTTCCATGTGGTTTAGTCGGTAGAACGTCAGTGCGCTATACTGATGGCCCGGGTTCGAGTCGCGGCATGGAATCTTTTTCACTAGGTTGGTCTTTGCGCCTTTTAAGCAAAAATAATTTGAAATTTGATTTTCATTTGAAACATTGTCTAAAGTTTGAGTACTTGATGGACGCCTAGTGTGTTGTTCGTCATCGACGTCCTCTCTACTGTCTTTCAAGGCTTTGTGCCACCTAAACATTTGAGCCTTGGACAAAGAATCCTTCTGATAGGCTTCTTGTAACATGGCAAGCATATCAGTAGCTGATTTGTTTAGCGTTTTGCAAAATGCTATGGCATATTGCTGCTCGACACTCCGTTGAATTTTGAAAACCTAACGCCACTTTCAAACACGTGTCTCCGTGCGCTGCAAAGGCTCAAGGCCAACTCACTTCCACTAGACTTTATAGCTTACAATCATCACCGCACGAACCGCCCGCAAACTACGTCCCTTTGGCCTTGTGCTTGGCACAAAAAATCAAGACTCGTTACTTCCTGGACAGACCCTGTATTAATTTTTGGCCTGTTTGACATGCGGTCGCGTTGATTACAGCCCTATTCAGGTGATGGTAAAGCTTGCTCTCTGAGGGCCCTTCATCCAGTGACGATGCATACAGAGAAAACTGAACATGTCCGTAATTTTGGAGAATGGGGATGGGGGCCCGGACGCGCAGGTTCATCATCTTCTTTATTCTCATCCGGTTTATCAATCAGAGTTACATCGGCGATGATGTCATCCAGACTTTTGAGCTCGGAGGTGATTAATCTTTGTTGATATTAATGAACGTGTCTAAATCGACAAATTCTTCCCATGCAGTTTCTTGTGTGCCTAGCCAGTCTTCAATATTAGGGTGCAAGTTGGCTCTTTATAAATTATGTCCTCGCTACTTCCGAAATCCGCTTTGCAAAAACAATTTACAATCGTCGTTGATGTGACACTCTCCCATGCTGCGGTAAGCATGTGCATAGTGTCGAGGACTGTAATAAGATGACACTCATGACAAGAAGAGTTGCTGCCGTGTTCTATTTGGTGAAGGTATCGCCGTACTAGGCGAGTCTTGTAATGTACTTTGGCGCTGTTAATTATTCCTTGACCCATTGGCTGAGTGACACTGGTCAAATTTTGAGGTAGAAATTCTACTTGAAGATTCTTCAGGCCTTCGTTATCTTTTGGATGTGCAGGACAGTTGTCCACAAGCAATAAGACATGGCGCGATTTTTTTCCTATACGCCGGACAAAATTACGAACCCTTGTTGAAAAAGGTTGCTCGTCATCCACGCTCTGTGCTGACTTCTGTACAGGAAGGGAAGATTCTTGACATTTTTAAAGCATCGCGGGTTTCATGATTTCCCTATGACCAGTAGCTTTAACTTGTCAATTCCATCAGAGTTGACACCGAGCAAAAAAGTAGGACGGTCACTAGTCTACTCCCATGACATGTTTCCCCTTTCATTGCTATTGTTTTCTGGAGTGTCATTTTGTAAAAAAGCCCAAATTCGTTCACGTTGTAAATATCCGGCTTTAGTTTTTTACAAGCTACGGAACCAAATTTATTTTCCAACAATCGACTTCTTCATTGTTGAGAGCAGCTGACTCACCGCTAAATTCTATTCCGTGGCGAGCTTTAAATCAATCCATCCATTGAGGCATTCAAATCCAGCAATCCCATTCTTGTAGTGATTTCAGAAACTTTATCTTGGATTAGCAGGCCACTTATTGGGATATTCGTAAAGCAAACTTTAACAAACCTCTCGTGGATGGTCTTCTTCATGTCCTCAGACTTGGCAGTTTTTATTTCCTTGTTCTTTGTTCCCCCAACAACAGCTTGATTGACAATGGCATCCCTCTTCTTTAAAAAAGTTCTTAAAGTTGACTCCAATAAGATTTTTTCTTTGGCGAACGCCGACTTATTCGAGACATCCTGAACATCGTACTGATTTATAATTTGTAGCTTCTCAGTGATGGAGAGAGCCTTTGTTTTAACATGTTTTGCTTTTTCTGCCATGGTATAAACTAGATTATAATTTTAAAAGGACAGGTAGATATCGTAGATCAGATTCTATCGATAGCGACTCTTCTTTTTCAGATATTACAGTACTGAGAAGGCAGTGAATGTGAAGACTGACGTGTTTAACCTGCGATTGCAGCACAGTCTAGCGGTTCGTCACAGCTCTAAGTTAGGAGGGGGCATCACATACTATCTCATTCGTGGTGGGAAAAGTTCGGGTTTTTTTCTTATTATAGGAGGAGACCTCTTTAAGCCTTTCTGGTCAAGGGAAAAACAGCAATTTTGCTTATTTTACAATGCACTCCTTAGCAGTAAAATTTTCTGTTCTCTCTCCATGTCCTGTTTGACTATACGAAGTAATCGCGGCCAGCAAAGAATTCTCCTTTAATCGGGAGCGGTTCAAATTGATATTTTTAGTAAAGCTATTCATGGTTGCATTAAATTTTGACAGAAAAAAAGCATTCATAGTTTAAATAATTGTCGTATAAAATGCTTGGGAAAACATTCCTTCTAAAACTTCGTCACTTTCCAACCAAGCTCATTCGCGTATTAAACGTAGGCTTTTCTTGCCAGGGGCTGATAAAATTTCACGTATTAAACGGGTTCGCGTATTAAGCAGGGTTTTTTACATGCATAAGATAGGCGTATTTCAAGGGACCGAAGAAAATTCGCGTATTAAGCAGGGCGCGTATTAACGGGGTTCGACTGTAACATGTGAAGTAAAAATCGAGCAAAAAGTTAAACAACGCGCAAAGTAAAAATCAAGCAAAAATGTGAAAATAAAATTTGTGTCATTATTTGAATTCAAAATGAAACATATATATGAATACAAAATACATTAAAATGAAATATGAACACTAGTAAATATAATAAGAATGGAATTCAAAATTTTATTCAATAATTTACTGTAAATGAAAAATATTAATACGAAAATTTCTCAGAAATGTAAAACTATTGTTTAAAATTTGTATAAGTAAATACATTTAAAAATCTGCATTCAAAATAACTTGTCATGAATCCTTTCAAAAATTTCTTTTAAAATTAATGAAATTGAAAATATATTATGAACAAAAGATTATTAAAAAAAAAAATCCTTTTTTTATTTTTTAACTTTTGTTCTGAAACAATAGAAGTATTCACTAAAAATTAATTTTTAACATAACAGGTAATGCAAAAGAGTAAATGATCACTAGAAATACATTCAATGCAAAACTCTGCCATGTGCAAATATTTAGAATTTATTAGACATTTTATCGACAATCGTGGTTATTTTTTACTTTGTGCATATTTCTTAATATAATCTACCTGGGAACATTTTATTAAATAGGACTGCTGCCTGGTCTGAAACATTTAATAGCAACTATGATCCAGTAAAAGTCAAAAAAAGATATTTCCCTTATTTTCTTCTTTGATTAAATTCATCAAGATTTAATTTTTTTTAAATGTATTATAGATTACCCATAGATTTTGAGCTTTACTCTATATCTCCTGGCTAATTGTCAATTCAAAACAAGATGCCGTGAATTCAGCATGCAAAGCGATTTCTTTCTTCCACGATACTATATATTGCTTCCAATTCAATTCAGGCAGTCTCTACCCAAAGGTGTCAGTTTGACAGACTGCAATTTTTTTTAAAAAATTACAGTAGATAGTCATATTAGAGTTATAAAATATTCTAAAACGATTTTGCAAAAAAAAAATATTTTTGGCCGAGTTATGGCAGTTTGAAATTTAGCTGAAAATCCATTTTTTTTTTTTAAATTTGTGCAATACAACATATGTTTAATTGCTTGTAACTCCAAAACTATTTGGGCTAGAGTGATGAAATTACTTTTATTTTGAAGCTATTTAAATGAATTTTAATATGGTATGTATGAATTAAGCATAAATGAATCATAAATCAGCAAAAAAAAATGCACATTTCACAAAAAAGTGATTTTTTTTGAAATTTTAAGAATTTTCTTCTCATATAAAAGTAAGTTTGATAATTATGTTATCAATAGCAATTTATATCCCTCCTAGGATAGTGCTATCCATAAATTTATTTCTAGTCCATGATGCATTTGTCTCATACAACAGCTTGTGAAAATGTCCTGAAATGCCAAAATGCCACATTTTCGAAGGGCCATAACTCAAAAACCCCATTTTTAAAAGATCTGAAAATCTGGCAAAATAGTGTCCTAATAGCATATAATTGAGCCATGGAGCAACATTGGTGGATTTTTGCTTTGTATATTTATTACAATTTTTCTTTTTTAAATGGCATATTAACTATGTAAAAATCTCTTAATGGAATTTTTTCGCCTAATTGATCTTATTAAACTGAATTTGCTGTCACAGTATGGTGCTAAAATGCAGAACACTGCCTTAGTTTTGTTTCTGTAACATTAAACAGATTGATTTATATAACACTGAAATATGTAAAAATACATATTTTAAAAATTCACTGAATATTGTATTACTAACATATTTTTAATCTTTTTTTTTTATATCATTCTAAACTTAATGTGAAATGTAATTTATAAAAAGTTTATTATCTATAGTCCTTACCAATATGTACAAAGAGTATCTTAAATGTGGAAGAGTTGCTCAATCTGTTTTAATTCATTGGCATCGAAGGCATGGAGTCGTGCAGATAGCCCACATGGAATTGGATTTTTATCTTTAACAAAATGTTTTTCACTGGCACTGGACATTCATCTTTTCTTTTTCCACATTCCTCTGGCCACTGAAATCCCTTTGCTGGACCATGAGGATGCATAAATGATACTGTGATATCATCAAGTTCTTGAGAAATGCTTGTTATGCATCCAATCCACTAGTTATCTTCATATATACATCCTACAAACTCACCTATGGAAAAATCACTAACAGAGAATGCATGTTTTTTTAATTGCATTAATACCTGTACTTTCTGAACATTATGTTCGATTGTTCTTCCCATATATGCTTCATTTTTCTGAACCAACCAATAATGCTGTGTACGTATACCAATTACAGGTTTTACGTTAGCCCATTCTTTTTCTTTACTTGATCGAAAACTTTGAACACTTTCTATCTTAAGTAGTAATATTGTTATATTTTGCAATATATTGCCGACTGTATCAACAAATGAAGCTGCATTTCTAATTGCAAGTGCTGGTTCTTTCTGAAGGTTAAATTTTGTAGCATAATGCTTACATAATCCACCAACACCATCACAAGCACTTTTTCCATGCCCAGTCGCTGTGAAAATCCATTTTGCTTCCATGTTTTGGTTGCATTTAGAAAATTCATGAAATTGATATTTGTTTTTGAAGTGGCCTGCAGCACCATCTGAAGTGTAAATTACTTCTTTGAAAAATTTCAGTGGGCAGATATTTGATACTTCCTTTTTTATTAGTTGGAGAGCACAAAGAGCATGTGCTGTATCATGTTTAATATCATCAGATACAACAGCAAAACTTTTTTTTTCTCTTCCAAAATAAGCAATGCATGTAAATAATGATATTTGTGATTAAAATTAAAATAATAAAACTTTGTAAAAAATCACCATAAAATTAAAACAAAACACAGGACGCGTTTTGAGCTAAAAACATAACAGCTCGTCATCAGCTAAGCATACACGTGTCCGAAAACGGACAAGTTCAAAAATGAACTGAAGAAAAAGAATGCGAAGAATGCGACAGATGGCGCTACCTGATAGAGGAAGATGCAAAAGGGAAATGTGTTGAAAAAAGATAGAAGAGAAAATGAAATGGAAAAAATGGAAATAAAAGAAAAATAAAAATAAAAGAAGTAAATTAAAAATATAAATAAAAATAATAAATAAAGAACTATAAAAGAACAAGAAAAAATACAAATTATCGCCCCAATGATATTTGTGCATTTTGCCAATGGTAGCTCTGGATTTCATCTGGCAAAATCACAGACCAGTTCTCTGCAAAATCAAAGTGCAAAATCAGTGCATGATTTACTGTCACAGACTCTTTTATGCTTGCTATAGCCTTTCTCTGGATCTTATGAATATAACTGTGACTGACAGCTTTCATAATCCAATGCCTTGCATCATTCAAAAATCTGGCAATAGAAGCAGTTTTCTTTATAAGATCCCCACTTTCCCAGATAGCATATGTAATTTCTTCATTTTCCATTGATAAACCCAGCGTCTCGCATGATATACCTTCTGCACCTGGGTAATTTCCACATTCTTGAAGCCAGCAGTCCTCAGTTACTTCCTGGCATAAACACTTTTGCAACAGATCTTCTTCCTCAGGTTTTAAACGAGTTAAATTTTTCAAAGCAATACACACAAGACTTAAATTACTGCAATAAATACATGTGCACACTATTCTAATTGGTTGTACTTTTACCCATTTTGGACGAAGAGAATAGAACTTAGCATGACCAATTTTTAAATTGTTGTTTCCTTGTTGCATTAAGATGTATGCTTCTCCTAATGATCTTGTCATAAACCTTTTTACTTTCTTGACTCTTTTCCCATTGCTATCAATAACACTAATGACATCATTTTTATTTGGCTTTGTCTAGAACAATCCTTGCTGTCATCCAAGTAATATGACAATGCAATAGTTAAAGCATCTAAAGGCAACGGATGGCCATGGTACGGATCCGGCTTAGCATATATGCCCTTTTCCTTTTTAACTTTACGTGCCTTATCTATCAAGTACGTTGATGTATTTGGTAAATTCTGCAGAATTTCAGCTTTACTAAAAGCTCCTGGAATCAGTGTCAATAACTGTACTTTATCATTGTTATAGGCTTGGAGCACTGTATTTATATTAAAAAACCAGTCAGAGCAAGTAGAACAATCAGATTCTTTTTGCAGAGGTTTATTTGCAGAAGAATCTACTCCAAAAATGTTTTCAAGTTTGTTTACAGCTGAAGTAGCAAGTGTTTCTCCCAGCTCTTGTCTTTTTCTTTTAACATAACCTGATCGTCTTTCTGGTCTAACTTGAGAGGGTGTCTTCAGTGGTGACATTTCAACATCTAAGGTATTAATGCTTGTGTTTAAAGCACTTACAATCTCATCGCTTGGAATAAAGGAGGATGAAGAAGTTTCAGTTGGACATGTTTCTTCTTTGGGCTCACTTGAAACTTCTGAAATTTTTTTCCTGTAGAAAGCAACACAGTTTTTACACAAATTATCAGTACTATTAATGGTTATAGATGGTCCAACAATGGTTCGGATTGATTCAGCCAAGTCACCCACACTATAAAATTTAACACTGCCACCCTGATACACAATTTTTTTATGTCTTTTACTGCAGTCCTCACACTTTACTCTTTCAGAACTATGAAGATCTGACATAATGGACATAAAAATATGCAAGACAGATTTTTTACTCCCCCACACTTCAAAAGACAAAAACAGACTGAGGGAATCCAGAGTGAAGTAAAGAGTGCTCATTGGCTACAGTATTCTCTTTGTTTCTTCCTTCTAAGGTCAATTAACTCCCCACTGAATAGTACTGTACTACAATCAAATGACTTTGAACATGCTTGAATGTATCAATATGTAAGTTGTAGCCAGGGTAAAGTAGTTTTATTATAAGGAAATACTAGAAGTACTCAATCTTGAAAGGAATTTTATAGAAATAATTGGTTTATTTCAGAACAAATATTTATTTAACAAAATCTAGTACAATTATTATCAAAATTTTGAAGATTTTATTGATTATTATCTTTAGATAAATAAAATATTACTGCTGTGAAACTTTAATTTATTAAATTACTTTAAATAAAGTATATTTACATGATGCAAATTTAAATAATGTAAATATGTTACATTATTTAAAGTAATGCATATTAAATTAAAAAATTAGTACTTCAAAGCAAAAGATTGCCTTTTTTAAGCTATTTAGGCTAAGGAATTTTATTGTATATATTAATAATTTTATATTCAATAAAATGGGGAACTATTCACAATATATTCTAGTTAATATTATAGGGGATGTTATAAAGTATTAATTTTTTTTCTAAAAAACATTTAAAGTTTATAATAACTTTATGAAATAAATAAAACACAATTGAGACTTTTTTTACATAGTGAATATTATACCATTTTTTAAAAAATTGTAGTAAATAAACAAAGCAAAAATCCACAAATTTGGCTCCATGACTCAATTATATGTTATTAGGACACTATTTTGCCAGATTTTCAGATTTTTTAAAAATGGGGTTTTTGAGTTATGGCCCTTCGAAAATGTGGCATTTTGGCATTTCAGGACATTTTCAAGAGCTGTTGTACGAGTCAAATACATCATGGGTTAGAAATAAATTTATGAACAACACTATCCTAGGGGGGATATAAATTGCCACTGTTAACATAATTATCCAACTTATTTTTATATGAGAAAAAAATTCTTAAAATTAAAAAAAAATCCCATTTTTTTGGTGAAATGTGCAATTTGTTTTGCTGATTTATGATTCATTTATGCTTAATTCATACATACCATATTAAAATTCATTTAATAGCTTCAAAATAAAAGTAATTTCATCACTCTAGCCCAAATAGTTTTTGAGTTACAAGCAATTAAACATATTTGTATTGCACAAATTTAAAAAAAAAAAAAAATGGATTTTCAGCTAAATTTCAAACTGCCATAACTCGGCCAGAAATTTTTTTTTTTGCAAAATCCTTTAGGAATATTTTATAACTCTAATATGACTATCTACTGTAATTTTTTCAAAAAAATTGCAGTCTGTCAACTGACACCCCTTGCCTGAATTGAAATGGAACAGGTCTATAGTATTTTTTAAATCTCAAAAAGATAGGTGAAAAGACAACGCATAATTTTTTTTCTTTGGGAACAATAATTAATTACAAATCGATAAGCAAACGACGAATTTAAACACTTAATCCATCATTTTAGAGAGTTTCTGCTCGCTAACAAGTACACAAACAAACGTGGCTTATCTATCTACTTAAAACCACAGCACTTTGCACTCATTTGTCAGATGGATTGCGACGTCAAACTTAATCACCAATCACAGACGAGAAAAGTAGAAGAGAGATAGTTCTTCAGATTGGTTGACTGGTTTTGTTTTACGCATTAACGGGAAACAAAAATGACAGAATTATCAATCAAATGTAAGAGAAGAGTGAAATTTCAGAAATATCGGGAGACTTGGGAAGTCTGATTTTATGATTCTGTTTTGATTTACCCGAAGAAAAACTAAAGCTTAAAAAAAAATACATAAATAAAATCTTTAAAAATGTAAAAAGATTTTTTTTTTTTTTTAAAGCGGAAATCTGTGGATTTTCAAAATAAGCAAAAACGCGGAAATCTGCGTTTCCACGGAAAAGCGGCATGCCTGATGGTATATGGAGAATGCAGACCTGCCAACTTTTGAAAATGAGAAATCGTAGAACAGAATATTGAAATTAATCTGGAGGTAGGTTGGTTGGTTGGTTCATGTTTCGGAGCCATCTTTTGACATTCGTAAAAGGAATAAGGTTTCAGTCTTTCAACTCAATATAGTAAATTTTTTCCTCTGAAAATTTTTATACGATATTTAAAGTTTCTTCTCGTTTTGCAGCATTTTTTTTACATTTGTAAAAGAAGCCTGGTTCCAATTTTTTAGCCCAGTGCAGTAAATTTTGACGAAATTCTCGAATTTTTTTCCCGCGACCATTTCAGGATATTCACAATTTTTTCCGCACAATCGTAATTCACATTTTTCTATCACGATTCTTTGTTGAAATCTGCACTTTTTACCATGAACTTTTGACGAATTTTGTGTTTTTTACCACACAAAATCGAAATGTTTAATAATAATTCGTAAATTGAAATGTTTAATAATAAATGGTACAAATCGTGCTATTTTGCACATTATTTCAAATCTTGCCCCTTAAAGATTCCCCCCCCCCCCCCCCCCCTCCAGAAATTCTTAAAATGGCATCCCTGTTTCTAAGGAAGGGAATTCCTGTATAAATATTTACAGAAACACGATTCACTTGTGGTTGATATACATAAAGAGGGTTTTATGTTAAGAAGTTTGTTTTGCAGCCCAGATTTTTTTTTTTTTTCCATGAGCATTTTTTAATGTCCGAATTTTCGGATTAATGACAATTTTTTTTAAACTTTCGAAAATGAATACTTTGAAATTTTGGAACAGAATCATTCCTGAAAATTATGCTGCGCGGAATAAAAATCGCAATTAGAAACAAAAAATGTGTTTTTTTTGGTTTTTTGCAAAAAATCGTAGTTTAAGACCGATTTTCGTAGCATCATAGTTTATAGGTCCAAATCGTAGCAACTGCGATTTTTTCGTAGCAGTTGGCAGGTCTGAGAATGGTATATCAATTTTCTACTGTAATTGTTTTTTTCAGAATTTACTTTTGACATTACAATTAAGAATACTTTTATGGTTTTTAATACCTTTCTGGCTCAATTTATTTGGGGTTTGATGATTAAAAATACCATTTACATTAATGTGTATATGCTACTTTAAGTGGTCTTTTTTTAAACCATGACAGCACTCGATATACAATTTAAAAAATAAAAATAATGATTAAAAAATAAAAGAAAAATTATTTGAAAAGTTAGCCCTATACTGCATCACTGCCAGAGGAAAACTGGGGTAGTCCCAAGAAGGGGTTAATAAAGCTTTAGGTTTGAGATAATTTATAACAGAACCTTAAGTTTGAATTTTTTCAGAAAAATAACAATTGTGACAGTTAAGAATAAAAACTATAATATGCTGGAACAATGGGGGGGGGGGGTAATTTAAATTGAAGTTTTAAAATGGCAGATAACTGTCAAAAGACAGATGTTTCTCACTCCTGCACATGTAAAACAGAGATATATGTAACAAAATATCTTACCTCATATTTATATTCATACTCAACAGGTGTTTCATTTGTTGTAGACTGTACTGTATTTGCTGGGGATTCTTCATTTGGAGGTATACTGATAGTTAAATTATGCTTATTTTTGGTTGGTGTATCAGTTTTATTTGCTACTAGATTTTTATCATTATGTACATATTCTGCATTACAGGAGGTTTCAATTTCAACATTGTTAGCTGGATTGGAATTTAATATTTCTTTAGAAACTTTAACAGTCTCTTGAGGTTCTGGCACAGGTTGCGGAGTAACTTTATGCTCAACACCATTTTCTAACGCTTGATTATTTACAAGTGGTTCAACATTTACCTAAAATACATATAAAATATAAAATAAATACTCAGCGATATAGAACAAAAAAGAAGCAATGAGGGATAATTGAAGTTAAATTATCATGAATTACTTAATATCATTTTAATTTATCCCTTTAAGATTACCTTAACAATATTTCACATTTGCCTTTTGTATAATTAAAAAATTTTTGAGATAGAAGTTGTGTTGCCAGGTGTTCTGGTTTGGGCCTGGATGTACTGTTTTCTAGACGCCCAATGAGCCATAATATATAAATCTTTATATATTTTTTTCTTGTATGTGGTGCGAAAATAATGCTGAATTTGTAGCTTGCCATTTCACAACAACCATAGTTTCCAGAGCATCAATTCTCAGTAGTTCATTTTACAGTCACATGATCCATTCAGCAAATCAAAATTCAGAGTTTTTTTTTAAATACAGCAGAATCTTATGGCCGATGTATGAATAGCAATGATCATTATTGGTTCATTTTATGGTCATGTGATGCATTCAGCAAATCAATTTTCTGATCAAGAGATTTTTCAAATGAATTTAAGCTGTGCTGTACAATATTATAGCACAATGAACGGAGAAGGGCTAATTGCACCAATGTGGCATTGGAAGAATCAAATGCCAGATCTAAATACAATGGTGGCACCAACAAAAAATATTTTTGTATTTTCAAAGAAGTTTTAAATTGTGTTTGCAAGGTAATTTTTTCAGTTAATTTACATTTCAAAAGTTTGTATATTTCATAATGTTAAAATGATTTATGCCAACTGGTAGCACCAATTAAAAGCATTTTTAAATGTGTTTTCAAATACTTTTTTTTCACATTAAACGTTTTCGTAAATTTCATTTGTTAAAATGATTTATGATAGTACTTCATTCTGGCTAGAGTTGTTGCAAAAAGTGGCGAGCGAAACAAACCGAGACGTTCATGGGGGGTTGTGAAGCATTAGCAAGAAGGGGGTGGAGCCCCTAATTATCTTTTATTTTTCACTTTTGTTAAACTATTCAACTGTTGCAGAGATCTTAAGAGATTGTAAAATCTAAGAAAAATCAGCAAGATTCTTTATCTTACAGATTCTGTAGATTTTAGCGTACAATTTTTATACCAGTCCTTTCATTTGCTAAAGAATTGAAATGATTTTAAAGAACAAGCAGTATGATTTACAAAAAAGGATGTTCACAACTTTTTTACTTTCGCTGCTCGAAAATGCATTATTCTTTTAATACTATTGTGGGTCACATTTAGCTTACTTAAGTAAGCGAGTGGCCATCGCCAATCACATGCCGGCATGTCATAATTATCTCAAGACCTATGGCAGAATGTAAAGAGAGACTATTTCGTGCAAGTTGAAAACAAATGCAAGTGAGATGGAATTGAATTGGAAGTCCACTGGGTTGTCTGATGCCTCTGTATTTTATTTTAATATTCAATGAAGATTCTGATAATGAATCCAAGAGTACATATCACTCACTCGCAAGAAAAGTGACACATCTCGACAAAAGTAAATTTCACAGGAGAGGCAAAAGAAAACTTGCCTGATTTTACTGTAACATGAAATTATAGCACTTAGCACTGCACACAGGAGTAAAAAAGTGCATAAAAGTATAAAACCATTAAGAATGAAGAAGTAGGATGATATTTAAGGGTTAGATAATTTTACCTCCCCACACAATCCACCCCTCTTCTGTAGTCACGAATGGACACATAGCATAATAAAGTGATTTTCCTTTATAACTACGGCTCATGAAACTTTTTGTATAGCAAGACGCATCTAGGAAAGACCTATTAGTGGAATAAAATGCAAAATGAAATTTTGCGAGATGTGTCACTTTTCTTGTGGTTGAGCAATATGATCTAACTTTTGTGACATCCATCCATTATGTAAATAGTATCATTGTAAATAATTTAAAGAGTAAATATTGTCATCTTTAATATTAAGTTCTAATAGCTTAAAGAAAGTGTGTGATTTTTTTGTCTAACGAGCGAAATTTATTCTATACTATTACAAAATTCTTTTCATTCCCTGCATGCAGAAAATTCAGATTTATTTTTTCAGGTACCAAAAAATCTAAGGAAATGCATAATTTTCTTTCTTAAAAGTATAAATCTTAACAGTGCTCAATTTCTACCCTAGATTTTCTTTTCACGATTGTTCAGCTTAAAATAGCCATGTTTGCAGTATGTTCTGAACAATGTTTTAATTTTAACAGAAAAATTGAAAAACACTTGAAAGTAAGGAATTTGGATTTGAGAAAATCCTGAATAAGACTGTAGCTACCCGAATTAAAATGTTATCAAATTTCATGCGGTATCAATATTAAATTTCATATATTAAATGTTGTTGATTAGTAGAAATATTTTTTAATGCTTGAACAAAATGTATATTGCAGCCACAAGTATGATATGGTCAAATGTAATATTGATTAAATTTCATTTGTAAAGATTAAATTGTTGGCATACAATGTTATAATTTATTCAATAACCTGCTATGTTTAATTTACTTCTTACCATGTTCCTTATGGGATGGCTAATTTACATATGTTTAAGATAGTGACAGAAAAAAAACTTATATTTTTATGTCCCAATTTAGTAATGGTTATCCTGCTTGTTTTATATCTTTGCCCTGCTAGGTAGGACACTGGACCTGGCAACACTAGATAGGAGTTGCATTAACATGCCTTCTATGTAATAAGAGTTTTCTCTTCTTTCCAAATTTTGTGGGATGTAGAAGGCCACTTTTTATTATAATCAATGATTATCTCCAAAAATATTAAAAATTGCTAATGTATGTAAGTGTTAGAGAGTCTTAAGAAGAAAATACATGGAAGAAAATAGCATAATTCAGGATAGTTTAAAAATTATAATGTATTAAAAGACAGTTGATCATATATGTTGCATGTTATCACATTAGTGTTAAACTCATGCTTTTATAAATAACGCTAGATATGAGATGGGCTTGGGCTCAGAGTAAAAAAATTATTCACAAATTGGAAAAAAGAAAAAAACTTGCTATTTGAGACACATGTGTGTATAAGTTTCTTGAAGTGCTGTACAATACTTTAAAAATCAGCCTGAAAAAGAACTGAATTATTATTGTTGGGATATAAGGAGAAATATATTCTATGTGATTCTGAAATCTTTCAATGGTCAGTGTTAGTAACATAAATCATGGCATATGTTTAGTCTATTCTCGCTTTCTGTTTGAAGTCCTTTTACAGAATTACTGGAAAACAGAACTCATGTCTTTCTGTCATAGTTGTACAATGAAATAAGAAATTTGCTATTTTAGATTTTCAGGGATATGAAAATAACGAAATATTCTCATGAGGGAGTATTTACCGGTTGACAGTTATTTCTATATAAGGAGATATTTTTAAATGAGAAAATTATTCATGAAACAATTTTCTAATGTGCGATTCTTAGTCTAATACTTAGAGTTATGGATAATTTAAATACTGTTGTTGGCACCTATTGCCGAAAACGCTGATGTAGCGCGAGTAACGAGACAGAACCGGAAAAGTCATTTTCAGACAAAAGCAGCTCATACAGCCCGAAAACAGCAGCAACTCGAAGAAAACCAGCTTTTCGAGGAATCTGAAGGTCTATTATATGCACCAGGGATCGCTGAGTCACTAAAACCAGTAATTTTATCGTACTGAAACTTTGAACACTATTATCTCGAAACTATGTTTTCAGAAACTGCTCGTGCTGTAACTCAGAAAGTTATTGGTCGATTTGGCTGATTTTTGGTGACGCTTTTTTTTATATCATTACTGGAAGGATGGTACCTAAAGTTTAAAAGATTTCGTATAAATAAACAATTTTTTAGGGATGGAAAAATGTCGAAAAAATAGTACAAAATCCAAACATTTTATTAAAAACCATACTTAATTATTTACTTTATACTTTTTTATCATTTTATAGGTTTATCCTTCCCATGCATATGTTAGAAAAAGAAAATAATTTTTTTTTTTTTTTTTTCCAGATCAATAGAAAAAGAATGACGAGTGCAGCACTTTTGGACTGTGCGCCTGAGACGGCCAAAGAAAATTTTGCTGAGTCACCATTTTGTAAAAAAAAATTTTTATACTCTACAAAGATGTAATAAAGTTATGTTACAGTTTCAAAATGATCCGATTATTTTATCACTTTTAAAAAATTAATGAAAAATGATTTTGAGGTGTCTAAACAGACTTTCCCCCTTAAATATTTTTAATTTTTTCTTTGTAGGAAAGCATGATTACTATAACCAAGTTTAAACTCAGATTTACAAGTAGTTAAACATTACTTACAGCTTCAGAAAAGTCAGGATCACGCTTAATAACCATATGCATTGTGTCTCCAGCTGCTTTTAATGCATCTACAGCATCAAAATGAGAGACATTTTCTAATAATTTGCCATTCACCTGTAACAGAATTAACAGGAAACTAAGTTTAAAAGTAGTATAATCAAGTAACGAACAGCAAAATAAAAGTTATTTATATTTTGTAAATAAATTAGCTGACCTGCATGGCATAGTCTGCAGACCTGCCAACTTTTGAAAATGAGAAATCGTAGCACTCAAAATTAAAATTAATCTGGAGGTTGGTTGGTTGTTTTTTTGTGTTTTGCAGCCACTTTTTGACGTTCGTAAAAGGAATAAAGTTTCAGTCTTTCAACTCAATATAGTAAATTTTTTCCTCTGAAAATTTTTATACGATTTTTTGAGCTTCTTTCATTTCACAGCTTTTTTTTTTAACAAAAGGAAATTTTTTCTAAAAGGAGCCCAATTCCAATTTTTTAGCTCAGTCCAGTAAATTTTGACGAAATTCGTGTTTTTTTCCGTGATCATTTCACGATATTCACAATTCTTTTCTCCACAACCGTAATTCAAGTTTTTCGATCACGATTCTTTGTTGAAATCTGCACTTTTTAACCTGAACTTTTGACGAAATTCGCATTTTTTATCTTAATCCTTTGATGAATTTTGCGTTTTTTACATGATCTTTTGATGAAATTCGTGTTTTCTTTCCGCGATCTTTTGATGAAATTCGCGCTTTATTTCCGTGATCTTTTGACGAAATTAGTGTTTTCTTTCTGTGGTATTTTGACTAAATTCATTCTTACCGCAATACTTCCACGAAATTGATTTTTTAAGCGGTCACTTGTCGAAATTTGCGATAGTTAATAGCGTCAGAGTGACAAATTTCGCGACCAATTAATAAAATTCACTACTTGTTTCCGCGATTTTTTGAAGAAATTTGTAATATTTTCCCTCAATAGTTTATCAAAATTTGCAATTTTTTGACGAAATTTTCAATTTTTTTTCTGAACTCTTAACAAAATTAGATTTTATTCAGCGAACAATTGAAGATAATCATTATTTGTTTCTGAGAACTTTGACGAAATATCAGATATTTCCCCCATGATCATTTGAAATTTTTTTCACGACCGATTCCCGAATTCATTTAGAAAAATTCCATAAAAGAAAAAAATTTGCAGGCTTCCAAGAAATTTTGAAATATACTCGCAAAAGAATCATAGGTCTGTGGAAGAATTTTCAGGGGGAAATACTGCACAGCAGTTTTCCTTATGCAGGACTTTGTGCAAATCGCGCGATTCCGCACAATATTTCAAACCCTGCCCCTCAAGAAACTCTTAAAATGGTGTCTCTGTTTCTAAGGAAGGGAATTCCTGTTTAATAAATATTTAAAGATGCACGTTTCACTCATGTTTAATATCCATTAAGGGGGTTTTATATTAAGAAGTTTGTTTTGCAGTTCAATTTCTTTTTTTCTCACTTAGCATTTTTTAATGTCCGAATTTTTGGACTAATGACCAATTTTTTAAAACTTTTGGAACCAAATACTTTAAAATTTAGGAAATTTCAGAGCAGAATCCCTCCTGAAAAATGTGCTGCGTAGACTAAAAATCTCAGCGGGAAAAAAAGTTTTTTTTTTTAAATCGTAGTTTGAGACCGATTTTCGTAGCATCGCAGTTTAAAGATCCAAATCGTAGCAACTATGATTTTTTCATAGCAGTTGGCAGATCTGAGTCTGGCCCATTATAATAACCTTAAATGAACCTCAAATTTATATAATTTTATATCTTTAACTCGATTTTGTCTGAATATATATTTTTGAAGGAAAAAAATGAAAAAAAAAAAAAAATATATATATCCATTTTTAGTGGTAAAAGTGCTTGTAAGAAGACATTTTCTTGTTTTTTCATGTCGGGCCTTTTTATAATAAAAATAACTGTTTTGTAGCCCATGTAAAGTTTGTGAAAAATTTATTAGCAAGAAGTTATTCGTAATAAATGATTGGTGTAAAATTGAGTCACAAGATTTCACCTTTCGTTACAAAATATTTTTTTTTTTACAAAAATATAAAACTAGCCTGTTTTGTGACCATCTAGACAATCGCTTGGGAGGAGCGGGCAGATGCCTTTTGAAGGGTAAATCCTAGACTTCGCCTGGGGCCCACAAAGAACATTATTTTACATGCAAAGATTTTGTGACATAAATAATAAATTTAATTCATGAGTTCATTCACCATATTTTATATAAATGCAATCTGATCGATAAAGATGAAAGTCACAAAAAAATTTATAAAATATGAGAAATTAAAAGTAAAAATGTTTTCTTGGTAAAATGTCTTACGCAAAATATTTAATCAAAAATCAGTAATACATGTCTTAGTCATATAAATCTTCTATTATCATGAACATAGCAGATGTTAAGACAAAATCACTAAAACAGCTCTAAAAGCATTGAAACTGTGTTTAACTATTTTTTAGTGGATTTGTTATCCAGAATTTCACGGTTCAACCTAAATCTGCTGCTGTAATATTGTGAAAAATGACCTAAAAATTTTTGACACCTGATTTAACAACTCAGAAGATTTCTAAAGTCACTGAAATACATGTTAAACTATTTTTTAGAAGATTTGTTATTCTGGATTTCATGTTCAGATTTTATTATACATAAATGCACATAATATAGAAACATTAAAAAATTTCTTTTGCTGAAAAGAAATTTCTTTAAATTTTGCAAACAATGTATGAAATACAATATGCACGTGGAGGCAACGGGAGTCTAAACTGCAGTTGTTATTACTGCAGAATATTAGAGAATTTGTACTTTTTTTTTTTTAGAAATTAAATCCTGGACATAACTCTTGTACATGACTGTTACCTCACGAGCACTGGAAGTGCCAGCAATATTGTCCTATGCTCTGTCGACAATCATCATTGTAACTTCTTTGATTGTATCATGCAATACAGGTTTGCATCCTCTGCCTGATTTAACTTTCAGAAAACCTGTTTTCTCAAACCTGTCAACTTGCTTTTAAGACATTTACTGATACAGGTTCATTATCTTGATAATTTTTTTTTGTTTTTTGCGCATTCTAAAATCATGGAGAACAGCTGACGTGTTGCATTGGTTGAGGTAAGAGAATTAGACAAGAAACGCACAATTGGTTAAAGGAGGACACATATTGCACAAAACTTTCAATTAAATTTTCTCTAAGATTAAAACATTGCCTTTTAAAGCGGAACAACCTCGCAATGTGCTAAATAAAAAGGTTTAAACCCAAACTTGGCTAATAGTCCAGGCAATAGGGAATTTTACCTAGCAAAAATAATGGTAGTTCTCGAAATCGTCTTACTTTATGTTTTTTGGGTCGCTGAGTGCGAATTTGTAACTTCCCACCAAAATTTCCCCCCCCAAAAAAGGTTTTTATTAAAAAAATCAATTTTTTTATTGTTTTAGGGAAAAAGTATCTAGACATTCAGAAAGTAGACAAAATTTGCAACAAATTAGATATATGACATTATGACTTACGATGAAGGGGAAGGATCTCCCTCGGAACATGCGCGCGGTGCTGCGTGGACTAAGTTGCGCAATTCGACTTAACCACTCACACGTTTACATTTGCCCTCCCAACTCTCCCGAACTTTCCTTATAAGGTTTACTTTAAAGTATTTTGGGTCGCTGAATCCGAATTTTTAACTTACCCCCAAATTTCCCCCTCCCGACCCTCCCCAAAATAGTTGTTATTAACTTAAATTTCTTGTTATTTTAGGGGAAAAGCATTATGAAATTCAGAAACTAGACAAAATTTGCAACAAATAGGATACATGACATTATGCCGTAGGATAAATGGGGAGAGAGGGGGCTGCCTCGGAACATTCCCCGCGCACTTTTCTCAAAAACTAAATTTTTTCAAAAGATCAATTTTTTGGGGGGGTTGCCGGGTGAAATTTTGGTGGGAAGTTACAAAATCGGATTCAGCGACCCAAAAAACATAAAGTGAGTCAAAATCCAGAACTAGTATTAATTTTTCCAGGTAAAATCCCATATTGCCTGGACTTCATAACTTAGTGCACATAGTGCCACAGTGCATGTTCAGAGGCAGCCCTCCCCCTCCATCCTACGTCATAATGACATATATCCTATTTGTTGCAAATTTTGTCTAATTTCTAAATTTCGTAATGCTTTCCCCCTAAAATAATAAGAAATTTAAGTTAAAAACAACTATTTGGGGGGGGGGGGGAATTTTGGGGGGAAGTTAAAAATTCTGATTCAGCGACCCAAAAAACTTAAAGTAAACCTCATTAGAGAAAGTTCGGAGGGGAGATGGGAGGGCGAATGTAAACGTGTGAGTGGTTAAGTGGAATTGCACAACTTAGTTCACGCAGCACCGTGCGCATGTTCCGAGGCAGATCCCCCCCCCCCCTTCCCCTTCATCCTAAGCCATAATGTCATATATCTAATTTGTTGCAAATTTTGTCTTCTTTCTGAATTTCTAGATACTTTTTCACTAAAACAATAAAAAAAAATTGATTTTTTTAATAAAAACCCTTTATGGGGGGCATTTTACCAAAATTTGGGGGGTTTCCAGGGGAAATTTTGGTGGGAAGTTAAAAATTCAGATTTAGCGACCCAAAAAACATAAGCCTTTTTCCAAAACTACCATGAATTTTGCTAGGTAGAGCTCCTATACGGTCTGTATTGCCTGGACTATAAAGGAAGAGACATATTGCACATAACTTTCAATCAAATGTTACTTTCCTCTAGCAGAAACTTTCGATTTTTGAAAATAATTTTATCATCCTACAAAATTTGGCTCCATTCTCACAATTAGATCAAGGTACAGAGACGCTTAAATACTGTCAGTTTAATTATGCCCACAGATATATACAGGGTGCAATATGTTATCTATCGCCGACCTTTTGCTCAAATATAGTTCCAATTACAAAAACGTTTTGAATGAGGTAAATATTCATGTTGTGGCATTGTTTAAAGTAAAAAGATCAATTTTATAAAAATTATGAATTCTAACTTTTTATATGGTCCCCCAATCTCTATAGTTATATTTAGTAAAAGTCTACACATATCAAAACAAATATAACAAAGTTTGACTTCTGGACTACAAAAACTGACACAGTTATTAAATTTTAAAATTCGAGATTTTTGCACATGATTTTGGTTTTTCATTGAGGGATCAGTTAAAAAATTAATTAAAATAATTCGAGATCGAAATCAGGGAGCTATGTCCTTTTTACGGTGTAACCACTTTTAGCCGGTATTGCCAAATCAGGGTATCACCAAAGAGGGTTATATTTCATCTAGAAACTTGAGCTAACTTTTGGGGGTTGAACAACATTAAAATGTCAAAATAGGTAGAATCGAAAGCCAGAAAATAAAACATACTCACTAAGAACTAGTTAAATTGCAGGGGAATGCAAACAACCAGCTGAGCTATAACAGGCATGAAAATCAGGATTATGAAAATTACAATAGTACCGCAGCACCACACATTTGGGATAAAACATGAGCCATCTAGCAGTCGACACGCTAGTCAGTGCTGAGATCCTGATGGCAGGCTACACATACACGCAATATGCCAAAATGATCCTTATTTATGGCGAATGTCAAAGGAACACCAGAGTGGCTGCGGTGGTTTATTCAGAACATTTCCTTAAGGATCCACATCCAATCATGAAACTATAACTAATGCATTGCACAGTCTTAGAGAGACCGGCTCTGTTGCACCATGAGCTAGAAACACGAATCGATGCAGAGTTTTTACTTTCTTCTATCTTCAAAAGAAGAAAGTATTGTACTCTAAATTTTTTTCAACAGATTTACATGTTTTAGGGGCCAGATATCCCAAAAAACATGTTTATAGAAACTGTGTCTGTCCGTGTGCCCGTCTGTTGCCATTGTACCATTGAAAAGTATATGAAGTTACGCATAGAATTAAACTAAATTTTTTAAAAAAGTTTTTGGCTATGGCAAGCAGGTTTTCCCTTAATTTGGAAAAAATTGGCCGGAAGGAGTAGCTGTAATAGCGATTTTTGTGCGCTTTTGAATATTGTACCATCAAAAAGTGTATGAAGTTATGCATAGAATTGAAACAATTTTTTTTTTTTTTTTTTAAAGTTCTTGGCTATAGCAAGAAAGTCCTTCCTTAATTTGGAAAAAATCTGCCAATAGGGGGCGCTGTAATAGCAATTTTTATGCCATTTTGAATATTGTACCCTCGAAAAGTGTATGAAGTTATGCATAGAATTGAACCAAATTTTTTGTGAACGTTTTTGGTCATGACAAGAATGTCCTCCCAGAATTTGTAAAAATTTCGCTGGAAGGGGGCACTGTAATAGTGATTTTTGTGCCATTTTCAGTATTGTACCTTCAAAAATTGTATGAAGTTATACATAGAATTGAACCAAATTTTTTGTATATGTTTTTGGCCATGGCAAGAAGGTTCTCCCTAAATGTGGAAAAATTTTGCTGGAAGAGGGTGCTGTAATAGTGATTTTTGTGTAATCTTCTTAATTTTTCATAGTTCTATTGTACCAGTGATGGAACAGCATGGAGCTCATTTTGGAACAGAAAAAATGCTAATTTTGGAGCAGCAAAAAGCCACTTTGGTGCAGAAAATAACTATTTTGGAGCAGTAAAAATGCTCATTTTGGAGCAGTAAAAATGCTCATTTTGGAGCAGAAAATAACTATTTTGGAGCATCAAAATGTCATTTTAGCATTCTTTGACGAAATTCTCCTTTTTTCTGCAATTCATTTACAAAATTCGCGTATTTCCTGCGATTTTTTGACGAAATTAGCATTTTTTCCGCGACTCCTTCACAAAATTCGCATTTTTCCGCAATCCTTTGACAAAATTTGCGTGGTTTTCGCGATCTATTGGCCAAATTTGCATAATTTTCGCAATCTTTTGACAAAATTCACGTATTTTTTCGCGTGTTATTCGGACCCTTTGTTGAAAACAGCGTGCTTTTCACTATCTTTTGACTAAATTAGCGTGTTTTTCGAAATCTTTATGACGAAATTTGCGGGTTTTTTGCGCCCTTGATGAAATTTGCAGTTTTTCCCGCGATCTTTTACAGAAATTCGCATTTTTTCACATCTTTTTACCCTGTTTTGTTCATGTTTTGACAAAATTCGCGTGTTTTTCCCGATCTTTTGTCGAAATTCGCGTGTTTTTTGCGACCTTTTGATGAAATCTGTGGGGTTTTTTTTCGTGTAATTTCAACGAAAGTGGAGTTTTTTCGTGATTTTGTTCATTTTTTGACGAAGTTAGCTGTCCATTAGCAAAATTTGTGTTTTTTTTTATGATCCTTTGACGAAATTCGCATGTTTCTCGCGATCTTTTGACGAAATTTGTGTTTTATTCGCAATCTTTTAACAAAATCGCATTTTTTTTCATGATCTTTTAACTGCGCTGTTTTGACGAAGTTAACATTCCTTTGACAAAATTCATGCTTTTTTTGCGATCTTTGGACGAAATTTGAAACCTTTTGATGAAATTTGCGGATTTTTTCTCTATCTTTTAAATAAATTAGCGTTTTTTCACGACCTTTTGACTGTGCTTTGTTTGTTTTTTGACGAAATTAGCGATCCTTTGACAAAATTTACGTTTTTCTCGTGATCCTTTGACGAAATTCGCGTGTTTTTGGCGATCTTTTGACAAAATGTGCGTGTTTTTCGCGATCTTCTGACAAATTTGTTTTTTATTCGCAATCTTTTAACAAAATCACGTTTTTTCGCGATCTTATGACCGCGTTTTGTTTATTTTTTGACGAAATTAGCGATATTTTGTTAAAATCCACGGGTTTTTTCATGATCATTTGACAAACATCGCGTGCTTTTCGCAATTTTTTGACCAAATTCGCATGTTTTTCGCAATCTTTTGGCGAAATTCAGATGGAAAATAATCGATTTGGCTCAAGAATTATTATCGAATTGGCGCAGTTGGGCGCAATTTTGTTGAAAAATGATCGTTTTGGCGCAGAAATGTGCAGCATTATCGATTTGGCGCAATTGGAGCATTTGGCGCAGCTGTTCCATCACTGATTGTACACCAGTGACTCCAGAATCGACGGGAACTTCCCATCCTGATAAGCCAAATATTCATGATTTTAATATATATCATGATCGAGATTAAAACGTTTTTACTACAATTAATTAACTGAAGCAGAAATTTAAAATGAAAGTCAAAGCTGATATAGTACTGAACTAATAAAAATGAAATACTGACATCTGTAACAACATTTTGAAATATTAAAATATACGAGATAGAAGAAAGTTTTGGGAATGGCACATCCAATTAGTTTTTCTTGGGGCCCATTTTGTGAAAAGTAAAAGTTATTTCATTATATTTCGTTTATTGTATTATATTTTTGTGAAAAATAACATTTTATAATGAAAGTTGAAATCCAGTTACTCAAATTCAAGCTAAGCATTTATTAATAAAAACTTCTTTAAATCGTTTTGCTAAAATTTTCGTCCCTGGTGAACTGGTTTTATTTACAAATCACACATTTTAAAATCTAACAGATTAAAAATAATAAATAGTAGTAAGTTTATATCGAAAGAAATTTTGAGAAGGGTCTCATTTTATTAAAAGGAATTTTGTGAAGGGGCCCGTTTTATTAAATTCATTTTTATGCCCATTTTATTAAATTCATTTTTGTGAAGGGGCCCTAAATTTTGCCTGGATCAATCCCCAGAAAAAGTAGAAGGCAAGGTGTAACATTAGAGTGACACCGAAGTAGGTGCTGGCATTCAGCCTTTTAAATCCACAACTGAGGATAGCAGAAAAAATTAGGCATGTGGATACACGCGTCAGCACGTCTGGCATTTGTCACATGCACATGGTGCGCATCCATATTATTCGACACTGGTGCAAGCATTGAAGATGCTGGGTGACCATTCATAACAATTTGATAATTGTAATTTCATGCTCAACACCTCAGAGGAAAATCCGTCATTTCTTTGTGACATTCTGTGGCCAGATGAGCCGACGTTTACATGGGATGGCATTGTGAATGTGCATTATGTGCAATTGCTGGTCTCTGGAAAACCTTCTCACATCGCTCACACAGTAGGACAACAGATACGTTGGTCAACAAACGTGTGGTGCGGTATATGGGAAACAAGATTGTTGGACCGGACCCATCTTCTACGATGGGACCTTAAAGGGTGACCGTTACATGCACCTGTTACAAAACATGGTACATGACTGGTATGAAGAGCTGCCTCTCCGACATGCATGCTGGGTGTGGTTTCAACATGATGGGGCCCATCCGCATAAAGTATCAAACATCCGTGCATATCTGGCCACCTAATTCAGTCAACAGATCATTGGATATGGTTGTCCAGTAGAATGGCCAACACATTCGCCCGACTTGAATACCATGGACTTCTACCTCCGGGGTTACATTAAAGCACAGGTCTATGTAACTGAGCTTACTTCTTTGGTTGATCTGAAGCAGCACATCATCCTTGCTTATAGCACAGTTACAACTGCTATGCTCCAATGTGTCCAGGACTCAGTACTATCACACATACAATTGTGCATTGCCACCAATGAAGAACACTTTGAACAGTATCTCAAGTAGATTCCAGTGTTTGACATATTCATTTTTTTATAGTAGACTTATCTGATATGGTAATAAATTAGATATTTATTTTTCTGTTTAATTTCAATACTTCATTCTTCACTTTGTATATGACCCCTAAAAGTCAGTTAACATTTTTAGATGAAATAACCCTCTTTGGTAATACCCTGATTTGACGATACAGGTGGTTTCGCCGCAAAAAGTACATTGCACCATGATTTCGATCTCCAATTACTTTAATTTTTTAACTGATCCCTCAATGAAAGACAAAATCGTGTGCAAAAATCACAAACTTTAAAATTCAATAACTGTGTCAATTTTTGTATCACAGATAGCAAACTTTTTGTGTTATATCTGTTATGATGTGTATAAACTTTTACTAAAAATAAATATAGGGATTGGGAGACCATATAAAAAGTTAGAGTTTGTAATTTTTATAAAATTGATTTTTTACTTTAAACAATGCCACAACATGAATATGCACCTCATTTGAAACGTTTTTGTAATTGGAACTATGTGTCTACGACCAACATTTGAGCAAAAGGTCGGCGATAGATAACATATTGCACCCTGTATATACATGGTTTTAGAGATATGGTACCTCGAAATTGGCTTAAAAATCACGTTTATTTCAGACAAATTTCATCACTGTTTCCCTCTCTTTTTAGGTGTGTTCATAATTATATAAATATGTAGTACCTACAGTCGTCGTTCAATCCATCTGTCTGTCTGCATATAGGCATATAACAGTGTAAAAGCTACCCAACCAAATCGTTTGAAATTTAAAATATATAATTGTTGCAAAATTTTGTCGATTCATTTCAAATTTTATGAAAATCTGATGTATAGTTTAATTACAGGGACAGTCAAAAGTTTTCTGTTACATTACGACCAATGGGAAAAAATTATTTTATGTGCATTTTAATGATGTTACAGCCTTTCGAACAGAATGAAATTGATAGGCACTTATGAAGCGCACTACAATGTACATTCAGTACAATATGCAGTGTAAAGAATATTTATAAAACTAGTTACAGTATGAACACACCTCATTTGCCAAGTTTGAGGTGCAATTTCCAACTTGTTTTTATGTTACAGGACAAAAAGCTGAAGCTGACGCAGTATGGTATAAAAGGGCTTGGATTTCTTTTTTTTTAAATATATGAATTTCTTTTGAACTTAATCAACCATATACAGGCAAAGTTTTTTAATCCGCACAAGTTGGGACCAAAGGTTGTGCAGATTATGGAATATTGTGGATTATGGAGTACTATTACGGATTATAATGTCATTTTCTTATTTCTGGATGCTATTTTAATTCCATATTCAGTATAACATGAAAAGAAAAATAGGAAATATAATAATTTAATATGCTATATCAAAAAATGCATTTTTCAAATTCTTGTATTAAAAATTTTATTATATTCACTTTTATATTTAAAATTCAGATATTTCTTTTAAAAAATCCTTTTAGGATCAAGAATTTGTAAAATTGTTTAATTGTTTACATTCATTAAGCAATGCGAATTATAGAAAATTGCAGATTATGGGTGTGTGGATTATGGATCTTTGACTGTACATACATATACTCTTATACACTTTTGAATGTAGCAAAGTCAATTTAATTTAATGTAATAAATGCAATAAGCTGCACAATTCCAAGCAAATGTTTAAACTGATTGTTTTTATGTAAATAAAAGATACAGAATGCAAAACAAATTATAAACTAACAGCTTAGAACATTCAAAAGAGTTCAATGATGAATCTAATCATTCATTTTGGATGACTAATGATATGCTAGAAATATGATGAAGTTGCACCATTTTTATGCTTCAGATTTTAATAAAATAAGTTTAATATAAACGTTGACCGGTTGTAGATGGGAAAGATTGAAGCAATAAAAACTTTAAAGTAAATTTTGATCAAGCAGCCAAAATTTGCATTTTTTACTTTACTGATTGATAAAAACTCATTTTTGTGATCCACCAGTAAAAAATCCAAGATTTATTTGTAACCAAATAGTAAAAATCAATCTTTTTTTTTTTTTTAACCAATAAAATGCAATTTTTTAAAATTACTGATCAATAATTTTTTTTTTTTTTTTTGGCCTGATTAACAAAATATTGTTCTTTTTTGGTATTGATCTCCCAATTCCTTTGTGGCTATTCCTTTGTGGTAGACATTCAAAGAAAAAAAAACACATTTACACCCCAGAACGATTTACAATAAATTTATTGGAACATCAACAAGTTAGATAACATCTTAGCACCAATCAGAGAACTGCATATAAAAATATTTAAAAATACAAATTTAAAATTTCTTCACAGAAGAAACTAGAAAATAGTACAAAACATGAGCAACAGACACAAGATTATTCCAGGGAATATTATTTTCTTCAAATATCTTCACAACTTCTTGAAATAAGGTTTCACTGTCTCCTTTTACAATTGCCAAAGATTGCCAATTTAATTGCCAAAAATCATTATTCTCTCTCCCCCCCCCCCCCCCACCGATTTTCATGAAGAAAATTATTTTTTTAAAAGATAAGATTGAAGTAAATTGCAACTTTTGTGATCATTATACATCTAAAAAGGTACATCTACCTACCTCCCCTTTTTTCTACCACGCAGGCATGATTTGCAATTATCTCAGGACAGGTCAAAATCACAGTAAAAGCAGAAATCTGAGTGTTTGCAAAAAAGTAACATATCAATTATTTACATATATTTTCGTATCGAGAAACTATCACTTGTAATTTTTTCTGCTCATTTCTTCAAATGCTGCATTGTAACACATTCCAATATAGTTAAAATTTGTTTATGAAATCAGTTTGTCTGTTCAAGCTCTAACTCTTGTAAATATACATAAATCGCCATGCAATTTTTATATATTAAGGATTACTATAAAATTTTTGATATTTAAAATTATGTTTGTAGCATTCACAGCGTTTTTATAAGGACATGTAACAGTTTTCCATTACATTATGGTCTATGGGGAAGTAACAGTTTTCCGTTACATTATGGTCTATGGAGGGAAAATCTTTTGCGGTTCATTTTATTAATGTTACAATATTAAAAAAGAGATAAATATGAACCACAGAGGTGGACTACAATAAGTTTTCTCAGGAGTACAGAGTACATAACATTTATAATTTGTTTACAAGAAAGCAGAAAATAATTCAGTTAGATTATGATCTATGCGAAAAAATTGTTTGTGGTGCCTTTTAACGATATTGTGATACTTCAAACATAATGAAAATACAAATAATCACTTAGATGCACCAGAACATGTTTTCTATAAGATAATAAAGTATATAGCATTTATCATTCACACTTACCGATACAATTTTATCACCAACTCTTAATCCAGCAGATTCAGCAGGACCTGCAGCTATTACTTTGGACACAAATATACCCTTGTGGGAAAAAAAAAAAAAAAACTTTCATCATAATTTGCAATGTAAGTGTTTAAACTTTTACCAAATATATAAACTTGTTATACAAAATACATATGAGGACGTGAATTTCAAAACTCGCCTTATCCAGAAAATAAAATTTTGAGAAATCGCAATAAACCTCTAACTGGGACCGTTGGTTTTCATAGTAAAACAAGATTTTGCAGTGCCAGAAATACACGATAAAACGAATTTTTTTCCAGGTTGTAGTGTTTTTTCGGTCCAGGTTTACCAATGGAATAGATTGATAGAGAAAACTCAATTTTTAAAATTTTGGATAAGGCGAGTTTTGAAACTCACAACCTCATATTTACAAGCATGCACAGCAGAATTTAAAAAAAAGAAATACATGCAATATAATGCTCAAGTCCCGTGACTTGTTAAAATAAATCCATAACTCTTGAGAATTCAACTTGACTTATAAATAAGTTGGGTCTCAAGAAGAACCAAGTCTCACTATTGAGTCATACAATAACCAAAACTACTCTACATATAAAATGTGGCCTCAATTCACAGAAATTACAAACATAAAAGACAATGAAATAGAAATATGCAAACAATTTATTTTTTACATACCTCATCATCTCCTTTATAAGGCGTGGATCCCACACCACCAGCAATACTTAATCCCAGACCAGCTGTTGTTTTTTTAATAACTATTTCCATTTCCGATACTTTCGTCTCAACAGGTGTGATTTCCCCTGGAAATAAAAGAATAAAAAAAAAAAAATGAAGATAGATAAAATATCTGCTATTTAATAAAATAAGTACATACAAAGAATTTTTACATCATTATGATGCATATAGTAAAAAAACAAATGGAATAAAAATTGTAAAAATAAATATTCACCATTTAATCCACTATGTACAGGTTTCTTTGATTCAATGGGTTGAGACAGTGTAGAAGAATTTAATGATGAATCAGAATGTTTTTCACTTTGAGCTAATATAGCTAATACCTGGAAAAAGAAAAACAATATTTACTAGTAGTTTATATTTTATTATTGAGTTTTAAATAAAATGTAAGAAATAGTAATACCGATTTTTATATTAATACAACATCACATTATGAATTAACTTATCTAATCGTAACTATTCATTATTTATAAGCAGCTAAATATGCGAGAAATTGTTAATGAAAATTATCATTTGGCGAGTTTAAATAAATGCTTATCAAACTGTCTTTGATAATTAATTTTAATAGTTGTCGTAATAAAAAAGAGAAAGGCTTATTAGCAGACAGAATATTTTATGGAAGCAATTCTTAAAATAATAACTATTAAACAATGAAATATATGTGGGAATAAAAAATAAAGTGTGGAACAATAAAAGATAATAGACTCAAGGGTGATATCTCAAAAGCGAGACTCATAAAAAGTGAAGCGAAAAGAGGAGAGCGAGATGTTTCTACAGATTTCTGCCATAGAGATGTTGGTGATTTTTAACGCAAAGCTCAGGGAAGCTTTTGCGGCAATTATTGCTCAGTTGTACAATGTTATTTGAATGTTAAGTTGTATGTTTGATGATCTATGAAACTTTTTTTTATACATATTCATATTTTGAAGAATATCAGTTCTGATTAAGCAATACATTATTCACATAAGTCCCATATATAAGCAAAAGAAAGAACAAAAATATATAAATGGCAAACAAGTTTCATTGTACCCTTTAATATCATCATACCTTGCTGTGAGCATTAGAAGATAGAATTTAACTGATTAAAAAAAATATATATAATATTGCACCTTGCTGTGAGCATTAGAAAGTAGAACTTATCAGATTTTATTTTTTTACGGATAATGAAAGAATTGCTGAATATATCTTAAGATTTCAACCAAAAGGAGAAAAATCACAATTTAAATCAAATAACCATCTTTTTTTACAGAACTCACAATCAAAATTTCAAATTATATTTACAGAAACATCACTTAGTGATGGCACAGAAAAAATGAACACAGCAAAAGCAGATGACATAAGAAACATATTTTTATTTTTTTTTAATAATTAGTAGTATTCCAATATTTATGTTTAAAGGAGAATTGTATGTAAAATGTAAATAATCATGCAAAATTAAATGATTTAAACTTTTCCCTTTAGTTACATATAGCTTTGATAAAGTACTAGAAATCATATACATTAAATGAACAAGCCATTCTCAACCCAAGCTAAAAGAATTGAAGGCCCAATGCCTTCAAAAATGTACATGGGCGTGCTACACACATTCAAGTTTTAAACTTATATTTTTAAAGAAAATCTTGGGGGGAAGGGGAAACTTCACTCACAAACAAAGATGAACTAAATTTCAAAACTTTTTTAACAGTCATCAAAATTGTGTTCTGACAAAGCAATCACTTACTTGCAAATGAAAGTGATATTTTTTACACACAAAAAAAATGAAAAGTCTTCACAGGTTTTCCTACGAAAATCTGTCCAAAGGAAGTAAGGGGCGTTAATACAGTGATTGGCGACGTAATTTCTGAGATTTAGATATATTAACATTTCAATTGTAAACAACCCCCCGATAAAACTTATATACTACTCTGCCCTCCCCAAAATGAATGTAGATGTATCTGGTACTTTTCTTTTTTTTCATGTTTTGAATAATTTCAGTCAATACAGATTTTTAAAGATTACGGAAAAAACAAGTTGGAAATTGCTCGTCAAACGTAGCAAATGAGGTGCGTTCGTACTATAACTAATTTTATAAATATTTTCTGCACCGAATATTGTACTGAATGTATATTTTAGTGTACTTCGTAAGTGCCTATCAATTTCATTCTGTTCAAAGGGCTCTAACATCATTAAAATGCACTTGAAATAATTTTTTCCAATTGGCCGTAATGTAACAGAAAACTTTTGACTGTCCCTGTAATTAAACTATACATCCGATTTTTATAAAATTGGAAATGAGTCGACAAAATGTTGCAACAATTATATATTTAAAATTTCAGACTATTCGGTTGGGTAGTTTTTGCTCTGTTATATGCGGGCGGACGGACGGACTGAACGACGACTATAGGTGCTTCGTATTTATATAATTACGAACGCACCTAAAAAAGACTAATTGGTGTTCTGAAACTAATTTTCTTTTTCTGAAAAAGTAAACATTTTGATTACATTTTTTAAAATAAATTATGCTGTCAGAAAGGAAAAAGTATGCTGTTTATGTGGATATTTTGTTTTTGCATATTTTAAACAGTTAGGACGATGCAGGCTTCGAAAATAGGTGGGGTTGTAGGGTGTGAGAGAAAAACCAACAAATTCAAAATTTCTAAAATAAATTTTTGAAAGGGTTAATTTCCATATTTCTTTTTTAACTGAATTGTTCTGTTCGAAAACTTAATGTGAAATTTATGAGTGTACTTTTTGTTTTTTCATATCTTGAATAGTTAAAAGGATGCACACTTAGAAAACATGAAAAAAGGAAGCCATCTTCACACTTCTTACCTGCTTGAGTATTCGTGGAATGGTTTAAAACGACGGCCACATACTATTTTAAGAAAAAGTCTTGATCTAAAAATTGCATAGATTAAATAAAATAAAAAAAATCTAATCCTAAAGTCAGTTTTTCGAGGTGCTACTCACAGAGGCACCTTCATGTCAAATTTTGTAGTTCTATGCACAATGGTCTTTTCAGAAAAAAACATACAGACAAACTTCTATCTTTATTATTATAGTTACAATACTTAAATCTCTTACATGTCAGCTTTAACATTTAATATAAAAATTTTGCTCACTATTACAAACAGTTTGCATGAATTTGTGAAAACAGCTGTAAATAAATGTAATTAACAAATAAAAGATAACATACCTTTTCATGATCCTTTTGAGAATCTGTTAGATTTATTCGTTTGTTCTTCAAGTGATGAGGTGTATCTCGCCGATGTAATTTGTTCGGTCGATCAGACTGATCATCCACATCAGTATCGAAACCGACATGCTTTTCTACATCCTGAAAATGTTAATGTCATTTAATAAGCTTAACATAATCAGAGTACGTAGATTTAAATATCATTTAAATGACAAAAGATTTGAGTCCTAGATTACAAACTTTAAATAGAAGAGATATTTTTTTAAGTTTCATATTCCACATATATTACCACCACATATATTAAGTTTCATATTCCGCATACTAGGATTTACCAATGTTTCATTTCCCTCACCAACTTAATGGTACATTAATTAAATTTTCATTTTAAGCTTTCAAGACTGATTTATTGAAAACTACCCTATATCATTCTGAAAAACAAATTTAATTACTGGTTCTAAGCAACAGTTTAATGCTTAGACAGTTATTTGATCCCAAATAATCATTGTTGGTTTTAACAATGGAGTTTCTCTCATTTAGCATGAAGAAAAAGTACTTTGCAAGGCTCACAGCAGCTTAAAAAAATTGCAATATGTAACATTGATGTATATGATTGCATGAAATTATTTGAATTGGTAGGGCTTTTGTTAATGTAGAAGAAAAAAAATTTTCTTTAGAAAATGTATATCCAAGAATGGAAGGAAGAGTTTAAATATCGATAATGGTTACAGGTTAGAGGAATCAGAGAGAGACATCTTTGGGGTCTTTTCATGTCAAATCAACACAAAAAAGTGACATTTTCTATCGGACCTCTCAGAATTTAATTATATTAAGCTCAGTTGTTAGGATCATAGAGAAATGAATAAATAATCAGTGATTAGTTCCTATCTCTCTTGTTTTTGGAGATAATTAGCTTCAAAGATGGACAAAAAACGTAAATTTTTGCATTTCATGCAATACAAATTTAGTCACAATTTCTTCCCCAATTGTCACAAAGACTTACTTTTTATGTCTTTGGAAAGTGTTTGAATTGGGCTTTCATACGATATATCACATGAACATATTTTTTTGAATTTTTAATTTCAAGGTCAAACAATTTGACCTTTGACCTTTCATCTCAAAATCGGACATCTTAATTTTTTTGAAAAAAATAATTGTTACTCATATACTTATTTTCTATAATATCTGATGATATCATTTTGGGACAGCCATGGGATGCTGTGTTAAAAATTAAAATGTAAACTGCTGTCTTAATTTCCATAAGAAAGTCACAAATTTAGGCGACTAACCCATAAATTGTATATAGTATAATTTTCATGTACAAGTAAGAATTGATGAAAAAAAAAATCTATTTTCATTGTAAAGTTCACAAAACATTTATATATATATATATGTGTGTGGAGGGGGGATGAGGCTGAGGAAGGTTTCATACTATGAAATAAACAAACCTATGCATCTTAGCAAACAAACTTCTGAGTCATTCCACATTAAATCAACATAGACAAACTAATCTCTTAATGTTTCAATAAAATTTGAGGCACTTAATACTTAATAGTGTCATAATATAGTTAAAAACTAGATGTCTAGGGTTGCAGGGTAAAAACTTTGATACAATTTATATTTATAAATTTTTAAAAAATTCATTGACTTTATTCTACTTGATTTAAAGAACTGGTTTTCATATCATTTTAAAACTTCTTTCATGAATTTCTATAAATACATGCATCATAATGGGTATTATATTAAAAATATTTCCTTAAATTTCTAATTAAAATCTCAATAATAAGTTTTAAAAAAAATATTTTCAGAGGATTGCAAGTCTGCCATATAGTTTGTAATTACCAATAGTTAAACATTTAATAATATTATAGTAAAAAATAACTTTTTAATAGTTTTTTAAATAAACTTAAATAAAACCCCTTTTATAAATTTTATAGCAAATTTCCTTCAAGAAGCAGTAAAAGATTGAAAAGAGCTGAATTTAATTTAATATGGTTTATATACTACATAAACTATCAAATAAATAACTTCTTTTAACATACACTATTTCTTATCAGTTATGTTCTAGCATGCTGTCATTTGTATATTACTGAGTGCAAGCAAAAACAGAACTCTTGCTGACTTCTTGCAGCAGTGCTTGTGACTCAGTCTATAGCCAGAGTTTCTCATGATAACTTGCTCAATTGCTTTTCAGTGATAAATTGGGAAATGTAATTTGTGTACATAAAATTATAATTTTAGCTAGTTTTGCATTTAGATAATTAAGTCTTAATTAAAATCTGTATGATAATTTAAATTTTTTAATTGTTGTAAATAAGTTATAAATTATTTAACTTACATATAAAGTATCACTGCAAGTTCAGTCTTCTAAAATGGATGAGAAATGGACCTTATATTGTTTTAATCCATTTAAAAAGTCTAACCACTCATGTAAAGAAAAGATTAAGACCAGTGATAACCTGGATCTGTTCTCTGTTCCCTGAAGCAACAAAGCTTTCTTAAGTTTGTGATAAATGCAGAAAAGAACTTGAAAAAATGAAAAAGATTGTGAAAAAGATGAAATTTTATCTTTGCCAAGTATTCTGAGTATTCTGGATCTTGTTTGATAGAATCTGATAGAGATCCTGATATTTGTTATCCTGTTGAAACTTTAAAAGCATTGAATACTACCCCTCAAGACTTAGGAGAGTCTCCTGTTGATCCAAAAAAATCAAAATATAAACAATATTCAACAACAAAAGCAAAGAAAATAAACACTGCTCTGAAACGGAAAGTACTTTTCAATGCAGAGTCATCTGACTCTGATAGTGAAACTGAATCAAACAGGGTTGAAATTTCCGACTTTTTGCATATCAGTATAATCTTAGAGAAAATGTTATTTCATTTAATCCGAGCATTTTTGGATTTAACAGAACAACATTTTCTTTAAGATTATACTGGTGTGCAAAAAGTCGGAACTCTCATCCCTGCAAATGATGAAAATATCTTAAAAAGCCTAAAATTTAAATTCAAATCTTCTACAAGCAGAAAAGATAAGCTGATGATGCTGACTCTTTTACCTGAAACGTGGAGTATCAGAAAGGTAATGAGAGAATTTAATGCATCAAATTATATGGCAAGGCAATCAAAGAAACTTTTAAAGCAAAAAGGGGTTTCTTTCAGCCCCAGATCAAAAATCTGGCAAAACTCTGCCTACAGAAACTGCTGAAGCTATAAAAGCATTTTATAAAAACGATGAAGTAAGTAGAGCTATGCCTGGAATGAAAGACTGTATTTCATTAAAAGATAAAGATGGCCAAAAAATTCATATCTCCAAACGTCTAATACTGAATAATTTAAAGGAGGCAGGGGTGCAGAAAATGTTTCGACTCCCAACATTTCCCCCAATCCACATGAAAATTTCCCCAAAATTTTACGGTATGTGATAGGTAAATGCTATATTATCGTAGGTACAGAAAATTTATTTTTCCAATATTTCTCAACTTATGTGCGAGGTAGGGGTGATTCTGAGTGAAAAAAAAAAAAATTCTGAAATTCACAGCAAATTTTCTGAAAGGTTACAGCAGAATAGGGGAAGGGGCAAGGGCGGGGTAATCCACTCCCAGCACTATTGTTTTCTTTGCGGCCCTTTGACGAAATTCGCGATCTTTTGACATAATTTGCGTTTTTGTAGCGATCTTTTGACTTTTACGGTTATTTTGCCTTCCTTTTGATGAAATTCGCGCTTATTTCGCCCTCTTTTGACGAAATTTGTGGTTGTTTTGCGATCTTTTGTCAAAATTTGTGCGTTTTTTCTGTGATCTTTTGACGAAATGTGCATTTATTTCGCCTTCCTTTTGACGAAATTCGCAGTTATTTTGCCCCCTTTGATGAAATACGCGTTTGTTTCACGATCATTTGACAAATTGCGGTTGTTTCGCGATCATTTGACGAAATTTCAGAGGTTTTTTGCGTTCCTTTGATGAAAATTGCGGTTATTTCGCCCCTTTACACGAAATTCGCGTTTTTTTCACGATCTTTTGACGAAATTCACGGCTGTTTTGCGATCGTTTGACAAAATGTGCAATTGTTTCGTGATCTTTTGTCAAAATTTGCGGTATTTTACCGATCTTTTGACGAAATATGCGTTTATTTCGCGATCTTTTGACGAAATGTGCGTTTATTTCGACTTCCTTTTGAGGAAATTCGCGGTTATTTCTCCCTTTTTGATGAAATACGCGGTTGTTTCGCGATCTTTTGACAAAATTTGCAGTTGTTTCGCGATCATTTGACGAAATTTGAGAGTTTTTTCGCGTTCTTTTGATGAAAATCATGGTTGTTTCGCCCCTTTAGACGAAATTTGCTGTTGATGAAATTCGCAGTTGTTTCGCGATGTTTTGTCAAAATTTGTGGTTCTTTTGCGATCTTTTGTCAAAATTTGCGGTTCTTTTGTCAAAATATGCGGTTCTTTCACGATCTTTTGACAAAATATGTGTTCATTTTGCGATCTTTTGTCGAAATTGCTGTTATTTTGCGATCTTGTGACAAAATTTGCGTTTTTTCCATAATTCTTGGGCAAAATTCGCGGTATTTTTATGTCCGAATTTTCAGATTGATGAACGATTTTTTAAAATTTCGGAACCGAATGCCTTATTTTTTTGGAAAATTCAGAACAGAATCAGCCCTGATATACGGTACATATTATTCCAAGATCAATTTTGTGAAGGTCACCATACGGATCTTTTTATTTGTAGTGAAATTTTTTCTATCTCAGGGAATTATGGAATTCATTGTTAAAATCGAAATCAATTGTATATGTTTCTGCAAAATTTCCCCAGGTGGTTAAAATTTCCCCCGATCCTAGATCGCCGGATCGGACATATTCTGCACCCCTGAAAGGAGGTTTATAGATTATTTAAAGAAAAGTTTCCAGATTTAGAAGTTGGATTCTCTAAATTTGCTGATTATAGAAATGCTTTGGTATCTTATGGAACTCCATAGTCTTTCCATTTTACAGTTTAAAAATTTTATCCCTTTGGGGGAGGGGAATCTGGATTCAACAATGGTTGCAAGATGAGGAAAAATGTATTATGTGAACGTATGAATGTGACGTATGAACTATGTGAGCGTTGTGTGAATGTATTATTAAAAATGTTATCATAATTATAAAATGTCACTGTTAAGAACGATGCGTATAGTGTCATTATTGATGAACACGTGCAAGAGCTAACCCTATCCCCCACGTGTAGCATTCGAAGTGCCAATAACTCAGGCGGGCTCGCTTTCGTTTTCATCATTTAACTTGCACAATCATCAGAGTGAAAATCGGATGATAGAAAGTAACTAGACTGATCTTACCATTGTTTCGACGATAGCTTGGAACATGCTGTGGCTGTTGAGATAAAATAAAACAGGCATCTCTGGAAAAATTGAGGAGACCATGTAGTGATACAAAAACAATGTTTTTATTTCGAAACTCCGGAGTTCAACGTTGGGTAGGCTGGCGACGGCTGCAGTTCCTTATTTGAAAAGCTTGAAAATTTCTCTCCAAAAAAGGTCGCAGAAACGGGCAATAGCAAAGTGCGGCCGACGGTGGGAAGCCATGCGGCATTCCCCCGTGCCAGGGTAATTTCGTAAAAAAAAACTCTTCTGCGATACGAGACTCTCCGAGTCTCAGGCAAGCACTCACTGAAAAAACTGCCTGGTGATCCTATAAGCCCAAGCGCACACCAGATTGGCGAGTCGACCAGCGACCGTGGCCAATCAGCACGCGCGAAGCAGAGAAACAGCGTACGTACAACGCCAAAGAGCAAGACAGAGCAGAACGCCAAAAGAGCGATAAACGAGTAAAAGCGGGACGCTCCGAACGGCACAGGAGGGAAGGAGGAATCTTTCTCTCCCGCGGCAGCCAGTAAAATGGTGCCCGATATGAATTCAAGTAGAAGCAACTTGAAAAAAAAAAGATCGGCGATTTTTAGCGAATGGTAGATCGAAAAATGAAGGAATCGCTGTAGCATTAAAAGGGATGTGTCAAATTACAGGGAATAATAAATGCCGAATAATGGGAACGTTGAAATAAAATATTAAAGGAAAATTACGAAAAAGGCCAAAATTAAGTTTAAAAATGGGAGATATTGCCCCTTGCAAATGCAGATTCGTGGATGCAACAAAATGGCGCGTTCGCAATGTGACAAATGTATAAGAAATAGTTTATAACATCGATTTTTTTCCATCAATTCTTACTTGTATATAAAAATTATACTATGTACAATTTATGGGTTAGTCACCTAAATTTATGACTTTCGTACGGAAATTAAGATAGCAGTTTACATTTTAATTTTTAACTCAGCATCCTGTGGCTGTCCCAAAATGATATTATCAGATATTATAGAAATTAAGTATATGAGTAACAATTATTTTTTTTCAAAAAAATTAAGATGTCCGATTTTGAGATATGAAAGGTCAAAGGTCAAATTGTTTGACCTTGAAATTAAAAATTCACAAAATATGTCCATGTGATATATCATATGAGAGCCCAATTCAAACGCTTTCCAAAGACATGAAAAGTAAGTCTTTGTGACGATTAGGGAAGAAATTATGACTAAATTTGTATTGCATGAAATGCAAAAATTCACATTTTTTGTCCACCTTTGAAGTTAATTATCTCAGAAACCAAACGAGACAGAGATTTATTATTGGGTATTTATTAATTTCTCTATGAACCTAACAGATGAGCTTAATATCACAAAATTCTGAGGAGGTCAGGATTTTAGCTGTGTTGATTTGACATGGAATGACGCTTTGGTATTCACATTCAAATTCAGAAAATGAGAATTTTTATTTTCTGTGATCATATTTTACTATAAAAGTCAGGGATAAAACAATTTAATTTTCCCACAAATCATTTTGTCAAAAATGTATTTTATTTTTATACAGGCTATCTCTTCTTATTTTATGCTGTATCTTGTGCCATCCACAATAGTGCTGCTGATCAATGACCAATAGTATTGGTGAGAATTTCCTTTAGAGAAGATCAATTACAAAAAACCTATTAAAATAAAGTTTTTCAAAGCCATCACTTAGTTAGATGGTTTTCTGGTAATTAAATAAGATTTATTTCCTGAAAATTGCAGTAACTGTTTTGATTTACAGAATCATTTTCAGTGCCAAGACTATTTTAACCTCTTAAAACAATTTTTTCAAATTTGGGATCTAGCTACATCCTTTTCATGTAGGTGCCATGCTTTGAGAAAATAGTTAAAGCCATTTTCGATTTACAGCAAGCAGTATTTTCAGGGCTTAGTTTGCTTTAATCTGACAAAATGAATTTCCTTGCATTCTAGACCTACCTAGATCAGTTTCTTTACTTGATTTAATATAAGGTGTAAGTTTCATGAAAATTGTTAAAGCCACTTACGAGATCATCCAGATACTCAAAATTGCTTGCTCATTTAATATGATATATCAATGGCTTACCATTCCAATTTCTATTTAGCTTCCAAATGTCCTTTTCCCAATATTTGTATCTGACTTCTTAGTTAAATTTGTCATTTGGCTTGGTGCTGAGATTTATTCACCTAACAGAAAAATACTAATAACATCTAGTATTACAAAGAAAACAATAACTCAACCTTGAAAAAATTATGACGTTTAAAAAAAATGTATAGAATATTGAAAAAAGTTATTTTATTTGCTCATAATTCTTAATTTGATAAACATTAATGAATTGACTATACTCCCACAGTCTTTGAAAATTGTCTAAATGTGCAGAACTTCCAATGAAAAAAATTCAACTCATTCCTTATTTCCACATTTGTATGCGATTTATCAATAAATTTTCTCTCATCTTTTTGATCATCATTATTTTGTAATTTGTATTTCTTCGCAAATTGCTTGGCAATGTTCAGCTTCCCTGAGCTTTGTAGCTACAGAAATGTTACCTTTGACCATCAACCAAACCACATTCAGGCCTTGAACACCATATTCTTTGAAAGTCATGCTTTCAATTGGCTTTATATATGTATAAAAAAAAAAAATTACAAATAAATTTTGACTGCACAATTTTCAGGAGCTGGCCTGCTGAAAAAGTGATAACATTAATTGAAAAACTGATCATCCAAAATAATTGATTTTATAGAGTTTGTCTGGGCTGATTTTGATGACATTAAGAAGCATCTACTGTATCACATTTATATGCACATATTCTCATATATATATATCAGTGGCGTGGCGTCCGGTCATCGCTGGATGCGGCGATGACCAAGCAGTATTTTAAAACTCTTAATAAGCTTTTAAAACTCTACGGTCCAGTTTTAGCAGAACATTTGGAGTTCATGTATAAGTGAAGGTAAGATTTAAAGTTTCTTTTTTGAACATTCAACCATTGAATTTTAGAGTTAATAATTTTTCACCACAAACTTAAATAATTGCGATGACCACCGAAAATTTTCACGCCACGCCACTGATATATATATATATATACTTACTCTATCTGAACTATCACCAGCAGAATCTTCATCTAGAAGATCTTCTCGAGTTTGGGCTCGATACAACGGACGTGCATCCATATCTGCAGAACTCTCTTCTTCTAACTGATCCACCTCAGGTAGATCATCTGAATCAGGAATGTCTCCCAAACTCTGAACAGCATCTAAATTACATTTATTTTATTAGTGCTAAAAGTTCTGAAATAAGACTATTAGTGGAAATATTAGAAATTATAAGAAAATTTAAGATACTTTTTTTTTTTTTTTAAATAATATTTACACACTCAAATAACTACTTAGACAGTAAAAGATGTCAAAATCAATTCAGCGGTTTATCCAAATTACTGTTAGAATATCAGTAATTGCCCAATGATATGATATCAGTATATCACCTCTTTTTAAAATAGTTAAATGATTACTATTATTCGACGCAGCAGCAGTCATTCGGTAGCTTCAGGGCCCCGAGCCCTCCCTTCCTGCTCTTCGGTGCCTTTGCCTTTAATTTGCGTAATTTCCCTTTTAAATTTGTCCGGTTTTAATTTTTTGATTTTTTTTTTCTTTTCAACCTGGCTTCCGCTAAAGAGTCTCAGCTAAAGGGACGCAGGCAGGGACGTTGGGCGGACACTTGGAACGCCGCGCTCTGAGAATTCTGCAGTGGTCTACTATCAACCGCCACGGTGAGCAGCCTTTTATTTTACTCTTTTTCAAAACCAAGATTGAAAAAAAAAAAAAAAAAGAAAATTGAAACCGGACAAATTTAAAAGGGAAATTACACAAATTAAAGACACCGAAAAGCAGGAAGCGGGCTTGGGACCCTGAAGATATGGGCAGGAAATCCGGGGATTTCACGAGTCATAAATATTCTGAAAATAATATCAGGGCAATGAATGCTTAATAGCTTCTGTCTCCACTAATATCCCCCAGTAGTTTGAATTTATTGACTAATCGTGAGTACCCACCACTTTTGTCTACATCTAATACAACCACTCAAAGTGCTACAAGTTTATGTTGTAAAAAAGGTCATTTTAAACCAGACATAGACAGTCAGAGAAGGAACAAGGGCATGCAAAGAAGCGAAGCTTAGGAAATAATTTCTTGGAAATGTATTTTCTTCAGGAAATATTAATTTTCATATTTTAAATATAAGCAATCACTTGATAAAAAATAAAAAAATCTAGAAATGGAATTTATGCATTCAATTTATGGAATTAAGAATAGTTACTCATACTTAAAAATATGTATTAATATTTAGAACAAAAGAAATTGAACTGTTATAATTTGAAATACTTGGATGTAAAAGCTAGGTCCCTTTGGTGATTTAACGCCTTTGCGACAGGCATCTTTTACAGAACTTTTAATCTTTTATCATCGGCTTTTTAAAACAGAAATTTTTTTTAAATTTAATCGAGAAAATGTCCTCATTAAGTAAGGTAAAATTTACAATAAAAAATAACTGGCGGGAATAGTCAAGGATTCTGAGCACCTTATGCGTCACGTTAAATGAAAAATAAAGCATGCTAGATAAATTTAAAATACCAAAACAACAAATTGCCCTATTTTACTTATTTAAAAAAATTCGTAATTACAGAATAGATGAAAGAATGCATACATTGTTACATGAAACAACAGTGTGTATGTTACACACCAGTCATACAAATACTGAATACCTTGTCAAGCCACTAACAATATGGTATTAGCACTAAAACTAAATACAGTTACATTTCCTCTCAGGAGTAATCAAGATTTATGGAAATCTTGCTTATTAACTACAAATTGTGATGCATTGAAGAAAATGTGAATAGCAAATATGTTTTGAAGCAGAAATATTTATTAAAAATATTATGCAACATACTTCGTGCATAATTTTTCTTGACTTTTTCAGCTTATTTAAAAATATAGGTTTATTCAAAGTTTGAAATTAATTAAAAAAATTCTTTTTTGTTGCTGACAGATTTTAAGATTATTAAAAAAGAAAAAAACTGGAAATGTTCATACTCAACATTCTGATTTTTTCAGATATATTCACAAAGTAATTTTTTTACACATAAAAGTATGGAATTTTCAAACACTGCTACTGAATGAGTAATAAATAATTATATAATTTTTCTAAAAAAATATTATATCTTGAGTTATAATTAATTGATTCCTAGTGATGACCTTTCTCTATCAATAATATTTCTGACATTGCTTAAATCACCACATTTCCCACCATTTTCTGACAGATCATTTGTCTTTATTGGGAAAAGAAAAAATGACACGTCATTTCTTTTAGTATTTGAATAAGAATACCTGGAAATTTTGCACATTTAACATTATAAACAACTTCATGAATATGTCAGAAAGTTCAGAGTTTAGATTTGACAAGTACATTAACAGTCTAAATTATGATAAATTTTCTTAAAAATCTTCCTAAAACTTCTTTAAAATTGCAATGTTACATTTATTTAAATTTCTAGTCTTGCATTTTCTTCCTTCTGAAAATTTGCTTATTAGTTTCCAAAAAAATTATTGTAACTCATCGACTCTCTAATTCTTACTTTAAAAACTGATTTAAGACAAATAGTTGTTTTAAAATTCAAAACTTTAGTTATTATATAGCATTCTTTATTTTCAATTTATTCATTTCACACGCACAAAAAGAAAAATAGAAAAGAAAAAAAATGATGTCTACATACAAGAGTTGAGTACAACAGTAATTCATTGTGCTCTATTCATCAAAATATATTTTTAAGAATAAATTTAACAGCTAGGAAACTGCAAGTACAAGAGGACAACAAAATTAAGTGGGGAAGGCAATAATAAAGAAAACAGTATGATACCCAGTGGCCAGACAAAGTCAGCAATGTTTTTATAATCACTGCACAACTTTTCACTTTTAAGATTTTAGGATCAAGAGGCAGTTTGCAAAGAGGCCTTTTCTGACGACCTCAGATAGTGGAAGTCGCCTTGGTGAAAAATAGTTAGGTTAGGACATATGGCGGAAGTTCAGCTAGGGATTATTTGTTGCTTGGAGAGATTATTATAAATGCTCTAAGGGGAGGGAGGGGGGTTCAACAATGACGATGAGTGTTATGGGGGCTGATCACTCAGCTTCGAAATTCTCCTCCGTAATGTTAAATCTATGGACTTTTGATGCAGTCGTATATTTAAAATATCTTCTCGGGAAATTCATATTTTTGACATCTTTTTTGTGTACTCTTCTTAAAGGATGTCTCTTTTTTTCTTAGTTTTCAAAATATTTCTAAAATCTGTGCTGAATTTAATATTTTATGTGTTAAAAGCGGGCGAACTGCGAGTAAGATTTTAACACTTCCTATAAAATTAAGTCTATACTTTAGAAATATTTTGAGAACTAAGAAAAAAAGAGATATCTTTTAAGAAGTGTACACAAAAAATAGAAGTTAAAAAAATTAATTTCCATGCGAGATATTTTAAATATACGAATGCATCCAATGCCCATAGACTTAACATTACGGAGGAGAATTCCGAATCTGAGTGACCAGCCCTCTTATGTCGTTAGAATGCCATTAAAAGAAGACCCCCCCTCCCCCCGTGTTTAGGAGAGTCAAAAGACATTGCCGTTAAAAGATTGAATTCTCTTTGGCGACGTTTGAGAAGAGAACCTGGGTATCTAAAATTATATAGGGAATTCTTAACTGAGTATGAAGATTTAGGTCATATGCAGGCAACTAATGAAAGTCCAAAATACATTATATGCCTCATCATGGAGTTTAAAGGCTGGTTAATAGTACAACTAAATTACGTATTGTTTTCAATGCTTCTCAAGCAACGTCATCTGGACAATCTCTTAATGATAAGTTGTATTCTGGGTTTGTTGTCCAGGGTGGTTTATTTTCTATTTTGTTGTGATTTAGGAAGCCTACTGTAGTTTTTACCGCGGATATAAAAAAGATGTATAGGCAAATTTATATTAGTCCTGATCAGTGCATTTACAATGTATTTTATGGAAGGGTGATGAGAATGAAATAATACGCGTTTTTAACGGACTGTTTAACGCACTGTTACCTACGGAACCAAGTGTGCATCTATCTTGCAACGAGAGTGCTTCAACAGCTATGTCACAATGAGAAGAAGTATCCATTAGGTGCTGCTGCTGGCAAAGATTTTTATGTAGACGACATTCTCAGCAGTACAAATGACATAGAACTGCCATTAAACTGCAACGTCAGTTAATATCTCTATTAAATGCTGGTGGACTGGAACTTCACAAGTGGAGCTCTAACAACGAATTGCTATTAAAAAAATCTTCCAACCACCGAAAAGGAATACAACTTTGATTCTCATGATTCAGAAACTGTTAAAACACCCAGGCTGCAGTTCAATCCTAACAAGGACACATTTTGCTTTAAGGTCCAACCATTTGTGAATTTGATAACTGAAAGAACAATCTTATCAGACATTGCAAGGTTATTTGACCCTTTAGGTCTTTTAGGTCCTGCGATAGTTGCAGCAAAAATTTATCTGCAGAAGTTGTGGCTCCTTAAGCCTGACTGGGACGACGAAATTCCACTACAAGAAAGAAAAGCTTGGAATAAATTTTGCGAAGAACTGACAGAGTTGAGACATTTGTAGATAAAACGTCATGTTTCAGGGCCAAATTCGCAACATATAGACTTGATCGGATTCAGTGATGCTTCTAAAGATGCGTACAGTTGTGTTATGCACCTTCGATCTATCTCCGAGTCAGGCGAATCCAAGGTGTCACTCCTGTGTAGTAAATCGGGTGTGGCACCCTTCAAGATTACGATACCTAGATTAGAACTCTGTGCCGCAGAGTTGTTTTCGAAACTTACTGTTAAAGTACTGTCATCCTTGGACGTTCAAATTCGTGGAGTATATTTATACTCAGATTCAACAGTAGTCCTGGTATGGATTGTTTCACCACCTCAAACGCTTAAGGTTTTTGTCTCAAATCGTGTCACCAAAATTCAAAATAGTACTAAAGACTTCACATGGGATTATGTAAAAACTTCTGAAAATCCTGCAGACTTAATTAGTCCAGCAAAAGTTCTTGATCTTAAACTGTGGTGGAACGGCCCTGACTTTTTATGTAATCAGAAAAGTTATGACATTGAGAAGGGACATTTAGTTTTGACTGAACCAGAGGAGTTCAACAAGAAGTCAGACAGAACTGTAATTTTCAAAACTATGAACTATTTTTTTTTCAATGAATTTTCAGACATTGATTATATATTTAAGATCACTAATTCATATGTAAAATTAATCAGAATCATTAATTTTATTTTCAGATTCATCTCTAATTCAAGGTATGGCACAAAAGAAAAGGGACCTTTATCTCCAGTTGAATTAAAGAAAAGTAAATTGTTTTTAATAATGCAGGTATTTCCTAGGGAGATAAAGGCCTTGAGAGAGGAAAGGAGGATTAAGGAATTTAATGTAAGTAGTTTATGCCCTTTTATTGATGATGATGTTATAATACATGTGGGTGGTTGCTTAGTTAATGCTAATTGATGTTAAACATCCTATTTTACTTCCTAAGAGCCACAAATTCACGGAAATGATTTTTTTGTATTTTCATTTAAAAAATTTTCATGTTGGGCCCCAAACTTTGTTATATGCTGTTCGACAAGAATGTTGGCCTTTGGGGGAACGTGCTATTGCTAGAAAAACTGTACATAATTGTGTAACATGCTTTAAGGCAAACCCAAAAGAAAGGAGTCAAATTATGGCATCTTTACCTAAGGAAAAAGTAACCATTAATCCCCTTTTTTCCAATTCAGGCCTAGATTGTTGTGGGCCTTTTTTAATAAGGTATAAGAACCAAAGGAAAGGTGTATATCAAAAAATTTATATTTGTGTATTTGTTTGTTTTATGACTAAGGCAGTTCATTTTGAAATTATTACTGAATTATCAGCAGGAACCATGATTGCATGTTTAAAAAGATTTTTTGCACGCAGAGGTTTGGCATCACCTTTTTCCTGATAATGGCACTAATTTTCGAGGTGCTGCTTCAAAAATAAAGGAATTATTTGCTTTATTTAAAAATGTGTATGTAACTGGTTACCTGTGTTTTGAAGGTGTGTCCCTCCACAGTCGCCCTTTTTTGGGGGGGGGGGGGGAGGAGGGGCGGGGGAGACTGTGGGAGGCGCGGGTAAAGTCTTTCAAACACCATTTCAAGAGAGTGGTAGGTAAGCATAAACTCACATGAGGAGGTTTTGACTGCAAGCAGTCAAATTGAAGCTATTTTAAACAGCCGACCTCTGACACCACTGTCATCTGATCCAAATGATTATAATGTTTTAACGCCAGGTCACTTTTTGATCGGTAGGCCACCTAACTCTTTACCTGAGGTAGACATTTCATATGTAGAAACTAATAGACTTTCTAAATGGCAACTGCAAACAAAACTGGTTCAAACCATTTGGAAAAAATGGACCAGAGATTATTTGTGTAATTTACCACAATGATCCAAGTGGCATCGTATTAAAGGTGATATTAAACTAAACATGGTTGTATTGTTAAAGGAAGAAAACCTACCGGTATGTACTTGGGTAATTGGTAGAATAGAAAGTGTCATTCATGGAAATGACGGAAAAATAAGAGTTCTTAATGTAAAAATGCCTAAGAGTACTTATAAACGAAGTATTTCAAATGTATGTATTCTACTTATTTCAGATAATGTTATGTAAACTCGTTAATTTTTGCTATTGTATGATTATAATTGAATTTCTTATTTCATTAGTATATTCAGAGTGTATATATATTGTGCTAGTTATTGTACCTTTGTATCTATTGTATATTTAGCATGAAAATGTAGTAATAGTATGTATTTTAATTGAAAACTTTGGGTTTCAAGGTGGGGAGTGTATTTGCCTCGGCTGCTAGAACGGTGGCGGCAGGCCGAGCAAGTGATAATTTTTTTTGTTTTTTCTCTCTATCTGTTTGAGAGTCAAAGTTTGATAGACACCGATTTAGAAGGATGTTGAATCCGCTGCAAAATAAATCGCTGTGTTAGGCTTAATGAAAAACAGATCCTAACATATGACAGCTAAATGATAATTTTTTCTACTTGAAATCATGTCTGTTCAGCATATTTTCATATAAAACATGTGTACCATATCCATTTATAATGTATGAAGTTCTAAATTAAGCTATTATAAACATAGAAATCAGATCTAAACAAACGATACTGTTGCCATTCAGATTCAAATTCCAGCAAATCTAAAAACAAATGAATGACTCTTTGAACAAAATACAGGTTAACGCTGATGCTGGTCTTAAACTATTTGTAAAAGTATATTAAAACATTTAAATATTTTAAGTTTGTTTAAAATCTTCAAAAACCTTCCAATTAAGTTCTAAATTTAAGGACCAAATCAACAACAACAACAAGTTCTAAATGAAAAGTTATGGATAACTATCGCCATCTGGTGGAGAAAAGATATAACTTTCGCTCTAGGAAGGTCCATACAAGCACATTGCATTATATGTATTTTTAATTTATTCAGAATGATTATTCTTTTGCACAATTTCAGATTTCCTGTGACATTTGTTTTGTCTTATCCTTCTATATATATAAAAAAAGTTTTGATTTGGAAATGGACCAATAAAAAATCTGCGTAGATACCGTGAAATGCATCTGATTGGTCAGAGCTTTATGACGCTATAAGGGAGGTTACCAATGGGGGACTCGTCTCTCTCTCGCCAAAAGTGATGCCAACTTGGCAGTATTTCGCCAAAATTAAGGGTTCTTTTCCGTTACATGGACAGCATGCCAAAATGTATGCTAATGCGCCAATTATTTCAGCCCTCATCGTGAAAAGGATTTTTCTTGTAAACCATGCGAAACATTGTGATTTGTTATTTATGAAACCTGAATTACGTGAATGATTATTATTTAACCTTAACCTTGGAAAGCTTTTTAATTTACTATTCAAATTAAAAAAAAAAATTTCTTTTTATAAAGTTATAATTTACTTTTATTGCTGACGCTGAGATGGATTTTACCATTTGTCAATTACCAGATGATGAGAAAGTTGCGAGAAAACTGTTTCAGAAATTTGGAATTCTGCATAATAAAAGGTTGTGTTCAAACAACCATGAAATGAAATTATGGATGAGTTCTGGAAATCCGAAATGGAGATGTAGCTTACGATCATGCGAAGAAAGCGTAGGAATATGACAAAAAGGCACAGATGTCATATTCGCCTCATATTGGCGTGATTTTTTTCTGACGCCAATGTCATATACGCAACGGGTACTTAATTGGCGCCAAAGTGTCGTTATTTTGCTTGATGTGGTTACCTGGATTATGTTGTTTATGCTGTTGATGTTTTTGCCAAATTGGCAACCGAAGAAAAATCGTGCCAATATGGGGTGAATATGACATCTGTGCCCGACAAAAACCATGGTTTGAAGGATCGCGGTTGTGTTTTCTTAATGCTTTGAGGTTTATATATTTATTGTTCCAAGAGTTGACATCGATTGAGCTTTGTGAGCTGCAACTTGATATGAACCACAACACAACAGTGCACTGGAATAGTTATTTTAGAGAAGTTTGTGCAAATGCTTTATGTTCATGACCAAATAGAAAAATCAGTGGACCTAATAAAATTATAGAAGTAGATGAAAGTCTTTTTACCAGAAGAAAAAGCAACGTAGGGCGTGTTCTTCCTCCTCGATGGGTGTTAAATAGTTTATGCCGTGAAACATGGGGATGTTTCCTTACTCCTATTTCCGATCGCACAGCTGAAACTTTAATGGCGGCAATAGAAAACATTGTAGCTGATGGAAGTATTATTTATACAGATTACTGGAAAGGATATAAAACAGATGAACTGCGAAGTGCTGGTTATGATCATTTCACAGTAAATCACAAATACAATTTTGTCGAACCTAATACTGGATGTCATACTCAAAATGTTGAGAGATTATGGGGCATCGCAAAATGGCGCAACAAAAGACATCAGGGAACAGTTCGTCATCATTTAGAGTCGTATCTCATAGAGTTTATGTGGTCTTCATTCAAAAAATGAAATGTTTACTGCAATGCTAAAAGATATGGCACAGATGTCATATTCGCTCCATATTGGCACGATTTTTTCCTGACGCCAATGTCATATACGCAACGGGTACTTAACTGGCGCCAAAGTGTCGTTATTTTGCTTGATGTGGTAACCCAGATTATATTGTGGCACAGATGTCATATTGTTGCGATATATTGGTGCGATTTTCTTCCGATGCAAATTTGGCGAAAATATCAATAGCATAAACAGCAACATCCGGGTTACCATATCAAGCAAAATAACAACACTTTGGCGCCAGTTAAATACCCGTCGAGTATATGACATTGGCGTCAGAAACAAATCCCGCCAATATAGGGCGTATATGATATCTGTACCTATGTTGTTTATGCTGTTGATGTTTTCGCCAAATTGGCAACCGAAAAAAAATCGCGCCAATATGGGGCGAATATAACATCTGTGCCAAAGAGATTTGTAATTTTATGGCAGCAGTTTAATATGAATTTTTTTATTTTATTACTTTATTGTATAACAGTTATTTGTTCGCTGATTTTAATTATATATTTGTGATTTAATAAAATAGTTCGTAAAATTCTGTAATTTTCAAATGTTACATTTTTAAAATGCTCACTTTACTATCGACAATGTTTTTCTTTTATTTTTCAAATGTTTCAATTCATGTGATTTTCATTTTGCGCCAACTATTGCGCTTGGCGACAATGGTGTCCGTATAACGGAAAAGTACCAAAAAGCACAGCCTACTATGACATATACGGCCCCCGCATTTCGCCAAAAACCATCGAAAAAGTGAAGTCGGATTCAGCTTCAAACCCTGAACCAAAACATCACAATGTGCTCTTTTTTGTTTACATTTATACCCTGCCCAGGTAGCGGCTTGTTTCTCATCGTCGAAGTTTCAGAATCATTGATCGTATTTTCAGAATAATAAATTAAATATTTATATTTTTTAATTTCCTTCGGTTTAAAAGGATATTTTACACAGCTTGTAGTATTTTAGTGTTCACATACTTTTAAGATTAGCTAAATTACTTATTGTTTACTTGATCGTTTGGTTCATTCTGCTATCCTTTTTGGTACTTGTTAGTTATCCCGTCGACCAATTTCGCCAAACCACCCGCCAAATTATACAAATTGACATCATTTTTATTTTAAATAACAAATGAACAAATAAATTAGTATAACATTAATAAAATACAAATAAAACGTCGAAATAAAAATCACTTGATGAAGTAAACACATGTTGTCAAGTGAATGCAACATTTACGATCAACAATTATTGGCATTTAATCTTACAATTTGGCGATAGTAATTTGGTCGATGGGATAACTAACAAGTACCTTCTTTTTTGAATCTCCCGAATTTACATAAAAATAGCTTGTGTTTCATATACACATTTTTTTAAATTTAAAATTTGGTTTTTATCAAACTACAGTTTTCATAACTGGCTTGAAGCAGTTATATTTGACGAATTTATTGCTACCCGTAAAATGTTTGTTTCATATCGTCGGAACTAAATAATAATAATAATAGTAAAAAAAAAAAAAAAAAAAAAAAAGATGATCTTCCTTAAACATTAAATATTCTTATTTTTAATCATAGAAAGAAATGGTGATTGCAGATTTAAATATCGTTGCAATATTTTATGTTATCCAATCAATTTTGATTAAATCATGTAAGTGTATTTGTTACTTAATAAATTATATTTATTAATTATTACAAGGAGTTTTATGAGTACTTTAATATATTTAAAAGAAATTCCTCTAGTTTTATTGTTTCAGCAGTGAAGATAGCAAATAAATTTGTGACATTGATGTTTTTAGACTATGCATGTTTTTCTTTATTAGGATGAATCGTAGAATACTCTACTTCTCCCCAATCTGGCGATAAATGCGCTAAAGTGGCAACCTTGGTATTTAGTGATGTCATTAAATTAACGACAAGGATTTAAGTTAGCAAAGTTTAAGTAATACACAATGAAAGCAAAAGCTAAATGTCCCATTTGGGTTTTAAATAGTTATGAAAAAGATAAGAGATGTATGGTGGCGAAATGAAAACAAATTAAGTTTAAAAACAAACTAAACGTTTATTAAATAAAATATAAAACAATATGATTAAATATATTTCCAACAGTAAACAAATCTTTAAATTCTATTAAGTACATTCTGCTATCAAATTATACATATCTAGAAAAACATATTTAACAATAAAAGGAAAACTGACCTCGTGACACATAACGAAATAATCGCTTGAGTGACTGTCCATGTTTAGATATATCCGTGAACTGCCGACAAACTAAATTATCACGATTCATATATATATATATATATATCGATGCTGAATAACACCAAGAAAACATTTCTTTAACGATGAAATTGCATTGCTGAAGAATATCACAAAACACTTAAAGTTGATGTATTAAACCATCCATAAATGAATTCACTCCGAGCTTCACTTTAACGATCGCCATTCGTGACTCACAGCTTGGCATTTACTTGTTGACGAGAAAAACAGAGTCATACATTAAAACCGGAGTCGAAGTTGAAAAACTATCGGACTCCCATTAGTAACCTCATAAATGGCTGACACAAGTTAAAGCAAGAGCAAGTAAAGTAATCATTCATTAAAAACCAACAGAACTTCTAAATGAACGTCCTCAGCCATCGAAACTCCAGAGAGATAAAACACTGTTAAAAAGAGGAGGTGAAGAGAAAAGAAAATGGATCTGTATTTATATCAGCCGGGCGTTCAAATAAGATCTCATTACGCAATTCAAGGAGCAGCAGCAGACGAAACCATGACGAAAGATCGCACAGCCGATGTGCCGTAGACTCAAACGGACGACGCCATCTGGCGGCGAATGTGGAACTAATATCGTGGCGGTCATTCGAATGAGATGCGTGCTCTTGAATGCATGAAAACTGACAGCTGGAAAACTGATTGAAAAACGAAAGTACACCCGGGAAGGAAAGTAAATAAACTAAAGAACTTTACAAACAGGATAACTGAAGTGGATAAAAGGTAAGTAAAGAAATGATTGACTTTATATTATTAATAAAATATATTTAAAGAATGTTAAAAGATATTTAAATAAAGAAATATATAAAATGTAGAGGAGATATATCTGGACAGTGTCAAGATAGGAACAAGGTGTTTTACACTTGTCAAATGCCCCCCCTCTTGACACTGGAACAGAATGAAAAGGCCAATGCCCAAAGAACTACTACAAACATGACTTTACATACTTTACAGACATGCTAGTGTCCACATGAGCTAAAAAAGACCCAGCAGCTCCAACCACTTAAAACCAGAAGAACTTAATCTCACTCTATAAAAGCTTAAAACTGCGAAAGGATGAACAGCCACTCAATGATTTAACATAAATTAATAAATTTATAATAAACTTAACAAAATAAATACAACACATAATATACACATATATTAGTAAAAAGTAGGACACATTTCTCAGACCCCCCTGTGATTCATCACAATAGTATTCAATCAGTTATATTTCCACATGATTGATTTAAAAATTTACAATATATTAAAGTGAAGGCATTCAGTATTAAACAATTTCTTAAAAACTTTTAAAATTGAAATTGCAAGTGAAACAACCATCTAACATACGTTCACCCTACAATTTGCCCCCCTAAAAAGAATTCAAAAGTGTGAAGATATATTTAGTAATCCAGCAAAAACTTAAACATGAAGCAGCCCTACCCGAAATAAAACATCTTTAAATTCAACACTGTTCCTCACACATGATGTCAACGTAAAATGACTTTGTCTTAAGCAGGCAAACCCTCCTGGCCAGTAAAGGCTACCACTTGACAAAAGTTGCAGAATGATAAGTGCTCCTAGATAATGCTTCAAATACTGTGAGGTTTAATAAAGAAAATTCTATTATCCAAAAACAGATTTTCCTCCACGGACTTCCTCCGATCACTATACAATATACCTGAGAATCCTGTCAAATAATAATCTAATACTTAACAAAAGAAAAATATACTGTTGAAGCAAGACACCTCACAAAGGGCCTACCAACATGCTGAAAAATTAGATCAGCATTCCCTCTTAGCACTGATGCCGAAGCACGCACACATTCCAAAAAGAAAAAAAAAAATTCTCCATCCAGCGCTAGCGGAAACCAGATAAAGAAATTTGCCTTTGGCCAAAGGTCTTCATTCGCGCGGATTCATACAACATTAACATGCAGGTATATCCGACTGAACAGGAAAATCCCAGAAGATAAACTAAATCTCAATAAAAATCAATAATTCTGCTTAAATTCAAACATCAAGGAGCCTTCCGTATTTTAAACCATGAAAAACAGTTTTATAACATGACATCAATCAGTGGGAGAAAAACAAACGTATTCGTAGAAGGTGTATAGTAAACTCTCAAGTGCAAGAAATGATCAGGTTTCCATTATAAATATGAACCACTATCTTAAAAACTTGCCACTTTGATCTCATAGAATACTTCAAAAATTCAGCAACTTTACTCAATTTACACATGTTGCATTCCAAACCTTCTCCAATTAAAAATATGCAGCATAAAACTCGGGCAATGGCTACCATCAAAAGGTTTTTTGTGAACCACCGGGAAAAGGATTTTAAAAATAGCTAACAGATATTCCAATAAAAGAATAACTTTCCTTCTCAGACAAGGTAACCATTTTTGAATACACCAGGTATTCAAGTTTCTTCCATGACCTGACCCTTAAAAACAGGAAACTCATTAAAACTTAACTTCTCAACTTTCTCAAGTTAGACAAGTAGACCATTAAACATAGCCAATCTAAAAAAACTTGAACTTGAATCAATGAAAATTTAGCATTTGATTCAACTCTAAAATATGCTATGTGATTGACATGTTGATCTAAAATATTAAAGGTTACAAGAGGTACTAGTCACAACTGCTACTTATCCATGACTTCCCAGAGTTTAAATTCTGAAACTTTACAAATATTGAAACTTTATTTAAAAAATTGAAATCCGGAATCTCTACAAAGTTAAAATTGATCCAGATTGATTAAAAGTTAATCTTACAGCACATAAACTTGTTCCATATTGCAAAGAACATGCAGGCCAAAAGGGGAAAAATTTAACCAAATGATTTTAAATATATTAAAAAAAACCATCTTTAAAACTTCAACATATGTAATATAACATAAGAAAATGTAAAAACTTAAACAATTAAAAATATTGCACATTATATCTATTGCGTTTAATAGCTACAACCAAAAAGTCCCCCCCTCAAAAAGTTTCCATCAGGAATCAATCGAAAATCACAGTGCCTTAAAAATAACATTAACACAAGATAATCAATTTAAACCAAGAAAACATACTTAAATGAGTAGAGGAACCCATATGGCCAGCAGAAATTACTTTAATTTAATTTTAATAAATATAGTGAAAATTAAACATTGTCGTAATAAAGTTTCTCAAAACATATCCCACCTAATTTAGGGATCAAATATTTAAGTGTAGACACAAATTCTATGTCATTACACTTAACTTAAATTCAAAAGATCTTAAGAAAAAGAAACTTATTAAGATTACAGACAATGAGGAAAATAAAAATTAAATTTGCAATCTTTCATATAAAAAAAAACTGCTTAAAGAGATATTTAAAAAAAATCTGAATGATTAACCCCAATTAATGGCCACAAATCCTTAATTTTAAAACATGAACCTACAAGAACTTCCTTAGAGTTCAACTTTTAAAAGGATCCAATTTAAGGTACAGCTGCAAGAAAACATTTCAAAATATACATTTATAAGAGATTATCAATCAGGGCAAACAGTTAAAAAAAAAAAAAAAATGAATAAATTAAAACAAATTCATCTTTATTCACAGAATATATATTAAATAAAAACAATGAATAAATCTCTGAATTGAAAACATCCTAATCAACTGACTTCAAATATAGTCCAGCAATTGCATATGACTATTTAAAATGAAAGGTCAAAGTTGAAAATTCATAATAACTCAGTGACAAAAAAAAGGTTTATATTTAATATTCAAAAGAAAAGTTATGAAAAACCATATTTATTGAATATGACCCTCCGTTAAAGTTAAAGTCTAAAAAGCATAAGTAAAAAAAACTTAACTTTGACTGAAAATAGGAAATTATACTTGTAAAAGCTATCCAAATAAATTTTTGGGTAATCGAGCTAGACCCTATTTAAGAAAATTCCTAAATAGTCGAACTTCCAAAAACCTATTGATAGTTAAAGACTATTCTATTAATAAAATCAAAAGAAACTTAAACAACTGTTAATAAAGCTATTCAATTTTAAGAATTTACATTTAAACTATTGAATATATTATATAAGAGGGTCAAAGAATTAACTATAAATGAAAAACTTTAAAATTTAAAAGTTAACCAGAGTCAGGTAGATATGCCATCATAATCTGTTTAACAGAAATTATGACATTTCAAAAGAATTGCCCCATTAAAAATTTCTAACCTGACAAAATTTTTAACAAAAACTTTAACCATAATTTATTTAAAGAAATATTACCCCGATCAACAACTATCAATTTCTGATACAATATCTATAAAGAGCAATAACTGACATTTAACTATCTCTAAAACTTTAAGAAAACTTCCCTCTTTAAAAACTATATTTTAAAAATTTAATTAAAAAAAAACTATACTGATCAACAGCATAAAGATTCCGAAATTTCAAAATACTTTCATTATACTCTTTACACACACATTAAAAATTTATAAGAAGCAATTGTAGAAAGGTAAAACATGATGGCATACACTTTAAAATGCACAAAACTTCCCTTAAAAGACTTAAATACATTTGAAAAAACCATCCAATGAACCATCTTGGGATCTAAAGAAAAGCATGTGTTATCCCTCCGGATCTCGAATTTGTGTGGCTAAAATAGATTCAGGAACATCAAATGTTCAACTTTTCGATCCATAAATGTCCCCAAAAAAAGGTTCTGTATATTGGTAAAAGTCAAAAACGTGTCTCCAAAAATTGATACGGCTTCCAATCAGGCTCATTCATACAACAAGATACATGCATCATCATTCCCGCCCAGCACGCGACCATTGCAATACTGGGGGATACACCATTAGGCAATTCTTGAAGAAAAGCACAAACATGCCTCAAATACTGCAGATGACGAACTTATTAAAACAAAACTTGACAACTATGAAGATTTCACTGAACACTTCAGATTATAGAAGCACTTAACCGGAGCACTAAAAATGATTCACTTCACAATGATCAAACTTCAGCTTAACTTAAAAACACATGGATCAAGGCAGATTCTTTAGCCTAAAAATATGCAACTTCAAAATATGCAAATCAAGGCAGATTCAAAAACAATATGTCGGACATATCTCGAAGAAAAAGGTAAGGATTCAGTCAACTTCTAATATAGATGACACTTGTTTCAAAATGTAAACTTGAACACTGTCTTCTTCCATAGGCAATTATTGTAGATATGCCATGAGGTCAAAAAAAAAAAAAAAAAAAAAAAAATTCAAACTTATTTACTTTATCAAAAACTTTTAATTTACCTCTAAAAAATTTCAAATATACCATATAAACTTTCTATTACTTTAAAAAAAAAAAATTCAAAAATTATCAAAAATATTCAATTTATAAACTTAAAAATATTATAAACTAACCGCCCCCTCATCGCAAAGCATCGCTAAATAGCTAATGGGGTTAGCGTTTACCACCATAATGCCGTACCCTTAAGGGTTAATACGGTAATTATAAAAATAAAACAGAATATATATTTAAAAAAAAATTTTTTAAAAAAACACATAAATTACGATTTATTTAACTATTATAACAAAAAAAAATTTTTTTTCTCAATTTTTAAATGAAGTTTCTATTAAATTTTAAACTATTAACACAGTTAGGGACGGGCCCATAACCGTGATGTCATTAAATTAACGACAAGGATTTAAGTTAGCAAAGTTTAAGTAATACACAATGAAAGCAAAAGCTAAATGTCCCATTTGGGTTTTAAATAGTTATGAAAAAGATAAGAGATGTATGGTGGCGAAATGAAAACAAATTAAGTTTAAAAACAAACTAAACGTTTATTAAATAAAATATAAAACAATATGATTAAATATATTTCCAACAGTAAACAAATCTTTAAATTCTATTAAGTACATTCTGCTATCAAATTATACATATCTAGAAAAACATATTTAACAATAAAAGGAAAACTGACCTCGTGACACATAACGAAATAATCGCTTGAGTGACTCTCCATGTTTAGATATATCCGTGAACTGCCGACAAACTAAATTATCACGATTCATATATATATATATATATATCGATGCTGAATAACACCAAGAAAACATTTCTTTAACGATGAAATTGCATTGCTGAAGAATATCACAAAACACTTAAAGTTGATGTATTAAACCATCCATAAATGAATTCACTCCGAGCTTCACTTTAACGATCGCCATTCGTGACTCACAGCTTGGCATTTACTTGTTGACAAGAAAAACAGAGTCATACATTAAAACCGGAGTCGAAGTTGAAAAACTATCGGACTCCCATTAGTAACCTCATAAATGGCTGACACAAGTTAAAGCAAGAGCAAGTAAAGTAATCATTCATTAAAAACCAACAGAACTTCTAAATGAACGTCCTCAGCCATCGAAACTCCAGAGAGATAAAACACTGTTAAAAAGAGGAGGTGAAGAGAAAAGAAAATGGATCTGTATTTATATCAGCCGGGCGTTCAAATAAGATTTCATTACGCAATTCAAGGAGCAGCAGCAGACGAAACCATGACGAAAGATCGCACAGCCGATGTGCCGTAGACTCAAACGGACGACGCCATCTGGCGGCGAATGTGGAACTAATATCGTGGCGGTCATTCGAATGAGATGCGTGCTCTTGAATGCATGAAAACTGACAGCTGGAAAACTGATTGAAAAACGAAAGTACACCCGGGAAGGAAAGTAAATAAACTAAAGAACTTTACAAACAGGATAACTGAAGTGGATAAAAGGTAAGTAAAGAAATGATTGACTTTATATTATTAATAAAATATATTTAAAGAATGTTAAAAGATATTTAAATAAAGAAATATATAAAATGTAGAGGAGATATATCTGGACAGTGTCAAGATAGGAACAAGGTGTTTTACACTTGTCATTTAGTATTAACTTGGTATTAAGTAGCAACCTTGGAAGTATTCTCCGATCACACCATTTATTATTCCGATAATTGTTAAAATGATAATTTTTTTTTTTTAATTTTATTTGATGATTAAAGTTCATATTTTTATTAAACTCTTTTGAATCATATCTATACGGGAAAAAAAATGTAAACACATTGGAATTCTCTGAACCCTGCCCAGAGCGGTTTGATTGGTTCTCGTCGTTGAAGTTACGGTCAGAGTCAAATTTCTGTCTTGGGCAGCATATCAGAGTCCTCTGGCGAGCAACTTCATACATTAAACGCAAATCGGTCTGCCGGTAGTAGTATCTAAGTATGCCTTGCAAAAAGTAATGCTTTGGAAATGGAACAATGAAAATCTGCATAGATGCCGTGAAATGCAACTGATTGGTCAGAGCTTTATGACGCTATAAGGGAGGTTACCAAGGGGAGACCCATCTCTCTGTCACCAAAAGTGACGCCAACTTAGCGCTATTTCCAGTATTTCGCCAAATCTCCATAGACTCCCATTGAAATACAATAGGGTTTAATCAGCAAATTGAAATATTTCAGTGCAACAAAAACTAATATTAGCTTATGAATAGAGCTTAATTAAACTATTTACATTATTTTTAAGCACAAAAAATAATCTGGAGTTGGCTAGAAAATAGGAATTGCTTCACTATACCGAATGGAATAGCTAAGCGATTACGCAGGGGGTTGGTGAGCGTAGCGAGCAGGGGGGCGGTGCCCCCTAGTATGACTAAGTAAAAATTATCCGAATTTGAATATCTAAAACTTCCAAATGCATTTACAATAAAGAATTATTTCAATGGCACTTTAGCATTATTTAAAGGAAAATTAAAGGGACAATGTTTTCTGCATCGAAGACTGCAAGCAGCGCCTCTGTAGGCCGTTTTAATTCCGAATAAATTAGGAGCTTATGTTTCTTACTAATTCTTTTGGTGTCAGTACAACATATTTTAATTATCTTCCAGATAAAATTTTGAATTTTAACATAGTTTGTAGCAAAAAAACACGCTAAACAACAACTTTTTAATGTAGAGGGAGCCTAAACAAGCATTTTCATCATAGAATGTGTAGCTGGAAATGGGACATTTAAGCACTGGTCACTAAATTTTAGTTTACATAATTTCTTTGTTCTAATCATAAAAAATCAAAGGATAATACTTTGATTAACAAAATGCATGAGGCATCTTTTTTTTTTTTTTTTTTCTTTCTTTTTAAGTCAGAAAAATATTTTTTTAACTATTGTTTTGAAGATTTATCATTCAGTTTCTGTCATTTTTGATGGGGAATATATACCAGTCTAAAATAATCTATGATACCTGTTGCCATGCTACATAGTTTTTGCTAATAAAATCATACACAGAGGAGTTTTTGAATACTGAAAGTTTTAGCTGTTTTTCTGCCCCCTCCCCCTCTTCACCAAAACACAAAGAAAGACTTTAGGTTGGATACTAAGAGATGTTAAATACCTTTAAACTGAGTTGCAGACGTTTCCGAGCTAGAAGATGTATTTGAAGTTATACTAGATCTTTGAGGTCTGAAGCTGTCAATTACTTCATTACCTTTCTAAAAAAACAAAACAAAGCAACATTAATTTTTCTTTAGCAATAAAATAAATTTATTGAAGAAAATTTAAACCTACCCACCTCATGTAAGTTTTAAAAAATAAGCTTAGTGGAATGTCGTCATACAGAAATTGTATCTTTCCATATGAACATCTAATTTACCAAACAGGAAATCCTTTAGTCAAATAGTTTAGGAATTATGCATATGTCAAGTTCCTAATGTTAACTAAGTATTCCTAATGTTAATTTTATTTTATTTATTTTTTCAAAACAAACTGCAATGCAGGTAGCTTTTTTTTAGCACAGCTCAAAAACTACTCGAGGAAACAAAATGGCACATTGGATATAGTCTATAAGTTATTATAAAATCATTTTATTTAATAAATGGTTAAAAACCTTATCTATTTACAGATGTTAAACCACATTTACAAAATAGTTAAAATATGTTTATTAAAATATAATAATTTCACCCACAGTTCCAAAGTATTGATTGAATGAAATAAGCTGTGCTATTTTTACTTGATCTTTCAGATTTCTTTTAAGAAGTAACAACATTAATTATTTCTATGGTTTTTTGAATATTTTTATGCTTTGCATCACATGATATTTACATATTCTTTTAATTTTGAATATTTTTATATTTCTTCATATTGTGATTTATCAATAAAACTTGAATATTCTGAATTTGTTTCCATAATTTTACATTTTGACCTATACATATAGTGTGAATATTTTGGACATAAACATATTTTTCATTAATCACATATATCAGACTAACTTTTTAATTTTTAAAAACTATATTTATGCCATAAAATTGTTTTTTTTATATAAATAATTTTTTGCAAATTTCTGCTTCAAAGATTTAAAAAAAAAAAAAAAAAAAAAAAAAGCACAAAATTAATGGCAAAAGAACATTTAAACAATAAAATTATGGCCACAAAACTTATTGAAAGTCTCAAACCTAAATGTTTTAAATCTTAAGCCTAAAATAGCAAATTTCATCCCTCAACCCAATAACTCTTAAGCCTCAAAATTCAAACTTTAAATCTTAAATTTCCAGCAACAAGATTCAACAGTCTAGCCTTAGCAAATTTAACTGTAAATTTAACATAAGCCTTAAGAAAATTACAAATGTTTTCTCAGGTAAATTTGTATTCTCAGTCTTTCTGAGCTCCATCAGTCTTGTAGGCAAGCCTGGCAGAGATCATTTTGGAAAGGTTGGTGGAGAGAGAATATGACAGGTATTAAAATCCTGTTTTAAATCAATTTAAAGAAATTAACTAATTTCCAATTAAATACTTTCTAATTCTTAATGTCTAATTTTAATGATGCTCCTTTTAAGTTGTTTTCCAAACCCAACAAATAATACTTTCAGTTATTAAATTGTTGCAAATTTTAAGATTCAAAATACAAATGTCAGTGCAATATGCAGTTGATTTTAATTGAGGCCTGCAAAAGCATAGGCCTGGAAATCATATGGTTCTTGACCCAACATCAAAGTTATTAACACCAAATAAGTTCACTTCTTTTCAATTTGACACCGGCTGGAAAATATTGCAAGTGCTGATCAAAAAGTCAAAACTTTGCAAAAAAGACATATTTTGGAAATTTGAAAGGCTACTTAACTTATAATGCCACAGTAATTAAATATTATGGTTCAAGCGACTTCCTCCATAACAACAAACGGACTTATGACTAACTGTATGATAGAGTTGCTAATTAAAATACGTTCATTCAATTAGCAAGATTGCGAGTCAAGTCATTTGGATTTTGCACAAACCTAATAATATACATAAAGCTTAAGATAAAAAAAGATATATTTTTATAAACATCTTTAACTATTGTGTAAATGTGTAGTTTAATGTCTGCAAATAGGTACTGTTTTTAACCATTTATGAAATTTTGGATTTATATATTTGAAGCTTTTAGAAATGACAAATATTTTTGTAGGTTCCATTTTTTTTAAAAATAATTTCATAATACATAAACTATGAAACCGTAATTGAAAAAAAATATGTATTGTAACCTATGAAAAACTTAACAGAAATCTACTTCTAGAAACTTCAAATATGAGACTACAAAATTTCATAAATAAATTATTAAAAACATTACTTACAGACATTAAATTACATATTTATACAATAATTAAGATATTGAAACTAAAAAAAAAAAAAAATGAATTTAACATAAGGAGTTCAAAACTTTATATCTGCATAATTCCTAAACTTCCTCACCGAATGATTTCCATTTAGTCATCCAAGATAAAATTTACAAAAGAATCCAAATATGAAGTAAAAATTGGAGATTAGCATTGAAAATTCCAAAGTTTGATACAACTTCTGTATGAAGACATAAGAATATTTAAAAATACATTTAAAGGAGATATAATTCCCAATTAGATGGATATTTTCATTTTCCTCTGTGTTTATTTGTTGATAAAATAGATGATGTGTAACTTTCTTTTTCTCTCTTGACCGACTATACATGCATGAGTGCAAAAGATATTCACATATGAAGGTCGTTCGAAAAGTTCGACCAGACAAAGAAAACAAGATTCTTGACAAAATTTCTTTTACATAGTCCCCTTGTAACTCAATACATGTAGGCCAAAGACTTTCAAACTTTTTAATACCTTCAGTATAATAAGCTTTATCTAACTCTGCAAAAAAAAGGTGGTTGTTTGAGCTTTGACCTCATTATTTGTGAGGAAGTGAGGTGTGTGCAGTCACATTGCTGTGGTAAAAGAGCACTTTCTTTTTGGCCAAATACGGACGTTTAGTCTGAACAGCACTCTTTAATTGGTCCAATAGTGAAACATAATACTGTGCGGCTCAGATAAATTTTCAGCTCTTTTGCAGGCACGAGCACCACACCATGCAAATCTCAGAAAATCACAGCCATGACTTTTCAAAGCAGATGGAATTCGCTTCACTTTAATCAGCTCCTCACCACTGTTTACATTGCTGCTTCATTGCTGGTCTGTTATGGTGAATCCATGTTTTATCTACTATTATAAAATAGCAAAGAAAATCAGTGGAATTGCGTGTAAAGAAGGCCAAACACTCTTGAGAAATGCTCATTCTTTGGTGTTTTTGGTTGGCATTCAACAAACGCGGCCACACATCGAACAGAAAGGTCTTTCATGTGCTAAACTTTGTGTAAAATGTAGTGGACATGGTCTATCGACATGTTTGCAATTTCATGCCTTCATACATACACACACACACATAAAAAGAAAACTATAAGTAATCATTTTCATGATTACTTATTACATGATTGTGCATCAAAATATTCAACCCCCCCCCCCTTTTTTTTTTTGGAATTTTAAGTTACTTAAACTGAACAGAAAAAACTTCATTTCAATGTACCGTTTTATGGAAGAAACGCCACACCCATTGTAAGCACTGCACTCCTCAAAATGGGTCTGAGTAAGCTTTAAAATATCGCAACCGTCGTAAACGCCGCACCTGTGGGAAAACTACTTGTCGACAGTGTAAGGTGCCTCATTTTTAATAACTTAAGATTCTAAAAATTTATTTAAATTTTAAAATCAGGTTTTAAATATTTTTATGTAATTTTTAAATTAAGGAGACGTCCATTGGAATTAAATTCATCCAGAGGCGGACCTCTTTCCTTAGGCGCTCCACATTTTTATAATGGGTTGGCGCAACTTAGCACTCTTTTTATGGTGCTTTTTACGTCGCATTCACTTTAGTTCTTTTTTAGTTTCTATTCGAAGCCCTAAAATCCTGAGAGTAAGAGTTGTAAATTTTCTTTGTCTACCTGTACGATTTGGTATCATCATCGGAAATGTCACAGTTTTCATTATCGGCAAAGTCAGAAAGTTTCGTGTTGCTCAGCAGGGGACTTGAGAATAGCCTTAAGGAATTTTTACTTTATCCCAACTTTATGCGCACGGGGAAAAAAAAAAAAAAAAAAATGTAAATGACACACATGACAAAAAAAAATTAACTCTCAAACTTGTAAATGCCGCGGCGTTTCTTCCACAAAATATGGTAATCAAACATAAGTTAGATAAAAAATTTTCAAGAGACATACCTTTACATAAATTTTAAAATGACTTAAGATGGTAACAAAGACAGCCAGAAAGATAAACTACAGCAATATACAGAGTGCCCCTTTTTATTTCTACCTAATAGATAAGTCCTAAGTTGTTAGGTTTTGAAGTGTATTTCTTATTTAAAAAATATTACAATGCTGTTGCCCTTGAGATTAAAAACCATTTAACTCAAAATTGTTATTTTTGTAAAAGTTACTAAAATTTAAAATTTTTACACTATCCCTAGGTCCCATAACTTATGTTAAAATAAATATAAAAATTAAAGACTAAAATTTGTTTTGTTATGATACTTGAAAGTGTTTTTTATTTTTATTTCTTTATTATTTGTTAAGCACGGAGTATGCTTTTCTAAATATAAGATATGACCCAAGGGGTATATAAAAATTAAAATTCTGTATCTTTTATGGCAACATTCTGCATATGATGTTTATTTTATACAGGAAAACAAAAATTAATAATTAAAGCAAGACACAAAGCATATAAATCAAAATTTTAGTATTTCTGACATGCATATACAAAAATTTTAAATGTGTAATGCATTCTACCCCAGCAATTTACATTACAATACTTTAAAAATTTCTAAAATATCATTCAAAATATAAACTACTGAATACATTTATGTATTAAGGATTACTGACAGTAGTGCTCTAGGTAAGTCAAAGAATGCGGAAAGCTGCCTTTTTTATAAATAGTGAAATGTATATCTAATTATACCTGAAGATTTCTCATAAAAATTTTCTTCATATGAAAGTATTTCTAAACCTGCATATCTAAGAAATTGCAAAAATTATCAAACACCACATTTTCTCAAACATTTGAAATTAATGTTATTTTATTCATCATACCTAAAATTAACATATCCTTCCTTCTTTTAATTTTTTACTAAACATATTTCTTCTCTTGCAACATAACTCTTTTCAACTAAACTAATGTTCTGATAGTACCATATCCTTTTTCTTTCCAGGCTGAACACTACTGACAGTACAATTTTAAGATGTGTCAAGTTAATACAATAATAGAAAAAAGATTTTTCAAACTCCTTGAGATTTTTTTTTTAATAAAAAAAAAGGGAAAAAATTAAAAAAGCAAATGCAGTGCATCTAAAAGGCGTTACCTCTTCATGGGCCACCAAATGGCCATCTATTTTAGACTTGCTAACAAGCAACTTATTGTGCCTAGCTTTTAACTCTCGGGGATGTGGTGTGTCATGCCGCACAAATTGAGTCTAAAAAACAAAAGGGAAAAACAAAATAATGCAAAAAATACAAAAAAGCATGCATTTAATCAAAGCTTCAGGGTTACTACTACATGCAAGCACATTGTGAAAAATTAAAGTTTTCAATATTGAGAGAATCAGGCAAAGAATAAAATTCATGTTTATACTATTTTTAAAAAAAGAGAGAGAGAGAGAGAGAGAGATTACTACATAATAGAAGAGGATAAACTGGAATGAACTATGACTATTTAATATATCTACTTTGTATATACATAATTTTATTTAAAATTCGACAATTCCTTATAAAATATTATATCCTTATAAAATATTCTTATGTCTACACCGAGTTCTATACTCGCTAATCTTATGTAACACTGTTCAATTTGATTCAAAATGAATTAAACGCCATTCAAACCAAAGATTTCATTGAATAAATGACACATAGGCACAAGAAACATTTTATTAAATATATTTTCTGGTTTGAAATGTTTGTATTTGACTTTGGTCAAATTGAACAATTTTATGTGATGTTGGCAAGTATGAATATATAAAATTTGAAACTGTCTACTTAAATATCAATAAATATGAATTTTTATGATTCACTTTTACTAAAATAAATTTTAAATAGCAATATTTTAGATAACTATTTTTATACAATAATTTAAATCAGTGGGGTTATCAGAAACTGTTTCAAAACTACCCAAGAAACATAAAATAAGAAGATTAATATAAAATCAATAATGGGGGGGGGGGGGGGGGGTCATTGTTAGATTTAGAATTTATTCAACTAAATTCTAATAGTTAACTAAATTCTAATAGTTAACTAAAAACACTTTATAATATTTAAAGCAACTTCATTTGTAATCAATAATTCCCTAAAAATATTTCAATGCTTCTAAAGGCATGCTATTGTTTATTAACAAAGGCAAAAGCTGATTATAGCATGCTGCAAAAGAACAGGACATGGGTTGATGTGAAATATACAAATATGAACTCTCAATAAGAATCGAACAAATTAATATGATGGTTATATGTTATGCAGCTTATAGCAACAATGTCCATCCACATCTGTTTTTTTTATTACTGAACATAAAATTAGGGCTTGTTCTTCCAAGTACTTTTTGTATCACAGCTGCCAATTTATGATGTATTTATCCCCCAAACAAATTTTCTTAATAAATAAAATGAAGTAAATCCCACAAAAAATCATTTTATTAAATAAATTTTCTGGTTCAAGACATTAATTTAAAATGGGAAAAGCATTGGAAGTTGGCAGCTATGCTTGCATTATATTTCATAAACTTAGACTAAATAGTTTGAAAGAACTTTCAGAGAGGGGGAGGGGAGACCAATATAAACTATTAAAAAATGTAACAAACTCGATTACTTGATGGAATACTTAAATGATTAATTTAGTATTTTTGGTTAGCCTGGTGCCAGTGTTATATATACAAATTTATATAGATACATATATGTAAATATACTTATATATACCTATACATATATTATATATACATACATGTACATATATATAGTATATATAACACTGGCACCCGGCTAACTGAAAAATACCGTATTTTCATATAACAATATTTACTCGATTTAATAATATTTATAAAATTTGTGTTAAATATTACACTCATAAATTTCCATTTTCATTTCTAGCTAAATTACCAAATTACAGGGAATCACTCCAACCTTTTTTATTTCCCCAATCATTCACAAAAACAATGTAGTTGGGAATGATTGGAAAATGATTAAAAAAATGAGAGAAAAGCACATTTCTCTCTTTTAAACTATAAGTATAACTTAAATATTAAAGCTAAAAAACAAAACAAAAGTTAAATGCAAAGTTTATTGTGTTTCCATCAAATGAAAAGCAAAACAGACTATAAAATTTTGAAATAAATGTACTTCTAACCTCTTTTTCTTCTTTGTCCAAGAGCTCATTTTCATCCTCAACAAACTTGACAGAAGATGTTCTGTCACCTTTATGTTCCCAACTAAGCCGACTATCTCCTTCAGCACTGTCTCTCAGCAGGTTTTCTGCAACATAAAAAGAAAATTCTTAATACTGCTGTAATTAGTGTAGAATCATAAAAAATATAAACACTTGCAGAGTAATGCATGATTTCTGAGATTAGAAGGAAGAGTGGGCAAGAAATAAACTGTAGTGTAATTAAATGCATATAAACTGTGTATTATGTTTTATTTTAATCAATACTTCACATTTGTTTAATAAATATTTAATAACACCGGTCAACAAGTTTGAACTTTTGCTTTTTCACAAAACCAAAATTAGTTGTTTCTTATATGGTTTTTTTTGTGCAGATTCCGAATCTAGTTTTAGATTTACTCCAGCAGGTTTTGTTTTTGAGATATTTGCATCTTTCAATTTATGCAAATTTAATAAATTTTGTACAATTATATGCAAAATTTAAGGCATAAAGCATTATCAGACTGGCTTCTTTGTTTTATGATATGATTATTGTCTAATTAACTTTACAAAAACTTTGTTTCTGATATTATAATAACATGTGATAGTGAAACATTGTGCCTAATTTGCATATTTTTCTAATAATATCTCATGACATCCAAATATTTCAATTACATGAGTATGCTAATGTGTTTATAAACCAGTTTTTTGCACTGATTTCAAATCTGGTATCTGTTTCTTCTATCACGTCTAGTTTTTGAAAAAAAGGCCAGAAATTGCTTTTTAATCTAATTTGTGATGTACTTCAACTAGTTAGGACAGATTCTACTATATTATTTTTTTTTTTTTGGTTTATATAAATTGTTGCTTATGTCCCTCATAGGAATCTGATACTGTTCACCATTTTGACAATGAAGTATACACCCCTAAAAAGCATCTTATATCAAACTTGTGTCGATACTGTACAAAATTAGAAATTCATTTTACTAAAAAACTAGAAGTGATATAAGGAAATAGATTGCAAATTTGAAATCAGCATAAAAATCTAGTTTGTAAAACATACCGTTTATTCTGTGGAAACTAATTTAAAATTTATAGTATTATAAACTTTACACCATTGAAAAATATGCAAATTAGACTTAATAGCTGACAGATAAATGTTAAGAATATGCAGATCATGACACTTATCTGAAGCTAATAGTCCAGTACTCAATGGCCAGGATCCAGATAGATTTTGCGCTGTTAGCGAAACGAGATTGACCAATCAGAAGCCTGCTTTTTTGAAAATTTTTTGTTGTTTTAAGTAAGCAAATTTTTTGATTGGTCAATCCCGTTGCACTAACAGTGCAAAATCTATCTTGATCCTGGCGATTATCTAGAAAAGCTGATTCAATCTGATATTTATTGTATCTAAAATGTGCATAAAATAGCACAAAACAGCTTAAATTTGCATAAACTTAAATATGCAAATTTCTCAAAAACTGGACAACCCAGAGAAAAAACAGAAAGCATATTCGGAATCAGCGCAAAAAACTGATCTAGAAACAATTAATTTCAGTTCTGTGACAGAACCACTGTTTTCCAGTGTAATCTATTTTAAGCTAAAATCAATTTGGATTTCCTGGAATTACAAACTACTAGATATGTTGGTTTCTTTGAAATATTTTTACACAAATTACATAACAGTTCTAGAGTGTTGAATAAATATGGATAACTTTTCATACAATTTTATTCACATGAAGTGGATCTTAGAATGAGCCATGCTAACAAAAGGGCAAAACTGAGAAATTTCATTAGTAGCCATTTGCCAATAGTAGCAGTTTTACAAGTGGCCACTTTCTTTAACCACTTCACCGGCAGCAGATATAAGGAAACAGTAATTTTACCCCCAACTTATCTCGCAACAAACGTTGAAGGGGTTAAGCTAGCGGCCACTTTTTTATTTAAAAGTGCTGAACAGTAAACTTTTGTTAAAATTTCTATTAGCATTAAACTAACATTAAATAATCAGAATAAATGTGTTAATGCAGTAGACTCCCTCTGTGATGCAGAAATCAAATATTTTTAATTAGCTGTTTTAGTTTTTTAAATATCCCTTTTTATCATTTATTGATTAAAATTATGCCAACTTTTATTTAACCCCATTTTTCCTCTTATAAAGGAATAACAGATTTAACTAAACATTTCTGCGGTTAAATTCTTCCACGCAAAGTTTCATCTTTAGCCACCCATGAATTCAATCAGTGAAGTCATAAAAAAAATTAAAGAAATATCCTAGCTGCCGAGATAACTTTGCTCCTTTAACGTTCACAGACCTGCCAACTGCTACGAAAAAATCGTAGTTGCTACGATTTGGACCTATAAACTACGATGCTACGAAAATCGGTCTTAAACTAAGATTTTTTGCAAAAAACACAAACGCATTTTTTTTGTCTCTAGTTGCTATTTTTATTCCACACAGCATATATTTCAGGAGTGATTCTATTTCAAAATTTCAATGTATTCATTTCCAAAAGTTTAAAAAAATTGGTCATTAGTCTGAAAATTCGGCTATTAAAAAATGCTCATGAGAAAAAAAATCTGGGCTGCAAAACAAACTTCTTAACATAAAACCCTCTTTATGTACATTAAACACGAGTGAATCGTGTTTCTGTAAATATTTATCCAGGAATTCCCTTCCTCAGAAACAGGGCGTGCCATTTTAAGAATTTCTGGAGGGGGGGGGTTCTTTGAGACGCAAGTTTTGAAATAGTGTGCAATATCTCATGATTTGCACATGGAAAAGGACAATCATGCTTAATGAAAAATGTTGTGCAGTCTTTCTCTCTGCAAATTCTTCCACAGACCTATGATTCTTTTGCGCATACATTTTGAAATTCCTTGGAAGTCTGCGAATTGTTTTCCTTTTATGGAATTTCCCCACATTAATTCGTGAATCGATTGCAGTAAAAAATGAGAATTTCTTCAAATGGTCGTGTAAAAATATCGGGTATTTCGTCAAAGATCTCAGAAACAAATAGTGATTATCTTCAATTGGTCGCTGAATAAAATTGGTAATTTCGTTAAGAGTTCAGAAAGAAATTGCAAATTTCGTCAAATGATTGCGCAAAAAATCACGAATTTCAATAAATTATCGCGGGAAAAATATTGCAGATTTTTAAAAAAAACTGCGAATTTCGTCAAAATTTACTGCACTGGGCTAAAAAAAAAACTGGAACGAGGCTCCTTTTACAAATGTTAAATGCTTCGAAACGAGAAGAAACTCTAAAAATCGTATAAAAATATTTGAGAGGAAAAAATTTACTGTATTGAGTTCAAAGACTGAAACCCTATTCCTTTTACAAATGTCAAAAGATGGCTACAAAACACGAAAAAACAACCAACCAACCTCAGATTAATTTTAATTTTATGTGCTACGATTTCTTATTTTCAAAGGTTGGCAGGTCTGCGTTCATTATATGTTTTCTTTATGCAATAATTTCACTGGGATCCATAACGAAATGAAGCGTCAGTTTCTTTGTATTATTTTGTCTAGATTTTCCTTCCCATGCATTATGGAAATTTTTGAGCAACGGATTATGTGGTTGAGGTTCAATCATTCTGAATCAAGAAGGTTTTCATTACGTTCAAAATTATCCATATGCTTTTTAACAGTTATCTAATTATTTATGCTCTTTCACCAAAATTTAGTATGCCAAGAAACTTGAAGGAGAATTTACGGCTTTGATTTTGTATCATTCCTTCTCTGACCGCTTGCCTGCGAAGATGTAGGCCTTTGTCTTTATACGAGGATTAAGGCACCACCCTTACTCCTATATTATTCTTCAAGTGAACTGTCTCAATTAAAGATGATAGTTCAAAAGGTTATGTTTTCTTTAAAATTGATTTCCTAGCTTTAAGAAAGAACTTTATTTTGCAGAAGCTGGATACTATTTAAATTATTTCACAGCAAATTATAACACTGAATCAATATAACACCCTCAAATCCGCACATCACAGATGTAAACAATGAAACTTTCAGTTCAGATGTAGGGTTAAAATTACAACCTTTTTTAGTTTTATATCAATCCGTATGTATTTTAATATGTAACTCTCGTTAATGTTACTGAACTTGTGCTTTTTCATGAAGGAAGAATAAATTTATTTCTGAAAAAAACTAAGATATCGCTGGTAATAACAATCTTTTTACCCGACTGAAAAGAAGGGTTATGTGTTTCACGCCTATCTGTGTATGTGGATTTCTTTATACCCCAGAAACATCCCAACGGCTGGATGGATTTCAGTGAATGAGGTCTCTATCAATTCGTCTTAATGGCCCGATGGTTATACAGGGTTCGTACACATTTCTTTAAATAAAAATCAAGTACTTTTAAGGACTTTCAAGGACCAAAACCAAAAAAATTTAAGGACCTTCAAATTAAATAAACTAATAAATTATAACATGCATTTTTTAATAAAGGGTTTCTTTCCTTTTTGTAAAAGTTTTAAATATTCAAATGGACGGGAAGAGGGGGGGGGGGGGGGTGATTTCACCATGCGGCACTGGAAATTTAGAAAATTTTAAAATAACATACAGCAGAAGAAAAAACTAGTCAGATGTGCCAATCCCAAAACTTTCTTCTATCTCATGCATGTTAATACTACAAAATTCATTATCGGAGTGCCAAAATTAAATGGTCTATGCCCCTCATGAGGATTCTAAAGATATGAAATTCTGTGCATTAGTTCTTGAGGAACGACTATTGTTAAAATTATGCAAATCCTGCAAAATATAGCATAGCAGAACCACCTATAGGGTGATTTACACCAAAACCTAATCAGCAACAACTTATGTAAACATCTAACTCAATCTGAAGTTTGATGAAAATCCGTGCATTAGTTCTTGCGATATAGCTATTGCAGAAATCGTGAAAAATGCAGCATAGCAGCACCATCTGTTGGGTGATTTACATCGAAAACTAATCAACACTAATTTATATCGGGGATTAACTGAATATAAATTTTTATTAAATTTTGTGCATTAGTTCTTGAGATACACCACCCACAAAATTTGTGTCACATACAGACAAACAGAGTCACAGACTCATTTTGTAAAAACATATTTTTCAGGATATCTGACCTCTAAAACGTGTAAATTGGTCGAAAATTTTCCCGAATCCAATACTTTCTTATTGTAAAGATAAACAAAGAGGAGAAACATAATTTTTTCTTATTATTGAGGGGGGTAGTTTAACAGACTTATAATTAACTTACAGTTTAAAAGATTTTAAATTTTGTATGCTTGGTAAGGAAGGGGGAGGGCGGGGAAACGTCAATTTCGGTGGAGGGGGGAGTAAAACTGTATGATCGATTATTTATTGTTACAATAAATTAACTAATGGAGCAGAAAAAGTTTTAAAAAATTAATGATTTTTAAGATTTTAAACTTTATAAGTTGAGGGGGCAAAGGGACACATATTTTTTAAATTTTTTTAGGGAGGGGGGAGTTTATTAGATGACTTATTTATTTACCTTACTAAAAACTTACAAGAAAAAAAAAACTAAGAGGAGTATTAAAGACTTTAAATTCCATGTATTCTTTAAGCGTGTGTGTGGGGGGGGGGGGGGGGGGAAGGAAGGGGGGAGTGCAAAAGGAAAATTCCAATTTCGGGTGGGAAGAGAAATCTTGATTGATTATTTATTGTGGCAATAAAATGACAAAGCAAAAAAATTTTTAATTAAACAGTTTCGAAGAGTTTTTAAACTTTGAGTACTGTGGGGGAGCAAAGAAAAACGGAGGAAGAAAAATTTTGAGGGTGAAATTCAGATGAAATTTTAATGAAATGTGATGAAATGAATTGTTACAGAAATTTAGGACAGATTATTTAGTCAGTATAAAGTAAGAAATAGGGTACAGGGATGAAAGTGCACTAAAGCCATTTTGTAGCAGTTTTGTAGCAGCAAAAATCGAATTTTGGAGCAGAAAAATCTGCTTTTGTAGCAGTAAAATCCATTTTTGTAGTAGCAAAAATTAATTTTGTAACCATAAAAACTGTTTTTGGAGCAAATTGAAATTCTAATGCTAATAAAAAAGAAATTTGCGTATTTTCGCGATTTTTTTGATGAAATTTGCGTATTTTTTGCGATCTTTTGGCGAAATTCGCGTATTTTTCGCGATCTTTTGACAAAATTCGCGTATTTTTCGTGATTTTTTGACAAAATTCGCGTATTTTTCGCGATTTTGACAAAATTCGCATATTTTTCACGATCTTTTGTCAAAACTCGCATATTTTTCACGATCTTTTGTCAAAACTCGCGTATTTTTCGCGATCTTTTGACAAAATTCGCATATTTTTCGCGATCTTTTGACAAAATTTGCATATTTTTTGCTAGCCTTTGTTGAAATCAGTGTACTGTTCGCTATTTTGACGGAATTAGTGTGTTTTTTTTTTTTTTAATCTTTTGACAAAATTTGCGTTTTTTTGTGACCTTTTGATGAAATTTGTGGTTTTTTTCGAGATCTTTTAACGAAATTTGCGTTTTTTTGAAATTGTAATTGGTAACACTTTGACAAAATTAACGGGGTGTTTTTTTCGCCTTGACAAAATTCGCATGTTTTTCACGATCTTTTGACGAAATTTGCATATTTTTGGCAATCTTTTGACGAAACTTGGGTATTTTTGGCAATCTTTTGACGAAACTTGGGTATTTTTGGCAATCTTTTGACGAAACTTGGGTATTTTTGGCAATCTTTTGACGAAACTTGGGTATTTTTGGCAATCTTTTGACGAAACTTGGGTATTTTTGGCAATCTTTTGACGAAACTTGGGTATTTTTGGCAATCTTTTGACGAAACTTGGGTATTTTTGGCAATCTTTTGACGAAACTTGGGTATTTTTGGCAATCTTTTGACGAAACTTGGGTATTTTTGGCAATCTTTTGACGAAACTTGGGTATTTTTGGCAATCTTTTGACGAAACTTGGGTATTTTTGGCAATCTTTTGACGAAACTTGGGTATTTTTGGCAATCTTTTGACGAAACTTGGGTATTTTTGGCAATCTTTTGACGAAACTTGGGTATTTTTGGCAATCTTTTGACGAAACTTGGGTATTTTTGGCAATCTTTTGACGAAACTTGGGTATTTTTGGCAATCTTTTGACGAAACTTGGGTATTTTTGGCAATCTTTTGACGAAACTTGGGTATTTTTGGCAATCTTTTGACGAAACTTGGGTATTTTTGGCAATCTTTTGACGAAACTTGGGTATTTTTGGCAATCTTTTGACGAAACTTGGGTATTTTTGGCAATCTTTTGACGAAACTTGGGTATTTTTGGCAATCTTTTGACGAAACTTGGGTATTTTTGGCAATCTTTTGACGAAACTTGGGTATTTTTGGCAATCTTTTGACGAAACTTGGGTATTTTTGGCAATCTTTTGACGAAACTTGGGTATTTTTGGCAATCTTTTGACGAAACTTGGGTATTTTTGGCAATCTTTTGACGAAACTTGGGTATTTTTGGCAATCTTTTGACGAAACTTGGGTATTTTTGGCAATCTTTTGACGAAACTTGGGTATTTTTGGCAATCTTTTGACGAAACTTGGGTATTTTTGGCAATCTTTTGAAGAAACTTGGGTATTTTTGGCAATCTTTTGAAGAAACTTGGGTATTTTTGGCAATCTTTTGACGAAACTTGGGTATTTTTGGCAATCTTTTGACGAAACTTGGGTATTTTTGGCAATCTTTTGACGAAACTTGGGTATTTTTGGCAATCTTTTGACGAAACTTGGGTATTTTTGGCAATCTTTTGACGAAACTTGGGTATTTTTGGCAATCTTTTGACGAAACTTGGGTATTTTTGACAATCTTCTGACGAAATTTGCTTATTTTTCACGATCTTTTGAAGAAATTTGCGTATTTTTCGCGATCTTTTGACGAAATTTGCGTATTTTTCGCGGTCTTTTGACGAAATTTGCGTATTTTTCGCGGTCTTTTGACGAAATTCGCATTTTTTCACAATCTTTTGACCCCGTTTTGTTCGTTTTTTGACGAAGTCAGCTATCCTTTGACAAAATGAACATTTTTTTCGCAATATTTTGATGAAATTCGTGCGTTTTTTTCGACTTTTTGATGAAATTTGCGGGGTTTTTTCGCCATCTTTTAATAAAAATAGCGTTTTTACGATCTTTTGATCATGTTTTGTTCGTTTTTTCACGAAATTAGTAATCCTTTGGCAAAATTCGCAATCTTTTGACAAAATTTGCACGTTTTTCGTGATCTTTTGACGAAATCGTGCGTTTTCTGCGATCTTTCAACAAAATTTGCGTGTTTTTCGCGATCTTTTGACGAAATTTGCATGTTTTTGCGATCTTTTGACGAAATCGCATTTATCGCGATCTTTTGACGAAGTTTATGGTTTTTATGCGACCCGTATATGAAATTTGCGGGTTTTATTCGCCATCTTTAAAAAAAATTATCGTTTTTACGATCTTTTGACCACGCTTTGCTCGTTTTTGACGAAATTAGCGGTCCTTTGACAAAATTCACGTTTTTTCGTGATCATTTGACAAACATCGCGTGTTTTTCGAGACCTTTTGACCGTGTTTTTTTTGCTTTTTTGACGCGATTAGCGGCCTAGAAAAAGGTTAAAAATGGATTTTTTTTTTTTTTTTGTTTCTTGGATCGACGAAATCGTGCTAATTCATCTTGGCACTAAGTACGTTTTGGCGCAAAATGGAAAAAAAATAGCGGTTTCGTAGAAGCTTGGCGCAGTAAAGCGATTTTGGCTTTGTCTGGCGCAGGTCTTACATCTTTGAGAGTAGAAAAAGGTTTAAAAAAAATGAAGTTTTTAACTTTGATATTACGAAGGGGGAAGTGAAATTTCAGAAGAAGGGGAGGCAAGGCGGGATTAAGATTTTTTTAAAATCAGAAATTAAAAGAAATGCAGAAGAGTTTCACCTTTGATTAAGAATTAATATGAGAGTAAAATTCACCACTTTTAAGGACTTTTTTCAGATTTTGCATGAAAATAAGTACTTTTAAGCACCAAAAATTTCCTTTGAAAAATGTAAGCACTTTTAAGGACTTTCAAGGACCGTACGAACCCTGTTATAGGCAAGGTTTTGTTTTTATAAATTCAAAATGGCGGCCATAAAATACAAAATGGCAGTAGAGATGAAAAAAAATTTACGCACCCTATTGAGTGGCATATCATTGGATAGGTCTTTCAAAATGAAGACGATGTTTCATTGACTATTTTACAAACAAGTAATAAAAAAAAAATATTTTAAGTCAATTCCTACTTAGGTCAATAAGAGAATTTTTTTTCTCCCATTCTTATTTTCTCGAGTGGCGTTTAAATTGCCTTGATCAAGAAGAAGGCTCTCTCGATTATTGAAAATTAATTAATTTAATTTAATGAGTTAATATTTGAAAAAAAAAAAGAAAACTTGATTAACATCAAGTGTCATCCACTACAAGTTTAAAAAATTTATTTGAGCTTGATTGGATGAATAATAAGTATTTTAAAAATGATTGAAAATTGAACAAGATATATATAGTGAGAGTGTGAGCTAATAGTAGGAATTGAAAATAAAAACAGTTTCACATTGATGAGAAATAATTAGTTCGCTTTTTACGCAGTCGGGTTTTTTGATTTTTACTTTCTTCTATCTTTACAAGAAGAAAGTATTGGATTCGTGAAAATTTTCGACTTCCGGTTTTCGAAGGATTTACACGTTTTAGAATGCCCAGAACACGATTTGATGGTTTTTAGAAAATGTCTGTCTGTCACTCTGTCTGTGAGTCTGTATGTGACAAAAATTTTGTGGGCGCTCTATCTCAAGAACTAATGCACAGAATTTCACAAAACTTATTATTTAGTTATACCTTGATATAAACTAGACCTGATTAGTTTTTGGTGAAAATCGCCCAACAGGTGGCGCTGCTATGCGGCATTTTTCACGATTTCTGCAATAGCTATATCTCAAGAACTACTGCACGGATTTTCATAAAACTTCAGATTCAGTTAGTCCAGGATATAGTTTGGTGCTGATTACTTTTTTGTGAAAATCGCCCAACAGGTGGCGCTGCTATGCTGCATTATTCATGATTATCGCAATAGCTCTAACTCAAGAAAAAATGCACGAATTTTCATCAAACTTCAGATTTCGTTAGTCCTTGATATAAATGAATGCTGTTTAATTTTTGGTGTAAATCGCCTAACAGGTGGCGCTGCTGTGCTGCATTTTCACGATTTTCGCAAGAGCTGTATCTCAAGAACTATTGCACGGATTTTCATCAAACTTCAGATTTAGTTAGTCCTTGACATGAACTGACGTGTAAATTAGTGCTGTTTAATTTTTGGTGTAAATCGCTCAACAGGTGGCGCTGCTATGCTGTATTTTTTGCGATTTCCGCAATAACTTTATCTCAAGAACTAACGCTTAGATTTTCAACAAACTTCAGATTCAGGTATACCTTGATATCATTTAGTGCTGTTTATTTTTAGTGTAAATCGCTCAACAGGTGGCACTGCTATGCTACATTTTTCAGAATTCCCGCTGTAGCTCTATCTCAAGAACTAATGCACAAATTTTCATCAAACTTCAAATTCAGATATACTTTGATATGAATTGGTGCTAAATTCATGTAATTTCTTGTACTATTTAAATTATTTAATTGACGTGATTTATATAGAAGAAAGTTTTGTGATGGCCACAACATACTAGTTTCAATTTAATTACCAAATATATTTATGCATTAATCAGGTTTTTTTGGTTATTAAGAATGGCTGAACCTGAAATAAAATGTCCTTACTTTTTGATTTTGATGTGCATTAATCGGGTAGTTTTATGAGGCAAGTTTCATTGAATAATTAAAGGAAAATATATCTTATCTTTATTATACATATTTAATTGTACATTATTATTTACTTTATTACCTTTAATAATCCTTTTTTAAATTATCTTACTTTTTATCATTTTATTACTTAAAATTACATTAATATTTTACTATACTGTAGATTTATTATAAATTTGATTGCATTATTACATTCAAATTACTATTTAAAAAATGTAAACAAAGCACTGACCAGAAATCCACAAAATTCTAAAATCCACAAAACCTCTGGTCCCAAGCTGTGCGGATTTGAGGGAGTCTACTATATAAACATATTTCTGAGCTGGTGTGTGTGGGAGGGGTTACAAATAGAAGAAGCAGAAATTTTATGAGAGGTAGTCGAAGTATATTAGATGACTAATTATTTATAGTTAATAGCCGTACATAAAAATAAAAATCTTAAAAAGTTTTAAAGACTAAAATTTTGTGAGTTAGGAAAGAAAAAAAGGATGGGTGGCTAAGGGGGAAGTGGCAATTTCAAATTGGGGAGGATTTTAGATGGTTAATTATTTATTGTTACAATAAATTAACAAATAGAGCAGAAAATAAAGACTTAAGAAGAATTTTTTTTTTTTTGGGGGGGGGGGGGCTGGGGAATTTATTAAATGACTAATTACTTACCTTACTAAAGATTTACAAATAGGAGAAAAAAATTTCCAGAGTTTCAAAGACTTTAAATTTTGTGTGCTAGGTGAGAAAGGGGGACAAGTGAGAGATGTCAATTTCAGGTAGGGGTGGAAGAAATTATACAATTGATTATTTATTGTTATAATAAAGTAAGAGATAGAGCAGAAAAAAGTTTTACAAAGAAAGGTGTTCAAAGATTAAAAACTTGATAAGTTTGGGAGCAAAGAGGATGGAAGCAATTTTTTTTTTTGGGGGGGGGGGAGGGGTAGGGCAATAGGAAGTTTATTAGATGACTTAATATTTATTTACCTTATTAAATAAATATGTAGAAACAGGATAAAAAAATATAAATTAAACAGATTTAAAACCTTTAAATTTTGTGTGCTTGGTAAGAGGGACTGTAGGTGGGAAAATGTCAATTTTGGTAAGACAGGAAGAAATTATATGATCTACTATTTATTGTTATAATAAAGTAACAGAGCAGAAAAAGTTAAGCAATGATTTTTAAAGGTTTTAAAATTTGTGAGTTGAGTTGGCAAAAAGGAGAAAGGTGTTTTTTTTTAGAAAGGGGGGGGGGGGGTAGGGGTGAGTTTACTGTGAATTACTTATCAAGGCCCAGCTGAAGTTTGCTGAAAAAATTAATGTGTATACATACAGAGGGTACATGCACATTAACATAATAATAATAGTATGCGAATTTATAAAAAAATATATGAATAAAGAAATTATTTTTACAAGTGTTTAAACACAATTTATAGCACTAACCCATACTTTCTGGAAGATACTCTTGTTGAGGAAGTAGAAAGCACGTTAACACTTTAGTTCCATTCCTCTCATTTACATCAGTTTGAAACTTCAACATTGGCTGAGCCTAATAGAAAGTGAGGCCATAATTATACTAATGTTTTATTGCTTCATTAGTAAATATTTATTAAAATTATAAATAGCACTTGAAATTCAATACAATAAAATAACATGATAAATAAAAGAATTTACAACTATATTTAGATGATTAAATGAAATAAAATTGTCATAGAAAAATAGGAAGAAAAAAAAAAGGCCATGTACGTATTTTGGTCATTCTCACAGATACTTACAAAACAATGTCACAGAATATTTATTATAAACATGACATTGATTCTGAGCAATTGCTGATCCAGTAATAAGTATCAGGAATGCCGATGTTTAAGCTAACTTTAGACACAGAGGGTGGCAAAATCTTTTAGCAATAAAGATTTGGTCAGTTTGTTGGATGTGGGAAGGCCTAACACAACTTTGGGAGTTTCTTGGATGATTAAGCATATAGGGCTATTTTGTGAAGGTTGATATGAAAATTTATAACTCCAGGGTTTTCACTAGGAATTTGTTCATTTTCTAGATTTGGGTACTGAAGATACCATTATCTCTATAATAATAGCCTAAGTCATGTGACTGTCATCAATAATTCCGGGCTTTTTATATGCCAATTTTTATATTCACTTTTTATATGCCAGGTGACCATTTTTTACATTTTTTATTTTCACGTGGTAAATTAAAACAATGCTTTGATATTGAAATTAAAAGTCCTGGTTTTTGGTATTATTTATTATTATTCTTTTCTTTTTCTTAAACAATGGAAAAAAAAAAGTGAAAACTATGAATTTTAAATTAAAATTATGTATTTTAAATAAAATGGGTGAAATTATTATATTTTAGATGAATTTAATGAAATATGAAAAAATGCGATTGGAAAAACAATGTTTGATGATTTATCACTTGCACCTGACTAACATAAAAAGGTGTTTAGTTATACCGTAGACAAATTTCACCAAATTATAAAAATCGCCAAACCACTCGCCAAATTATACAAATTGACATAATTTTTATTTTAAATAGCGAAAAACAAATAAATTAGTATAACATTAATAAAAATACAAATAAAACATCGAAATAAAAATAACTTGATGATGTAAACAAGTGTAACTTGCTTAAAGTCAAGCAAATGTGACATTTACGATCAACCATTATTGGTATTTAATCTTATTGTTTGGCGATAGATTTTTGGTCGACGGGATAGTCAAGTAGTACCCATAAAAATACAGAGTTCTTGATTTCTCTACTAGAAACTTCTGATTTGGAGAAGTATTGAGAAAGTAAATTAATTTTTGGATAAAAGTAACATGGTACAATGCTTAGCACTCATCTAACGGAGACCAAACTGGTCGCCAAGGGCGGCTAGTTGTCTATAATAATATGGGTTTTGATGGACTTGTTCATCTCTATTTTTATTGTTCTTCCCACTGAATTGGAATTTAATGTTTGAACACAAACTCTCTCCATTCTGTTGTTTCAAGGGCACTGACCACAACTATACTCCCTGTAGGAAAAATTGGCTTTTCAAGGACAAACATCCTCTTTTCATTTTCCCTTCATTACCATAGTTACTAACCTAAGATAAGGGCCGAGGAGTGACCAACGAAGGGATAATGAAAAGAGGGCATTTGCCCTTGAAAAGACAATTTCTCCTACAGGGAGTCTAATCATTTTACTTTAAAAAGGCAATCCTTTTGTTAGCACTTTCAAAAGAAATTGATTGTCGAACCCAGTGGTTCCCAACCTTTATTGGCATGTGACTCACCTTTAAGTTAAAAAAAAAAAAAAAAAATTCGACCCACCTAATATGAGGATTTATGTAATATCAGTACGAAATCATTGTATTACCTCTATAAACTATCGCCTATCTATCCTAAGAAAAAGGCAAATTTTCGTACGAAGGATGCACTATCAACAAAATCAAGAATCTAATTCCAATGTGTGTAAGTGGAATAACAATTAAAACAACACATATATTACAAAGATAATGAAAAATATGTTTAATTATTATTAAAACAAAAATTTACAACCAGTGAGATTTCTGGCACTGGTGTTTACTGATGAGGGCATCTATATCAGGATTAAAACTGGTTCATTTTAACCTTAAGTCACTTTCTACATGAAAGTTTTTTCTGTACTTTTTTTTTTTTTCAAAAACAAAAAAGTAGAAAAAGCACATTCACATAAGCATGTTGTGTTGGACAACATCAGGAACCTCACAGCTAATGTAGATATTTCTGGTTATTGTACTCGTATAATCATCCAGAAGAAAACTAAGGATTTTTCCTTGAAAACTGCCTCCAAAGAAAAATCGCAAGAAAGGTCAATTAAGGAGTCTTCTTCAGATTTTGGGCTTTTCAAATGTTTTTCTTCAAAAGGATTTCTAATCCACAAGCTCGAGAGCGGGGGTTCAGGGTTGCCATAACAACTGCTTGACTGCTGCCATATCTCACAATGAGGTCATAACATAATATCAACTAACTGTTTAAGAAAATACTGTTTTCTCATGAAGTTTTAGTTTAAGCTAATAGCTTTTATGATTATTGCAGTTGTAAAATAATGCAATTGCTATATTTTTGAAACAAATGAAATAAAATATATTTTTGTGACTAGCTTCGATTATTCCTCGACCCGCAGGTTGTGAACTGCTGGTCTAACACCCAAAGATACCACCTACTTTGTTTTCTTTTGATAGTAATCATTTAGAATGTCTTTTCACTTCAAACTTATGGAAAAATGGCAACAATTTTGCCACACATATTCAAATTCTAACACATAAGTTTTTTTAATAATCCATGAAAGATAGCATGTCATGGATTGATTTTAGAAAATATGAAAATTAAAAGTGTGTTTTTTATATATAGGTAGAAAAAAGGAATTTTAGAACACATTTCTTCTTCTAAAAAGAAAGGGTAGTATCAAGAATGAGATTCTAAGCACTAATAATAACATTGCAATGTTTGCAAATGATTTTATTATTCAGGAGAAAGGTCAATTGTTGACTGAATGTTGTAAAATCTGAATACACATAAATCCTGATATACATCTAGAGATGTGTTAACTGAAAGAGCTACATTTGATCAGGTTAATGGGTCTTACAAGTCTATCTACTGGAGAAGAATCTCTAATTTCACTTATTCAGGTTTTCTAATCACAAATAAGTGAACTTATTCCTAAACTTTCTTCACATGGCTGTGAAAAACTTTTTATTTCACTGAAAAATCTGAGACAACACATCTAATTCTACAGCTATAATTTTTTAAATATTTTATAGATATAAATGTAGCTTACTTGATTTTCAGACAACCACAGTGCTTTAAGATTTAAAGCAGTTATAGTGATAGGGAGATACTGTAACCTAAAAGATAAGCAGAAAATATTACATTAAACATGATTTTTATGATGGAATTATATTTTTAATCATACTTAAATAAAAATCACAAAAGTTTTTTTTTTTTTTTCAGTCACACATAATAGATGTGATATGACATTAATATAATTTTGAATATTGCATGCAATATTACAAGCCATCCCTTTTAGCATAATGCTAAGTGAAAGGTTGTCATGCTAAAGGATTTTTTTTTTACATACTGAGCAACAATTTTTTTTTTGCATGTGTGTGAGATATTCTCTTTCATGGAACATACATCTTCCATGTGATGCTACCTTAGAAGAATGTCATTTTAAGTTTTTAGTTGCCTTAAATAAATTTCTAACACAAGTGTTGATTTCAGAAAAGTTAACATATAAATTTCATACATTTATATATGTTCTTTAAATTGACGGCAGTAAGTAATTAACCCTGTCGGATGATTCTCACTTTAATTAGCAATCTTCAATACTTATTTGATTTTAAATTATTAACCTTTGGTGAGGGGAATTTAACATTGCTTGAATATAAAATGTTATCTATATTATTAAATAGCAAAGGGGAATTTTAAAGATTGATTTTGGCTGATCTGAGCCAGTACAATGAACATTTTGTGGTGTTTTCTTCCACTAAATGTTGTAGAAAATCCTTAAAACTTTAGTGAACATATGTTTTAGGACATCATTTAAAGGGTATTTTTCTGTTGCAAGATAAAGCAGAGGATTCTTATGACTAATTCATAAAGCCACTTATATGCTACTAATGGGGGCCCACCAAACAAAGTGCTTACCAATTTTGATGTATTTAATGTATATTGCAGAGTTCTTATTCCTAATTACTGTGGTGCAAGGATTTCTTCAAATGGGTCTTAGAATTTAGAAAATGGAGGTCAAAGTTCAGCATATACTCATTAGGTTGCAGTATTCAACGAGTATTGTGTGGCATGACGACAGAGTTCTCGCCCACCAGCCAGAGGGCCCAAGTTCAATGCTGGCTCCCGACTTTTTAAAAAAAAATTAATTTCATACTTTTGATACTTTATAAATTTTAACCAAAGTTACGAATTTATTTCACGAATTTCTACAGCTTTGAAATTTTGACATTTACCTTAAAAAATCTATTTACGTTTTTTTGATTTTTCTGTTAACATCTATTTTTTCTCAATTTTTTAAACTAACATTTCTGTTGGCAGAATTACGGATTAATTTATGTTTAATTTGTGCAGAAAATTTCTTTTCATAAAATTAATATTATTTACCTTTTTATATTTTAAATACAAGTATCAAATAATGCATAGTATTTTATTAGGAAAAAAATTAACAAAAACAAATATCTTTTTAATATTTGGTTTGTTTTAAATATATCAAAATATGTTTAATGATAAAATATAAAATTTTTTGATATTACTGACATTTATATTTAAGTTTAGTAAATATACAATGAATCGGGTGACATATCGTAAAAATGGATCAATATGGAATATTCATACGGAAAATTTTCATATATAGAGCATAATTTCTTACCTAGTACTTGTCTTCAAAAGAAGATAAAATATATCAGTTAAAAAAAATTGATTTATTTAGATTTTATTATGAAAGTCTAGCTGACAATTTCTTAAAATATATGTTTCATAAGTTATATCTTATGTGGGATCTGCAGATGATTTTTACATTTCCAGTTGACAATTTTTGCTTTATTATCATTATTTGTTAGAATAAAAAATAGTTTGAAATATAATTTGTCCATTTTTATTCATCTAAACACATTTGGACATTTGACATCAAAATTTTTATAATTTATACGAAATAATAAATTTTCACTTAAAATTGCATGATGTTAAATAAAGTTGTAAAGAGTTAAAACATAAAATTAGTTAATAAAAAGTCGAGAGGTAGCATCAAACCCGAGCTGTCCGGTTGGCAAGCGACCACTATGCATCAACGGATGACTCGTTGAAACGTTCAAACTAACGGGTATTTGAAACGCAGGCTGAACTTTGACCCTAATTTCTCAAAATCCAAGGCCCGTTTGAAGAAATCCCTTCACAGGAATAATTAGGGATAAAGACTCTACAACATACCTTAAATTTATCAAAATCGGTGAGCACCATGTTTGGTGGCCTCCTTATAAGTGCATTGTACACAGTGGCACCAACTTATATGGGCCCATGGGGCACGAGCCTACCGAATAATTTGATCTCTCTGACCACCCAATTTCAATTAGACTTACAGGAGAACTGAAAACCCCTTGAGTGGTTGAGTAGTTAAATTTCTCATAAAAACAAATTTCCTGCTTATTTTGCCATCTGTTTTGATGTCTTGAATTAAAAAAGAACTTAGGTGACTAAAATGTATGCTTTTGACACTACGCTATTTTCCCCCCCACCACTTTCAATAGTTGGTGCTTCTGATGTTATTTAAAATAAATATAAATGTATTTAAAAGAAAGAACTTATAAGAATATATTTTAATAAAATTATTTATAGAATTATAATTATTAAATTATAATAATCTAAAAATTTGCTTAGTAAAAATAATTTAATTAAGGAGTCACTCGCTCCTCCCCTCTCTCACACATACACACTAAGGGGAAAAAAATTATATGTTATTTTACTCAAAACATTTAGAGCCCACCCAATATTTTTGAAAAGCTGGCGCTACTGATCGTACATGCTGCTAAGGAAGGAAGATATTTTGCTCCTTTTATTTATTCAGCAAGTCGAACTTTTGACTTTATTTAAGCTTAAGTTCTTTGGATTGGATTGGGTTCCTGGCATTCTATAATGTTTGCGAGATTGCATATAGTTTTTTGTTAGCAAATAGTTTTAAAAAGTTCATAACTATACCTATTTCCAGAAACATCTAACACATGTAGCTCTTTCAACATCCCGAGTTCTTCTGGCAAGAAGTTCAGCCTGTTTTCTCTCAAAGATAAGACACCTAATCTAATAAGGTTACCAATCTGTGGAGGTATTTCAGACAGATGATTTCTATCCAGATTTAAATTAGTTAAATTTACTAGCTTTCCAATTGATGAAGGTAATTCTGCAATTAAGTTTTCTGTAAGGATTAGTTCTTGAAGAGATTCACAATTTCCTATTTCTGCTGTGAGTGACAGAAGTCTGTTTTGATCTACCTAAATAAAATAAATACAATAAATATAATACAATAAAAGTTTTCTAGTAAACACAAAAACAATTCGAGAAATAATATAAAAAGAAAAAAATTAATAGAGAATGTATTCTCATTAACAACATTAAACATAACAGGGTTCATCGAAATTTTGGGAGGTAAAAAAAAAAACTTTTCTGAATTTTCTACGATTGATATTTATTTCATATCATTTATCAATGGCGAAGGATGGCAAATAATGAAGGTTGACTAATGTTAACTTTAAAAAGTAGACCACATGTTTTTTCCAGAGTAAATAAACATTTTTGCAGTTATTTAGAAGAAATTAGAGTTTTTTTCCCTAAAATGTTACGACTAAAACATGTCAAGATTTTCAGGTTCTGCCAGAGGCACAAACTCTGTAGAAAATTCCGGTACTTCCCTTTTATAGGAGACTTGGAATAAATCAGCCTAAAGGGAGTAATTTTTAGCCAAATATTATAAAAAGTTGCTAAAATGAATGTGTCCAATGAAACAATTTCTATTTTGCATATAATTTAAAGTTTCTTCAGTTCATGAAAATTGTCTCAGCTAAATTAGCATTTTTTCATTTATAAAATTTCTTGTACTTTTACAATTTTTAATTTGCCAGTGACTTAAAAAGACACTATAGCTTCAAATCCAAGAACAAGATGTCTTATCTCCTGAAAGAATTTGAGAAATCGGCCACAATATGCAACTGTATGTTGGAACAAAAAAAGTGCATTATCAAAACTTATACTAAAGGGAAATCCAAGACCAAAGAAGAATAAGTTAAGAATATTTGCAAATTCTATTTAATTTATTTAAAAAAATAACTTTAAACAGTTGTATTTCAATAAATACAGCTCCAAGTCAAAAAATTAGAATAATAGGAAAAAAAAGGGGGGGGGGAGGAGGTGAATTGTGAAAAAAGGTTTTTTTTGTATTGATTATACAAAAAGTAATTCAGGATAAAACTTAATATTGTAAGAATCTACATAGTTTGTAGAATCTTTTAGCACAAAAATTAAAGGAAATAATACAAAAATTAAAATAATTATTCACACTTGGAAAAAATCAAAATATTAGAATAACCATTTACCTGGTTCAAAATATTAGAATAATGAATTGTAAATAATACGTATTAAAAAAAAAAAAGGAAAAATAGTTATTCTTCAATATTTTGTAGCATCACCTTTACATTTTATAACAGTGAGAGCTCGCTTTGCCAAGGTCTACAAATGGTTCACAACGTTTTTCTGCCCAGACATGACTGTTGGCTTAAGTTCAAATATATAAAGTTCCTGTAAAGTTAAGTTTATTAAAATAAAAAGGCATTTCTATATTTTCCCAGTTTCTCTGCTCAACCAATAACACTTAATGTCTTTTCAAAGAAACGGTAAAGTTTCGATGACTTGTTTAAAAACGTTTGAAGTTCATTTAATTGTGTCTAAGATATCAGTTTATTATTTTTGAATATTAATTACTTACTTAATAGATGCTATGAACTTTATTTTGCAGTTGTACAGAGTATGTACTTTCACTGGTCCTGTTTGCCACATCACACCTTTCTGTTTACATTGTAACTATGGTTGGTTGGCTTCATGGTTGGATGGGTGTGTGGCAGGGAAACCATTTCATGTCAGTTAACCTGCAGTTAGTTGGTTTTGCTGCTTCACACTTGCAGTTTAAATTTGCATATTAATTTTTAATTGTGTGCTCTAACCTCTTTTTCATTTAGTATTTAAGCCAGGTGTTTTTGCTTGGAGGTGTGCAGTTGGAGATGTAGTGAACTATCCTGTTGCAACTGATGTCATGCTTTGGCAGGTTGTTGATATTGGCTTGTGCTGTTTTTCTTATGCTGTCTGGTACAGCTATGCTAATTTGAATTTTATTATCCATGCATGAGGTTAGCCAAGCCCTGGAAAGGTTGTTCGTAGAAGCAATGATTATATTGTTGTTGTTATACTTTACGTGTTGTTACTACTAATATATTTTACCTCAAGCTATATTAACATCTGAAGAATAAATATGTTACTCCTTTTAAAAACCTTTGTTTTAACTTGTGGCTTTATACACCAGAGAAGAAAGACATGACGTTATTCTTACAAGTTGGAACCCGTCGAAATTCGACGAACTAAAATGTTAAAAAGGAACTGTCAGATCGAATTTATAATAAACCTACAAAAATAATTACAATACAAAAATCATCTAACATTGGTTGTCGCACTCTTAAAGCAAATAATATTTTGAACCTAAAATTACTAAAATATTATTCCCACATTATTCCCACAATATTATTCGCTTTGTCACATCATAAAATTTTCCCCCTATGAAATCTAAATTGTACGTTATTTTCAATTCCCATAATTTACATACGCACCACTCAAATTCACAATTGGAAAGTATTTTAACGTGCAATAGATTATTAATGAGTCTATTTCTAAACTTAAAATTACGTTTGTCCGATACAACGTTTCATGTGAACATTCGCACACACTTTAAGTTCTAATGTCAGTACCCGTGAAAAAAAAATTCAGAAATTTGCCTTTATTTGTCATAGTATTGGCCATTTAGTATTGGTCAAATATTTAGTTTTATCAAAAAAAAAAAAATGATCGTTTTGTTTGAAATATGACATAATTTTTACTCACTGAATCATTTTGCCTAGCGTCTCAAACTCAGTATCAGCGTAATGTAAAAATATTGAAATGTAACTGATTTATGAAGAAGAATGAGTGTTTTTTTTTTAACGTCTGACATCATTTTCAGTGCAAAAATTATAAAAAAGTTACTTTAATTTGTATTGTGAAAATGGCATCAATAAGGATATAATCAATAAAAATAATAAACCATGACTATTTTCTCTTTACTTTCAATATAAATGGAGTACTTCAGTTGCCACAATTACAAAATTTGTATTAAAAACTACAAAAAAATTAACATTTCAAAAATAAATTGAGATACAGCTTTCAAACAAATTGCATTTAAAAGAGCATTTTTTCCTTATACGATGGTGTTAAAAATTAAAATGTGCGATGTTTAGAAGTTAAAAACCGAAATTTTAATTCAAATTTCAAAGTGTTGCCATTCACAAAATGACGTATGCGTTACGCACAGATATGTTTGTCCTTTATAATATAGATAGTACAGTGACCCATGGGCCCTACAATGATCATGTCGACTTTATACGGGAAAAAAGCTCAACTTGGTTTTTAGCACAATATCTTGCAGTCTTTTCTTCATTATTCCCCACAAATTCTCTATTGGATTTAACTCCGGCAGATTAGCTGGCCAGGAAAGTACGATACTTTGGTGTTGGCTAAGCCAGTTCTTTGTGGACACTGACCTGTGTGAAGATGATAAATCATGTTGGAAGATAAAATCGTCACCACACGGATCTTCCGACGATGGTATCATGAAATGCTCAAGGATTTCTTGATATATCTCAGAATTAATCCTTTCATTAACATTACATAGCCTTCCAGGACCATCTGCAGTCATGCAAGCCCATAACATTATGCTAGCTGCAATTTTCACTGATCGTTTCATGCAGTCCTTGTCATATGCTTCTTGCTTCATTCGCCATACAGAAACACCTTGATCACCATGTTACGTAAAATACTCTCATCACTAAACAATATCTTTTCCTAATGATCCAGACCCCATAAAAGCCTTTTTTTTTTTGCACCACTTCAATCTCTCTCTTTTCTGTTCAACAGCATGAGGGCCTTTATCTTTGGTACACGAGATTGAAATTCAAGATTATGGAGATATCTTAGTGTTGTGGATTTACCCACATCAACACCGTGTTCTTTCCACTATCAATGCAAATATCTTGCACTTCTAAAACATATTTTTAAGCAATACCTGCTCTACTAACACTTGGTTGAGAACATTTTAAGTAACTGGCGATATAGTGCTGATTACGACCTCCTTTATGTAAATCAATAATACGATGCTTTGTAAATTCCGTTATGTCGGACGAACGACCCATGTTCACACAAAATGAAAACAATGATGTAAAGCGCTTTTATAACTTAAGAAGCTCCCCCCCCCCCCCCCCCCCACAGAAGTTAATTTTATGCTTAATTTATGCAACCTTCACAGGGGTGATTGCGACTCAGAGTGAAAAACCCTGAAAATTAATCGATACAAAGTGAAAAACCCTGAAAATTATCAATGCAAAATATACCGATATCAATTTACATAACAACTGATGCTGCAACAGCATGTCAATCAAATGACATATTTCTGCTATTGTTTGAAATATACAATTACAGAAAAACATAATTTGGTAAACTTATGTTAATTTCACTGAAAGCTAAATGACTTCATCAAATGGAGAGTGCAATTTATCTTGTTACATGCAAAGTTCGAATTCTATATTCAGTAAATGAATTTATTCTAAGTACTCATGAAAAAAGTACAAATTATATGTTAAGAGTTATTCTCTTAGTAGATTTAATGCAAGTCATATCTAGTTATTTGAAAACAGTAAAAAAATGTCAAAACCAATCCAATTTTACTTCTAAGTGGCTAAGTATTAGAAAAAAAAAAAATAAAAATCTATTTTTAAAGCTTTACTCTTACACAAGGTAAATTTCTTTTTCCTGCTTTCTTTTTGGGTATTACACATTACAGATATGCAATTCTGGACATTTTTGTACTGAGATTGAGATGGATAACACAATACCAGGGGTGATTCTGAGTAAAATAAAATATATCTGAAATTCACAGCAACTTTTCTAAAAGGTTACAGAAGAGAGGGTGGGGAGAGAATCACTCCTGGTTCTAATTGTGTTTTTTCTGCGATCCTTTCACGAAATTTGCGTTTTTTCTGCGATTTTTCGGCGAAATTTGCGTTTTTTATGTGATCCTTTGACGATATTTCTGTTTTTTTAGCGATTCTTTGACGAAAATCGCGTTTTTTCCTGCGATCTTTTGACGAAAGTCGCGTTTTTTCTGCGATTCTTTGAAAAAATTGTTTTTTTTTTTTTTTTTCGTGATCCTTTAATGAAATTTCCGTTTTTCCCGCGATTTTTTGACAAAAATCTTGTTTTTTTTTTGGGATCCTTTGACAAAATGTGTGTTTATTTCGCGATCATTAGAAGAAATTTGTTTTATTTCGAGATCATTAGAAGAAATTTGTTTTATTTTGAGATCATTAGACGAAATTTGTTTTATTTTGAGATCATTAGACGAAATTTGTTTTATTTCGAGATCATTAGACGAAATTTGTTTTATTTCCAGATCATTAGACGAAATTTGTTTTATTTCCAGATCATTAGACGAAATTTGTTTTATTTCCAGATCATTAGACGAAATTTGTTTTATTTCCAGATCATTAGACGAAATTTGTTTTATTTCCAGATCATTAGACGAAATTTGTTTTATTTCCAGATCATTAGACGAAATTTGTTTTATTTCCAGATCATTAGACGAAATTTGTTTTATTTCCAGATCATTAGACGAAATTTGTTTTATTTCCAGATCATTAGACGAAATTTGTTTTATTTCCAGATCATTAGACGAAATTTGTTTTATTTCCAGATCATTAGACGAAATTTGTTTTATTTCCAGATCATTAGACGAAATTTGTTTTATTTCCAGATCATTAGACGAAATTTGTTTTATTTCGAGATCATTAGACGAAATTTGTTTTATTTCGAGATCATTAGACGAAATTTGTTTTATTTCGAGATCATTAGACGAAATTTGTTTTATTTCGAGATCATTAGACGAAATTTGTTTTATTTCGAGATCATTAGACGAAATTTGTTTTATTTCGAGATCATTAGACGAAATTTGTTTTATTTCGAGATCATTAGACGAAATTTGTTTTATTTCGAGATCATTAGACGAAATTTGTTTTATTTCCAGATCATTAGACGAAATTTGTTTTATTTCAAGATCATTAGACGAAATTTGTTTTATTTCAAGATCATTAGACGAAATTTGTTTTATTTCGAGATTCTTTGACAAAATTCGTGTTTTTTCCGCGATCGTTTGGTGAAATTTGCGATTATTTAAAGAAACTAGTTTTTTTCCCGCGATCCTTTGACGAAAATCGCGTTTTCCCCCCACAAACTTTTGACGAAAATCGCATTTTCCCCGCGATACCGGATGGAGAAAATCTTTCCCGGTTCTAATTATGTGTTTGTTCAACGGCCTTTTGCCGAAATTCGCGTTTTTTCTGCGATTCTTTAAAGAAATTGGTTTTTTTACGTGATCTTTTAACGAAATTTGTGTTTTTTCAGCGATCCTTTGACGATATCCATTTTTCCGCGTTACTTTGACGATATATCCGTTTTTCCCACGATCTTTTGACGAAAATCGCGTTTTCCCCCGCGATGTTTTGACGAAAATCTTAGTTTTATTGCGATCCTTTGCGAAATTCGCGATCCTTTGATGAAATTTGTGTTTATTTCGAGATTCTTTGACGAAATTCACTTTTTCCCCCGTAATCCTTTGAAGAAATTGTCGATTTTTTTCAGCGACCATTTGTCGAAATTCGCGATACTTTTTAATGTCTGAATTTTCCGCTAAACGTAACGATCTCATAAACCTGGAAGGATAGATCGAAAAACCCGGAAATCCGGGCTACACCCGGAGCACAATCACCCCTGCCTTCAGAACCAATCAGGAAAATTCATGACCCCCCCCCCCTCCTTTCGTGTCCGAATTTAATATTTGCTATCCACTAATATATTTTCATTCCTTATGCCCAGGGCTGCGGAGTCAGTGGGAAAAATGGACGACTCCGACAACACAAACCTGCTTGTAAAATGGGCGACTCCGAGAATTTTAACAGATCCAACTCAGACTCTTTCGCTCAAAAATGGGCCCCACTCCGACTCCGCCGCTGTAACTCGGGTAATCATATTTACACATTTATTTAAAGGTAATTTATATATTATCTACATTTTATGTTTTACAAAATTTTACATTTGTTTTAGCAAGATAGGACTTTGGTGCCTAACAGTGTTATCACAGATACACTATGGCAGAATTAAGTTCAGTGATGAAGAGATAAAAAATTGCAAGGAAGAAATTAATGAATTTCCAATACACCCAGAGCTGCAAGTGTTTTGTTAGCAATGTGTTAAATTCCTCATTCACAGCCTAACAAAGAATATCATAGTGAAACTTCAAATAAAATTAACTGAAATGGGTGTGAAGTTCCAATCCTGGCACTAACTATGTGGTTTTTTTTGCGGCCCTTTGACGAAATTCGCCGGGTTTTTTTTTTTTTTTTTTTTTTTTTTGCGATCTTTTGACGAAATTTGCTGTTTTTCGCGATCTTTCGACGCAATTTGCCACTTTCTCGCGACCTTTTGCCGAAATTTGCCGTTTTTTCGCGATCTTCCGTGGAAATTTGCTGTTTTTTCGCGATCTTTCGTAGAAATTTGCCGTTTTTTCGCGATCTTCCGTAGAAATTTGCCGTTTTTTCGCGATCTTTTGACGAAATTTTTGCTTTTCTCGTGAATTTATGACAAAATTAGTGGATTTTTCACGTTTCTTGGACGAAATTGGCGTTTTTTTTTTTCGCGATTCTTTGGCGTGCGTTTTTTCCGCAATCCTTTGACAAAATTTTCGGGTTCATTTGATGAAACACGCGTATTTACGCGATCTTTTAATGCAATTCGCGTTTTGCCCGTGATCTTCTGACAAAATTTGCTCTTTATTCGGAATCTTTTGCCGAAATTTGCGTTATTTCTCTATTCTTTGACAGAATAAGCGTTTTTTCCGCGATCTTTTGACAAAATTTGCATTTTTCAGCAATTCTTTGGCGAAATTACTGATTTTTTTCATGCGAACGATCGTTTAAATTGATAGTTTTCGGCGACCATTTGTCGAAGTTCGCAATATTTTCCAGCACTTTTCATTCCTTGAAAATGAATACTTTTTTTTCCAGCACTTACTATTTTTTCCAAAGCGTACGAACCATGCTGAAGTTGAAAACACACTTCAAGGAATTATTGCTCACAGAAAGTTCTGTAACCAAATTCTTTTTGTGTCCTTGTAAATGAACATATAAATGCTATGCAGGGTTGTTAAAAATCCTGATTAAAAAAATATATATATATATATCTGATTTATTTGATTTAAATCAGATTTTTTTTTATTAATATTATTTGTGTTCTTATTTATGTATGTGTGTGCATTTATTTATTTTTCCTGTATAGATTAACACATTTCTCTTAATTTCATTACATTTCCTAGATAAGAATTCAAGATATTTTAAATAAAAATTAAAAATTGTTGCAAAAAAAAAAAAAAAAAATCACATAAAATTTAAACTTGTTATACATATGTTCTGCGTATAAATTTCTAGTTAATTTAAAGTTATTTATTTTTCATTATTGTATTACTCCAATAATATATATAATATATAAACACATAATAAATACAACAAAGAATTTGAAACGTGTATTCCATCCGTTGCTGTTTCAGATTAACTAATGTTATCTTTCACATACTCTGCAAGTTTCTTTGTGTTTTTACAATCTTGCTGAATGCCATAATACCCATCATTTTATCACTACACTATTTGCATATACAGTCGAACCTCTATTTTGCAAACTTTTACTTGGAACCAAGAACATTTTGCAAATTTTTTCGTAAAATAACCTCAAATAGCGAAGTACATTCTCTATTTAACAAACTTTTCCTTGGGATCTAATTTTTTTTCCCCTATTTCTTAAAATATTACTGAACATTTCAAACTTATTCTTTCTTTTAACACATTTTATGAAGATCAATGACCATGAACAGGTCTTATCAGGCACCTAACTCACCGAGAGCAGTAAAATCGCTGTGATTCTTTGCTTTCCATCCAAAAGAAGCACAAACTTTCAATATCCCCTTTTAACCCTCAATGGAGCGGCCCCATGTCCTTAAACTATAGTTTCTTGTTTTCTAGATTGTTGTTCATGATCAACCGTGTTTGTAATTTCGGTTCTTGTTGCTCAAAAATGTCAAAGCAAAAGTGCTTGAGCATCAAAAAAGCAAAAAATTATTCTTGATGAGGTGAATAAAGGCGTGAAGAAAAAGAATACTGCTTTAAAATTTTTTATTCCTTCAAACAGCTTATCAACCATAATAAAAAATCGTGATTTTAATGTAAAATTATTTTTTTTTTTTAAACTGAAAATAGAATGTATTTCCAGACAATGTTTTATTTCATTCTTATTTTCCTTGCAGATTTCTTTTCGATGGGTAAAATAAATAAAACAAATAGATATAATTTATAAAAAAAAAGTGTGACTAATTACTTTTTAAATTTATATTTGGTGTTTATGCACTTAAAATATATTTGATGTAGTTTAAAGTATTTTAAAAGGTGACTTTCTATTTAAAGAATTTTCCATATAACGAACTTTTCGGGATTTAGAGACTTCGTTAAATAGAGGTCCGACTGTAGCTATATTACACCTTTTCCAAAAATAGTATTTTTTTTCTGTAAAATAAAGCCACATTGGATCTTGCTTTCTGCAAACCATTTTTCTTATGTTTGAACAAATCCAAAAGTTCTCTGTAACTGTGCCTAGAATTAATAAATGACATTGTTTCAACTTATGATTCACACTATACTATAGTAATCTAATGATTGACAAAACAGTTACCAGCTGAAAAAATAATCGCATAACTGAAAGCCTAAAACTATCAATTGTCAGTCTTATCTTGCCCTCAGCTGTTGAAAAATTCAACAATCAATCATGCTTACTGGACAGTAGGAATGACTGCTTAGCTTAGAAATAACAGGGATTTGTTTAGGAAAAATTTGGATCCTTTAAGGGCCTTTTAAGATTTTTTTAAATATTTAGACAGGACCCTTCATGTAAATTTTCATCTTAAAACAGGGCCCTTCACAAAATTCTTTGTCTTCAAAATAGACGTTCCCTGAAGTTTTCTGTCGCCAAACTTAAACTTTCCCAAATTATTTATTTAAAAATAAAATTTAACCTGTCATAAATAGTTGAAGCCAACAAAGTAGCTATTACATACTTGTTTTTTTAATTATAAGGAAACTATCTTGTTAAAAACATAAACAAGAACCTATAATGATGTATTCAAATTCACAAAATTGTGATTAGATTTTTCAATAAAAAAAAACTTCACAAAAACAGGACACATAAATCCTGGACAGACCCATGAATAAGCACAGTAATATTCTTTATATTTTCAATTGCAGTAAGCAATGAATTCTAGGAAAATTAAGGAAAAAGGGATTACTCACAGCTATTAAAATATTTTCAGTTACAGAAGAAAGATGAAATTGGAATTCTGTGTTAGACAAATAGTCGAAATATTTATTATGTTATAGTCCAAGTATTGATCATAATATTTGATCAATATGTGAATCACCAATATATGGGATAAAGTTATTTGCAGGTGTAAGCAACTAAGCATAAAACAAATTCATGAATTGTGTGTAATCTTCTTCAGAGAAAGTAACTCTGCACTGAAAATACTATTATATTAAATATATTATTTTAAATGGATTTAACTATAGCTTAAGCATTTAACTTGCAAAAAGGAAGTGATCATTTATAAAAGAAAATTTAAAAATGAGAGAGCATTTATCAGTATTTTTTGGGAATGCACTATGGATTGATAATATTTTTAAATACAATTCAACTTACTTTCATAAAATAATAGTATTTTGAACTTATAAGTTTTATTTAATGTTATTAGAAGGTAATTTTTAATCTGAAATAAAAGATGACTTTTCTTATAACGTAAATGATGAATTTGATTCTTAAAAAACTGATTTAAATCAAAGTTTTTTTAAAAAATCATTTGATTTAAATCAGGCTGATTTAAATCAAACAACCCTGATGCTATGCAATCCATGTTCTGCAGTAAGCATTGTTTAATGCACCCCAGGAATGAAGATCCTATTTTTTTTAGTTGAGCACAGAGAGACAAATGATCAGAAAAACTGAAATCAAACACTTTTCAATTATGTTAGAAAATGTTAAAAAATAAAATAACAAGACCACTGCATATCTGAATTACATTTGGGAAAGGAGCTAGTGAAAATCATTAAATTCAACTGAATAAGAATTAAAAAACTGCACAATAGCTTTAAGAACAAATGTTAAAAACTTGCAAACCATCATATAAAAAGGCGACTAGTACCCCAATTGATTACTAATAACACACACCAATTAATACTATATTTAAATTTTGCTTAGGAGGTCGCATACATATAAAAATTGTACCAAACTCTAAAATTTTCAACACTTAATTTTGACATATTTCGATTTTTCGGTACATTTTAGCTGAGTACTAAAAGAAGTCATTCAGCCAAGCTGATTGGGATATTATGCATGTTTAAAGTTTTGTAATCCTAACGTTAAATTAGTTTTAATCATTGCAAAACATATTCCAATGTGGATAGTTTTTAAAGCATAACTCAAAAAACTACTTACCAGAATAAGCTGTAATTTTGGATTTGAATATTTGAAGCTTCTAGAATTACAATTTAATTTTTTTTTTTTAACAATAACTTTTGCAATCTAATTTGCAATGATTAAAAATGCATTTAACATTAAGAACACCAAATTTTAAAACTGAATATATTTCTGAAATACTTGACCTAATGACTTACCGTTTGGTATCTTAGGGCAAAATTTAGTGGAAAAATCAGATGTTAGTATTGAAAATGGTACAGTTTGACACAATTTCTATATGTAGATGAACACCTAAGCAAAATTTAAATATAGCATTAATTAGAAGAGTTATTAATCGATTGATACCAGCTACATTTTTATACGATGATTTACAGAGTTAGTACGGGGTGTTCACAATGAGCAAACGAAGAAAAAAAAAATGAAGCGACATACTTTGAAAATTGTTAACTTAGAAAGCTTTCCAATGCCTTCTGGTAGAGATTCAAGACAATTTTGGGATAGGTGCAGATCTGTTAAACTTTCCAAACCACCAATTTCTTCTGGCAAATATTCTAATCTATTTTCACTGACATCTAAACATGTGAGCTTCTTTAATTTTTCAATTTCCTAGGAGAAAAAAAAGAAATATATATATTCATGAAATAAAATTAATCTGTTTCATATTTCCTATGAATTAAATTTTATTTTACTTTATGAACTGTATGATGGAGATAATGTCGACTATCTGTAAAATTTTAAAGTAGCACATTTATCATCTTCGAATGAAATCTGTAAACAAAAAATTATATTTGTATGGCTCTGAAAAGAGCCCTTTTCTACCCAAGGTGTCTGTAACAGTTTACTTTTTAACCTTTCTTGGGATAGCCTTTTTAGGAGTCATCTTTTTAACTTTTGGAGCCTTTGGTTTTTATGGTTTAGCTGCCTTTTTTGGACTTTTGGGCTTGGCAGCTTTTTTAGCAGCAGCGAAATGTGGCAGAGAGTTAAAAAAAAAAAATTGTGAACAAATAAATTACAGAAAATGAAAATTAAAAGAAAATACTCACTGGAGGTAATGTAAAAAGTTCGTTGCAGTCCAACCACAGTTCTTGTAAGCTGCATAGTTCACCGATTAAAGAAGGCTATATATATATATAAAAAAAAAAAATTCTCAGAATATATTTATACATTTAATGTGATTTAAAGAAAAGTTAAATCAACAGCCTACAAAAAAACTACAACACGGGTGATTATAAATCTTACTCAAAGGCAATTCATTCAAATTTTCATCTTCTAAAATTTAAATAATCTTTAAAAAGGCAGATAGTCAAAATATCGATTATAAATGCATCCTTTCTTAAATATGAAAATGGTCAAAATATCTACCAAACACCCCCTCCCCCCCTTACAGTTATAGTCAGGGGTGGGAAAATGCATCATTTTACTCGCCACTGGTGAGTGAATTTTCTGACAGGGCGAGTGACTTTTTAGGTAGTCTTTGAAAACTGCAAACTATAGAGGTATGCCGAAAACGTTTTTTTATTTAATAGTTAGCTATATTTTTCAACTTTCCTAATTACTGTGATGTAAACATGGTACGGTGTTCTACTTTATCTAACTTTCATCTCTTGTTTATATTTCTTAATTTTATAGGAAAAAAATATATGAAAATGCATTATAGTAATAGTAACTAACTATTTTTGAGTTGCATAATTTTGTCATAAAAATTTTCAACAGTACCTTCCATTTTACTGGCTGGTGAAATAAATCCTTGGCTGGTAAGATTTTCTAGACATTCCCCACCCCTGGTTATAGCTCACCTGTGACAGGACAAAGCTAATCAAATCAATTAGTTGTATAATTTTGTTTTAAAAGCTGGAATAAATCTACTTATTGACTATTATTGAACATAAAAACTCTTAACTGAAAGGCAGAAAAGGGAAAGCAGATTAAAAAAACAAACTTCAGCCCCCCCCCCCCCCCCCAAGGACTGAGGTCATTAAAACTTCCGGCTTTGTAAAGGGCAATTGTAAATGAAAAGAATAGAACAATATCAGAAACACCAAAAACTAAGCCAATTTAAGAATGTATACATATTTTTCAAAAATCTACAAGGTTTTCTATAACTTTGAAGCTCAACCCAATATTACTAAAAGAATGACAATAACTGTAAAAAAAAAATTCATTTTAAAAACACATCCTTCAATAACTTTTTTTTTTTTAAATCTTACAGACCATTCACAAAACTCTTCTGTCACCAAAATAAACCATTTGTTGGGCAATCTAAGAAAATAATACACGTAAAATGTATTAGAGTTTTAAAGATTTTTGCATATCTTTGTACACTGGGCAGTATATCAGCATCTTTAAACCAGAGAACCCAGGCTGGATTGCCTGTTTAATATAACATGCACAGCTGCAAATTTCCATTTGCAGAAAAACTGCAGTAATTGAAGAGCAGTTCAGCAACCCTGTGTACTTCATTACAACAGGACACTTAAAATTATCTCAACACCAATCTTAATATGGACCTCAATTCAAATCCACTAAATAAAAATTTTCACAGGTATTGAGGAGAAAAGAAAAAAAAAAAAAAAAAAAAAAAAAATACCCAATTTCATTAAAATAGCATTGTCAGACCAATGATTATTTCAGAGTTTAAAAACGTCACTAAAAATAGTTTAAAAAAGAAAAAACAAAATGCTTCTAAAACCATCATATCTTTTTAAAAAATTTGAAGCCGAATACAATATTCTAATTTAAAAATGTGTTAATAGTGATGGAACAGCATGGACCTCATTTTGGAGCAGTAAAAAGCCATTTTGGAGCGGCAAAAACGCTCATTTTGGAGCAGAAAATAATTATTTTGGAGCAGCAAAAAGCCACTTTGGAGCAGAAAATAACTATTTTGGAACAGCAAAATGCTCATTTTGGAGCAGAAAATAACTATTTTGGAGCATCAAACTGTCATTTTGGTATTCTTTGACGAAATCCTTGTTTTTTCTGCAATTCTTTGACAAAATTTGCATTTTTCCTGCGATTCTTTGACGGAATTCGCACTTTTTCTGCGACTCTTTCACAAAATTTGCTTTTTTTCGCAGTCCTTTGACAAAATTCGCGTATTTTTCATGTGTTATTCGGGCTCTTGGTTGAAATCAGTGTGTTTTTCGCTATCTTTTGATGAAATTAGTGCATTTTTCGAAATCTTGTGACGAAATTTGCGGTTTTTTGTGACCTTTAGATGAAATTTGTGTTTTTCTGCAATCTTTTAACAAAATTTGTGATTTTTCCTAATTCTTTGAGCCTGTTTTGTTCGTTTTTTGACGAAATTAGCGATCCTTTGACAAAATTCAAGTTTTTTTTCGCGATCCTTTGACAAAACTTGCGTGTTTTTGGGCGATATTTTGTCAAAATTCGTGTGTTTTTGCGACCTTTTGATGAAATTTGCGGTTTTTTTGCGATATTTTAACGAAAGCAGCGTTTTTTCATGATCTTTTGACCGTGTTTTGACAATGTTAGCGCTCCTTTGACAAAAATCAAGATTTTTTCGCGATCCTTTAACGAAATTCGCGTGTTATTCGCGATCTTTTGACGAAAATCTCGTGTTTTTCGCGATCTTTAGTCGAAATTTGCGACTTTTTGATGAAATTTGCGGTTTTTTCCCTATCTTTTAAATAAATTAGCGTTTTTTCACGATCCTTTGAGAAATTCACATTTTTTCGCAATCTTTTGACGGAATTCATGTGTTTATCCCGATCTTTTGGCAAAATTCGCGTGTTTTTCGCGATCTTTCGACAAAATCTGCGTGTTTTCGCGATCTTCTGACAAAATCTGCGTTTTATTCGCGATCTTTAAACGAAATCACGTTTTTCTGCGATCTTTTGATGGAATTCACGTGTTTTGCGCAATCTTTAGGCAAAATTCGCGTGTTTTTCGCGATCCTTTGGCAAAATTCACGTATTTTTCTAGATCTTTTAATAAAATTTGCGTGTTTTCGCAATCTTCTGACGAAATCTGCGTTTTATTCGCGATCTTTAAACAAAATCACGTTTTTCCGCGATCTTTTGACCGCATTCTGTTCGTTTTTTGACAAAATTAGCAATCCTTTGTTAAATTTCACGTTTTTTTTTTTTTTTCCGTGATCATTTGAGAAACACCGCGTGTTTTTCGCTTTCTTTTGATCAAATTCGCATGTTTATCGCAATATTTTGGCGAAATTGGAGTGGAAAATGATTGATTTGGCTCAAGAATTATTATCGAATTGGTGCAGTTGGGCGCAATTTTGTTGAAAAACGATCGTTTTGGCGCAGAAATGCACAGCATTATCGATTTGGCATAATTGGAGCAGCTGTTCCATCACTGTGTTAATCAAAAATTTGTTTTAAAAAATCATAAACTTTATGAATACTTACCAATTCTGTAAACTCATTACTTCCTAAATCCAATCTTTCTAATTTAGTTAACAAAGCAAAGGAAGGAGGTAGAGTTCGCAAAATATTTTCTCTAAGCTCAACAGACTGAAGATTTGAAAGACTGAAACATATAGAAAATGATTTATTAAAAAAAAAAGAAATAGAATGCAATCAATCCATGATATTAAAATCAATCAAGAGATTAAAAATAATAACATTCATAACATGTTAATAAAAGCACCCACAAAAGTTTCTTTTATTAGTTAGTCCTTACAGGGTTGGTAAGTTTTAGCCATAAGCAGAAAAAAACCTGGTTAAAACTGTCCCGGCAAAAAGAGGTTTTTTCCAATGTGGTGGCAAAAATAGGCTGTCCATTTAATTTTTTTCCCAGAAAAAGAGAAAAAATATTTCATGAAAGAAAAAAGAAACTTAATACTTAGTTAAATCAATATTCTAACTTTATTTTTGAACTTAAATTAAATAAGCATAATTATGCATTTTATGAAAGAATACTAACTTTTATAACAAAATTATAAATGAAAAAAAAAAAAATACCAATTTCATATAAATAAATAGAAAACTTTATTATTTATACATGTTTAAACAATTATCAATGATTATTCACATAATATAATAGTGGAGGCTCTAAATGAGTAAAGCATTTGTTTATATGTGTGAGAAATTCAAATAAACAATTATATTCTAAATTCAATTTTTTAATATAAAAATTATATTTAAAGCAGAACACTATTAAATTTCAAATAATTCAGAGATATCTACATCACAACCTAATTTTTGCTGTTTTAGCATAGCATATTTAGCTGTTTTAACATAGCATCCCACCTATTTTATAAAGATTTAAAATATGTAAAAATATTTAATTATATTTATTAATTAGCAAATTAAATAAAAATATTAAATGATATGTTACTAAATTTAATTGTTTATGCCATTATTATCCTTATTAGCTTATAGATTTTATTACAAATTAAAGAAAAATAAGAATTTTCCATTTTTGCCGGGTTTTTTTTTTCCATTTTTGCCCTGTTTTTTTCCATTTCTTGCCACTGTCCTGGCAAAAATACCAACCCTGAGTCCTAAGTAGACATGTAGTGGATGGTATAAGGTGTTTTATGGTGCATACCCTCTGGATTTTTAGAGTTCTGTAATTAAAAAGTAAAAACAAAACCATTATAACATCACTTGTGTTCATGTCACAGCCATTTCTCTCATGAACTATGGAATGTAGAAAGTTCAAATTTGGCAGAAGTAATAAAGGTCACTGACACACATATTTATTCACAAATACATTTTGGTAAAATATAGGGTCTAATTAAGGTACTTGAAAATAAAAAAATTTTTTTTTTTTTTTTTATATTGTGTGGGGTATTGCGTGAAACATCTCGTAACACCTAATTAAAAAATATATTTGTTTTAATCTTATGTACTATATTTTCAGAAATATCATTGAAAATGCAATGCAAACAAGTCAGATGTGCCAATCTAAAAACTTTTGTCTATCTGATACATATTAATAATTCAAAATTCGCTATCACAGTGCCAAAATTAAATGGCAATCTATGTCCATCAAGAGGATTGTAAAGATATATACACTATATTGCCAAAAATGACCGGTCACTTGCGATTTTAGACGTTTTCTTAAATATCTAGAAAAATACAGGAGGAATTAACCTGAAACTACAGGTGTGTAAACAGAATAGTACATGTCATATTTCCATGAAGATTTTCTCCTGAAACCCCATAGGGGACTGTCAACAAATTGAAAAAGAAAGAAAATCTTTTGGATAACCCTGTAAAGAGTAATGTAGCAAAATCGTTCAAACTGTAGATTATGATTAAGTGGCTTATTGTAATAAACTGTGTTCATTTTTATGAGAAGAGCATGTATACTAGTAGAGAAATTAAAGTTTTTATACAAAGAGTCTGAAATTTTGCCAAGTTTTTTGCTTATAATTTGTAGTTCTTATAATATATATAAAAAAAGTTCTTTTCAGAAAATATGACAAACATTGTACACAATACCCTGCAATCAGAATTAAAAAATAATAAAAATTGTAGTACCAAATACAGTAGTATGTGCAATATTGTGTATGTTATATTGGCACTAATCAATGGATATATGGATATAGCCCCTCATCTTTTTGCCTCATTTTGGGAACAACAGAGCTTAATTCTATCAAGGATAATTTTCAGAATTTTTAAACTATGTTTTTGAGACTTTTACAAAAGTTGCTCTATACATTTAGCTAACACATTATGCACATATTTTGATTGCATTTGGGCATGCACAGTGAAACATTATTTAGTAAACCTGCTCATTTTTCATACTTTTTTTAATACTTTAATTCTGATTGCAGGGTATTGTGTACAATGTTGTCTGTCATATTTTCTGAAAAAAACTTTTTTTTATATTAAGAACTCTGCAAATTATAGGCAAAAAACTTGGCAAAATTTGAGACTGTTTTTATGAAAACCTGAATTTCTCTTCGAGTATAGTGAAGTGGTTTGCTTCTCTGTTAAAAATTAAGGTAATTTAGGAATATTTATTTATAAACTGTTAAACTTTAATATATTGCACTGTTCCTTTCTAAAGAAGTGAACCTCATAAACACGTGATCGTAATATCAGGCTCTGGAACGTCATCATGAGAGAAATTATAAATAAATGGTTTTACTTTGAATTCAAAGAAAAGAAGACATTGGAGGTATTAAATAAAAGAACTATGAATCCTTGAAAAGATGTCATCACTTTATTCTTGATAAGTTCTGAAGTCGAGCGCAAGGGAGAATGGGTGCTGTCTTGAATTTAGGAACTGGTAGCTTCATCGTATCTCGAATTCACCAAATGCTGAACAACGCGCAAATCAGGAATAAACATTTAAAAGGTAAAGATAAATTGTGAAATTAAGCAATTAAAAAATAAAGTAGGTTCTTGCTCATAATATATAAAAGTCTGAGTGTCCCATCGGACACGTGCTCCGGACATAACGGAGACATTCTCTACGGACCCCAGTCGAACGAAGACATCCAACACCGACGATAAATTCACTAAAACTGAAATTTTTGAAACGCGCATGGAAGAATGGCAGATCGAGAGAGATAAAAGCAACCTCTCAACATTCACCGTGCGGAGATACGAATGCCAATCTGGCAGTCAGAGGTAAACGGCAAAATGCGCCAAAGTAAAACTATGAAAAAAGAACTGCGTTTCTTCCCAACTGAAAGATAGAGAGAGAAACGTACGTGCTCGGACACTTGGCTGATTCCCAAAAAACGAACTGGAGAATTTTTCAGAATAAACGAGCGATAAACATTAAATACGATGTAGAATTGTAATTAAGGATGGATTGAAGTTAAACGAAAAGTGAATGAATAAAATAAATGTAAATTACTGTAAATAAAGGTTGCATAAATAAAATTAAGAGATTTTAAACTATTGAATACATATTTAGAGTTGGGGAGATTTGAGAACATGCAAAATAGTCTATTGAGATGTAAAAAAAATTCAAAAAGATAATTGTAAAAAGTATCAAAGGGAAAAAAATGCATAAGAGTATCAAATATTAATTGAAAAACACAAAACTTATGAAAAGCTCTAAAAAATACTTAGCAATAAATGAAATCTGTTGAGAATATAAGTTACCTATTACCAAAATCCAAACTTCAAGAGTAAATAACTATAATTACCAAGATCAATAACTGATAAGGAATGATTAATACCTACTAGGAGCACCAACAACCGATCAAGACAGCACGGGAGTACATGGGATTACATATCATACCCAACAGACGGGTATCTGAGATTTTATATCAACATTCAAAATAACATTTCGATACAGTTGTTATCATGAAGATACAAGATATATATATATATATAAATGTTAAATTCAAACAGTTTAAATTCAAAAATGATATGAAAAAAATTTACGGGGAAGGGAGTGTGGCACCACTAAAAAGGACAGAAAATAAAGAATTATATATATTGCAATCCTGTACCTGTAACACATGATATTTACACTGCATGTTGAAACAAAAATTTCAAGTAAACTTTGTATTACCTTTATATACAAAGATGATCATGATCATAAAAATTTTACGTACGTATACTTGTTAAAATGTTTACATATATCCATGGAATGAAAAAAAATTGTACGTGAGTATTCATACTAGGTTGTATAAAAAAATATACTCTAAGTACCTAAAAGTTACCAAAAATTTTTTACCCAAAATTGAGAACAATGTACAAAATTTGAACTTTCTAGAATTGTATGTACTAGTAAAAAATACATATATACTACTGAAAAAAACATTTGTCAACAACAACATTGACCATAAAAAATGTAAATAAAGTATTTACACATGATACCTTTCTCCTATTTATGAATTTAAATTTCAAATACTTGCTCTGTGAATAAGATGGTTCAAAACTAAAAAATTATGAAAGAAGATCCTATCATAATATATAAAAAAACATCATTTTAAGTCTGAAAAGACTGAATTGTGAACTGAATCACAAAACTGAACTTTTATTTGGCAAGAAAGTTAAATTAAAAATTAAAGTTAGCTTAAAAGGTTTAAAAAAACAAAAGATAATTATGTACTTTAAATGAAAAGCTACACCACAACATAACTAAAGGATGATACATATCTTAAAATAGTAGTACGTAAATATTACATAATTTCAAAAAGTAGATTTTGAAAAAAAAATCTAAAAGTAATTAGTCTACAAAAATATTTTCCTAAAAGTAAGAGGCATATCTTTGTATGCACTTGCCTAAAACACTGAAAAATTTTTTTTTTTCGAAATTACACTACTACAAATTAGACAATGCCAAAAATTTACTATTGATTTTAAATAATTACTAAAGCATAAATTACATGTACTATAACAAATTATGAAAATTAGGTGAAAACAATAAACTAGAAAAAGGATTACACTAAAATTTTGTTAATCTCATGAAAAATTATGCTGAAAAGAATTCATTTAAAAAATGAGTACAAACAAACAGTTTACTGAGAAAAAAATTACCTGTAAAGCTGAAGAAAAAATATACAGACACAAACTTGAAAAGTGAAAAAAAAAATTCAGGTAAGATATGAAAATTTTCTATTATTATTGTAAAAATAAGAAATTGTGAATTTTTTTGTATTTGTCGGGTGAGAGTTGAAGTGTCAAGAAAACTTAGGTAAAAACAGTACCCGGGGTTCATACAGAGTTGGGAAGAAAAAATCCAAGGAGTCAAAAAAATTTTAAAGGATTTGCCATTTTTTTTTTGTTGTTGCTTTTATGTGCTTCATCGTTATGTGGTATGCCCACTCCAATTTTTAATGCCCAATTCGGAGACAAAAACAAATTTTACTCGATTAGAATCTAATTGTTAGTGCTAGAACTGCACAGTCTTCACAAAATATTGGCTTACTGATTTCGTAAGTTTAAATACAAAATAGACAATCAACTTTTTTATGCAGCGACCAATGGTCATATAAACAGAGATTAGTCAAACCCCAAACACTTATTATGTATATCACATACATGATACATCTTAAAGAAAATTTTAAAAGGTAAAAAAAAAAAAAAAAATGCTAAATATAACATACAAGAAAAAATATAACAAATTTTGAATTTATTCTTTTAGAACATAATCAATTTCTTTGAAGGTGAAACTTTGTCGAAATTTGCTTTTTTTTTTTTCGATCATATGACGAAATGCGCATGTTTTTCACGATCCTTTGACGAAATTCGCGTGTTTTTCGCGATCTTTTGAGGAAATTTGTGTTTTTTCGTGATCTTTTAAGGAAATTCGTGTTTTTTTGCGATCTTTTAATGGAATTCACGTTTTATTTCGATCGTTTGACGAAACTGGTGTTTTTTTCGTGATCTTTTGATGGAAACTGCTTGTTTTTAGAGATCCTTTGACGAAATTTCCATGTTTTTGGCGATCCTATAGGAAATTCGCTTACTTTTCGCGATCTTTTAATGGAATTCGTGTTTTATTTCGATCGTTTGTCGAAAGTGACGTTTTTCTTGCGATCTTTTGATGGAAACCGTGTTTTTCGTGATCCTTTGGCGAAATTCGCGTGTTTTTCGCGATCTTTTGAGGAAATTCGCGTGTTTTTTCGCACTTTTCTGGAGGAAATTCGAGTTTTTTTTTGCGATCTTTTAATGGAATTCGCGTTTTATTTCAATCGTTTGACGAAACTGACTTTTTTTTGCAATCTGTTGATGGAAACTGCGTGTTTTTCGCGATCCTTTGACGAAATTGGCGTGTTTTTCGTGACCTTTTGAGGAAATTCGCATGTTTTTCGCGATCTTTTGAGGAAATTCGCGTGTTTTTCGCGATCTTTTGAGGAAATTCGCGTGTTTTTCGCGATCTTATGGGAGGGGATTCGTGTTTTTCGCGATCTTCTGAGAGAAATTCGCGTTTTTTCGTGATCTGGGAAAAATTCGCGTTTTTTCACGATCTTTTAATGGAATTCGCACTTTACTTCGATCGTTTGACGAAACTGACCTTTTTTTCACTGTCTTTTGATGGAAACCGCGTGTTTTTCGCGATCCTCTGAGGAAATTCGCGTTTTTAGATATCTTTCGAGGAAAGTCGCGTGCTTTTCGCAATTTTTTTGAGTAAATTCGCCTTTTTCTCGATCTTCTGGGGGAAATTCGCGATCTTTTAATGGAATTCGCACTTTACTTCGATCGTTTGATGAAACTGACGTTTTTTTTCACGATCTTTTGATGGAAACCGCGTGTTTTTCGCGATCCTCTGAGGAAATTCGCGTGTTTTTAGATATCTTTCGAGGAAATTCGCATGTTTTTTGCAATTTTTTTGAGAAAATTCACGTGTGTTTCGCCATCTTTTAAGGAAATTCGCCTTTTTTTCGATCTTCTGGGGGAAATTCGCTATCTTTTAATGAAATTCGCGTTTTATTTCTATCGTTTGACGAAATTGACGTTTTTTTCGCGATCTTTGGATGGAAACCGCGTGTTTTTCCTGATCCTATGACGAAATTCGCGTGTTTTTCGCGATCCTTTGACGAAATTAGCATTTTTCGCGATTTTTTTAGGAAATTCGCGTGTTTTTCACGATCTCTCTCACGTTTTTTGAGATCCTTTGAGGAAATCCACTTTTTTTCTCAATCTTTTAACGAAATTCGCCTGTTTTCATGATTCTTTGAGTAAATTCGCATTTTTTCGCTGTCTTTTGAAGAAATGAGATTTTCCTTGATTTCTTGGAGAAATTAGAGTTTTTCACGATCCTTTGACAAAATTTACGAACTTTTTCCGCGATCGATTGATGGTATTTTTTGGGACATATTTACGAAAAAACGCGATTTTTCCGGGATTCTTAGATAAATGCCAAACATCGATAAAATTTAAAGTAAAGATCGGTTAAAAGTGTTGAAAAACGGACTTTACGGACCTAATAATTGAAAAATGGACCTAATGGAAGCCCTGGTATAAGATTATCCTAACCAATCAATGCTGTGCATAAAGGATTTACCGTTCGTTTTACAATCACGATTTTTTATTTTACCTCGGCAGCAATATCGCTTGCGTCCGGAGCCGCAAAACAATCCAAGGAGTTTCTAAGGAGTGGTTTTCTTATCTAAGTAGTTCTAAGTACTACTTGGGAATGTTTTCATTTCTAAGGAGTTTCCAAGGAGTCTGCGAACCCTGAGTACCACTCCATTGGGTACTTAAATCTAACTTTTTCCTGACAAACACATAAAAATATAAAAATTATTAAAAACAAATTGTACACATATTGCATGAAAAGAGAAAAAAATTAAATATTGATGTATCAGCTGAGATGTTTATGTGGCATAGTAAAATTTAAGTGATTCTATAATTGTGTTTCATTCTTATTTTGTACACAAAGAGTCTATATGATTCGCAATCTCTGGAGAAAGCTGGATGGTCCGTCCGAAAATTGTGTCCATGAGAGTTATTTTGAGTACAGTTTTTACAATTTGCAGGTTTATCACAGAAACCTGGTGCGTGATTCTCACCACACCAGACGCAAGTTCTTCTTTTGTTGCACTGATTGGCTATATGATTGAACGTCTGACACTTGAAACATCTTTTTACCCTGATGAATTTTTTTACAGTAAAGAGTTTATCCCCGATCTTCAGATGATGTTGAAACAGGTGGTGCGCGATGTTGCTAGGGACTGCAAGAATATGACTGAAGTTTTCATTATATTTGTTTTTGTACGTTTTGAACACAATGATTCTGGGATTTTCACTGATATTTATTGCTTCGATGATATCCTGTGTTTCAAAACATTGTGGTACATCATAAATAATAATTTTTGTTAACTTATTAGAGGTTGTGTCTGATTTTATAGTGGAGTTGAAACAATTTGAAGATTGATTTAAAGTGTCTTCTAAATGGCTGGATAAAAGGTATGAGGATTGAAGATGTGATTCAGATATGGAGATATTAGATGGAATAGCTTGTTCTTCTGTTTGTGTGCATACATCTTCAGTTGTAATATCTTTTAAATGGGTGGACTCTAACATTTACTAAGATTTGTTTATTAACTTCTTTAAGATTCGAGATTTGTTTTATTGCATTATTGATGGTGTCTTGAACAAAGGCTTCATGTAACTCTATAAGAGTATTGTTAGTATTTGAATCCCAATGAAAAAGGCGTGAGTAAGTTAGATAAAATTGGGACTTACCCGTTCTTCAGGATACTTATCTATTTCGATGTAAATCCACATTTTGTGTAATCCAATATAATGGTTTCCCAATGTAATGCGTTAGTTGTCATATTTTTAATCAACCACTCTTTATAACCTCCTTTGACAAAGAAATTGTAGACTATTATTTCAAATAAATAAGCAGTGGTAACACTTTAAGCTATTTAATTCACTTTGTTTAAATTGTAAAAAAGAGAGAGCATTTTCATGCCTCTTCTCTGGAAAGACTACATTTTCAGAATGAAAAAATATTTACATTATAAGATAATAAATCAGTAATAATAATTGTAATAGCAATATCATAATAATAATAATAAATCAGTTTAATGTCTATGAGTCACTCAACAAGTCATTATCTTTATCAAGGTTTTCAAGGTTAAATACATTTTTCACATTTGAAAAGATTTATTGCTGAGTTGAAATGACGCATTATTTATGTAACTGAGGAAATTACTTTTATAGCAGCTAATTAGCTTGATTTATTTCCATCAAGTATTCCTTTGAAATTTTAAATCCTTTATCAAGTCCTCAATAACTGATGAATTAAAGTCTATAGGATTACCATGTGATTCAAGTATATACTTAATAGTATTAGGAATATTGTTGAAAAAATCAGAGAGTGCAGTACTAAATACACTTATGGTATTCATTAACTGAGTAGTTTTATCCATGGTTTTAGAAATTAATGCTTCAAATGTAGTAATTAAAAATAAAAATACATTATACTGAATATTCAAAACACTATATCTTCAAAAAAATTATATTTTCAAAAAATTATCATTTTCTTCATAAAAAAAGCGGGAAAGGTTCAATACAGTCTTGATAAACTGAAGAAATTACTTGAAAAAAATGTATTTTACTTCATGTAAAAAAACTAAAGTTCCATGTGCTTAATCTTTAAATTTTTTATCTTTTTACATCCTTCTTAATTTTAGTTAAAAAAAGGAAATAAATCTTCTTAGCTGTACAATATATTCATATTTTATTTAAAATAACATTATTTGATTAAAAACTTAGATGGATTCTGTTAAAATGATGAAAAAAAAAATGATGATGCACCACACACTAACTGTGCTCTGGTTTCAAACGGAACCAAATATATAGTGAAGTGGTTTGCTTCTCTGTTAAAAATTAAGGTAATTTAGGAATATTTATTTATAAACTGTTAAACTTTAATATATTGCACTGTTTAGGACTGGGCGATGTAGAAATTTCTTAAATCGATTTATCATCCATCTAACATCGCGATTTAGTGCTAAATCGCGATTTAACACCGATTTTACATTTTAGAATCTGGAAGCCTGTTTTTTAATTTTTAATAACAAAATACGGTCTTTATGTGCCCCCCCCCCCCCCCCCCCCTCATGTATTATTTAGTATACTTAGCTTTTATTTTTTCAAATAACTTTGAAAAGAGGTATATTTTACACATAAAAAAACTTTAAATGTCCCAAAACACTAAGTTTTTTTTTTTTTTTTTTCATTTTAAAAATTAGTGTCCTATTTTAATACATTCTATAAACTCATTCATTAAGAAGTAATATAAAAGAAAATGATTTTTTTTTTTTTTTTGTCTGACTTGTTATGCCTGCTACAATCTAAATTCCTTAAGGGGGGGGGGGGGACTTCCCCTAGCCCACCCAAATAGCACTTCATTGCTAACAATCTACACACACACTTTTTTTTTTTTTACAAACACAGATTTAAAAAGTTATTGATGTAAAACAGAAGCATATTAAAAGAATTCAATGATGAATTTAACTATTCATTTATCATGATGAGAAAAGTCGTAAAAAAAAAAAAAAAATAAAAAAAATAATAATAAATAAAATAAAGGAGGGGGGAGGTATGAGAAATAAGGTGCAATTTTACATCTTTTTAACTTTTAGATTACAATAAGATTTGTTTAACCTAAATGCTGACATTTATATAGCGGATGGAGAAGGATTGAAAGTTGGAGCACATTACTGAAATTGCTGATTTCTTTTCGTGGCCGTTGCCATCCTTTAAGATTAGTAATAAAATATAATCTTAAAATAATCTCTTTTTAATGATAACAAAATATCGAAAAAACAGAAAATTGCAGATCTGCAGAAAAATCTAATGAATGCCTCCTCCACCCCTCCCTCATTCTGCTGTAAAAATAAAGTTACTTGACTCATTACAGAACTTTATTAAAGTATTTTTAATTAATTACAAAATAATAATAAATTAAAACTAAAATATTCCCATAATACCCAAACATATGAAAATTAATTTTTCATAAAAGTAATGCATAAAAATATAAACTAAAAATGGATGAATTTGGATGTAAATAATGAATCAATTTCAGCAAGATACTCAATCCGCATGGCTGGCGTTGAAATCGGATGTCAAACCTGATGCATGACTATTTTAAAATATTTTAATTACAGAATAATAGAAAATAAAGAATATGTATTAAAATATTACCCAAACATGTGAAAAATGAATGTTTCATTAAAAGAATGCATAAACATAAAAACTGAGATTCGATGAATTTGGATTTTAAATATGAAACTTTATTCTTTTTTTCCAACCATAAATACTCAATCAATTTCAGGGAAAAAATATTAGTAAAAGAAAAATATTTCATGTGGATCACGGCCAAATAGTGATACACAAAACAATGCATGACTATACTTTAAAATAATTTCATTAATTACAAAATAATAGAAAATAAAAAATGTTAAAATAGTACTAAAACATGTGAAAAATGAATTTTTCATAATAAAAATGCATAAAAGTATAAACTGCAAGTCGATGAGTTTGGATTTTAAATATAAAACTTTATTATTATTATTTTTAATCATATAAATGCTGAATGAATTTCAGGAAAACAATCTTTTGAAACAATGAAGGATTCTACTTTAAAACATTTTAATTAATTACAGAATATTGGAAAATAAAAAAATACATATTGCAATATTACTCAAATATGTGAAAACTTAATTTTTCATCAAAAGATTGCATTAGCATATAAATTGAAATTCGATGAATTTGGATTTTAAGATTTAAACATTACCTTTTCCCTTCAACTTTCCACTATATAAGTTCTTAATTTCTGAAAAATACACATTCCAATCTCATAAACTCTGAATCTTGTTTACAAAACAAATAAATAAATATAAATTTTTACTTAAATCATAGTTTTCTTAAACCCCCTTTTTCTTAAATCAGAGAGGATTGAGGCTCGATGTTTTTTTAAATTGGATCCTGCTAAATCGATTTAACACCAGGTTGCCTTTTCTTAAATCGGAAAGCATGGAGGCTTGCAATGTTTGCTTAAATCGGATCCTCCTAAATCGATTTAACACCAGCTTGCCACGTAAGTGTAGATACATCAAAGTAGATAAATCGTTTTTCCGATGTTAGCTCTGAATCAGTATTTTGTTTTAAATCGATTTAAAGCCAATGGCTAAATCGCGATTTAAGACAAGGGCTAAATCGCGATTTAAGATAATGGCTAAATCGCGATTTAAGACATTGGCTAAATCGCGATTTCCGATTTTAGCTTAAATCGATTTAAGACCAATGGTTAAATCTGATTTCCGATGTAAGCTTTAAATCGATTTAAGAGTTAAATCGATTTAAAGCCCAGGCCTAGCACTGTTCCTTTCTAAAGAAGTGAACCTCAAAAACACGTGATCGTAATATCAGGCTCTGGAACGTCATCATGAGAGAAATTATAAATAAATGGTTTTACCTTGAATTCGAAGAAAAGAAGACACTGGAGGTATTAAATAAAGAGAACTATGAATCCTTGAAAAGATATCATCACTTTATTCTTGATAAGTTCTGAAGTCAAGCAAGGGAGAATGGGTGCTGTCTTGAATTTAGGACCTGGTAGCTTCATCGTATCTTGAATTTACCAAATGCTGAACGACGTGCAAATCAGGAATAAACATTTAAAAGGTAAAGATAAATTGTGAAATTAAACAATTAAAAAATAAAGTAGGTTCTTGCTCATAATGTATAAAAGTCTGAGTGTCCCATCGGACACGTGCTCCGGACACAACGGAGACATTCTCTACGGACCCCAGTCGAACGAAGACATCCAACACCGACGATAAATTCACTAAAACTGAAGTTTTCGAAACGCGCGCGGAAGAACGGCAGATTGAGAGAGATAAAAGCAACCTCTCAACATTCGCCGCACGGAGATACAAACGCCAATCTGGCAGACAGAGGGAAACGGCAAAACGCGCCAAAGTAAAACTATGAAAAAGGAACTGCGTTTCTTCCCAGCTGAAAGATAGAGAGAGAAACGTACGTGCTTGGACACTTGGCTGATTCCCAAAAAACGAACTGGAGAATTTTTCAGAATAAACGAGCGATAAACATTAAATACGATGTAGAATTGTAATTAAGGATGGATTGAAATTAAACGAAAAGTGGATGAATAAAGTAAATGTAAATTACTGTAAATAAAGGTTGCATAAATAAAATTAAGAGATTTTAAACTATTGAATACATATTTAGAGTTGGGGAGATTGAAAACAAAATATATCACACGATATCGAGTATACATGCTATTCTGATAAAAATGAACACAAATTATCACAATAAGCCACTTAATCATAATTTACAATTTGAACTCTTTTGCTACATTAGTTTTGACAGGGTTATCCAAAAGATATTCGTTCTTTTTCAATTTGTTGGCGGTCCCCTATGATGTTTTGGGAAAATATCTTCACAGAAATATATGACCTGTACTAGAGTCCTGCACGGGTCGGGTTCAGAGGTATATCAACCGGAACCCACAATATTTCAACCCGCAACCCGACCCGAATTTGCAATGTAAGGAAAGCAAATCATGTTTTAATACCATTATGAAAAATAATCTATAATTATATTTCTAATAGGTCTGCACCGCTCCGGCCCGCGGGTGGGCGGCAAAATTTCAAACTGGCCAGGCTGCTTTATTAAGACAGTTTTTTCAACGGGCCGGTCCGGCAAAAAAATTGAATGGCCTTGCCAGGTCAGGCCGATAACGACAATTAAGCGGGTCTACCAGCCCGATATAAATATTTCGACGAAGCCGATAAAATTATAAACGGGCCGTGCCAGGCTAGGGCTGAACTTAAGTTTTACACAGGACGGGCTGTTCCCGGGCCTGGAAATTCCTGTCCGTGCAGACCTCTAATTCTCTAATACCATTTTTATGTTTTACATAGAAGAATGAACAAATCTATATTCTTTAATATTCAACTATAGTAAAACCACTGACCCGACCCGATGCAGGACTCTAAATGGTATAAAACTAAAAATCTAATCTTTTATTATATTGAAAATTTTCCCATCTAACATAGTGCATCGCGTATCACCACAATTAAATTATTAACTGGATACATTAGATAGGAAGGACCATTTAGCGTTTTGCTGCGTATTGTATTTTTAAAATACGGTAAAAATATAATGCAGTTTGTTATTTCGAAGACTCGTGAAAGGATGACTAAAGACAAAACAGACAGGCACACATTTTGCTTTGTGAAACTTTGATCTGCGGTTTACATAGGCTTTGAATGGTAAAAAATATTTTCAACATTCTTTTAAAAAAGCGGGTCAACCCAACTCATAAGTGTAAAAAAGCTAACCCGAAACCGAAACAATAAAAGCCAACCCGACACGCACAAAAAAAGTCAACTCGACCTGCAACAGGAAAATATAGCGCCAACTCAACCCGACCCAAACTGCGGGTCGGGTTCGGGTAAAAGAGGGTAACCTGACCCGATGCAGGACTAACCTGTACTATTCTGTTTACACACCTGGAGTTTCAGGATAATTCCTCATGTATTTTTCTAGATATTTAAGAAAAAATCTACAATCAAAAGTGACCTGTCATCTTTGGCCATATAGTGCAAGTTTGTTGAATTGGATGCATCTAACAAAGATATAAGTATTGCATTGTTTCAAACAAATCATTGAATTTTGGAACCCACACTCTTAGATGTACACAACCAAAATTTCCAACCCAACGAGTATAAAATCAACACCTGTTGTTCAATATACACAAGTCTAATAAGGATCTATTTACATGAAAATGTAACAGAATATTAGGTTTGATTCAATAGTCTGCATTAGTTTAGAGATATAGCTTTTGTGAAAATTATGAAAAATTCAGCATAGGAGCGCCACCTGTTGTGCAATTTACACCAAAACCTAATCTGCAACAGGTTACGTCAATGTCTAATTAAATCTGAAGTTTGATGAAAATTTGTGCATTAGTTTTCAAGATAGAGCTATTGCGGAAATCGTACAAAATGCAGCACAACAGCATCACCAGTTGGGCGATACACAGCAAAAACTAATCAACACCAGCTTATACATGGTGTGTTCATAAAGTTTCAAGACTGGTCTGAGAATACAAAATTTATTAAACATTTTTGTACAGTGAACTAAAATTCTTTGAAATATGACCCTTGGGCATGAACACACCGCTGCCAGCAGTTTTCCCATGGTTCATAGGCTCCCTGGAGGCCTTCATGAGCAAGGCTATTAAGGGTCCTCGTCGAAGCTGCCTAGACTGCTGAAATCATGTCGAATCGCTTCCCTTTCAGGTCTTTCTTGATCCGGGGGGTGGGGGGAGACAGACAAAAAAAGGTTGCTGGGAAACTATGCATTTTCATACATTGCACGTAATTTGGATACAATGACGCAAAGAAACCATTTACATAAATCTTACTCACAATTTTGAATAGCATGACACAAAAGATAAATCAATTTATTGAAATAAATACATTTCAATGCATAGTATAGATTCAATGAAAGTGATATATTTAACAGTGAATTGGAAAATTAAAAGTATTGTGTAGATGTAAAAATATATTTTAACCAAGTCAAAAATAATTTAAATTTAATTTTAAAACAAACCTTTTAAAGCCACATCAAGGCGTCACTTAAATTTTATATCATATCTTTTAAAACTCATATTTTGAATTTATGAGAGATGTAAATGATAATGCAACAGCGAATAAAATTTTATGCAGCTTTTCATGTTGGACATAACTTTTGCACATGCGATTATAAATAAAACAAAAATAAAATGATGAAATAAATACAAATATATTTTATAAGAAATAGCATAACGTCACTCAAAATTTGATATCAGTATTTTTAAGTTCCATATTTAAAATTCCTAGAGCATAAGATAAAGTGCTGCGTCAGAAACTTTTTAACCCGTTAAGGGTTTTTGTATTGATAACCTTTACAGACACTGACAGTTTGGACATACATAAAGACACTGGCGGCATACTCTATAGGCCATTGGCTTTTAAAAGCCTAGATAATTCATTATTCTTTTAGCAACTTTTTGTAATATTAAAGTTGCTAATTATTATATTTTTTGTATGGAACCCTCTGTGTGTGAGTAATACTCACACTAGACTGATTTTTTAAAATAAGCTTCATATTAACCCAGTTATCCAAGTAAAGCTGTACTCTCTAGCAAACATTCTCTGAATGTTTTACATATATATGAAGTGGGAATTTCATTCTGGCTGCTTATAACTTGTGCTGCTGAATACATTTTGATAAGACTTGCGCTGTTAGATGAATGATTTTTCAGGGAAGGTTGTAGTATATTGTATATCATTCTACATTGCTTGGTATAGAATTATGAAAGAAAGTTCAATAATGAAATGAACTGGATTATGACATATTAGCCTTTTTAAAAGATTCTGCTGAATGGATTTCGATGGAGCTTGAATTGATAGATCATTTTTCAGCGAAGGTTTTAGTATATTTCACATCCTTCTGTGTTTGCTTAGTTATAGAACTATGGGAGGAAATTCTATAATCAGGCAAAGCAGATTATGAAAGATTAAACTTTTTAAAAAGTTCTAATGGATGCATTTTCATGAGACTAGCATTGTTAGTTAGATACCCTTTTAGAGATGGTTTTAGTATATAGCATATCGTTCTTTACCGAAATCAACTGTAAATGATTAACTTAAACAGTTGGTTCTTAACAGCCGAAATTTTGTCTTGCACATTTTAAAATATAATAGCATATCGTTTTCAGTTAATGTGAAAGGACAGTCTAGGTAAAGGTCTATATTACTTTAAAACACAATTCACTGATACAGTCATTTGATTAAGAATTTGTTTGACGAAACCAACAGCGTAACATTTTTATTGTAATTATAAAAAAAAATGGATTTGCAAAACCAGATTTTTAATAAAAAATTTGAGCGAGACCAACTAAAAAAAAAAGTGAATTACTTTCCAAAATCATTAGGGAGACGAGAAAGTGAAATTTCATTCAAACCAAGAAAAGTTAGATTCTTTAACTGCACAAAGCCAGCAGGTAATCTGAAAATAAACAGAAAATAATATTTTTAATTATAGCTACTTATTTATTCCGCCATTAAATAAATTAACAGCTAAAATAAAGAGATCAAATTTATAGTAAAAAAAATATATATATAATATTTAACATATGCAGACAAGGTAAAGGTGAATAAAAATTAACAAAAATGGTTTGGAAGTAACTCTGAAAATTTTTAACACTTTTCAAATCTACTCTGGTCTGGTAGAAAGAACACATGCACTTACATTCATGTATAAAAATAAAAATCTTAATGCATATGTAATTTCAAATTATTAAATAGCAATTTAAAACAAATACAGGGTGACCACAGAAATATAATTTCCAATTTCCCTGATATATCTCGATGTTAAAGTTAGTTTCAAAAGAATGATCTAATTGATTAAAATAATCAGAAGTAAAACAGATTTTTATATTTTATTTTATGGAAATACTTGTTCACCCATACTTGGCCATGAGTACTTTATATGACTAAGTAGCTTATTTCAAAAATTTATAAAAATATGTAATTAGTAAAAAAAAAAGTATAAGTCTTTGAAAAGACATGAAACATCAGTGAGAGGAAAGGCAAGACGGTTTACCGCCTTAGCAAATAAATCAATGATTTTGTTTTTAAAATGATCTAATAGCAATTGGCAAAAAGGTTTCATTTATAATATTTTAAAAACATAATGCATAACATTCACTGATGCAAATTTAAACATACAATTTATCTGTAACATTTATTACAAAAGAAAAATTAATAAAATACTTACAAAGCCAAAAAGATATTTCTTCTTTCTAAATTTCAAAAATAGAGTCCTATTTCAATTTATGTACAATGGTTTTTAAAAAGTTTCAAGTCATAAATAAGATTCAAATAAAAAAATTGAGTTCTAGTCTCCTTGAGAAAAGTTTCAAGTTTATAAATAATATTTAAAAAAATAGACTTCTGGCTCTTGAAGAAAGTTCAAGTTACAAGATTCAAAAATTAAAATACTTGTTCTAGAGTTTTTTTTTTTTTTTTTTTTTTTTTTTTTTTTTCAAAACAGCTCCAAAAAGTTTGTCTAATAAAATTGTGTACAAAAAATAATGTTTTAAATACTTCCTTCTTTCAGCGACTTTATTTTTTCTGTAAGTAAATTTACTTCTTTAGTTGCAGTTTCTTTTATTTCAGAAATCTTCTTTTCTAACTGCTTTGCTGCTACTGCCAATTTTCTTTTTTTAGTTTCCTCAGTCTCCTTTTCACTTTCCTCTTGTTTTCTTTTTTCTGTGGCTTCTGTTAACCGCACTCTAGAATTTTTGTAGTACTGCATCAAAGACTTTGTTATTTCATATTTTCCAATATCATCACAGACATGAAAATTATCATATATAGTTTGCTGTGCCAATAATATTTCTTCAGCTAAATTCTCAATTAGGCATTCCTTGTTTACCGAGAATAATTGCTCAACATTTGCATTTCCATGAGACATGATCATTGCAATTTTAAAAAATTTCCCAAATGCATTTGGAGTCTTCAAATTTATTAAAAATATCCCTCCAAAAGTGATCCACCCGTTGAATAACTCAACAAAATTTTATTAATTTTTCTTTCACGTCTGTCTGTGAACATATAGCATTAAATTCACGATCAGCTTTGTCCGCTGTTGTTGAATTTATCCACAGACTTCCATCTAAAACTGTCAACAAATTTCTTAGCTTCATCTTCCTAGCATTTTCATCTGCAGCGACTGCTGGATCAAAGCATGTCAATGCTTTAGTGAGTGGAAAAGAAAGTGGTGACTTCGCTATAAGCTTGGAAGTGAAAGTCTCAAAACATTCAAATCGAAACTGTACAACCAGCACCATCTGAAATTTTGCTCACTTTATTACGTTTTCATAGAGCACTGTGTGTTCCATAACCCAAATCAATTTCAGCTACTGTCAAAATATTATTTCCATCTTTTAAATGAATTTGTGTCACTGATTTTGCTTTTTTAAAACATCTTTTTTGACAAATCTAGACATTACTGATGTTACTACAGTTAACAGTGATGTATATAAAAATGGTACTAATGGCTTATCAGTTTGATATTCTTTTAGAAATGGTTGAATTTCAACAGTCAACAATGCAAAAAAAGCCAGTTTTGTAGTTAGTAGCAGGTTTTCTAAGTGTGACTGAACTATCCGGAAACTTGAGCACTGTGGTGGATTTTTCTCAGCTTTCATGGAATCCACAAATATTTTCACATCTGGCAAAATATCCATTGCTCGCTGAGCAATGTCACCATTTTTCAGCCAATGCACAGCACAAAATTTCTTGGGAAAACATTTTGATCCAGATAATTCAGTATAAATTGCCCGACGTGCAGGCACATCCTTAAATAAATTAAATAATGCTCTCAAAAATTCTACAATAGACCAATTTGTTGATCACATGGCAGCTTTAAAGGCACCATGCATTACATGGAGACCACAGGTACCAATATTTAAAATCTCTGGACCATGTTCACTTTTAAACTCTGCTTTCAAATCTTTAAAAAAATTATGGTTCACATTTGGGCCATGCATTGAAATTTATAAAATGGATTTCATATTTAGAGGAGAGAGAGCTTCCTTAAAAGCTTCTCATGTTGTCAGAAGTGGCACGACCCAAAAATGAAGAAGTGAAAAATTTTGTGCTTACCTCAGAATCATCTTTATTCCAAAATCTGACATTCACATCCATTTGGGTCTTCTGAGAAACTTTATTCAACGATTCGTCAAATTCAATGGTATAATATTTACACTGAGCCATTTTGTTAATAAAATATCTTTTAAATAAGGGGCTATACCATAAAGGATGAAATATGCAATATTTGTTCTTTGCAATTGCATTTTTTGTGCCACTTCGCTATTGGAAAACATAGATCAAAAAAGCATCACATCTTTACTCGCTAATCGCATGGATTTGTGTGTCATTATTGTTTAAATGCACCAAAGAATTTCTGCTTTTGTTACTTGGTCATTAATGAAAAATTTCTGTAAAGTTTTAGATGGAACAGCAAATTTGTTATTGTGATATATTTGTTATATATTTATATATTTTTTGTTATATATTTGTTATATATTTGATATATTTGTGTTATATTTGTTATTTGTTATTTGTTTGTTGCAAAGCAACGTATTTGCAGTAGTAGGGTCAGGTTTTGAATTTTTGATGATTCTTCTACTTTCAAACTCTCCTCATTTGCAATTTTATTGGAAAACAACGAATCTATTATACTTGGCTGTAATGCAGCTTTCATCCTGTTTTTATGTTTAGTTCCCTTTGTATGACTCATAAGTGCTTTCCGACCCATATTACTTAACGTAAATGAATAGTGGCATTTTATGCATTTTGCCCTGTACACATCATTAGGCACTTCTCATATCCAATCCTTAAATTCTGGATTTGTAAGCCAATCGACTTGAAACCACGTCACCATAAATAACTAGGGTTTCTACACGAATCTAAGTAAGACAAAATACGACTCTCCGCACGTCCGATCCGAAATAACATAACACAAACACGTGGTACACGGACGTGATTTCGATTTGTAATGTTGAGGTGTATGATTGCATGAACAGTTATTGAAAAATGATTATTCTGTATTCAGGTGCGAAGTAACAATAAAAAAGTAACACCATTTAGCGACCTGATCGCATTTTCTTCGCGCATTTCGCCGCGCAAGGCATCGCAAGTTAGTGGGAGCGAGCTGAGACGAGGCAGCGGATGAATTGCCCGAAGGAGTAGCTTCATGACGCCACCACCAATCAGATAAGAGCGTTTTCTCTTTCACCACTTCAAGTTAAATTGAGAAGCAGCCGCACTTCGAATGGAAAGTGCGTAAGGAAAGACCGTTCGCGCTATTACAGAAAAAGAAAAATGACAACACATTTTCCCTGATTTTAGGCAGAATTCCCTGATTTTCCCCTGATATTTCCCGAAATCTTAAATTCCCTGGCATTTCCCGGTTTTCCAGGTCTGTGGTCACCCTGAAATATTAATAACTTAAATCATTAACAGTAATGTGTTTGGAAGTAAAGTTATTGAGTTAGTTTTGTACTTAATATTTCAATATTTTCCCTACAGTGATAGTTCAACTAAATTACTAGAGTTCATACCATTCATTTTGGAAGCAATCAGTCAAATATTTATATTTCTCATATTAATGTTCTGAAAAAAGAATTAAAAGGATGCAATTTATTTTGCTGATTTTTTTTTTCAGATATGAGATTGCTAAAATAAGAAATTAACACATTGACTGTGAAGCATTATTTGTAGTCACAGGCTAGAAGTGGTGTGGTGTTCAAGCCGTAAAAAGTCCATATGGCTATAAAAAATCAATTACTATCACAAAGATGGCATATTAGCTCATTCTGACGTATCTTACTACTTGGACGTGGAACTGCATTGTTAGCACTATAGTCGAAATGTTCATTTTCGGTATTGAAGAACTTATAGTAACTTATAAGTTAGAAAATACCACTTGGTCTACAGTCACATTTTCGCATAACACAAGCACAAAATGGCAACAGACATGACAAGCAAGATGCTTTATTTTTATGCCGACAAAATTTCATATGATTAAAGTGAATGCTGTAGCTAAAAACTAATGCAAGTCTTATATGCAAGTCTGGGCAGGAAGCGAATCTGCATCTGCCGCACCCCGCTAGATGCAGATACCCACGTCTACACAGTCAGCATGTTAACTAAAATTAACTTCATGGTTGGTATTATATTAAAATGGTCACTCCATTTAATTTCATTACAAAGTATTAGTCAAAAACAAATATTGAACTATTTATATTGTTTTAACTACAAATAGTTTTAATCTTTTATAATTAGGCTGCATGCAAGAGATAAAAATTTAAGCTTGAAAATTATTTAAAAAAATAAGTAAATTGAGAGAGTTTTCAAACAAATTTCTTTTAAAAAGAACTTTCCCCCCCCCCTATTCGATGGCATAAAAATTGAAATTGTGTACTGTTTAGAAGGGGGAAAAACCCAGAAAAAGCGAAATTGGAAAAGTGTTGCCACTGCCAAATGACGTCAACTTTACTCACGGACATATTTTTGCTTTATAACGTGCATTTTTAGAAATGCATTTCCTGTTTACTACATACATATGGGTAGTTTTGATAAAAAAATACTTCATGAATGGAAAATCTCAATCTATTTATTCATTATTTTTAAGTTCTGTGTTTTTGACTTACAACTTTGAATTTACTAAAAGTGGGCAAAATTATATTTTGTCTGGGACAGTTTTTTCCAGCATTTTTTCCCACAGTGGAAAAAAATAGACAGCCCAGCAGTTATGTAAATACACATTTATAAAACTTTTAAATGAACTTATAAAATATCTTACTTAGTTAAAGGATTGCTACTAAAGTCAGCATTTTGCAGAGACTTTAAAAATTTTATATTTTCAGGGATATCTGGAATATCTGAAAAGAAATACGTACTATAAAATGCCACATACAAAAAATTATGTCAAGAAAAATATACAATAAAAATTAACAGAAGCATTCAAGAAATAACTGATCAAATAATGTAAAATTATTTTTCATAAGCAATATAATAAAGTAAAATATGTTAAATCGGAACTGCAAAGGATAAAAGAAAAAAAAAAAGAATATCCGGGATATTTTTCCATTAAAATGAAACACCAGTCTTTATTTTGCATCAAAGCACTAAATATGTAAAACTTATTTTACATTGTCAAGTGTACCAATCCTACCTATGTACCTAATGTGTATATACCTGTTCAGTGAACATACATTTTTCGCAATTATGATTTATGAGAACCCATTTACTGAATAATCACTTCAACTAAAATCACTTTAGAGTTATTTATTGTTATAACTGTTATTTAAGAAAACCCTTATTGATATTTCTTGAAATAATAATCTAAAACATTTATCCATCATAAATCAACATCTCATTTCCTGTTGCAATAGAAATATATACGCAAGACAAACAATCTCATAAATTCATCATTATTGTGAAATATGCTCCTTTAGCAATTAGCAATTTTCAAACTATGAATCATCTGAAATGGTGTTATAAACATTTCCTTACTGAAATAACTTTATCATATCAAGGTACTTTTCTATTAAGACATTTTCTCAGTTGTTTAAAATTAATTATTGTGATTTATATGTATTGATCAAGGACACTTCCTGGTTTCAGTGATTCTACATTTGAAGAGGCAGTTGAAGTGCAACCTTCAGACTGAACGCATCAGCTCATCTTTAGCTGTGACATTTTTAATCAACGCAACCGGGCATCCACAAAACCTGGCTCTTGTTAAAATTAACAAACCACATGTCTGTACCCTCAGGAAGATGTCAATATATTTGTTTCAATATAATTTTATTTTAATCTCTAGTGCATTTATTAACTGTTGACACAACATATACAATTCATCGAACAATACCTATGTACCTAATCTAATTATTAAACTCGCATAGAATTTTTTTTCTTTCAAGGCTTGCATTTTTGATTATTTAATAAAATAGTTATACATTTAATTAAACTACATGTATATCATTTGGAATAACATTCTTCCCTCTGCCTAAGTTAGCTTCCACATAAACTTTTCGTAATTATTTGTGGAGTCTTTATTAGCTTTCGTACTAACATTTGCATTTGGTGTGAAGTGATGTTCACCTGACGCCCCAAAGCAGGATATGCTTAAAAGTGCGACATACATCACAGAACAATGGACTTCTCTGCATAACATTTCAAATTCGCATTTTTAAGAAAATTCACCATTCAATTGAAGGAAAAATCGCGAAATTCGTCACCCAATGGCCGGGAAAAAAATCCCAAAAAATTCTTTAATCGTTCATTTAAAAAGATTGAAAATTTCCGTAATTCATAAGTCAACCAGAACAAATCGTGAAATTCTTCGGCCTGTTGTGGAAAAACAAAATTCGATGAACAGTCTCGAAAAAAAATCCACGATTTTCACCAATCAGTCGTAGGTAAAAAAAAAAAAAAAAAACACGAAATTCGTCAGTGAATCTCCGGAAGAAACTGCGAAAAAACACACGATTTCTCTAATTGTTCGCAAGAAAAAGCCTCGAAATTTATTACAAGGGAAAGAAAATCGCCAAATTTGCAAATTGGTCGGAGTTAAAATATCACGAAATTTGTCGATCAGCAGCAGGAATAAAAAACTCATTTTTCTCCATTCGGTTGCAAGAAAAAGCCACAAAATTTGCCTATTGGTAAAAAAAATATCGCAAAATTTTAAAATCGGTCACAGGTATAAAAAAAAAAGTGAAATTCGACAGTGGACTGTCAGAAAAAAATCTGAAATTTCTTGATCATTCGTGGGAAAAAAAACAGAGATTTGTCCAATTAGTTGCAAAAAAGCGACAAAGTTTTCCAATCAACAGAAAGAAAATATCATGAAATTCACCCATCAGTCGCGGCTAAAAAATTGCAAAATACTTTAGTGGATCAATGGAAAAAATCGAAAATTCGTCGATCCAATTAGTCGCAAGAAAAAGAGGAAAAAATTGCCAATCACTAAAAACAAAATAATAAAATTCGCCTATCACTCACGTGTAAAAAACCCTTTAAATAGTAAGAAAAATAAGAAAATTCTTCGGTCTGTCCCGTCGTGGAAAAAATCCACGGTTTTTTCCAATTTGTCGCAAGAAAAAAATGGAACATTTGCCAATCAGTCGTCTGCAAAAAACACGAAATTCGATGATAAGTCACGTGAAAAAAACTATGATTTTCGCCAATTGGTCGAAGAAAAATATCGCAAAATTCACCTGCTGGTCGAAGTTAAAAAGCGAGAGATTCCTCAGTGAATTATGGAAAATATCTCGAAATTCTTCAATCAACCAAAGGGAAAAAAAGAGAAATTCGATGATTAGGACGATAAAAAAAACACGAAATCCACCAGTTGGCAGAGTGAAAAATCTGAAATATTGAGATAATCGTCAATCGATTGTCGGATAAAATCGCAAAATTCGACAATAGTTTCTTTCGTGTGTGTGTGTGTGTGTAAGCGTTTTACAAAATGTCTTTTGCATTCCTATAAAAGATGCAATTGCGCTTCTTCATATATAAGAAAATATTCCTGTGTCTTTCTTTTTTATTCTCGCAGAACATTCTTGATCAGCTGAAGTTCGTTGCAGAACATTGCAAAGTATTCTGCTTTGAGGATCTGACAGAAAAGCACCAAATACATATATTTTTTAATATAAAATTTTAACATCTGCAAAAACCGTAATTTTCAGTAGCAATATCAGCATTCATCTATTCATTCATCAAGTTTTTCTTTAATACCTTTGAAATTAAAATTTGAATAAACTGCATTAAAAACATAACTGAAATAAAGAGCTGTGCTTTTCTCGCAGTAAAAGAAACATTTTTAATTATTGCCTGCCGTTTAAATTTAAACTTTAAGGCAGTAGATAAACATAAAATGATTTCGCATTAGAATTTAACAAATTTTCCCCAAATAAAAGAATTGTTGGCTAAATATGCTTAAGCAAATACATCTTGATAATTAACAGAGCATAAGAAATATTCGATACAAAACTTCAGGCTTTTTAAATAATATAAATGCTGATTCAAAAGATCATTGTCATCTTTAATAGGAAAAGTATGTAATTTAATTCTTTAAATCAAATTAATTCTTAAAAAAAAAAAAAAAAAAAAAGAGAGAAAGAAAGAATTATAGCAAAATACTGAAATGCACAAATAAAGATAAATGTACTAATTAGCCTAAAATTATTCCCATTTAAATAATAAAAATCAAAAAGATAAATGTACCAATTAGTCTAAAATTATTCCTGTTTAAATAATAAAAATCAATCAGAAAATGAGTTATTTATTTACTTGACAATACAATTTTCTCCAAGTTTTTAACTGTAATAAAAATCTTTTATTAAAAAACTTTTAAGGAAAGGAAAACACATACATTGCTGAATTAGTCACATGTCTTACAACTTCTAAAAGATTTTTCTTTATGCTGCTGTTATTGATTCAAGATGGCCAAACTTTTATATTTTTGCCAATTCATCAAAATAGGGCATGAAATAAAAGAAGAAAAAAAATCTGACAAAGCACCATCAGGAAAAGAAAGAGTAAAGAGACGTTAAGAACACAGAGCTGGACATGTGCAGAATAGGGAATAATTTTGTTAAACAGTATTTAAATTTTCAGAAACAGTAGGCAGTGTTGCTCCAGTTAAATTTTCATAAACATACATAACAAATGTTCTAAGCGTAAAAACTTGAGAAAATATAATTTTAAAATTGTAAATTTTTATTTAACATGAAACTAAAATTAAGTATTTAATAAGGATTTTTGTATGGTTCATTATAAATTTTCACAAGTAAATTTGCACTAAGATCATAAAAATAATGCAAAATGAATCGCAGCTAAACAATGATTTTTTGATTAAAAACATCAAAAAAGAAAGCAATAAACAATATTCTGTAGGTCTGAAATTCATCACTTGATGAATATGAAGTTAAATGACAATATTAAAGTGACAGTATTTAATTCTATTTTCAAATTTAATTAGATTTATTTAAATACAGAAGTAGTAGACATTCTGATACTTTTATTAATATTTTTTTCATATTTAGTGTCCCTCAGGAAAACCTTAACATGGAAAATCTTATCTGTAAGCAGGGATCTCTTTAGAAAGAGCTTGAGTACCTAAGGATCCTTCACAGTTTTTTCACCTTAAAACAAAATTCTTTCTCTTAAAAATTGACATTTCAGAAATTTTTTCCTATCTCCAAATTAAATCCTTCACAAATGTAATGATTTTAGAATAATAATAATAAAAAAAGAAAACCTGTTGTATAATAGCTGCAATCACCAATGACTTATCTAGCTGTATATATGTACAAAGGACCATCTCAATGTATAAATAAGAATGATAATTTCTAATTTACAAAATTCCGATTGCATTTTTTACAAAAGTTTTCAATTTCGCAAAAACATGATTATGTGAAAAAAATACAAGCAAATTCCTGGTAAAATAATTAAATGCAACTTCTCTTGTTAAAAAGGAAAATTCAAGTGCAAAATTATTTCAATATTATAGGGGAGAGTGGGGAGGAATGGGACACATTTTACAAAAATAAGAAAATCAACTTTGACACAAAAACAAAAGTTTCGATTTATAGAATACAAGATGAAACACTTTCTAATGTTCTTGAACAATATTGAAACATAATTTGCAGAAACAATTTTACAATTAAAGAAATTGTAAGTTTCAAAATGTGCCCCATACCTCCCCATTAACAGGGAGGTATGGGACAGCTATAAAACAATGTATGGTAAGGCACAAATAGTCTAGTGTCATTATAATATAGTACACAGTCTAACACAGATTGTTGGTTGATAATGTTTGTGCTACAATATCAAATTCCAGTATTTTCATCACTGGAAGGAAAATTCAGGATTGTCAGTCAGAGATGACATTAAAAAATCATCACTTCAATTTATTTACATTTTGAAGTAAATGAATATATTTTATTATTTTTAATGTCATTATTAATATATTATCCTCTAAAAATATTAGCATATTAGCAATTTACATTAATCTTATTAAAAAGAAGGAATTAGACTTGTCCCATTCCTCCCTCTACCTTCTTTTATGTCAAACTTCTTGTATAAACAAAAATGCTGCTTTTAAGCATAGTTTAAATTATGGATAATATACAGCATAATGGTCTATAAATAGGGAAACTATTAGATATATGTGTAAACAAGTCATTAATATACAGAACACATAAAAAGTATATGAAGCAAATTTACTTTTGATTTTCGAAATAATCTTTTTCTATATACAATTGTAAGCTTATGTAGATCAGCATTCAGCAACTTTTTTTAATTGAAGATCAGGGTACCATTGCTTCATCTAATGTATAATTTGTGAAATGTTTAGAAAGATACATAAAGAGAAAAATCTACTGTCCCATTCCACTCCACTCTCCCCTACCAATTAATGAAAATGGTAAGGTGGAAAATTTAATGTAAAATTTGAAACATGCATTTATTTTTATTCACATAGCTGTAATTTCTCCCTATTGTCAGAGAAATTTCTTTTGATAATAACATGCAGTTGAATTTTTTTTTTTTTTTCCCCCCTGAAATATAGATTCTTAGAGTTGTCTAACATGTATTTAAAAAATATATAAATCAATACAGACTTTGCAAAAAAATTGTAAGCAAATATCTGTGAAAAATCTAATTGAAAACATTTTTTAAACATGGAAAAATCAACCTGTTTTAAAAGTTTCATAAAAAAATACCACTTTCAATATTAAGAATCTAAAACTTACTAAGACATAGTTTGAGTTTAGACTGGAAAGCTGTATCAAAACTAAATATACAGGAAATGAACATTATAACTGTAAGGGGGTAAAATGTAATATTGTAAAATAATACCTACTAATTTTTAAACAATGGAAGATTTGAAACTGATAATAGTATCATAATGAAGGGAACAATAATAGTATTTATAATAATACCAGAACTACAATAATTTGTTTCATTTAAACTGGCATCCTTTATATATTTGAAAACCAGTAGGGGAGAGTGTTGTACCTTGGGACGCTTGTACCCTGGGACATTAACAATTTCTAATAAATTATAGGCAACAGTTATCTTTTGTTTATTTTGTTTATTATTTCTGATAGTGACCTATAACCAACAGATCACATCATAGTAACATACAACATCAGAAGCATCAAATTAAGGGCTTGGCGAAAAAAAAAAGGAATTTCATTAGTCCAAAGTAAATATTTCCCTCCATTCTAATTTCATTTTTTTTCTATGAATTTTTACAACAAGTCAACTGCAATTTATTTTTTTATAAAAGAGAAGATTTTTAAATGTTTTGGCTATGAGAAAATAATGATAGTGCTTCTAGATTTACTACCATTTTGATTTTATTTAAAACATGTAGTGATTGTACCTTGGGATAGTAAAATATGTTGTACCTTGGGAAATGTCAATGGTACAACAAATACATGGTTCGTAATAATTTGGATAAAAAGTATTTTTATTACTTATTTTACAGAAAATTTCCCAAATCATGTGAAATTCAATAAATAAAACAACTCAACTTTATTTTGGATATACTTTATGATGATTGAAATTTGTAAATATGAATCTGACCACTCCTGATAAAACTTTTACTTGCCGTTGTCTTTCCATGTGATGTAATGCTCTAAAGAGCACATTGTTCTGATGTATTTTTCTGGGTTTTGAATCAATTTTAAAGGTATGTTTAAGCATATGATGTTTGTTAATCATGGATAACATATTTCGATTATATAGCTGTATTTCGATTATTACAACAGAGAAATGCCAGGAAGTTGGAATTATTTTGTTTACAATTCCTACCTATTCCTCCCATAAACTACAGCCACTTGATTGTACTGTCTTTGGGTCGTAGAAAACATACTACAGGCTACAGGACTTGTGCTAATGAATTCATGTTGTCACATCCTAAATAGCCAATGACAATATATGTTGTAGCAGAAGTAAATGGAAATGTATTTTAGAAAGCTTTCACACCATCAAATAACATTAAAAGTTTTGAAGTAGCAGGCATTTATTCAATCAGTGAAAACAGATTCAGTAAAATGAATTTTTTAACATAATATGTAACCAACAGACCACTTCATTCAACTGAAATGCTTTTAATGAAACAGCTGAATTTACAGCAGCAAATGTATTATCAGATGTCTCAAAATGTTACATCCCAAGTTATTTTCCAAAGCTGCAGCTCATAAAAGCAATGTCTGTAGAAGAAAAGGGAAATCTTGCATTTTAACAGTTTCTTTAGTAAAAGCTGAAATTGAAACTGCTGTAGCAAGAAAAGGAATTAAAAGACCACTTCCAGAAGAAAATAGCAGTTCACAATCTATTAATGATAAACTCATTTTATCTAGTACAAAAGATAATGACAGTATTGATTATGATCATTACAAAAGATGTGTTAGAAGTAAGAAATCATGAAAGTGGGAAAAAAAAACTGTTCCCTTCTATGCATCTGAAGTTAGTTGATGTCCTTGCCAATGATGAATTTCAAGTAAAAATTTTAAAGCATATAAGGAACAGCAGCAAATTTGCTCACTGAACTGATGAGTCCTATCCTATGATATTTACTTATCAGATATTGAGTGTTAACTCTCACATCCGATTTCCACAGGTGGGTCCGAACGACAAATCACACAGCTGATTTTCCAAGTTGACTTTATATCATATAATGTTAAATAATCAGGACTTTTTATTTTGCTGTATTTAAAAATCTTTATTGAACTTAAGTTCCATTCTCTATTTCCTTGAAAAATAAAGTTTTTGTTTGTTGGCACAAAATTAGTTATTGTTATTGTACAAAATATTGTATTAGTTATTGTACAAAATATTGTATTAGTTATTGTACAAAAGTATTGATTCGTTATATGCCTATTGCCTGAATTATGCAGTATGTCCCAAGGTACAACAGGATGTTCTAGGGACAGTTTGCCTTCCCTACTTTAAATGAATGGCAATCATTTATTTTCAAACTGCCTGAATTTCTAAAATTATATTATAGAGAAATATGTTGGTGTATTGAAATGTTGCCTTTAAATTTTAAATCTGATTGTAATCATCGAAGTAAAAAATTAAAACATGAAAATTGTCCAAAGGTGCAACACTCTCCCCTACTATGTAGATGGGATGTACAATACAATTTAAAATTGCTTTCAAACTGCAATGATATTGGTTGAAACTTAAGATTTTAATGTTATTTTTTAAATTAGCTCTACTGCTATAATTAAACAAATGCTACTGAAAAATCATTTCAACATACACATGATATATTACAAACACAGGTGTTTTTAAAATTAAGCAAGAAAGGCTACTGCCAGAATTCTGAGACTGGAAAGATAAACTTTTACTTTTTTTTCTTGTAAACTAGAGTGTGATGGTAAAAATAGATTGATATCGTTAAGGGGTTTAAGTACATATTGGCGAACTATTGATCGTTAAGGAAATAATAAAACTGGAGAATTCTTACTTTACAGGAAGACAGTGAAGAGGTAACTTGATGAAATAAATAAAATTCTTTATTTTCAGACGTTAGTAGTAATAGAAGGTTATGAAAATGCTTGATTCTGGTCACCATTTCGAACTGAAAGAGCGGAATCTCTTAACATAGAATTATTTCATAGGATTCCTTTAGATGAGTGCGGCACATCTTTAAAAATTAAATTTTGGCATGACAAAAAAATATCCACGAACATACAACCTATTATACGGACGTAATCTTTCGACAAACTTGCGGCATTCAACGACAGGCAAGCCCACGCCGCGAAAAACACTGCACTCTGTTAAAACTACATCCTTTTTACGACAGCATCACACCAAATTCCGATTTAAAAATTAACGAGTTTTAGTATTTAAATGATGAATATGGGATTGACAAAGTAATTAAAAGGCAGAATTTAAATTGATTAGCTAAAATTGAAATTTACGGGAAATTAATGAAAATCGAATTACAAGCTGCAGAATTCAAAATGTTTTCACTGATTGGAAAACGAAACCAAAATATCCTCCTGTCAGCAAACACACAATGAATACGTCAAAAGAGGGCGGCGCATCATTTCAATGACGTCATCATAATACAAGTTGACTCCGTTGATACAAGAGCTCCAAGATGTGCTCCGAAAACAAAAAACGACGTGCACAAGACTGCCGACTCGCCTGAAGGCCAAGAGAAACAGATCGGCGGCGAAAAACGAACTTGCCTTACAGTGAGAGATAAAAAACGTCAACATTGCGGCGCAATGATTGAATTCAAATAGACATCGATGCAAAAAAACAGCTGAAAGGAATAAAAATAAACCAAATTATTAAGAAGTATTAATGTTCTAATGGGTGCTTATAATATTTCTAAAAAAGGTTCACTACTGTCTTTTGCATACTAGAAATGGATTCATTAGAATAAAACGTGATCGTCCAGTTGCCTCAATCACTTACATATGCGCTGTGAATGTACACTAATAACCCGATCCTAGTAGGTGATCAAGCTGAGAAAGGAAAAATGAAATAAGATACAGTACCTCCACTCTTGCAATAAATAAACTAACTGTTGTACATGTTTTAAACAAGGAAGACTTATTCGTTCAGTAAGAGTATGCAGGTGAAAGGTGGGGTCCACGGCTCGGCATCCGACAATCTCCGGGCATCTTGGAGACTTGAATCATGATTTAGAAAAAGGATCTTATCAGTGAATATCGGGGATGCACGCTAAAACTAATTGATTCAATACACCAAGAAGAGGCCTCTAGAAGAGGAAACTTAATTCGTTATAAAGATGTTCTCTAGCAAGAACCACTGCAATGACTTCCAACATTACCGGCACATTCGGGGCACGAGGCCCGCGAAATGCGCGGCACGTTAAAATTGTTTCACTCTATACCAGGCCCGTAGCTAAACATTACTTTCAGGTAGGGCAAAGGTTTTTCCAGGGGTGGCAGATTATTTCATCAATTTTTTCTAGTCTCTTTAGTCCAGGTAATAGGGAATTTTACCTAGCAAAATTAATGGTAGTTCTGGAAATCGGCTAACTTTGTGTTTTTGGGGTCGCTGAATCCGAATTTCTAACTTCCCACCAAAATCCCCCCCCCCCCCCAAATCTTGGTAAAAAGCCCGCCAAAAAAAGTTTATTAAAAAAATCAATTTTTTTATTGTTTTAGGGGAAAAGTATCTAGAAATTCAGAAAGTAGACAAAATTTGCAACAAATTAAGATATATGAAATTATGACTTAGGATGAAGGGGAAGGGGGATCTGCCTCGGAACATGCGCCGCAGTGCTGCGTGGACTAAGTTGCGCAATTCCACTTAACCACTTACACGTTTGCATTCGCCCTCCCATCTCCCCTCCGAACATTCCTTATAAGGTTTACTTTAAGTTTTTTGGGTCGCTGAATCCGAATTTTTAACTTACCCCCAAAATTTTCCCCCCAAAATAGTTGTTATTAACTTAAATTTCTTATTGTTTTAGAGGAAAAGCATTACAAAATTCAGAAACTAGACAAAATTTGCAACAAATAGGATGTATGGCATTATGACGTAGGATAAACGGGGAGAGAGGGGGCTGCCTCGGAACATTCCCCGCGTGCTTTTCTCAAAAACCAAATTTTTCCCCAAAATCAATTTTTTGGGGGGTTGACCGGTGAAATTTTGGTGGGAAGTTACAAATTCGGATTCAGCTACCCAAAAAACATAAAGTGAGTCGAAATCCAGAACTAGTATTAATTTTTCCAGGTAAAATCCCTTATTGCCTGGACTTCATAACTTAGTGCACGTAGCGCCGCAGTACATATTCAGAGGCAGCCTTACCCCTCCCCGTTCATCCTATGTCATAATATCATATATCCTATTTGTTGAAAATTTTGTCTAGTTTCTGAATTTCGTAATGCTTTTCCCCTAAAATAATAAGAAATTTAAGTTAAAAACAACTATTGGGGGGGGGGGGTTTCGGGGGTGAAAATTTTGGGAAGTTAAAAATTCGGATTCAGCGACAAAAAAAACAACTTAAAGTGAACCTTATAGAGAAAGTTCGGAAGGGAGATGGGAGGGCGAATGTAAACGTGTGAGTGGTTAAGTGGAATTGCGCAACTCAGTTCACGCAGCACCGCCCGCATGTTCCGAGGCAGATCCCCCCTTCCCCTTCATCCTAAGTCATAATGTCATATATCTAATTTGTTGCAAATTTTGTCTACTTTCTGAATTTCTAGATACTTTTTCCCTAAAACAATAAAAAATTTGATTTTTTAAATAAAAACTTTTTTGGGGGGGCTTTTTACCAAAATTTGGGGGATTTGGTGGGAAGTTAGAAATTCGGATTCAGCGACCCAAAAAACATAAAGTAAGCCGATTTCCAGAACTACCATTAATTTTGCTAGGTAGAGCCCCTATACGGTCTCTATTGCCTGGACTACTTATTCGTAGTTCTTCAAAAATATGTACTGCGATTTTAGGGAATTTTATTTTTCATTTAAAATATAAGCTATTTCTAAAGTCAGTATGAAATTTGTAAAGTTTCTTCAGAGACATAATAAAAATATATTAAAGTTAAATAAGATATTTGCCATAACCAGGGCCGCAGGAACCGCCCCCATTTGGGGGGGGGGGGGGGGGGTGAGCAAAGTCAGTGGCCCAGTAGTAAGTTATTGTACCTTTGAGCCGAATAACGTTTTTTAACTTTTATAATTATTTTTTAATGTATTTTTTAATAACATAATAATTTGTTTTATCCAAATTCATTTTTTGTCAAAGATTTTTGTCAGATTTAGAAAACAGATATGCGCTTTCCTTCTATATCCACTATTCTTTATAAAGGTGCCCATATGGAAGAGCTTTTGAAGGCTCTAAATTCTATTTTAAAAATATAATGTTATTTTAGTCCTTTTGGGAGCCCCTATAAATGGGAAAAAAAAGTGAAACAAAAGGTTCAAAACTTTATTAATACTAGTACTTCCTTCAACCAAAACAGATATGCACTTTCTTTCTACAGTCACCATTCTTTTTAAAGGTGCCCAGATGAAAGAAATTTTGTAGGCTCTAAATTCTTTTTGAATTGTGTTTTTTAGGGCCTTCTGTAAAAGTGAGGAAAAATTGGAACCCAAGATTCAAAACTTTTAGGCCAAATTTTTCATTCAAATCTTTAAAAAATATGCTTTTTAATCTCATTGGGGGCCCCAATACGTTTTAAATCTTCCTACCATTACTTCCTTCAAAAAATTTGTGCTTTCTTTCTATAGTCACCGTTCTTTTTAAACATGATGAAAGAAACTTTGCAAACTCTAAATTCTTTGAATTGTTCTTATTGGGGGAAGGCTATGAAAGTAAGGAAAAGTTTGAACCTAGGATTCAAAACTTGTAGCTGCCATTTTTTTAACTCAAATCTTTAAAGAATGTGCTTTTTAATCTCATTGCGGGCCCCAATAAGGTTCAAAACTTCCTTAATACTATTACTTTCTTCAACCAAATCAGACATGCGCTTCTTTCTATAGCCACCATTCTTTTTAAAGGTGCCCAGATGAAAGAAATTTTGCAGGTTCTAAATGCTTTTTAAAATGTCTTGTTTGGGGTCCCTATTAAAAGTAAGGAAAAGTTGCAACCCAAGATTTAAAACTTTTAATCCTCATTATTTTTATTCAAATGTTTAAAAAAATGTGCTTTTTAATCTCGTTGAGGGTCCCAATAAGCAGGCATCTGTGTGCCATGCATATGCCACCTATCCCCTTATGCTCGACCTGTTTCTTTTTTAACGTTTCATTTCTCTTCTCTCGATAAATTACTAATGTTAATTATACATAAATTATATTCTGTAATTATTTAATCTACTAGCAGAGCTTCGCTTGCTTTGCTGGTTGGTTTTTCCAAAAAAGAACCTATTTTGGGGGAGTACCCCCTTGGGGGCCCCATTGCCTTCCGCAGCGTAAACCCGTTCAGGATATCCCCAATCTGATCTTGAATCAAACAATCTTTGAATTATTGTAATTTTTCTTTCGATAAAAGTGATAGTTTCCAGGTAAAAGCTAAATTTTCCAGCATCGTCGTTCACGTTCCTATAGGAGCCCATTTGTTATTTTCCCATTTTCAGCTTAATCATGACAGCAGCAAAATCTACTGGATAATTCTTCGGTTTCAGAAAAACTTGTAAAAAAATATCTGCAAAGCGTGAAAAAAGGGGTATAAATCGCATAAAAACATTGGACAAAAATTCAAAAATAGCCAAGAGCAAAATTTGACTATATCGAGCCATAAGATTGAAAGTGGGATGTTAAAAAATACGCTAAAAATCACATAAAATGTTCGTAAAAAATTCAGAAATTGCAAAGGATAAATTTTCTATATTGAGCTAAAAGTCTTAAACCTGATTCCTTTTAGAGAAGTTTAAAAAAAACACCGCGGAAGGCAAATAAAACGCCGCAGAGTGCAAAATTTACTATATTGTGATAAAAGATTGAAACCGGATTCCTTTTACATTCTCAAAAAAATAAATAAATAAATAAATCAGTGAATTGGGTGTTTTTTTCCGTTGCTTTTACTTCCGTTCAAACACACACACACACACACACACACAAAAAAAGCTTTAATTTGCCCATTTTTCGCAAAAATATAGAAAGTCACTAATCTAATGTAAAAATTACCTAACATTCTTCAATATAAAGATGCATTTTCGTTAAATGAAATTCCAATAGTATTCCGTCAACTGTGTTGCATAGTGTTTTTCCCTATTAGAAACTGAACTTTTACGCATGAATATTTTTTTCCTTCTTAACACCAAAAAATCCCGAATTAAAGATCAAAATTTCTAGAAATTTTCCATTCAAACGACGAAAATTTCTTCAAATATGAGAAAAAATCTCTTCTAATCGCAGGGGTCTTAAAAACGGGAAAAGCGTCTAAAATCGCATAAAAAGTTCGCGAAGAATTAAAAAATTGCAGAGGACAAAATTTTGTACTTTGGGCTAAAACATTGAAACCTGACTCTTTTTACTAATGTCAAAAAATCCCGTCGGAACGGGAAAAAAAGTTAAAAATCACATAAAGGACTTCATGAAATATTCAAAAATCGCAGAAGACTACTTAACTATATTCGGCTAAAATGGAAAGATAGATTAAAAATGGATTACTTTTATGAAAGTGGGGGAAAAACACAAAAATAGCATAAAAAATTAAATTTAACTAAATTATTTAAAAAAAACCAAACACCTGTATCGAGATGCATAATTTCAGGCATACAGGTATCCTTCTGTCAAATCTTGTCCTGAACAGACAAAAAAAAACTTGACAGAGAAATATCTTTTTTTATTATTATCTACTGGAAACCCATCTTCGTTGCCCCATAGATGACATTTACAATGTAATTATAAAACCTTTTTACTCTGAAAAACCCTTTCTGGATATTGCAATTCCGTGTGACACTGATTGATTTTACAAACTTTCATAATTCGCTAATAGTGTCAAGAAAGCTGTTAAAGAACATTTTCCACTTATGTTCAAAAGCCCCCAAAAGCAACTTAGTGAAGTTAACAATGACAAAACCACATGATTGTAACACATGATAGTTGTATATTTTGTACAACCTGTTTTCTCAAGCCATAAAATAGGTAGCTAACTGCAACTGAAAATCCATATACCTTTGGTTTCCCTTACCTGATAATAAATTTCATGTATGACAAGTTGTACAAAGAAACCAATTTTCGCGGACATCAGTTAATCAGTTTGGGGAAAGGATTTAAAAGGATAATCTCTAAAACGTATTATTCTCTAAAGTCTGTAGTTTGACTGTTTCGGGAGGCGATAAGGTAAATTTCTACAAAGCAACAAAATGAAAAATGTCCTGCAGTTCTTGGAACGAAAGGGAAAAAAGTCTTTGCAAATGAATTTTGTTTAAATAGTTTTTTTTTTTTTTTATTGAAAAGTTTTAGGGATGGGTGTCTGTTAGTTAGGTTACAGTCTATACTTAATTTTTTTAATTTTTTTTTAAATGAGGCAAAGAAAAGTTCAGAAATTTAATGTGTCGATCAGGATGTCCAGTCAATTGTGCTAGGACGGGCAAATATTTTTCCAGGTCGGGCAGTGCCCGACCTGGCCACCACCTGGCTACTGGCCTGCTCTATACCAGTAATTGCACTAAACTGCCTGCTAGGAGAGAGAGAGAACGCTTTTAAACTCACGCGCGGCAGCTAAAGGGTTGCCGTAAAAAAGTGAGAGCGTGCCCAGAAAAGCCAGGAGCGAGACGACCTCGCTAAAACAGCGCAAAGAGGATCGCAAAATGCGATTTACTAAACATCACGTGCTGAAATGAAAACAGTGCTTAAACTGAAAATGGGAAATGAAACCAGTAAATTTAAAACAGAAAAGGTTAGATTAAATCAATAAGAGATGTTTAAAAGTAAGATTAATTAAACTGCCTGGGGAAGGTAAACAAAATATATTGCTACACAATACAAATTTTAATACTGTGAGAAGTATTCTCACATAGGGGGTAAGGGGCAAATGCAGAAGAATAAAAAAAAATGGCTGGAAGACAGTTTATTAGATAATTACCCTTACCCTATAGATTAGAGATGCAACGAATATTCGGCCCATTCGGCCTGTCTGCCGAATATCAAGTCCATTATTCGGCCAAGGCTGAATAATACTGTAATAAATGTTTTTATATTTACACAGTATAACTTTTTAATTTGACAATTTATATTCATCACGTATAATGAAAATTTTATTTGAAATTAACTAACATTTTTTTTTCATTAACTTTCATACCCCGAATGGGTTTTATCTACCCATTTTTATGTAAGAGGCTAATTTAGGAATCATGTTAAAAAATTTTTATGCTGTATCAGTAAGTACAAAAAGTATCTGTAATAAGCTAACATAATCTGTTAAATTTAAAATTAATCGATTCAAAATTGTTTTAACCTCTTCAGTCCCGAGAAAAAACTTCTGCATAGAAAAATTATTTTATCAGCAATTTATGACACCTTTAGCTTCAGAAAAGAGAAAACAAAATTAGTTTTCTCTTTTTTAAATTTTCAAATAGTAAAAATTTATGTCTCCATTTGGGTACATCGGGTCACCATTGGATAAATAAACGCCAAACTTTAAATAAAAAATACCTCTTTTGTTTTACTTTAAATTGACCTATTTATTGTTTATTAATTATATTTTTATAATATAACGGTATTTTTTCCTGTGTACAAGAGAAAATTCAAACTACACATTATTTGAGGAGAGAACAAAATTGTTTATACCCCAGGGGTTGATCTTCGAAGGAAGATATTAACGGAAGACACATCTCCCAAAAAATGGGATCATTTGCTCATCAATTGGGCAAAATTTTGGCCTGGGATTTTTAAAACAGTCATTTCTGACCACATTTAGTAAAGGACGTACTCTCCACAGGCGATCTTCGGTATCAGAAGAATGTATTACAGAATCAGCAAAGTGTAATTTTGATAGCAAAAGGAAGAATCTATCTCTTTGCTTTACATTTGCCACTAATGGTATGAGTGACTGTTCATTTGGTTGTTGTGAAGATGGATTTTCTCCATTGTATATACCTTAAATACTTATTTATATTTTTAAGCAGATGCTATTATCATATTTTATGTATTTGAAAACGTATATTTTTAGTTCAAAATGTTAAATATTTTTAATGTTACTAGAAAGTGTGACATCTTTTAGCAGTAAATTCTGTATATTATTTTATATTATTTAAAAAAATGAAAAAACTCTTTCAAATTGTTTTGTAAATCTAAAAGAAATAAATTATTCTTTCCTAAAAAAATTTGGTGTTAACCGAATGTATAAAATAGTTACACAGATTTTATTTTCTTTAGCTGGAAACGTATAGTAATGACCCATTGTACCCAAATGGGTACAACATATTTACAGATGTTTTCAACATCCATGCACATATGAACAACATTTATAAACTATTCCAAATCATTCTTGAAACAGCTTAATTTATAAAAAATGCAATAATTTGTTTTAAATTCACTCACAAATTTGTTTTATTCACTTACTTTGACGTAAAGTCGTTGGTAAATTGCTTCTGTCATCCATCTTGGACATGTCTTCTTTTCAAAGTCATATGGTTCTTCCGTCTTTAAACTTGTAGCGGCATGTATTGGTGATATAGGACACTTTGATGTATCCGAAGAGAGATAAAAGGAATTTATGCATTTATTTAAATTTTTGGGGGGTAATTTTGCCTTTTTATTTAGTGTACCCAAATGGGTACCCCTGGAATGAAGAGGTTAATACAGCTGTACAAGCAAATTCAAATTATTTTTATCATAATGGGAAGTTTAACATTTATCCCTTGTTACATAAAAAAATATTTCTTTCAATAATATTTTGAATTATACCTATAAAGAACATAAATATATGATTATTAGATATAGATGTATTATATGTATAAGATATTTAAGTCGTATATGTTGCAATACTTAAGGGGTTTTTTTAGTAAAATACGCTTAAAAGTTAAATATAATTTAAGTGACTTTTTTTAATTGTGTTGCTATTTCTTATTAAATAATGAAAGAAATGTAAGTACTAAATTCTTTTAATTAGTATGCATTTACGTTTTACATATTTTTTTCAAGAATAGCATTGTAATGTTTAAATTTGTCTTAAAAAACAGTTAAAATGTTTTCAATAAACATAGATTGTGATGCAGAAATAATTCAGCATTCTCAGGTGATAGTCTATTTCTTTTTTTTTCCGTAAATGTTACCTCTGCTTCTTCCATGTGTATAATTTGGCGAATAGTTTAACGATTTGTATAATTTGGAGAAATTGGTTGACTGGATAATCAAGTAGTACACATTTTTCTCAACCTGGCCCAAGCGATAAATGTTTTATCTATTGAAATATTTCATATTGAATTCAATTTTAAGCATTACAAACATTTATTTCATGTTTAAATTTTAATTATTTTCGTTATTTAAATTCATCTCTCATTAAAAGGATTTTTGTTTGTTCTTTTTTTAAATTAAAAAATAAATTTTTTTTCTTTTATTTTGCGAGATGTTTACATTATTTTCTAACTGATATAGCCCTTTCCATTCTTTAACCAACGATAATATCACCAAAATATAATCACTGGCAACCCTTTCGTGGAAAATTTCAATAAAATACGAAATTTATTCCCAAAAATCATAGTTATCCCTGTAAATTTGATGCATAAACTACTGCAGGAATAAAATCTATTGAATGATACAATCTGAAAAAAAAATTCACCGGTAGTTTTTGAAAACATTCGAGCCGAATTTTTAGAGCTTACTGGTTTATAATATATATGATGATATGATAAGGGAACAATATATTTTTTTTGCTGTATAGTATATATAATATATAAATAATATAATATCGCATATATTATACTATAATTTCCAGCGTATAGTCCACGGATCAAACAATTCTGTTTGGACCCAGAAATTTTATTTAGTAATCAAAGCCAAATGTTTATCGCGATCTAATAAGTAACATTTTATTTAAAAAAAATTCTGGGTCAAAACAGGATTGTTTGATCTGCGGATTATAAGCCGGGAATCACGGTACTTTTGAAAACCCGGAAAAAGGCCCATGTGGATTGGATTTAAAAAAAAAAAAAAACTGGTTTTTGCGAACCCTAGGGTGTCTACAGAAATTAAAAAAAAAAGTTCCCTGATTTTTTCAGGATTTCCTTGACTATTTTTATCAGACTTCCCTGATTTCCATTAATAACAATTAGGGATTGACCGAAGCAGCAATTTTGCCGAATACCGAAGCTTTGGTCAAAGTGTATACCGAATATTCGGTATTCGGCAACCGAATACTTAAAAATTTTTAATATACATTTTTTCATGTATTAGCTTTTTTAATAAACTTTAATTAAAATTAAATTCTTAGTAGTTTAATTCAGTTACATTTTTATTCTTAAATCCAATTAAACCAAAAAAATTTAATGACTACTTTCCACTCACAAATTCATTAACCCATCACTTATTTTTTATTATTTTATCACTAGTCAATACCCAAAATAACCCATGAAAGCATTAAACTATACAGGCTACAATTAAGAGTAAGGATTGTTTGAAAAACTAAAGTTCATTCAAGTAAAAAGAAACAATGTTGTCATTAAGCTGATTTACTGATTGTCTAATTATAAACGTATTGAATAGGAATGTCCCCAAATATAAAAGGTATATCAATTTATACATTTAACTATTTTCCATCAAATTATTGATACATATTTATATTTTGATTAATAGTTTAACATTGTGGTGACGAAGATAAATTTGAGCAATTTTAATGGTTATAAAAGCTATAGGATAGGCATAAGGGTATACTTATTTGATGAACTTTCTTTAATATACACCTTAGATATACAGAGATGAAATCTGACGTACTTATTTGAGGTGTATGTAGACGAAGAATATGTAAGAAAATACACATTAAATAAATTTAAATTAAGAAAACTAAAGTAGAAATAATTAAAATTAAATTATAAGAGAAAGATGCCCACCTTCCTTACTTTTTTTTTTTTCCTCATCGTAGGTACTTGTTTTGTTTTCACCCCTATGTAGGTTATTTTAGGAAAGAAAAAGTTTTTTTTATATTAAAAATGTCCTTTGACTTGTTTTTTGTAGTGCAACTGAACTCTGAACTCATGCACATAATACTGAAACTCATTGTTTAGCCTATTCAACTTCTAATTAAAAGAGAAATCTTCTACTTCTAAGAAAATACTTACCCGCAATTATTCGGTTAAGCCGAATATTCGGTTTACATGCTGAATCGCCGAATACCGAATCGACTATTCGGTCAATCCCTCATAACAATACACATGCAGTATTTTTTCATGTATGCAGATTCCTCGTATAACACACTTATCCAGCTTGCTAATATCTCATTTGGGATAAAAAACAAGAGAAGAACATTAAAATTGCCTAATATTCATTAAGTATTGGTTAACAGTTTTATAAATCCGAACTCAACTAACTTCATAGCATCCAACATCATATAGAAGCCAATGGATATAGGGTGACCAGAAAGTTTCCTCACTTTCTGAAAAATATTCAATTCTAAGACTTATCTAAATCTGACGGTATAACTAATTGGATTAAGCTGGCCACCTGGTCAGGTTATGCTAATGTATCATTTAAAATTTTTTAAAATGTGTTAATTGCCTTCAATATAAGTGCTATGTACAGAAAACCAGGACATCTGATCACCTTAATTTACGTTAAATATCAAAAACTCATACCATGCGCATCTTTTAAAAAATATTGGGAAAGATTAATCAGCATGTGAAAAAAAAGGGTACATAAAATAGACGAATCAGTCTCGTTGGCAAGTTGAAAATGCCAATATTTTTGCAATATAGACAAATTTTCCTGATTTTCCAGTATTTTTACAAAGTTCCCTGATTTTTCCAGAGTGATAAACCTCCCTGATTTTTCCATGATTCCCTGATTTCCAGATTCTGTAGACACCCTGGAACCCTGATTATGAGGGGCTTGTTACTTTTGAGAGAAAGAAAAGAGCAAAGTATATCTTGGTAGCAGAAAATAATTATATTTTAAAGGATATAAAAGAACAGAGGACACATGTACATCGTCTAGAATACATAGTGTGGATATATGCTATACAAACAATGCTAAAAATTTGTATCCCTTAAATGTATGACGATACTGTTGAAATACAAAGAGTCGATCGCAGCGACATCTGCGGGATTTTTGTATTACATTGTATGGACTAGCAACATTCCTTCAGTTTTAGAAAATATCCTGCAGATGTCGCTGCGATCTGTATATTGCAGAGCATCATTGCACATTTAAGGGATACGATATTTTAACACTTTTTTAAGTATTACAGGGATAGCCGATTTCCACACTATGTATTCTAGTCACTATAACAAATGCAAGTTCTTATTTTTGGGGGTGTGAATGTGAAATGATTTTACTAAAATAAAAAAAAGTTTCATTTTTACATAGGTAATGAATTTCTATTTTAGATAAAATATGTATAAATTACTAGAACTATCTATGGATTAAATAAAAAACTATGAATTAAATTATTACTTACGTTTTTTGAAAGTCATATGTTATCTTATTGGCATCAAAGTATTTAAAATATTACAAAAAATACATCCAACTATTATGATTTTTGAACACTCAAATAAAAAATTAATTTCAATTAGTCCTTAATTTTTTATTTTAAAATTGAAAAAAAAAAATTAAAGTCGATATTCGGCCATATCATTATTCGTTGCATCACTACTATAGATTTACAAATAGGACAGAAAAATTTAAAAATAACGAGTTAAGACTTCATATTTTGTGTGCTTTGTATAAGAGGAGCGGAGAAGGAAAAGGAGGGAAAATGGCAATTTCAGGTGGTGGGGGAGTTAATATTTTTTTTTCTTTTTTTGGTTACAATAAAATAAAATACAGAGCAGAAAAAGTTTTATATTTAAAAAAAAAAAAAAAGAGTTTTAAAGATTATAGAATTTGTGTACTGCATATGTTGTGTGTGTGGTGGGAATAGCAGAAATCTCCTGAAACACAGAAAAATTTTATTTCTGAAGTTACTACAATTAAGGACTTTCTGCTTTCAGAAAAAGCTAAGGACTTTTTAAGGAACAAAAATTACCTTTGAAAAATCTAAGGATGGTACCTAAACTTAGCTTTGTAATCAGTAGATATCGCCATCTTCCCACCTTGACATTTTACAAAACAAAGAAAGAGAAAATGTCAATGTTCAGCAGAAATCCCATGATCCCATACTGAATTTATTTGAATTAGAATTTGAAATGAAAAATTGACAAATATTATAAACGAAGTTTTTTTTCTTTTCTATATTAATTTTTATTTTAATAATTAGTTGATAGAAAAACAACTTATTCATTTCAATTACACCAAAGTTTATTTTCAAGTTTGATATCTGAGAAAATGTTTAGCTTCTCACCACATTGCCTCACCATTTTCATCATAAAAAAACGAAACAAATAGCAATTACATCATTTAATAAAAAAGGAAGAAAAAAAAAGAATTTTTTTAAACAAGTCATAAATAACTAATCAAACTAATAACTTTTTCAACTCAGAAGTATAAAAAAGAATCTCACATACCATTTTTACTAAGATCGAGTTCAACCAAATTTACCAAACTTGCAATATCCGATGGTAACAGACCTATTTCATTGTCACTCAGACTCAAACGCCGTAGTTTGATTAAACGAAATAAGCCCTGTAAAGAAGACGAAAATTGGATATAACAACACTTTACAATAGCAAAATCAATCTTTTTTTTTATTACATTTTTTAATTAATATTATTTTTAATGAAATAGATAGTTACACTTAACACAATATTCTAAACACCTGACATAATACATGACACAAAATAAAAGCTTTGGGCATTGCACGGGTAATGTATGTGACAATCACTCTATAAAATAGATATGCATAAATAGCTAATAAATGCTTGTACAAATACAGTGAAAAGACAAAATTTCTTTTTGTTGAACAGTTTAAAAAAGACTTCTAGCATTTATTTTAAAATTTTGATAGTATTTTTATAGCTAGTCATGTATGTGATAAAAATAGAAGAGTAACTTGACAACGTTAATTCAAAAAATACTGATTTATATGCATGAAATTTGTTATTTTTTTTTTTTTTTGTCATTATAAAAGAGGGACAAAGTCAAATTAATAACCTTTTTTAATTTTTTACAAATTACAATTTAGCAGGTCATGTATATGACATCATTCATTTTTACATATAACTGAATTTGGAAATACATTAATTTTTATTTTGGAAAAAACAAAATTTTTAAAAAATGCTTCCAGTTATTATTAAAGGCTCATGTGTCTTTCTTGTTGTGGTATTTTTTTTTTTTTTTTTTGGAAAAAAACATTTTTAAAATAAAAATAAATTGTTTTGCAAAAAATAAAAAAAGGATCAAGTCTCCCCAGTTGCAGGGAGACTTGATCCTTGAAACAGATGCATTGAAATGATTCAAATTAAGTAGTAGAAATCGAATTTATTGTTGACTAACATGTAAAAGGAGAGAGAAACACAATGATCAAAAAACATTTTCAAAGCTTGAAAAATCAAATGTAAATATTAAAATTATTGCAGTTCGTAGAATTCTGCCAAGCATGGTTGGTTTGCGTAGTTTTTTGACAATGTCATCATTGTCCACAACACTATTATCAACATTTTCTGGATAAATAAATTGGTCGAAATTAAGTCCTCGTTTTCTCAGAAAATTGATTTCACATTCAGATGATAAAATCTTATTTTAAATTTTTCCTACGAAATGACCAATTTTCTTCTTTCCCAGAAATCTCATAATGACAAAGTCATTTTCATCAATTGACAAATTTTTTGGATCTTCAATGATTTTCTCAGAATGTTCATCAAGTGGATCTGAGTCAGTTGAATCATAAACACTATAACTGCTTTTATAACTTTCTGAAGATTCGGGTCTTTCATTTTATGTGTTTACTTTTTTTTTTTTTTTTTTTTTTTGAGATGAAATGAGTTTTTACCGATTTCTTTTTAAATTCAGTTGACGATCTTCTATTTCTTCTTCATTCTGCCTTTTAGTTTGTGTGCTTGTCAAAATTTTTGAAGACCCTTTTTTCATTTCTTTAGATTTTCCCTTTTTTTGGCAATAAAACTTTAAGGAAGGCTTGTATGTATGCTGGTGTCACTATGTTTGGTTTAACTGTAATTTTTTTACTGCTTGTTGGAGTTAATGGTTGATTTGGGACGAAAGATAATAAAAAATCATCTTTCATCTTCAGAAATTCTTATTTAAGGGTATATTCCAGCGATTTTAAATCCATTTATTATGTTAGTTGTCACCATGGCTTTAGAATAGGCAATTCCGATCAGTTCAGCAATTGATAAATTGTTGTCTTTAATGCAGGATGATTAGTCATCCAGTCTTGAGCAGCCACATTAAAATATCTTTTAAGTGGTCCATGGATATGGAGTACGATTCAGAGATTGCAATTTGTGAGAAGTGCGTGGTGATATTTTTAACAAAATTATTCCGTTTTCTTTGGCATAATTCAAACTCTCAATGCTTAACAGTTATCATGATTATTCGTTACGATTAACACTTTACTGCTTTGAGTATAATATCTTACATTACTTACGAAGTGCTGTAAAAATTTTGCAAAGTTAGACGTATGTCTCACATGTGCATTCATCCACCATGTGCTTGCTAACCATCATATGCATCCACATATTAACTTTCTATCTTTGTCAACCATCTAAAATCAAGGCAATCATATTCTAACTAATACAAACAATATCTAAATGTCACAATGAGAAGAAGGGGGTTAATAAAATTTACTATTAATTTAGCTTAACTTTGGTTTGGGGACACTCAATCCCCAGGATCACGTCTCCCCGTAGAACAGGGATCAAGGGTCCCTAATGTGCATGTTTGGGTAAAAAAATTGCTAAATCAAAAATAAAGAAATTGTATTGGATTTAAATAACGACATTTAAGCATTAAGGAATGTTAGTATATTATATCAATAAAATTAAGTAATTTAATTATATTTAGCAAAAAATATGAAACAAAAACTATCTACTCAAAAAGAAGTTTGATTGTAAGAAAACGATTCCTTTCTTGCAACAAAAATAAAAGTCGCTGAATGAAATTATGTTGCTAGATCTGTTGATAAGGAATCACTTTATTAGTGTTTCCAGTTTGAGACTTAATTGCACTTTTTCTCTGGTTTTAGACCTAGGATCAACTCTCCCAAGTCTCCCCTACTGCTTTAAATATATTCAAGTAGCAGTGTTCTTCAGAAAAGTTTGAGTCTGATAATTTTACTAATAGTTTGTGATAAGATCTTTATTTAAAGATAATTTTTCTTATAGAAAAACAAATGTTTGTGGTGTATTGATTTTTATTTTTACAGTGTAAGATAATCTCACACATTCAAAATTTTTTTTATATATGTATTTTTGTATGGCAAAATCAAAATAAGAATTATTGTTTTCCAATATTCTCACAACCATGATTGCTTAGCTTGTACATATTTTTTGAAACTGTAACTTGTTCAACTTTATCTTCTAACTTATACATAGTTTAAGATTTATATTATACTTAATTAATATTCAAATTAGAATTTTATCTTTATTTAGTCTGTATGGTATTTAGTGAGTATGGTACATTATTTAAATGTTAGCGTTTCTTTACCAATTAATAATTATTTTAAGCCTGATTTTTTTTATTATAGGCTACATAAAATTATTAAAAATAGGGTAGATAAGCCAGTAATGGACACTCTTAAGGAATTTCTTTTAAAATTATAGTTATAAATATTATTATTCCAGTTTTTTCAATATTATACAGTAAACTCCCTCAAATCTGCAACCTTAAAATCCACAAATGCCTAAAATCCACACATTGTCACAGATGTAAACAATGAAACTTTCAGTTCAGATCAGGGGTGCAGAAAATGTTTCCACTCCCAACATTTCCCCCAATCCACATGAAAATTTCCCCAAAATTTTGTGGTATGCTATAGGTAAATGCTGTATTACTGTAGGTATAGAAAATTTATTTTTCCAATATTACTCAACTTATGTGCAAGTATATATGGCAGGGGTGATTCTGAGTGAAATTTTTTTTTTTTGAAATTCACAGCAAATTTTCTGAAAGGTTACAGGGGAATGGAGGAAGGGTTCACCCCCAGCACAGTGTTTTTTTCGCGGCAACTTTGACAAAAATCACGATCTTTTGACGAAATTTGAGGTTTTTCTCTATTTTTTGACGCGATCTTTTGAAAACTTGCGGTTATTTTGTGATATTTTATTCTAAGATTGATTTTATGAAGGTCGCTATACAGATTTTTTTTTTTACTTTTAGTGAAATTTTTCTATATCAGGGAATTATGGAATTGGTTGTTAAATTCGAAATCAGTAGTATATGTTTCTGCAAAATTTCCCCAGATGGTTAAAATTTCACCCAATCCCAGATCGCCAGATCGGACATATTCTGCACCTCTGGTTCAGATATGATATAAGAACTAAATTATAGAATTTTTTAGTTTTATATATTGTTCTGTATGTATTTTAATATGTTATTCTTGATAATATGACTTTGAATGCATGGCTTTTTATGAAAGGAGTATACATTTCTGGAAAAAAAAAAAAAAAAAAAAAATGAAGATATTGCTGATACCACAGATAGTCACTATCTTTTAGTAAATATACTTATGTATTAATCAAGCTTTTTGGTTAATAAGACTGGCTAAACCTTATAAATAAAACTTCCTTTCTTTATGATTTTGATGTGTATTAATAGCTAGGGTACCTTTTAAGAGGAAAGTTTCATCGAATAATAATAATAAAAAAAATGTATTTCATCTTTATTATGCATATCTGATTATACATTATTAATTATTTACTTGACCTTTATTTTTAATAATTAAATCATTTTAAAAATTACCTTACTTTTTCTGATACTTTTCGGTTAGCCGGGCGCCAGTGTTTATATTCATATTTATATACATACATACGTAAATATACATATACACATATTTATATGTAAATATATATGTATATACACATGCATGTATATACATATATATACACACACACACATATATATATGTAAATATATATGTATATATACATATATATGTATAATTAGCATTGGCACCCAGATAACCGAAAAGTACCCTTTTTCTTATTTCAGTTTATTATTTTACTTAATTATTTTAATATTTTGTAAGTATTCATTATAATTTCAATTGCATTATTACATTGAAATTACTATTTAAATGTAAACAAAGCAATGACCAGAAATCCGCACAACCTCTGGTCCCAAGCTGTGCGGATTTGAGGGAGTCTATTGTATTAAATCTACCAACAATATTTAACCATTCTTATAGTCTCATTTCCCAATATGAATCAAAATTTAATTTTAAACAACATAAATATATCAAAATACCCGAAAGTCTAGTAATGGTCACTCTCTGGTCTCTGTTCCAGTAATGGACGCCCCACAAAAAGTAATAGATATAATTGTTTTTATGACTGTATTTAGAACCAGAATTTAATGAAAGCATGCTAATGAAACAAAATAGTTACTTTCAAATAAATTTAACAATGTTTAAATTAATTATTGTGATTATCACAAGATCAATGTTTTAAGATAGATATTATTTTAGATAGATGATTTAAAATACTAAATGTCAGAGGATAACAGCTGTCAAATTATTGAGACAATGAGGGGTTTAGAGAGGTAATTAAAAAAAAAAAAAATTTGAAGTATTAGTGCATAGAGTCATATTTTCTACTACTTTGTACTTTTAAGTGAAAACTCCTCGAAACTACTTGATATAATATTACCTGTAGTAATTAGTATTCCAAATATGAAAGAAATTATACTGTGGGTTGAATGTTTAAAAATAATTTCAAAATAAAACTGCAGAACTGATGTTTGAGGAGGCCACTGGTCTGCAGATTTACTAGTATCATTACTACTATAAAATTAACTAATATATTGCAACACTTTTTCTTTGTGAGAGATGAATAAGATAGAAAATAGATTTTTAACAACTTCTTTAACTTTAAATGCTTTTAATTAAATGGGGGGGGGGGGGGGGGATTGAGTCGTATGAGCCCCCCTTTTCACTATGCCCTTAAACAATATTTTCTGTTTCCTGATTTGTTTTATTGATTGCCAGATTCTAAAATATGCAAGGTAAAGTTATATAAAAAAATTATTTTGATTAAAATATTGAAAATTTTATTAACCATGCAAAATTAAAAGCAACTATTTATAAAAATTTTGGTGTTATTACATTCCGGTAAGTGGAATTTAAAAATTAAATTTGATTTACTTAGGTTTTCAGTTAAGTCAAAACATTTTATGCACTATGAACATAACTGAAATGGCATTTTTAGCAATGTCTGCATGGGGTGACCATCATTGAAAATTGACTAATTAAGCATTCCAGTAATGGACATAAGTCTTAAAACATTACAAATAAATGGAATTTTGCAAATGGCCATTAGCATATAAAATTAAAAGTTTTCTATTACTACCTACTCAAATAAAAACATTCAAATTTTGCAAGAAAATAAAGAATATATAAATTTAATAAATGAAGCTCTTAGCATCTTCATTAAGATTTCCACTGAAAAACAGTGGAACTTTGAAACATTATTTTCTGCTTCCTGATTAGTTTAAGAGTATCAACAATAACCCAGATTATAAAACATGAAATGGGAATTTTTGTATGGAATTTTTTTTTTTTTTTTTTTTTTTTTTATGAACCAAAAACATTAAAGGGTTGTTCCATTACTGGCACATCTACCCTATATCTTACGATAGAGAATAGCAGGCTTTGCGTGCTATTTAGGTTATGGTTATAAAAGTTTTTTTTTTTTTTAAGGAAAAAATAAAATAAAAACCTATTAGACAATGTGTTAATATTGTCTAATACGTTTGTATTTGTTATATTTGTTTAAACTTCAACTAATTTTTTAAAAATTTGTAATTTTAAATTTCATTTAAATAATTTGTTTTGTAGTAATTTTAATTGCTAAAAGGTGTAACTTTAAACTTAAAAAACAGTAAATATAGGTTTATTCAACTGTTTACATGTTTTGACTTGTACGAGTCATTTTCATAAAAAATATTTTAAGAAAAAATTAAAAGGTGGTTAAAGAATATCATTTGTAGTAAAATTGACCCAATTAATTTTGAGAATTACCTAGGAGTATATGAAATAGTACTATTCATTAGAGCAGACAGATCAAAGAATTACTCAAATTCAAAGTGATAGCTTTCTGCCTCATTCCCGAAGTTATTATAGTTTTTTTTTTTGTGTGTGTGTGTAAACTTCAAATTTGTAGGTATTATAGCAGTACTAAGAAATTGAATAGCGTTTCTCATTTATTTATAAAGACAAAGGATCTTCCAGAATTTCAGTTTTCAACAGATTTTCGAGTCAAGACAATAAGATTGTTATCTGCTAGCAATTCATTATAACTTAAGATCTAATCTTTTTATCGAAAACATAAAACGCTTTTCGATTGACGTATGCTTCATTCCAATAAATCACGCTCTTTTGCATAAGCCAGAATATTGTCTACCACGGAAAATTTTCTCAGTCCCGACCGATTCCGCCTTAGATAGAGTTTACTGTACTTAATTTTGAAATATGTATTTAACTTTTCTTGTGGCAGCCTTTTGATTTTTTTTTCTTTTTATCAAAATTTTTTTTTTTTTTTTCAAAAATGCCAATCCCAAAAATTTTGATTTTTTTGCTGTTGATCAATACTATTGAGTACTACCTTCCCTGTAAAGGAGAACTTCCACTTTTGATTTTGACAAGTTATACAAGGTGTGTGAAAAGTTCGGTGAATGGAAACATAAAACAAATAAAACAAAACATGGAAACAAAATATCTTAACTATGTGCTTAAATGAAGTGTACTAAAATATACATTCTGTAAAATATGTGGTGCAAAGAATATTAATTATTCATTTACAGATCCACACAAAAGAATTCCATTGGATAATGGTATAAGGGGAATATTGTTTGCAGCATATTTTAATTACGCTAAACTGTTTCACATGTACAATGAAATTGATATATGTTGCTGAGGTATACAACAAGTTACTTCCTGTGTAATAGAAAGTGCATAGTTTTTACATGGACACATAAAAGATTTCGTATACTTTACTGTATATTAGCGATGATTGACTGAAGTCGAAGTGCTTTTTTAGTTTTGTGATATGAGTTTTTAAGTTTAACTAAGTTTTTCCATATTACATTGTGTGTATAAATGCTGTAGATCATATACAGGCTACGCAAAAAAAAATCATAAGGTTTACTAATAGGGTTGCAAAAAAGCCTACTAAAATTAAAAAAAGCCAGGCCGGTGGCTTTTCTTAGTTTTCACCGGCTTTTTTTGGCCATAATTGGCTTTTATACAATGAAGCACTGTAATTATAAACTACACATTTTAAAGTGTTTTTAATTAATGACATTTAATTGATTTAGAGTTTAATAAATAACCCACTTTCTCAATAATGAAAATATTAATACTGGAATAAAACTTAGATGGTTTTGCTAGTAATTTGTAGTCAAAATTGCAAATATATCATCTAAATTTTAAAAGGGCCATACCAACTGCCATTTTTTTCCTTTTTACTGCTTTATAAAATTTAAAGAGGACAATGGTTCAGGGTTGCAAAAAACCCGTTTTTTTTTTTTTTTTTTTTTTTTTTTTTTTTTTTTTTAAATAAAAAACCCAACCCAGCTGGGTTTTTTGTTTTTTTTAAGAATTGAGGGCAGTAGGAGCCCCTTATTTTTTTTCAAGTATATGTATTAAATTAAGAAATTGTATTATATTTTAATTGATTAACTTAATATACAAGTAATTTGAATCGAAATTAACTTAATATAAAAGTAATTTGAATTGAAATAGCACAAATAAACATAAATGAATTATGGATAAAGGGTGCTCATGCAGGAGCATTGTATGAATCATGAATCTGGCTAGATGCAGGATTCTGTACTTGAATCTTGGATGGATCATTTTATTAAGTAGATAGTACACCGAAAGCTTACAAAGGCCTGCCCTTTTATTTATGATTGTGATGGACATAAATGAATTATGATGCTGTGAAAAAAGCTATCGACAATCACATTATAATATTCTGCCTGCTAGAGTCCTGCATCGGGTCAGGTTACCTGATTTTACCCGAACCTGACCTGCGGTTCGGGTCGGGTTGGCAATATATTTTCCCGTTGCGGGTTGGGTTGACTTTAAATTTTTTTGGTGCAGGTCGGGTTCGCTTTTATTGTTTCGGGTTCGGGTTGGCTTTTTTACTCGTCGGATTTGGGTTGACCCACTTTTTTAAAAGAATGTGGAATATTTTTCCCGGTTAAAAACCTATACAAACCGCAGATCAAAGTTTCACAAAAGCAAAATGTGTGCCTGCCTGTTTTGTCTTTAGTCATCCTTTCGCGAGTCTTCGAAATAACAAACAGCATTATGTTTTACCGTATTTTTAAAATACAATACGCAGCAAAACACTAAAGGGTCCTTCCTGTCTAATGTATCAAGTGAATAATTTAATTGTGGTGATATGCGATGCACTATGTTAGACGGGAAAATTTTCAAAATAATAACTGCTGATAAACTAAAGGCAGATGGCCACTTGTGTAAAACAAGGTGTATCGTTATACGTGGAACTTTTGAAACCGCTTTTTGAAAGCTTTAAATAATTTACTTTTTAAAAATATAAAAGTAGCCAGCTCCCGGTATTTGTAGTAATCAAGTATTATTGTAAATAAGAACAATTCAGAACATGTTACTTTTTAGAAAAGATCGGGTACACAAAATTACATTAGAAGCTGCATTGTAGCTGTCATGATAATTAGACTTTGTATAAACTAATAAAGTAATAACCCAGTAACTATTTCATAATATTAATCTGACTCGCATCTTAATTTAAATATTAAGTTTTTATTCTGCTTTCATTAAACTATTCACTATTCTTTAACATTCTGCATATTCAAACTACAAAAACTCTTTTTTTCAATTCCACCTGTACACTGGAGGGTTGCCGTGCCACTTACACAGTGTTGATTTCAGGGGGTGGTCCAGGGGGGGGGGACGGGGGACGGGACACATTCCCCTCGGAGCAATGAGATGCCCTCCCCGGAAAATTTAAGATTTTGTGTTTTCAATGGTAAAAAAGCGCAACCCCCCCCCCCCCCCACCGGAACTGTACAAAGTCCCCCTGAAGCCATCCCGGAGAAAAGTGTCTGAATTCAACACTGCACTTACAGACAGATGCGTTTATCGCCCGTTGGGCGATAGCATTTGAAAGATCACCACATTAACATAAAAAGTAGCAAAAAAAAATTAATCAGTTGATTATAAAAAACCTGCAATATTCTCAGTAGTGGGAGGAACATCACAAGGAAAAAAACCCTTGCGAGTTTTGACAGTATGTCAGGGGGGGGGGGGGGTGGAATCCAAAACTTCATGCAATGTTCACATGAAAAAAGTTGCAGATATGTTACCTTTACGTATAAAAACGTGGAATTCTGCTTTTTCAGCACATTGAATTTTATCATCCCTGGGATCGGTGCAAATCTGCATTAAAATTTGACATTTTTAGGAGGGGTGGGAGGTGGCGGTATCAAATGCAACAAAAATGTGAGTACAAACAGTACCAAATTGAGTTAATTTCTCTCCCTTTCTCTTTCGACCTTTTCTTTCCTGTTACCTACCACACATTTAGCCCATGTATAGAACTGAACAGCATGAAAACATAGCCACCCCACACAACTATCGCCTGCTCTGCCTGAAGGATTGTAGGAAAACCGCGAATTTCGTCAGACGATATGTTATTTTCGTCAAATTATCTCACAAAACGCAATTTTCGTCTAAGTATTGTGGGAAAACACAATTTTCATCAAAAGAATGGGAATTTTGTCAAAGGATCAAGGAAAAAACACTAATTTTGTCAACAAATTGCAAAAAAATCAGTAATTTTGTCAAAGGATCGTGAGAAAAATGCGAATTTCGTGAACAGGCCATGAAAAAACACTAATTTCGCAAAGTACTGCAGAAAAAAAATCAGAATTTTGTAAAAGGGTGTCAACGAATTGCAAAAAAGTCACTGATTTCGTTAAAAGATTGCGAATTTCATCAAAAGGCCATGAAAAAACACGAATTTTGTCAAACGATCATGAGAAAACGCATATTTCATGAAGGGATTGTGGAATAAATGCACATTTCGTCACAGGATCATGAAAAACGTGATTTTCGTTAAATAATCGCAGAAAAATCATGAATTTTAACCGAGGATCGCAGAAAAAAAATGCGAATTTCATCAAAAGGCTACAAAAACACAAATTTCATCATAGGATACTGTAAAAAAATGCAAATTTTGTCAACAAATTGTAAAAAAAAAATCACAAATTTCATCAACGGATTGCAGAAAAAATGTGAATTTCATGAACAGGCCATGAAAAAACACTAATTTCATCAAACTATTGCAGAAAAAATGAGAAATTTGTAAAAGGGTGTCAACAAATTGCAAAAACATCACTAATTTTGTCAAAGGATTGCGGAAAAATGCAAATTTCATCAAAAGGCTGCAAAAAAACATGAATTTCGTCAAACGTTCGCGAGAAAACGCATATTTCGTGATTGGATTGCTGAAAAAATGCACATTTCGTCAAAGGATTGTGGAAAATGTGAATTTCGACAAATAATCGCAGAAAAAATGGGAATTTCATCAGAAGGCTGCAAAAACGCAAATTTCATCATAGGATCCTGGAAAAAAATTGCAAGAAAAGTGTGTAATTTGTCAAGTGTACGAAAAAACACTTGTTTTGTCAACGAATTGCAAAGAAATCACTAATTTCATCAAAGGATTACAGAAAAAATGCAAATTTTGTGATCAGGCCATGAAAAAACACTATCATCAAAGTATTGTAGAAAAAATGAGAATTTCGTCAAAGGATCTCGGAAAAAATGCGAATTTCATCAAAATGCCGCAAAAAAACACAAATTTCATCAAACGATCATGCAAAAATGCATATTTTGTGAATGGATTGCGAAAAAATGCACATTTCGCCAAAGGATCGTGGAAAAAATGCAAATTTTGTGAACAGGCCATGTAAAAACACTAATTTCATCAAGGTATTGCAGAAAAAATGAGAATTTCATAAAAGGGTGTCAACGAATTGCAAAAAAATCACTAATTTCATCAAAGGATCAAGGAAAAAATGTGAATTTCATCATCAAAATGCAGCGAAAAAAACACGAAATAAAATTGTCCAATTAAATAATATGTAATAATGGCGGGGTTGTTTTGTGAGTTGGAGCAGTAAAGCAATGGATGGTACCTTTTAATGGTGTTAACACATCTTAGTCTTAAGGTAAGTGATGTAATCATTTTACAGAAGTATATTTATACTTTAAAAAAGAGCAATTCCATCTCAGCTCAGGCAGGACATGTCAATTCACCATCATAGATTTTTTTCAAAAACTTACAGTAGTTACAACTAAGTAATACATAAAATTTCCCAATGGGATTTTTCCCCCCAAAATTTTTTTCTGTGGTTACAGCACTTTAAAGTTTACGATAAAATTGACAATTTTTGAAAAAACAGAAAAATGCTTCATTTTGAAATGAACACAGTATCAAAAATATTTAACGTATCCAGTTAATTTATTTTTTACAAATAGTTATTAAGCTGAATTTTACTTTAGCCTAGTTTTAAAAAATATGGTGACATTTTAAATTAATTTTAAAAAATTGTTTCTAAGTACAAAAAATGGAATTATTACTGATTTTAAGATTTTTTTTTCAGAATGAAAAAAAATATTTTAAAGCTAAACATTGGTGGTAATCCAAAGACCTTTAATGGGAGTTTCACAGTAAATTTTATTTTAATCCTAAGATGCATGTAACTTTTGCAATTCAATTTTAAATTATGCAAAATTTCGTAAAATCGCTACTTTTGAGATGCAATTTCTCAAAAGCACCATTTTTTAAAAATCTGATAATATGCTCAATTGATACCTTATTAGTTTCTAATAAATACCTTATAAGCAAATCGTGTGTTTTTGCTTAGAAAATTTTATATGATTTTTTGAAAATATCATGTTGTGTATATTTTTCAAAAGGCCAGAAAGTCAAGCTTTTCCTTATTTCACTCACTTTATAATGTGATTAAATTTTTTATAAAAAGAATAATATGTAGTAATTTTTAATAAAAGGTGTAGCAAAATATCTAGTAGTTAAATCCAGAAAAATTAAAAAAGAAAAAGTAGTTTATGCGCAATCTGATCCTTATATTGGACATCCTTTATCAATAGAAGCACTAAATGTTGCATTGTCCTGCTATTTAGAGGATAACAAAGATTGAACTAAAGATAGTCCAAACAAAAGTGATGTTATTTGTATTAAAAATGATGGTGTGAAAATTAAAAGAGTAAAACGTTTTATGACACAGTCTGTTGAAGAAACAATTTAATGAAAAAAGAAAATCCTTCTATGACAAAGGTGGCCAACCGTGGCATGCCAGACAATACTAAAATTTTACAGAAAAAGCCGGCTTCTGAAATTACAGAGATTCGATGATTAGATAAGGAAATGATTACTATAAAATTTTAGTGGTGTCGAGCATGCCACAGTTGGCCACCCCTGCTGTATGAAAATAAGACTATCAAAATTTCATTCATTATATCCAAAATTTATCTAAATTCAGCCAATACAAGTAGTATGCTGTTCTGTTTACTGCAGTAATTAGAAATTAATATGTGTAGCTCTTAAAAATTTAACAGGCATACAAGTTAGAGAAGAAGATCTGATGATGAAATGCTAATATAGAAAAATAAGCAATGAAAATTGTTGACTCAAAGAGTGTGGTGAGTGCCCTGAGGTACAAAAATTCTTAGTCGAAGCTTTTGATTTGAATGAAGAGGAAGGGGTTGTATATGCTATATGGGAAGATGATGACTTAATAAAAAAGTTGGTATGGATTAAAAAAAATTCTAGAAGATGTAAGGCACTGGGTGATAAAAGCAATTCCTCATTATCACTCAAGGAAAAATCAGAGACAAAGAATTGCTGAGATAAAGTTATCAAAAAAAAAAAAAAATCTGTGCTTGTGATACATTCTGACTTTGCTAAAAACCGGTCGCTAATACTGACAGATGAAGTACAAGGCTTTCACTGGCAAAATACTCAAATATCATTATTTACCTGTACAGCATATTTTAGAGAAGAAATAGAGTTTTATTGTAGTTTCTGATGATATAACTCATGATACAGCTCATGCTGTTTGTGCCATAGAAAATATAAAAAAAGAATTATCCAAGTTGTACCAATTACAAACACTGGAATCAATTGTGTATATATCAGATGGAGATAGAGCACATTTTAAAAATAAGTATTATTTTGATGGATTGCACAAAAATAATGAAGTTGTACTAAAGAAGTGGATTTTTTCAGCTACTGGCCATGAAAAAAGTGCATGTGATGCTGTAGGGGGATTATGTAAGCATTATGCAACGAAATTTAATCTCCAAAATGAGCCAATAAGAGCCATCCGAGATTCTGTCTCATTTGTTGCTGAACAATCCTCTGTTAAAAAAGTATCCTTCTACTCCATCTAGACAGAAACATTATTCAAGCCTATAGAGCTAATAATGAGAAAGAATAAGCTAATGTAAAATGTATTGTTGGTATACGATCTAAACACTGTTGGATGATTAAAAATAAGGAAGGTTATATGGGACGAATAATTAAAAATGCATTGACAAAAGTTGAAACCTCCAGCCAGATAACAAAACATTATTCAATGCACGATTTATAAATCTGTGATTTCATTGGGTGCTTTTATGAAAATAATTGAGGGATAAGACAAAGCAATAGCATATCATGAGAACTGAGGGACATTACAGCATCATTCATATACCCCATGGTCCAGAAAAAGCATTCCTGTGGCCAGAAGAATCTGGAAAGAAAAAAGATAAATGCATCGAGTAACACTTAAAACGTGGCGATTAACTTTATTGTCCTCACTCGCCAAATGTGATGGTTGCAAGATGTATCGATGCTCTTTCCTCCCTGGTATCGATTCTAGATTTCTTTCCCGATTCTTCTGGCCACTGGAATGCTTTTGATGGACCATGGGAGTACATGAATGATACTGTAATGTCATTTAGTTCCTGTGATATGCTGCTGATTTGTCCTATCCACCAATTACTTTCATAATCAATATTTCATAATAAATTAAGTGAAATAAGAAAAAGCTTGACTTTCTGGTCTTTTGAAAAATATACACAACATGTTATTTTCAAAAAATCATATAAAATTTTCTAAGCAAAAACACATGATTTGCTTATAAGGTATTTATTAGAAACTAATAAGGTATCAATTGAGCATATTATTAGATTTTTAAAAAATGGTGCTTTTGAGAAATTGCATCTCAAAAGTAGCGATTTTACGAAATTTTGCATAATTTAAAATTGAATTGCAAAAGTTGCATGCATCTTAGGCTTAAAATAAAATTTACTGTGAAAGTCCCATTAAAGGTCTTTGGATTACCATCAATGTTTAGCTTTAAGATATTTTTTTCATTCTGAAAAAAAAATCTTAAAATTAGTAATAATTCCATTTTTAGTACTTAGAAACATTTTTTTTAAATTAATTTAAAATGTCACTATATTTTTTAAAACTATGCTAAAGTAAAATTCAGCTTAATAACTATTTGTAAAAAATAAATTGACTGTATACGTTAAATATTTTTGATACTGTGTTCGTTTCAAAATGAAGAGTTTTTCTGTTTTTTCGAAAATTGTCAATTTTATCGTAAACTTTAAAGTGCTGTAACCACAGAAAAAAATTTTTGGGAGAAAAATCCCATTGGGAAATTTTATGTATTACTTAGTTGTAACTACTGTAATTTTTTGAAAAAAATCTATGATGGTGAATTGACGCATATCAGTACTGCCTGCCTGAATTGAGATGGAATAGCTCTTGATACCTTTTAAAATCGTATGAAGAATCCTTTGATTAATAATATAATAATCAAACAACATTTGATGCAGTTTCATGAATATAATATATTATTTTGTGGTTATTATTAGTAGTATTTTTTTAATATCCAAATACTTCTGGTTATTTTGTTTTCTGAGTGATGACTCCAAGTGTCCAAATCAACATTTTTGGCCGTTAGATTCAGCAACTAACAGAAAAGATTGATTGGTATTATTGAAATGCTATAACTAGTACTCAATTTTTGCAAGCTGTGTTGTTCAATCTGATATCTTAAGTTACTCTTTTAAATTCTTTAAGGATAATCTTTCCCAATCCAGAAAAATTTCTTTTACAACTTAACCAAAATCTTAAAGATCATTGTATTTTGTTATTAACTGCTGTAAATAATCTGCATTTTTTAAATGAAAATATTTTATGCTAAATATTGAATATTATTTATTTTATCTTTTCTAATTTCACATGTTTTAAGAAAAATCTTTAGGGTATGAGATATGTTCATCAGCACATGCTAATTTTCATTCTACATGCATAGAAACATAACCTTGGCTCATTATGTCTCATGTTGACTGCTGAGATGAAGTGTTAAAAGTGGAAATTACTTCTATCAATAATTTAAAACAATTAAATTACAAAAAAAAAGGGAAAATATTACATTAGATTTTTCTAAAAAAAAAACCAATTGGTTTAAACCGTGCCAACCCTGTCAAAAACCTTAAAGATTTAGTATCTGTGACTGCTCTGAAGAGGGCATTAATATAACTTTATAATTTTTTCATTCTGTAGCACAAATTACTCAGCTTAGAATTTACCAATCAAAACATTGCCATCTTGATTTTTTCCACTGTCTTTGTTTGATTCAGAAGTGGTTAAGATCTTTTTATACTGTAAATCCTAAAGTTTATAATAGCAAAAAAGCATCTTTAACTCCTTGGGGATGAGCGACTGGTATACTTTCCACTTAAGGTGTTCAGAATCCTTCATTATTCTCCCCACTTATTTTTAATTGTAAAGTTTACCTTTCTTTAATTGGAGCATTTCTGTGATTCAATTACAGAAAATTTTCTGATTTTAGAAACCTGTAGTAAAAGGTTAAAAATTAAGCAAAGGGCTCTTGTCGCAAAGGGGTTAAACATCTTGAATTAAAGTGAACTTTAATAACCTTTGGCTTTAATTGCCAGTACTCTCAATTGAGCTATCTGTACGACAACCCAGCCAACACAATATTCGCTCAGAACAACTATTATCATGACATCAATTGATTGTGTGAAAAATAATTAAAAGTGTACATGATTATATATTTTATTTTATTATTAAGCAACAGACTTTGCAGATCCATTTTTCTAAAAAGCTTTAAAGATTGGAATCTCTAGGCTGGAGTGGGAAAGTGGTAATTTTGAGGAATAAGAGGATAATTTATATAGAAGAATTTTCTGTATAAAAATAAAGATTTGAATTTTTTTAAGGCTGGGGAGTAGGGGGAGGGAGAAGAGGAGAAATGTGCATTAGGGAAGTCAGTGCTTATTTATTTATTTATGTTAGTGAGCAACAAATGTTGCAGATTTTTTTCTTTTCAAACTAATGTTTGAAAGATTAATTATTTAGGTAATCTGGAGAGGTGGGTGCAAAGGGAGAAGTGGAAACTTCGGAGCTCAGAGGATTATTTTATATGATTTATTATTATTGTTAATAAAGAATTTTAAATAGGGATGGTCAAAGATTATTTTATATAAAATTAAAGAATTTATAATGTTTAATTTTTTTTTGCACTAGGAATGAGAAAAGGGGGAAGCAGAAATTTGTAGTTTTGGATTTAATATAAATGTATGTAATTACTTTTATAAGCGAGTGATGATTGCTATATATACATATAATACTTTTATAAGTGAGTGATGATTGCTATATATACATATAAAGGTTTAAAGAGTAATATTTCTTGTTACTTTTCTTAACAAAGTAAATTTTTTAGATAGTAAAATTTAACATTGCTTTTCATATTTCTGAAACAAACCAACAGAAATACCCTTTAAACATGCATGTTGTACATTACTTCCATATCTTACCAAAGAGTTCTTATAAAAATATCATAGCACGGTATAGGTCAAAACTGGAAAATTTCATTAGCGACCACTGGCCGGTAGAACTAGTTTTTTAAGTGGCCACTTTTTTTTAAACTAGTGGCCACTTTTTTATTTAAAAAGACTAAACAGTAAAATTTCTATAAGTATTCATCTAAAAGAGAATAGCCCAAATAAATATGTTAATATAAATATATTGGAACCAAAGAAAGTAGAATCCTTGATGAAATACAAGAAAATTTTATTCTGCCCTTGTAAAAAAGTGGCCGGAAGGTGGCCGCTGATAGACAATTTTTCACTAGCCACTTTTTCTCATTTACTGGCCCTGTGGCCGGTGGCTAGTGCTAATTTTGACCTTTATAGCACGGTGCTCTTTAAAATTGAAGTATGGTCATCCTTTTTTGCGGGCAAAAGGGGGAGGATTGAAGGTGAATGGAAATCCTATGAATTCTTTGTATTGGTCTTTATTATTATTTTTTTTTTCAATAACCTTAAAAAAGTAATGATATCAATACAAAAACCCTTAACGGGTTAAAAGTTTGTGACGCAGCACTTTATCTTATGCTCTAAGAATTTAAAATATGGAACTTAAAAATAATGATATCAAATTTTGAGTGACGCTATGCTATCAATTATAATCTCTCTCTATATTATTTATTTCATCTTTTTATTTTTTTTAATAATCGCATGTGCAAAAATTATGTTCAATTTTAAAAAAATGTATAAAAGTTTATTCACTGATGCTTTATCATTTACATCTCTCATAAATTCAAAGTATGAGTTTTAAAAGATATGATATCAAAATTTTAGTGACGCTTTGATGTGGCTTTAAACGATTTGTTTTGAAATTAAATAATTTTTTTTTTTTGGTTTGGCTAAGATATATTCACACATCTAAACAATAGTTTTAATTTTCCAATATACTTTAAATATGCCACTTTCACTGAATTTATATAATGCATTTATTTGAATAAATTGATTTATCCTTTGTCCAATGCTATTAAAAATTTAAAATAAGATTTACGTAAATAATTTTTTTGCGTCATTGTACCTATTTGAATACATTTCACTTAGTTTGGATACAATGACGCAAAAAAACCCATTCATATGCACATACAGAATAAATATAAGGATAGCCAGGTATATCTGAAATCCTCAAAATATTTACGGCATTATTATCTCTCAGTGGGGATTATTAGCTTTCAGTGATTCATTTTTTTTTTCTTTTTAAGAAAAGTTTTGCTGCTTTTTCAATCCCGGAACAGATGTGTTATTATCCCAGGGTCTGCCACCTTGGATTTTTTTTTTTTTGGCTTGAATTAAAAATTATTTTATTCCAGTTTTTTCAATATTATATTAACCTATCAACAATACTTAACCATTGGTGACATAACTACTTGGCGAAAAAAAAGTTTTCATGCATGAAAAAAATCCAAGATGGCTGACAGCAGCATTAATAACACATATAAGCCTAATAATTTATTCAACCTATTACCGAAGAAGCTCTTGCTTTGCTTAACATTTTTATACCAATTAGTTTTTTTTCTTTTATGCATTCATTTACAATTTAGCTGTTGAGCAGATGTCACTCTTTCATTCTTCTTTGACTTGAGGTTGCTATTAATTTATTATTACAAAAGTAGACCGAGGAACTAAGACACTGGCTATTTATTCTTTTACCTGCAGAAATTTATTGCACTTACAATGTTCATTTCATATAAAATAATGCATAAACTGATTATCTAAAAATTATGATATTGCAAATTATATTAGATTTAAATATTTTTAAATGAAACTGTTTTATGTTGGATATAAACAATGCTTTTTACAAACTTAACTGTTTTTAATTTTTTACAATAGGTACTCAGGAATTAAGCTTAGAAACAATTATTTAAAGCTCTTTTTTTGTTTATTCATTAGTCAAAATACCTGTAGAAACTTTCAAATTATGTTTATCTTAGATTTTAATACTTTTTTTTCAGATTTTAAACATTTAGAAATTTTTTGATTTCAAACAATGATTTTTTTTAAAAAAATCAGTTGATTAAAAATTAAAATCATGATTTAATCGCCGATTTAAATCAACTGATTAAAATCGTTGACACACTACTTAAAAGACTCAATTTTTGGTACTACTTAGTTATCCCGACAACCAAAAATCTATCGCCAAACTACTATAAGATTAAATCCCAATAATGGTAGATCATAAATGTCACGTTCACTTGACTTTAAGCAAGTTACACATGTTTACGTCGTCAAATGGTTTTTAATTCGACGTTTTATTTGTATTTTTATTAATGTTATACTAATTTATTTGTTCTTTCGTTATTTAAAATAAAAATGATGCCAATTTGTATAATTTGGCGAAATTGGTCAACGGGATAACTAAATAACACCCAATTTTTCCCCTGGACAGACCCCCGAGTTTTCGTAGAAAATCTGTCAAAAACATAGAAATTACTTTGATAGGTTTATTGTTACACACTTTTATCATATAGTCAGGATTTACTGCATGTGTATGCAAGTATAAATATTTATGTACATGTGTGCGATATATGAATGATAGTTTAAAATGAGTCTTTAAAGGACTAAAACACTTAAAAATACAATTCTAAATATTTTGAAACTAAATTAATAGGTATTATGTTTCCTACAAAAAACTTTATTTTAATGTATGAATGCTACCCTTATATACCCTTTTACCACAACTATAAATAACATAAATAATAAATTTTCAAGAAAAATTGCAATCATATTTATAGATAAATAGTAAAAAAAAAAAAAAAAATCCAATTAAAAAAATACATTTATCAGCGTTCAATTAGATACAAATTAATAATCAAAATGCCCAAAATGATTATAAAAATATAGTATACAGGGGGAAAAATATGCGAATTAAAAGACTAGCTTTCAATGACTTTTAAATCACGATTAACATCGACCTTTCTCACGTCTTGTCAAATTCAGATACCTCTTTTAGGCTTAGTCACGATTTGTAAACACAGTGGGCGTCGGCTATTTAAACCGCACACAAACATCTGATACAATTGAAAGAGCAATCGGATTATCATTTATAGACAAATAAATTAAATAATAACCTTAGGAAGATCTCTAATGTGATTAGAATCTAAAAGAAGTTCTTCAAGAGTTCGTGAATATCTCAAAACATCGTCGGGTACATTCGCCAATCCACAATGCCTCTTGTCGATGAATTCAACTTGGCGATTACAGCCACGAAAGAGAGGAATACAGCGAAACATTTTCAAAATATAACATCACACTTCATGGTGATTGAATCTTAGTCCTTTCCATATTAATCAGCAATAATTTCACAAAAACATTCACTGTCATAATCAACACAACTAATGTCTACCGCATTTGAACACGAAAACTTACTACGATTACGTCACAGATGAGGATTACGATTACTTTATTGATATGTTCAATGAAAATATACTTTACGACAATTTAAATACAGGGCAAAATAATTGATTTCTTGATTGTATTTTCAAAAATAGTAATTTTTCACTATGATTAAGTATTGATATGCTAAAACAAAACATAAAATAAAAAAAGATATTTATGTGTGGATCGATAACCTCGGCAGAAAATGAAGTTGGTAGTGTTCGAGAGTTTTAATCACGTGATGTGTGTATTTACGGTTCTGTTTAAAGACAAGACCGCCTCGAAATGATATGCGATTAACAACTAACAAAATATAAGTTAAACTTTACGCTCAAAAGATGGGACGCCATTGTGCTGCCTTTGGCTGCTCAAATAATAGTGTTAAACAGTCTTGTAAAGATAAAGGCATTAGTTTCCACAGTTTTCCGTTACATGATCCTGAAAGGTTGAAAAAATGGCTAATTAACTTGCGGCGGAAAGATTTTGTTCCTGGCACATATTCGTATGTTTGCTCTGAACATTTCCGTGATGATGATTTTTTTCTTCAGATGTTTACTAAAACGAGGCTACTCAAAAGAGGGGCAGTCCCAATGAAGTATTCTGAAAAGACCAAGGAAGATCAACCTCGGTCTACTATGATGTAAGTATGCTTCCCTGCATTCTCTGATGTAGAGGTTCATCTTTTTTCACTCTCTAGATGCGTAAGGGGGAGTGGCGTATCCGAAACGATTTTACTATTCATTCCGAAACAGTATGTAAAGTAAAATTTGAAATTTTAGCTAGTAGATTTTATTAAACGTCATCATATTATCACCCGATTTTTTATTAAAAAGTAAATATTTCAAGGGTTGTAATAGAATAATTGTCAGTTCTTTTGGTTATTTAGCTTGTTGTCAATTTATCTTGTGATGTTGTCATTACATAATTTTTTTAATGTGTCGGAAACTTGCAGCGAAAAAGTGTCACTCACTCGTTGCACATAATTTGTTGAATTCGTGATTTTTTAAACATTTTTATAAATTTTAAAAACTTTGTTTCGTGAATTACTTGGCGTCAATTTTAGGTGAAGCTGTAATTTGACACCTGTAATAAATTGAAAAAATAAATAGCAAATGCGTTTTAAAATATTGTACTACTTTTTGAACGGTGTTTCAAAATAAATTTTATCTTAAAACTTGCATTATAGAAACGTTTGACTTGCTTATTTTTATTATATTTCACTCATACACAAACACACTTTAAGCACATTTATCCAGATTGCCATATAAAGGCCATTTATCATTCTTCTATACAAGTCTATATAGATATTTTCTATTGTTTGTAAGAAACTGGGATCATTAGTATGGTATATTCTTATATTTTACCAAATGCACATGTTGCTGTATGGGGAAAAAAGCTGTTTGGTTATAAGACATATTTAGGAAGCATTTCTTTCACTTCTTTCTGCTTAATTATTTATCTTCAGACCTGTTACTTTTTTCATTATTAAGAGCAAATTTTTAAATTATCAGTAGAATTTGTCAAAATTACTCGTACTACTTCCTAACATTCCTAAACAAAGTGAGAAGTTAATGGGTTATGTTAGATGTTGAAAGAACTTTTTATTGCTTACAAATTCAAGGATAAGTATTGAAAGCAGTTCTGGATGTCTTTTAAAATACATTTCTGCACTCTGGAACTCAAAAATAAAGTAGATTAGAAAAGTTGCTGAAAGTCATAATGAGTAAATGAAAATACGATGTAGAAACCCAAGACTTAATCTCATTTTTAATTATTTATGACTTGCTATATATCTTGGATTTTACACAATAAGTATACCTATCAAAATAAAAATTATGAGTTGAATTTTAAAAGTTTCATGGAGAATTAAAATATTTATAGCTAGCAAATATTTTTAATTTTTAGCAATTAATATAAAAGCCATGCCATTCTCCATATTTGTTTTCAATAAAAAAAAAAAAAAGTAAAGAATCATACTTTTTCAAAATAGAGCAAGGATTTTTTGTTTTGATTTAAAAAAGAATAATTGTGAGTTTATCTTGAATCATTTTATTAATTCAGTTAATAACTTATTTTGAGAAAACAATAAAATTAAACAAATAATAATAATTTGTGTAAAATTTGAATGAGTTTCAGAAATAGCACTTCATATTGCTTCTTTGTTATAATGAATTGCCAAAAAAAAAAAAGTATGAATAGGGAAGTATTTTTTTTTAATACATCATAAAGCAAAAAATGCAGCAGGCTAGAAGATTGTGCTCTCAAGATTTTCTTTCAATGATTTACTTACTGATTTTTTCACACTTAAATACTTCTGGCATTAAAGTAATTTACATTTTAAACATGGTGGGGGAATTGGCGTGCCCTTTCATTATTCAGCTTAGGGTTGAATTTTTGACATTAAAAGGAAAGAATAATATAAACCACATAATTTGAATAACTGTTGAAAGCCTCTACTATCACATTTTGCAACGGAACTACAGTTTATAAGAAAATACATAAACTTTAATAACAGTTGCTGGTTCTACTTGATGATCCCATCGACCAATTTCACCAAGTTATACAAATTTAGATAATGGGCGATTCCGTGGAGAGTGTCACACACGTAACACAGGCTTTAATTTGCATTTATTCAATTATTTATTAAATTTTAATGTTAATTCTGATTTTAAGTGGTATGGTAAATAAGTTATTAGCATATTTTTAAATTTAAATGTGTGGCAATAAAACTCACAGAAGTATATCATTTAATTTCATTATTCAAAATGTGCTTTTTTTCTACTTCAGAAAAAAAGCCCATTTTGAGTATGAAATTAAATGATATATTTCTGTGAGTTTTACTTACACACATTTAAACTAAAAAATGTTAATAACTTATTTACCATACCACCTAAAAGCAGAATTAACATTAAAATATAATAAATAATTGAATAAATGCAAATTAAAGCCTGCGTTACGTGTGTGACTCTCCGCATGGAATCGCCCTAATTTTTATTTTAAATAACAAAAGAACAAATAAATTAGTAAAACATTAATACAAATAAAAGGTGTAATTAAAAATTTGATGACGTAACAAACATGTGTATCGTGTTTACTGTCAATTGAATGTGGCATTTCCCATCATCCATTATTGGCGTTTAATCTTATAGTTTGGTGATAGTTTTTTGGTTGACGGGATAATCAAGTAGTGATCCAGTTGTCATATATGAATATTGAAATTTAATTATGAAGCTTGAATAAATTAACAGCTATTAAGACTAAACAAGTAAATAATAATTACCATAAAATACTGATTATAAGCCCCCTCCTCGAAAGTAAGACCCCCACCTACTGTTAAGCAGTTTTGATTTTCGTTTCCATCCCCAAATATAAGACCCCCCCTCTCCCTTTAACAAACTTTTTTGGGGGAAAAAATTGATTTAAAAGTCCAAGGGAGATAATTTTGAATTTTCATTTGTTTTAATAAAATACCCCTCCCTCCTGCATGAAATATCCACTTCCCTCCTTTGCCCTCCCTTGTCAGCACAAAAAGTTTAACATCTTGAAAATCTTAATCCCCCCCCCCTTCCCCTTATTTGTTGTTCGATAATAAGAATAAGTAAATAATCAGTTATTTAAATTACAGTCCTTTCTATAAAAGTTCCTCTTTTCACTTCACAACCTCCATTCTGCAAAGTTTAAAATCTTTTAAGTTTTTTCTTTTTTGCAATATTTCTTATTTTGTAGTAGTAAGATGATTTACCTAAAATCTCATCCACATAATGTCAAATCTTCATCCTCTTTGAAATTTTTGCTCCATCCTTTCCTCCCAAATGGGAGGGGGGGGGGGGGGTTGATTTCTAAATATATAGGGAGGAAGCAAGAGATTTTCTGTTTTGCAGTTTGGCTCTTCTCACCCTTGAATCACATGTATATTTTATGTTTATGGAGCAAAAAAAAAGGTTTTACTGGGGTTTTTTTTTTTTTTTTTTTTTTTTTTTTTTTTTTTTTGGTGGGGGGGGGGGGGGACAAAAAAAGGGAAACATTTTTTAGAGGAAGATAAGAAATAATTTAGCTGGTTATTTAAATATTTTTACAACAAAATTACAAATCAAGCAGAAAAAAATAAAGAATTTTATAGATTTTAAACTGCTTGAGATGCAGGGAGGGAGGGGGTGATGTTCATTATATGAAGTGTGGGAGAGAAGTAGAGATTTTAGGAAGAGATGAAGTATTATTTATTTGTTACTAAATAGTTCAGAAAAGAAATTTAAAATTATATAGTTTTATAGGTTAAATTATGTTGATACCAGAGGGGAGGAAGTTTTTTTTGGAGTAGGGGAGACTTAGATTATTGATTAAATATTGTTGCAATAAATAAAATAACAAATAAAGAAGTAAATTTAAAAAATAATAATAAAGTTTTAAAATTTTTACTTAGAAGTTTTTGTTGGGGATTTTAGGCGACAGGAGGAGGGGGGGGGGGATTTAAATATTTTTTTTTACAAATCGGAGATCTGTCCTGTATTTGCCTTATTTACTTTTAAATTAATGGTAAAAGAAAATAGTTTTTAATAATTTTTTTTTTAATCTTGATTATAAGCTCCCCCCTCAAAGTTAATTTATTTTTCTTTTCAAAAAGGGAGGCTTACAATCAGGATTTTACAGTAAATAAAATTAAGGTAAAATTACAAATTTTAACTCTAAGATCTATGTATTTGATGTAGTGATGCAACGAATAGTGGTTTGGCCGAATAACCGAATATTCGGCCGCCGAATAATGAACTTATTTTTACCTAAAAACAAAATATAGTATGCACTATATGCACAATTCTTGTATATTTCACAATTAAAATATATTGTTTTCTTTTAAAAAAAAATTTTATATACAAATTTTTAATTTTTTAGAGCATTATTTTACTCTGAAAAAATATTCGGCTATGTTCGGCCTAAAAATTGCCTTATATATCAGCCCTCCCACCCCCCCACCCCCCCAAAAAAATATTCTTAGCAAAAGTTCCTCATCAGGTATTGTCTAGTTATATTTTAATAAATATGTGTGTTGTTGTTACATTTTAAAATGACAAAATTTGAAAAGTACTAGGAAATATAAGTTTCAACTTTCAGATGAAATAAAATAAAAAATAAGAAATCTTAATATCTTAAGAAAAACCATTGATAGAAAGGATGAAAGGAATATCCTCTAAAATGGTGGAAAGAAATCATTGTAGACTTTATAAAGCTCACAATTAACAAAAACATTTTTATCATTTATTATCATTTTTTTTTCTTTGCTGTCAGCAGATAGCACTAGAGTTCTTTATAGGTATAATTCAAAATATTATTGAAAGAAATATTTTTTTATGTAACAAGAGATAAATGTTAAACTTCGCATTATGATAAAAAAAAAAAAAAATTGAATTTGCTTGTACAACTGTATTAAAACAATTTTGAATAAATTAATTTTAAATTTAACAGATTATGTTAGCTTATTACAAGCAGATACTTTTTGTACTTACTGATACAGCATAAAATTTTTTTAACATGATTCCTAAATTAGCCTCTTAAATAAAAATGGGTAGATAAAACCCATTCGAGGTATGAAAGTTAATGAAAAAACATGGGTTAGTTAATTTCAAATAAAATTTTCATTATACATGATGAATATAAATTGTCAAATTAAAAAGTTATACTGTGTAAATATAAAAACATTTATTACAGTATTATTCGGCCAAGGCCGAATAATGGACTTGATATTCGGCCGAAGCTGAATATTCGGCTTCGGCCGAATATTCGTTGCATCTCTAATTTGAGGCATGTTCAAATTTTCAACTTTTTTTAAGCATTTATGAAATTTTAAAGTTATGTATTATTTTTGACATTACATAACTAAGAGTTGTAACGAATATTCAATCACTATTTGCTATTCAACCATCGTGCTGAATGCCAATTGGTCAAATGCTATTAAATATTTATCCAATTTTTTTTTTCTTCTTAACACAATTCATGTAGCATCTTCATAGGGAACTCGTAAAAAGAACATGGAATATAATTTAACTCTCTGCTTTGCCTTTATTGATTATAAAAAGCATTTGATTCGGTCTACACATCAGCAGTATAGTAGAATCTCTGGAGGACATTGGTATAGACAAACCTTACATCAATATCATAAAGAAGATTTACAAGAAAGTAACTTAGAAGAGAGATAAGACAAGAAGATACCATTTTGACAACATACCTCACATTTAGCAGGATTCTGAATTTTCGCAGCCATTATAAACACGTGCTACACGAAACAGACTCGCCATACAAATAATGAATGACTGCGAGGGATAGGCCAAATGTTCAAAGTTACAATATGTGTTGCCAATGTGCTTATTAAAACTTTTTCTTTCCTGCAGTCCGAGGTGCATTATTACTTTTCGAAAACAACCTCATATATTCTTTCACAATAGCTGTTGAGCAGATGTTATCATTCTTCTTTAGCTCTAATTTCCTATATACAGTAGTATTAGTGTAGGTGCGGATTCCCAAAATCTGGAAGGAGCCGCTGGAAACATGGTGAAACAAATGCATAAAACAATAGCATATCTTTCAAAGAAAAACTACACAAAAAACTCAAGAATTCAAAGTTAATTTATTTAATATATACCCATGTACAACAAAACAGACTAATTATATCAAGTGTGCCTATTCTATTTAATTTAATCATAAAATTCTTGAAATCTGAATATTAATTAAGTACCTCCAGGGTTCGTAAATATCATGATATTTTCAAAAATATCCGATATTTTGATATATATCCGATATTTTCGATATAGGGTAGATGTGCCAGTAATGGACACCCTTCCAGTAATGGACACTCCTTGATGTTTTTGGTTCATAAAAAATAACTAATAAATATTTAGCTTTAATTATTTTTTTAATAATTCCCCCTTGTATGTTTTATAAAACTATGTTATTGTTGACACTTTTAATCAAACTAATCAGGAAGCAGAAAATAATGTTTCACAGTTTTGCTGTTTTTCTATGAAAATCTTAATGAAGAGGTTAAGAGCTGGCTTCGTTTAATTAATTTATATATTATTTATTTTCTTACAAAATTTGAATGTTTTTGTTTGAGTAGCAATAGAAAACTTTGAAATTTATATACTAATGGCTATTTACAAAATTTCATTTCTTTTTAAGGTTTTAAGAGGGGGTGTCCATTACTGGGATGGTTAATTAGTCATTTTCCAGTAATGGACACCCCATGTAGACATTGCTAAAAATGCAATTTTAGTAATGTTTATAGTGCATAAAATACTTTGGCTTAACTGCAAACCTAAATAATCAAATTTAATTTTTAAATTATACTTACCAAAATGTAATAACACCAAAACTTTTATAAATAGCTGCTTTTAAGTTATTTTATGTGATTAATAAAATTTTGATATTTTATTTTTTTTTATTTTTTTTTTTTTTTTGTGTAGTACATATATATACCTCACATATTTTATAATCTGGCAATCAAACCAGCCAGGAAGCAGAAAATACTGTTTAAGAGAGGCGTCAAAGAGGGGCTCATAGGGCTTAATCCCTCTCCGTTTAAATAAAAACAATTAAGTTGCAGAAGCTATTAAAAATCCATTTTCTGTCTTAAATGTTTCCTTATTAAAAAAATAAATAAAAATGTAATACTATTAATGAAAGTTATTTGTAATATTCATGAAACTAGTAAATCTGCAGATCAGTGGCCTCAAACATCAGTTCTACAGTTTTATTTTGAAATTATTTTATTTAGTATTTAAAATATTCAACTCACAATATCATTTCTTTCATATTTGTAATATTAATTATTATAAATGATATATCAAGTAATCTCTAGAAGATTGTTAAAAATAGTGACACAAAACTAAACATTAATATTCCAAAACTTTTTTTTAATTACCTTTTAAATCAACCACTGTTTCGATAATTTGATAGCTGTTATTGTCTGATATTTAGTATTTTAAACTATCCATCTAAAATAATTAAAACATCAGTCTTCTGATAATTACAATAATTGATGCAAACAGTAAATGATTATCACAAATATTTTATTAATTACTGGTATCCTAATTGTAAATTTATTTAAAAATAACTATTTTGTTTCATTAGTATGTATTCATTAAATTCTGGTTCTAAATACAGTCATAAAAACAATTATATTCATTACTTTTTATGGGGTGTCCATTACTGGAACAGAGGGTGTCCACTACTGGGCCAGAGGGTGTCCATTACTGGGCTTTTGGGTGTTTTGGTATATTTCTGTTATTTAAAATTAAATTGCTATTCATATGAGGAAATGAGGCTATAAGAATGGTTAAATACTGTTGATAGATTAATATAATATTGAAAAAACTGGAATATAATAATTATAACTATTAATAAAAAAATAATTTTTACAGAAATTCCTTAAGGGTGTCCATTACTGGCACATCTACCCTATATCCGATATTTTCAAAATTTAACTTACTGCTGATAATAAATATTTTCAAGCATAATATAAATTAGAAACTAAAACATATTGCACTTAACTTGAAATCTTAAACAAAATACAAAAAGCACATTTTCCTTTTCCCTTTTTTTTTTTTTTTTTTTTTTTTTTTTTTTTATTAGAACAAAATTGAAGATCAACTAATTGAAAACAGATACAATTTGCCTTATGCACTGTGACATAAAAAGAAAGAGAAGAAAATGCTATAGGATTCAGTATCAACTATCCAGAAATCAGAAATTTATAAAATAAAATTTTATATACAAAATAACAAAATATTGTTTTAATTGAAAATTTTTAATATAAATGTAATGTTAGCTTATCTTATTCTTTGCCCTATTAGGATGTACAGTTTAAACTGAACTAAAGCAATACCAGAACAGATTATTTTCTAATGAAGGCTGTATATATAACTAAATATCTAAATTAGACAGTTTATCTTTCAGTGTCTGTTCTGAATTATGTCCCTCATAATCTACAGTTAAAAAATCAAACATAAAACTTGGAAAAGATATTTGTTTTCTTGTTCGGCTAAAAAAGTCACTATCTGAGACAAAAATTCTTTATTTACAGAACAATACAGTCAATAACAGTTAGAAATTTTAGAAGTTTTGACTGAAAATATCTAAAAATATCTTGTACAGTGATATTTTGTATCAAATATAGAAAAATATTGAAAATATTACACATCTTGATATTTTGAAAATAATATCAAGTAACATGAAAATATCAAAAATCTTGATATTTTGAAAATAAATATCGGATATATATCATGATATATATCAAGATATATATCGATGGATATATATCAACGAACCCTTAGTACCTCTAATATAAATCTTTAACTATGTAAAGATAAAGTTAGGCAAAATGCAGTTTAAATAAGTGGGTAAGTGTGATCATAGATCGCACAAAGGGTTTCGTTTAACATTCCTTTCAAACGTGGTTAAAAAAGCACGTGCCTCCATTTTAATCTATGCATTATATAGAAATGAAACAGATTAATTAAATAATAATTAATATCTCAGCTTCTAATTAAGCTAGCTCTTTGAACTGGGTATGTATGAAATCTGCGAGAGATTTCCTGCCCGGATGTCAAAAAATTTAATATTTAAAAAGTTTAAATTTCATATTAAAATAAAAACCACAAGTGCATCGTCATGTCTGAGATTTAAAAAAAAAACCTGTTGAAAGGAAAGTTTTAAAGCAATGATCCAATTAATGAAATAATAATTAATGTCTCAGCTTTTAATTAAGCTAGGAGTTTGAACTGGGTATGTATGAAATAAGCGAAAATTTTTACATCAGGATGTAAAAAATTTAATATTTAAAAAGTTTAAATTTCATATTAAAATATCCTCTGCATAAATTTCTCCAGCGCCGATATATCTGAAAGATGACAACACCTGCTTACCGCTAAAATGAAATCTCTTTTCATTGTCTTTTCAAATACAGAAATTAAATTTTTAGTGGATTTTTTGCGTTATACCCAACACAGAAATTTGAACTTTATACCAAAATAAAGTAGAATTTTTTCCATGCCTTTCTATACCTTTTACTAATTGGTAGGACCAATACTTTGGGAGATGCGATTTCGCTTTTTAAATGTCCACTTCATTTACTGCTTAATTTCTTCCGTGGTAACCATCATCCGCTGATTTTACTGGCAACCCTTAGGAGAAACTCCTCTGATTTGGAGAAGGTGCGTTCAAAAGGTTGATTGGTTAATTTTAGAAGTTAATTAGCCCGTAATTCGGTTAATTATCGACTTTTTCAAAATTTTATGATTTGTTGTTTGATGTGAGGTGTTCAGCTATAAGTACCCAAAATTTCAAGTCTCTAACATGCATAGTTTCTGAGAACGGGCTCTGTGATAGACAGACAGACAAAGGAGTGAGACGAATAGGCTTTCGTCAGATGAACGAAACCCTAAAGATTAGAGCCGTACCGAGTACTCGGTAAATACTCGGTATTCGGCCTACTCGGCCAATTTGCCGAGTACTCGGTACTCGGTGAAATTTTGGCCGAGTACTCGGCCAATACCGAGTAGTTGTAAGAATTTCATTTTTTAAGTATATGAATTTAAAACTGATCTGTAAAAAGTTATTCGAATATCAATGTATAATATATGCAATAATTCATAAAACTTTTTACTCGGTATTTAACAATATGTCTACAAAACAGGGTTGGCACGGTTTAAACCAAGTGGTTTTAACCATGGTTTAAACCAATTGGTTTTTTTGTCAAAAAAACCATTTGGTTTTTTTTAGAAAAAATCTAATATAATATTTTCTCTCTTTTGTAATTTCATTGTTTTAAATTATTAATAGAAGTAATTTCTACTTTTAACACTTCACCTCAGCAGCCAACATGACACATAATGAGCCTAGGTCATATTTCTATGCAAGTAGAATGAAAATTAGCATGTGCTGATGAACATATCTGGTACCCTAAAGGTTTTTCTTAAAATATGTGAAATTAGAAAAGATAAAATAGATAAATAATATTCAATATTTAGCATAAAATATTTTCATTTAAAAAATGCAGATTATTTATAGCAGTTAATAACAAAATACAATGATCTTTAAGATTTTGGTTAAGTTGTAAAAGAAAATTTTCTGGATTGGGGAATATTATCCTTAAAGAATTTAAAAGAGTAACTTAATGAAGTTTAATAACACAGCTTTCAAAAATTGAGTGCTAGTTATAGCATTTCAATAATACCAATCAATCTTTTCTGCTATTTGCTGAATCTATGGCCAAAAATGTTGACTTGGGCACTTGCAGTTATCACTCAGAAAACAAAATAACCAGAAGTATTTGGATATTAAAAAAATAATAACAACCACAGAATAATATATTATATTCATGAAACTGCATCAAATGTTTATTGATTGATTATTATATTATTAATCAAAGGATTCTTCATACGATTTTCAAGGTATCAATGTTCACTGTGTAGAACAGTTTACTGTGAACATAAGACATAGCTGTTCCTAATAATGTTTAAATTAGAAATGATTTCAATTTTCTATAAAATTGACTGTAATTATTTAATTTAAATATTTTCAAAAGTTATATTACTTATATAATATCCAAAAATGTTTATTTTATCAACAGATATGTATCTGTATGCAATAGGGAATTATATTTAAAAAAACCCGGTTTAAATAAAAAAAAAAACCTGGTTTAAACCAAATAAATTGTTAAAACCAACCAAATTTTGGTTTTTCACAAAAAAAAACCCGTTTTTTTTCCAACCCTGCTACAAAATATAGAAAAAGTTAAGAACAAAAACCCTTATAAAATAATTCCAGATTAAAATTTAGTTTCACATATGTACAAATAAAAATAAGTTCTTTTTAAATATATAGGAAAAGAGAAAATACTATTATTTTGGATAAAGAAACTGAAAATACAATAAATGTAATAAAAAAATTAATAATTAAATTTATTATATTTCAAATTATGGTTCAGAAACAACAAAGGTTCTACATTATCAGTGGACAGGGCATTTCTTTTACTACTATAAATTTGGCTTGCCTCTGAAAATATACGTTCAAAATAAACAGTGGTTGAAGGTGCACATAAGAATTTTTTTGCAAGGTTGCACATAATCGAAAAAGTTTTTTTCCCCCCCACCATGCAAATGGGGTGTCAGTTTTACATAAGTCTTCTGTTAAGAAAGCCTGTATCTCTTTTTGTACGTCTCTTTTTATTTTTCTCTTTCTTATTTTTAATCAAAAAGAAATAAGGTACAGTTACAAAATAAATATGAAATGCTTTGTGTTATTCAATGAATAGTTTTGTTACAGTAAACAATAAACATTTTTATTTTTGATAGACAGATTTCAGGTATTGGAATATATTGGAAGGTTGAAGAATGCTTTAATTTTTTGTTGGTTAATAATAATTGTACTTGTTATGTGTCAATTCTCCTTTTTTTGCTACTGTTTCGAATTGTCAGAAATTGTCTTTAAAAGGTGCACAAATAAATTTCAAATTTAATTAGTTAATTTATATATACTATATATGTATATTATATATATGTACACACAGGTATTATATATGTATGTACACACAGGTATATATATATGTATGTACACACAGGTATATATATATATGTACACAGGTATATTTATATATGTACACACATATGTACACCTAAGCTCACATTATGTGCACATCAGTGTTTTTCTTCTTCTTGCACAACTACTCGGTATTCGGTACTCGGCTACTCGGCCAAAGTACTACTCGGTACACCACTACTAAAGATATATTATACTACTTGATTATCCCGTCGACCAAAAAACTATCACCAAACTATAAGATTAAAGGCCAATAATGGCTAATCATAAATGTCACATTCACTTTACTACGTTACCAAGTGATTGTCATTTCGATATTTTATTTGTATTTTTATTAATGTTATATTAATTTATTTGTTCTTTTGTTATTTGAAATAAAAATTATGTCCATTTGTATAATTTGGCTATTTATATAATTTTGTGAAATTGGTTGATGGGATAATCAAGTAGTACCAAAAAATATTTATAAAGTTAAACAATCATAATAGTGGAAAATATTAGGAAAATAATATTTGTTATTTTGATTTTGTCAGACAAAAGTACATAAAAAAAACAAAGAAAAATTCATGCATCAAGCATAGATTAATGAAACACTTTCCAACACATTCAGAATAATGTAACAAAACTGCACCATTGAATAAGTTAAAACATTATGTCTAATTGAACCATATTGAAACGCATAACACATTTTAAAACCCGATTTCAGCTCTTCCAATCTTCAATCAGAAAATTATTCAAATTCTTTGAGCAGCACTGTATATGATATATAGATTTGTCGGGGAGAGTGGAGATACTTGAGCCACCCCTATTTTCTCTACAGTAGGTTAATTTTTCTTTCTAAAAGTAGCAACATAATATATTTATAGTTCTGCACATGTAAAAAAAAATCACATATCTTGGAACCATTTTGAAAGTATAGTAATTAATAATTGTTTTTTTCCCTATCTGAAGTAAATATTTAGGTGAGTGTTTTTTATATTTTTTTGCAATCAAAGTTTTGTTTTGAGCTGCAACAATATAGATAGATTTAATAAGTAGAATTTCAGTTGTATTTTGAATCTAAAATAATTCAAATAGCTGCATGCATTACTTAGTAAAAGTCTGATAAACAAAAATGGTAGTAGTGGGGATACTTGAGCCACTGAGATTGGAGATACATGAGCCATGCTCAACCATTCCTACTAGGAAATTAGACATATGGGTGAAACAAAAAAATGCGCCTTTTTCATGTTCACAAATAAGATTTTTATTTTATTTTTTATTTTTCTGGGTAAAATGGGGAGATTTTTTTTTTTTTTCTGAGTAAAATGAGGAAGAACTCTTTTTATTTTATTTTTTCATTAAAAAATAATCAATAAGGACTTAATTTGAAAACATATGTTTAAAAATGTATATTTTGTTAATGAAAATATCCTTTTTTTTTTTTTTTTTTCATTTTGACTAACAAAATAGTCTGTCTAGATAAATGTAGGCATAGTTTTCAATTTTTGACTAATATTAAAATCACTTTTTTAAACTTATTTTACTGGTCATAATCTCTAATATTTTAACTAGTTAGGCCCAAAATATTAAAATATTTATTTTCTTAATGTAGTATTTTAAGACAAAATTTTAAACAATGTAGTATACTGAACAATTACTGAAATTGTAACCTCTGTTACTGTAACTTTTTTTAAAACTTAACCACCAACTGAAGGATGTTGCTATCATCGATGAAACCCAGGTTGAAATGATCCTTCGACCACCAATTATCACTACAAAAAGTGATCGTGTTATTAGTTTTGTTTTCACAACTGGTTTCGAAGGACTTAGTGTATCTTAATTTATCAATATGTAAAACATTTATAAAATAATAAAAAGAAAAATATTATTTTTGTACGTATTTTTTAGTATTGGCTCAAGTATCCCTTCACCATGGCTCAAGTATCCCCCTCATGGGGATACTTGAGCCACAATGTAAAAGAAAAAGTAAAAATTTATTAAACAAAGAAAAATAGTTCAAAATTAACTGAAAATGATTTCCACTTGAAGAAAAAATATCAAATTTTCAACTACAATATTTTATTTTGTTCTAAGAAAGTATAAAAAATTGAAATTTAAAAAGTGGCTCAAGTATCCCTATCTTCCCCTATCCATTAACTACATGCATGCCAAAATTTAGTTACATATACCTTAGTCGAAAAATCCCCTTCTGCTAATAAGGAGAATAGTACGTGAATTCTTTTGTGCTGCCCTGTACATGAAGTATAGGATTTATATACAACGAGTAATATACAAATTTAATTAAATTTAAAAGCACATATCGAATTTGAAAACTCACTTCCAGCAATTATTGTTCAAACACGGTACTGTAACCGATTTCTTTTGCATGTCCCTGTAAATGAACGACAAATGCTATGAAATGCCCTATTCTATCATTATCATCTTGTAGTGAAATTCAGTGATTTATATCAGTTTCAATCAGGGTTGGAAAAAAACCAGGTTTTTTTGTAAAAACCAAAAAAAACGGTTTATTTGGTTTAAACCAGGTTTTTTTGGTTTAAACCAGGTTTTTTTGGTTTAAACCGGGTTTTTTTAAATATAATTTCCTATTGCATACAGATGCGAATCTGTTGATAAAATAAACATTTTTGGATATTATATAAGTAATATAACTTTTGAAAATATTTAAATTAAATAATTACAGTCAATTATGTAGAAAATTTAAGTCATTTCTAATTTAAACATTATTAGTAACAGCTATGTCTTATGTTCACAGTAAACTGTTCTACACAGTGAACATTGATACCTTGAAAATCGTATGAAGAATCCTTTGATTAATAATATAATAATCAATCAATCAAACATTTGATGCAGTTTCATGAATATAATGTTATTCTGTGGTTGTTATTATTTTTTTAATATCCAAATACTTCTGGTTATTTTGTTTTCTGAGTGATAATTCCAAGTGTCCAAGTCAACATTTTTGGCCATTAGATTCAACAACTAACAGAAAAGATTGATTGGTATTATTGAAATGCTATAACTAGCACTCAGATTTTGCAAGCTGTGTTATTCAATTTGATATCTTAAGTTACTCTTTTAAATTCTTTAAGGATAATCTTCCCCAATCTCAATCCAGAAAATTTTCTTTTACAACTTAACCAAAATCTTAAAGATCATTGTATTTTGTTATTAAGTACTGTAAATAATCTGCATTTTTTAAATGAAAATATTTTATGCTAAATATTGAATATTATTTATCTATTTTATCTTTTCTAATTTCATATGTTTTAAGAAAAATCTTTAGGGTACCAGATATGTTCATCAGCACATGCTAATTTTCATTCTACATGCATAGAAACATGACCTAGGCTCATTATGTCTCATGTTGACTGCTGAGATCAAGTGTTAAAAGAAAAAATTACTTCTATAAATAATTTAAAACAAATAAATTACAAAAAAAGGAAAATATTACATTAGATTTTTTCTAAAAAAACCAAATGGTTTTTTTTGACAAAAAAACCAATTGGTTTAAACCGTGGTTTAAACCATGGTTAAAACCACTTGGTTTAAACCGTGCCAACCCTGGTTTCAATACATTTGAAATAGTGTAATCTCATTAAAATACTCTGCAAACGATTTTTCCCATATACCCTAATGTAATGTAATTCTTTTGAGTGCCCCTGTAAATGAACTATAAATCCCACATATTTCATATGTAACACCAAACATGCTTTGGTGACCACACCTGTATATAGTAGACTCACTCAAATCCGCAATAGCTTGTAACCAAAGGTTGTACAGATTTTAGATTTTTATGGATATCTGGTCACTGCTTTGTTTACATTTTTTAAACAGTAATTTGGATGTAATAATGCATTTGAAATTATTGAATGCTTACAAAAAGTAAAATATTAAAATAATAAAAGTAAAAACAATTTAAAATATTAAAAGCAAAGGTCAAGTAAATAATTAATAATGCATAAATAAATATGCATAATAATAATATCTTTCTTGAATTATTCGATGAAACTCACCTCATAAAGGTAAACTAATAATTTATATCATAAAATAAAATAAAGTTTTATTTCATGTTTAGCCAGACTTAGTACATTAAACACTCCAATTATTTGTTGTAATATAACTTGTCACCCCATAGGCGTAACCAGCCTTCTGAACGGGGGGCTGCCCAGACTTCTTAACTTGAACATGTTGGATGCAAAAAATATCTTATATGGTAAAACCTGCTAAAACGGTACCTATTAAAACCGGTCGAATTTCCGTTTTAGACAGGTTTTCATCTTAGAAGGTATAGTTGTGTGATATTTCTTTTAAAAAGGGCTCAAACGCGATTTTTGTTTGCGAGAGGAAGGATAAGAAGGGATTCAAAGCATCAAAACTAGATCTAATGGTAAAAAAAGAAAAAAAAAAGAATATGTAAATCTCCTTGCAGCAGTGACATAAGACAGTGACTAAGAATCGTCATAAGTGTAAAATCTTTTGGCACCCTAACTTCTTATAAAGATTAAAAAGGGGCTTTAATCATGCTGGAAACTTCTATAGGCATAAGGGGAACACTGCATGAAATCTAAAATTATCTCAGTCAAAGTCTTGTAGATGAAATTTTGCGGGATGATAAATCTCAGATAATTGCGGTACACCAGTACATACACATGAAAGTTTTCCAGAATGTGATTCCATGACTTTTTAGGGATCACCGGAGGGACCCGAGAAATTTTGGTGGAAAGTCTGTACAAATAATTAATTTATTATAAATAATTATAATATTCATTAATATCGTAAATTCCTGCCTATAATCCATGGATCAAACAATCATGTTTCGATCCAGAAATGTTATTTCATTATTGAAGTTAAATATTTATTACGATTTAACAAGTTACGTTTTATGGAACAAGATTTCTGGGTTCGAACGTAATTGTTTGATCCGCGGATTACAGACCGGGAATTATGGTAATTCATGTTTTTACCACAAAATGTGTCGAATATATTAAGTAGGTCATGATAATATACGCTGAATTTTATCAAGATTAAAATTATACTGTCATGATGCAACTGTAATAATACAGATAGGTGCTTGTCTGTCTATGAGTGTGTGTATGCGCGAGCGCTGAACTCTGTAAAAATAATGCAGCCTGTACAGTCGTAAGATTTGACAGGACCTGTATGCCTGAAGTCATGCTTATCAAAGACAATTTCTGGAATTTATCAATTATTGTTTAATGCGAATTTTTTCGCATTTTGCGGAATTTTTTTTTCTTCAAATTAGTAAAAAAGATCCAATTTCAATATTTTATCCAGTATAAATTTTGTCATCCTTTCAATAAAGTGTTTTCGAGATTCTTACAGTGATTTTTCAATTTTTAACAATTTTTTAATGTTATTTTTAGAGAGGTTTTTTTGCATTTCGTGGTGATTTTTTTTTACATTCCTAAAAGGCATCCGGTTTAAATCTTTTAACCAATTAGTTAATTTCGTTCCCTGTAGTTTTTTAATCTTTTCCGAATTTTTAATGCGATTTTTAACGGTGGTTTTCGTGCTTTGAGGCGATTTTTTTCACTTCTTTTGAAACAGAAAAAACTCTCCTATACTTTTTGCAATTGCCGTGATTAAACTCGAATTGGCAGAATGTCAAATGACTTCTTTATAAGGAAGTTGAAAATTTAATTTGGCTCGAAAAAAAAAGCAATAATTCAAGATTCGCTTCTTTCGAGACACAAGAGGTCATAGCTTGCTAGGGAGTACATTGCCGAAGGTAGTCCCCACCTCAATCCTAGAATTGTTTAATTCTACATTCTTGGGGGAAAAAAAAAAAAACTCCATGAACTTTTCTTTGAGGCATAGGGTTTGAAATAACGAGCAGGATCGCGCCATTTGCGCACAGAAAAGGAAAATCCCACATAATAAAAAATGCTGTGCAGTATTTCCCCTCTCCAAATTCTTTCACAGACCAGTGATTCTTCAGTGAATATTTTCCCGTAAAATCGTAGTCGATTTTGGAAAAAAAAATGTAAGTATCATGAAATGATCGCAGAAATAAAATCGCGAATTTGGTCAAAATTTACTGCATTGGGCTAAAAGATTGAAACCGGGTTTCCCTTTTTTTACTTTCAAAAGAATTCCGCAAAACAAGAAGAAACTTTAAAAACCGTATAAAAATTTTCAGCAAAAAAAAATTAGACTGCAACCATATTCCTTTTATGAATATCAAAAAATGCCCGCGAAACACGAAATTGAACCAACCAACAAGCCTCCAGATTAATTTGAATTTTCTGTGCTATTATTTTTCATTTTCAAAGGAAGCAGGGTCTGTACACTCCCTCCTATTTAACCCGGCCAATCGCATTTTAGAATATCGTTTCACATCTGCATTTCCTTTCAATTTTTTTGGTTGCTTCTTTCTAGATTTTAAACTACGAAATCAAAGAGAAAAATAGTTTCTATCCTCGTCAAGAACTTGCGTTAAGGTTGCTCTCAAATCCAAAAGGGCAACTTTGTGACATAAGTTTTAATTTATTTTCGTTCGGAAATGCATGAATCTAGCTGGTGTTATTGTTCAGAAACTATGTCATCGAGCTGTTTTTTTTTTTTTTTCGTTTAAATGCAATAGATCTTTCAGAAAATAGTGCCAAAGTGGGCGTTTTGAACCGAATTTTTGCGCGAAAGGAGAAAGTGCAATCAAGAAAGAGCGAAAAATGTGCTTGCCACATGATCCAAATCGCTTCTAATCAGGGTTGCTGGCTTTTAGCCAGGCCAAAAAAAGCCGGCCGGCTTTTTTTGGTTTTAGCCACTTAAAAAAAGCCGGCTTTTATTAAAAAAACCCGGCTTTTATTGAAAAAAAATCAGTTTTTATTTTTTAAAGTTGGTTTACAGTAAATTTGTTTTAAATTTGGATCAATTAATTTTTAATACACTTATAAATATTTTCTACTAAAAAAAATAATAGATTTCTATTAAATTTTATCAAATAAATAAGTCTTTATAACTTCTAGAAGACAACTTTGAACGCATTATGTCTGAAAAAAAATTTATATAAACATTCAAAAGAATATAAGTTAGGCTCCGAACTGGTGTTTTGAAATTCTATATTATATAGCTTCACATATACTACACATTTTAAAGATTATATTTAATTAAAACTGTTCTTAACTGCTCTGCTCAACAAGTGCAAAATGTTTTGACACATTTACAAATTCATTTTTTAATGGAAAGATGTAAAATTCGAAAGCCTGACCATGGAAGCGATTTGGAATTGAACTGTTTCCATTTTTTGATCCATCAATTATCTATTGAGTTATAAAGAGATTTTGATCACATGACAAACATGTTTTTTCACCCTTTTCTGAGTGGTTTCTTCTTTTGTGCAGAAATTCGGTTAAAAACGCTCACTTTGACACTATTTTCTGAAAAATCTATAGCGTTTCCAGAAAAAACAGTGCAATTACATAGTTTCTGAACAACAACATCTGCTAGTTTCATGCATTTCTGGACAAAAATAAATTAAAACTTATGTCAGAAAGTTGCCCTTCTGGATTTAACAGCCTTAATGACAAAATGTAACACATCAAAATGGAAACGAGGAATTAAAAAATATGTTTTATTTGAGGAGAATGGTACATAAGTGTATAAAAAATAGAGCATTTAAACAAGGAAAAAAAAAATTTCTCAAAATAAAATTTTGAAAAGCTTGTTGCTATGCATATTCATGCATATGCTATTCATAATGTTTTTAATAGTGAGAAATTGTGGTGTTTTTATTAATATGACTATGTATAATTTTAAATGTTTGCTAGAAATAAAATAAAATAAGACTTGTATAATAATAGCTCTTAAAATTAAGTAATAAAACATATAACTAAGTAACCATTGTCCTCTTTAATTTTATAAAGCAGTAAAAATGAAAAAATTGGCAGTTGGTACTTCCCTTTTAAAATTTAGCTGACATATTTGCAATTCTGAATACAAATCACTGGCAAAATCATCTAAGTTTTATTCCAGTATTAATGTCCTCATTATTGAGAAATTGGGTTACTTATTAAACTGTAAATCAATTAAATGTCATTAAAACTAATTAAAAACACTTTAAAATGTGTAGTTTATAATTACAATGCTTTATTGTATAAAGGCCAATTATGGCCAAAAAAAGCCGGTTAAAACCAATAAAAGCCACCGGCCTGGCTTTTTTTAATTTTAGCCGGCTTTTTTGCAACCCTGCTTCTAATGCAATACCTAATTGGTTGATCAAAAAATGGAAAACACAGTTCGATTCCAAATCGCTTGCCTGGTCAGGCTTTCCAATTTTATATCTTTCCGTTAAAAAAATGAATTTGTAAACGTGTCAGAACGTTTTCCGCTTATTGAGCAGAGCAGTTGAGAACAGCCTTAATTTCTCATGAAATTGCAGAAACATGAAATAGAAAGAACGGTGTTACAAAAAATCTCCCCCAAACAAAAGACGTCAAAGTGGGATTATAAAGCCACCTTTTTGACTTGCTATGACTAATACAGATTCTTGTAAATATTCTAGTTTTAAAAAAGATAAACATCATAATTTTCTGAAAAAAAGAAAGAAAGAAAAAAAGAACGTGGGTTTCTTTTTTTTTATCACATTTCAAAATTTAGGCTGTTAGTTTTCTGAACTAAGCTAATTTGCTAAATTAATTAAACTCTGCTTTAGAGATGCAACGAATATTCGGCCGAAGCCGAATATTCGGCCCATTCGGCCTGTCTGCCGAATATTCGTCTTCGGCCGAATATCAAGTCCATTATTCGGCCAAGGCCGAATAATACTGTATTAAATGTTTTTATATTTACACAGTATAACTTTTTAATTTGAAAATTTATATTCATCATATATAATGAAAATTTTATTTGAAATTAACTAACACTTTTTTTTACATTAACTTTTATACTCCGAATGGGTTTTATCTACCCATTTTTATATAAGAGGCTAATTTAGGAATAATGTTAAAAAAATTGTATGCTGTATCAGTAAGTACAAAAAGTATCTGTAATAAGCTAACAACATAATCTATTAAATTTAAAATTAATCTATTCAAAATTGTTTTAATACAGCTGTACAAGCTAATTCAAAAATTTTTTTATCATAATGGGAAATTTAGCATTTATCCCTTGTTACATAAAAAAATATTTCTTTCAATAATATTTTGAATTATACATATAAAGAACATAAATATATGATTGATTAGATATAGATGTATTATATGTATAAAATATTTAAGTCGTATATGTTGCAATACTTAAGGGTTTATTTTTGTTTAGTAAAATACGCTTAAAAGTTAAATATAATTTAAGTGATTTTTTTAAGTCTGTTCCTATTTCTTATTAAATAATGAAAGAAATGTAAATACTAAATTATTTTAATTAGTATGCATTTACGTTTTAGATATTTTTTTCAAGAATAGAATTGTAATGCCTTAAAAAACAGTTAAAATGTTTTCAATAAACGTAGATTGTGATGCAGAAATAATAATAATTCAGCATTCTCAGGTGATAGTTTATTTCTAATTTTTTTTTTTCGTAAATGTTACCTGCTTCTGAAAATAATCTCTCACTATATATGGTACTTCCTGGTGCAGAAAGGTACTTTTTGGCTAATTGTGAAAGGTTTGGAAAGTCTTCAGAATTTTTCGCCCACCACTCCAAAGGACACTGTTGTCTTTTTAGTAGTGGCTGGGAAAGAAAATTACTAATTTCTTTTACTTCTTCACATTGAGGGGCACTTTCTATAGAGCAGGGATGAGAATTTTCAGTCTTTTGGCGGATTTCCGCTTTTTTGTTATTTCAAGGAATTTCCGTTTTTTTTTCCTCAAAATTCCGCCTTTTTTCCGAAGATTCCGTATTTTTTCTCCTGCAAAATTTTGTTATTTTCCGAAATTTTCACTTTCCTATCGATTCCACTTTTCTTCCGATTTTGAAAGAACATTCAAAGGTGATGAAAAAACGGCAAATTTCGTTAAAAGATCGCGAAAAAACTACAAATTTCGTCAGAAGATCTCAAATAGACGGCAAATTTTGTCAAAAGATAGCGAAAAGTGGCAAATTTTGTCAAAAGATCGTGAAAAAGCGGCAAATTTTGTCAAAAGATCGCGAAAAAGCGGTAAATGTCACCAAAAGATCGCAAAAAAACTACAAATATTGTCAGAAGATCGTGAATAAACGGCAAATTTCGTCCGAAGATCGCGAAAAAAATTGCAAATTTCGTCAAAAGATCACAAAAAAGCGGCAACTCATCAAAAGATCGTGAAAAAGCGGCAACTTTCGTGAAAAAGCGGCAAATTTCATCAAAAGATCGTGAAAAAGCAGAAAATTTCGTCAAAAGATCGCGAAAAAGTAGAAAATTTCGTCAAAAGATCGCGAAAAAGCAGAAAAATTTGTCAAAAGATCGCGAAAAAGCAGCAAATTTCGTCAAAAGATCGCGAAAAAGCAGCAAATTTCGTCAAAAGATCACGAAAAAACTGCACATTTCGTCAAAAGATCGCGAAAAAGCTGCAAATTTCGTTAAAAGATCTCGAAAAAGCGGCAAATTTCATCAAAATGGCGCAAAAATACATGTATTTAGTGCTTTTAGTGTATCCTCCCCTTCCCCCTCTTTTGTAACCTTTCAGAAAATTTGCTGTGAATTTCAAATTTTTTTTTTTACTCAGAATCACCCCTGATTCAGAATTCACACTAAGCTGGCTGTAGGTCCTGGTCCAATTAGCCCGTGTGATGAAAAATAACTAACCATTGTGATTTTCACTAAGTTTTTCATATTTTTGCTAAAAAATTTATTAAAATTATGACACACAAACTCTATTCTTAATTAAATTATTTCATTTTCAGGATCGGTCATGATTCTGATAAGTCGAGCATTTCATATGACCCACACTCAATGTTTTAAGAGCTGTGTGTAATTTGGCTATTTTCACTCCTGTAATGTAGTATACAGGCTTGTGCGCTTGTCTCCATTTGCCCGGAAATCAGACCCTGGTTTTATTTCTTAAAGTATCTTTTACGGATAAAATGTGGTACAATTTTTTGTTTGCGCGTTGTTTCAGTCTTTTTGCTTTTTTGCAATTCTCATCCCTGATAGAGGCTTCACTGCTGACAGCAAAGAAAAAAAAAAAATAATAAAGATAAATAAAAATTTTGTTAATTGTGAGCTTTATAAAGTCTACAGTGATTTCTTTCCACCATTTTAGAGGATATTCCTTTCACCCTTACTATCAATGGTTTTTCTTAAGGTATTAAGATTTCTTATTTTTTATTTTATTTCATCTGAAAGCTGAAACTTGTGTTTCTTAGTACTTTTAAAATTTTGTCATTATTTAAAAATGTAACAACAACACACATAATTTCTATTAAAATGTAACTAGACAGTACTGATGAGAAAATTTTGCTAAGATTTTTTTTTTTTTTTTGGGGTGGGGGTGGGGGTGGTGGTGTCTGAATTACATTATTGAGGCAATTTTTAGGCCGAACATAGCCGAATATTTTTTCAAAGTAAAATAATGCTTTAAAAAATTAAAAATTTGTATATAAATATTTTTTTAAAAGAAAACAATACATTTTAATTGTGAAATATACAAGAATTGTGCATATAGTGCATACTAAATTTTGTTTTAGGCAAAAATAAGTTCATTATTCGGCGGCCGAATAGGCCGAATATTCGGCTGTAACTTGGCCGAATATTCGGTTATTCGGCCAAACCACTATTCGTTGCATCACTACTCTGCTTTCACTTTCTCTTTTTAACACCTTCCAACAAAGTTGAAAAGTGTTTATGCATTCAGTTTGTCTGGCCGTCTGTACGCGCTCTAACTACCGTAAATATACTCGGATCGATCTGAAATTTTTGGATGTTAGTGACCTCTACCATAGCACGAACCCTATTGCAAATGAAGTTTGTAGCGTGTTTAGTTCATTTACAGGGGCAGTCAAAAATTTTCCGTTACATTACGGCCTATGGGAAAGAATCGTTTCAAATGAATTTTAATGGTATTACACGCTTTCAAACACAATAAAAGTGATATGCATTTATCAAGTGCACTAAAATATGCATTTCATAGAATATGCGCTGCAAAGAATGAATATTATTCATTTACAGTGCCACACAAAAGAATTCCGTTACATAATGATATACAGGTGGAGGGAATTTTTTCCGCCGTATTTTAATTATGTTAAATTATTTCATGTATAATGGAATTGATATACGTCGTTGAGGTTTACTATAACTTATTTCATGTATAATACGAAGTGCATAGCATTTACAGGGACACACAAAAGATTTCAGATACTGTATTGTACGGTAGCGATGATTGCTGGAATTGCACTTTTAATTATGTTATGCGCTTTTATGTTTCACTATATTTGTGCATTGTATATGATGTGTATAAATGCTGTAATTCATATACAGGGCTACACAAAAGAATTCGTAATGGTTACTGGGTATGATTGTAAATTGCTTAAAGGTGGTTTTAAAATGAGTTATGCATTTTTACGCCTAACTGCATTTTGTTTACTAAGAAATGTTTGTAGATAAAATTATGAAACATAGATAATATACTTAGATAATATAGTACATAAAATTATATACAGCGTCACTCAAAGAATTGGATACATGGCCGTCTATAAATGATAATTTCTGAAAATGATTCCAGTAGTTTTAAGAATGTTTTACTTTGAATTAAACTTTAGCTAAATAGTGGCGTGTAATAAAGGAACTAGGCTAACTACAGGGTTGTACAAAAGTATACAAGTATGTTTCCATCTATTAGTATAAATTGCTGAAAGAGAAATTTCAACCTGTTATTCGTTTTGTTGCTAAAATAAATTTCCCCATTATATAGCATATATATCAACCTACAGATCAAATACAGAGCTGTTCAAATGAATTGAAATACATATTTGATATGAATGGTAACTGCTGAAATCAGTTTTTCAAATGTTTACTTAGTTCTTTTATATACATTATTTCCCTAAATAACGAAGTTTTGTTAAAGCATACAGGAAGTGTTGGAAAGTGTTTCATAATCTATGCTTAACGGAACGCATGATTTTTCTTACTTGTTTCTTTTGTAGATTTCGATTTTTCTTAAATAATTGTGCTTGAGTCTGCGCAAGGGAGGGGGGTACGCCTATGCACCCTATAGTATAGGTGCAAGTTCCCAAAATCTCGAAGGAGCCAATGGTCACAGTGTCAGTGAATCCAAAAATCCAGTGGACACATTGAAAAACAACATTGTAAATTATTAAAATAATAAAAGTAAAAAAAAAAAAAAATATTAAAAGCAAAGGTCAAGTAAATAATTAATAATGCATAAATAAATATGCATAATAATAATAAGATCTTTCTTGAATTATTCGATGAAACTCACCTCATAAAGGTAAACTAATAATTTATATCATTTCATAAAATAAAGTTTTATTTCATGTTTTCATGTTTAGCCAGACTTAGTACATTAAACACTCCAATTATTTGTTGTAATATAACTTGTCACCCTATAGTATAGGTGCAAGTTCCCAAAATCTCGAAGGAGCCAATGGTCACATTGTCAGTAAATCCAAAAATCCAGTGGACACATTGAAAAACAACATTGTAAATTATTAAAATAATAAAAGTAAAAAAAAAAAAGTTAAATTATTAAAAGCAAAGGTCAAGTAAATAATAATGCATAAGTAAATATGCATAATAATCATGAGAAGATCTTTCTTGAATTATTCGATAATACTCACCTCATAAAGGTAAACCAATAATTTATATCAAATCATAAAATAAAGTTTTATTTCATGTTTAGCCAGGCTTAGTACATTAAACACTCCAATTATTTGTTGTAATATAACTTGTCACCCTATAATATAGGTGCAAGTTCCCAAAACCTCGAAGCAGCCAGTGGTCAGTGTCCAGTGAATCCAAAAATCCAGTGGACACATTGAAAAACAAATACATAAAAACAATAACATTTATATGGGGAAAAAAGTCAGGAATTTAAAGTGTAAAATAATTTATTTAATATGTACTGTCAGGGTTCGTTGATATATATCAATGGATATATATCATGATATATTTTGTTATGTATTTTATGTGGATGTTGATTTGATATTTTATATGTAAATTGGAGATTTTCATTAATATTATAATTAGCTTAATTATTCATTAATCTAATTTACAATTATTTGTTATTAAATTTTAATTTACTAAGGACAATATCATATTAATTACTAATAGTATGCCACTCTTAGTTTAATGTTTTTGATTGTCCCACATTCATACTTTATGGATTTTTATGGATGTCTGAAAATAATCCTCATTCTATATTTGTACTTTTTAAGTAATGGGATTTTAAGTATTATTTAACCTTCTATATACTTCCACGTGTTTTTTATTTCCTGTTCATTTTATAAATATCTTATATATAATTCATTAAAAAATAATTTTTAAATTATTTTTTATAATTATTTATATTAATTATTACTGAATTTATTTTGTTTTATAGCATATAGCTATTTGCTATATATTATCAATGTTCTAGCATTGTTTAAACTCTTAGTTTAGTTTAAATCAGTTAGCTAATAGACTATATTGTATGCTGTTAAATTTTATTAACAATAGTTTTAAATACATTGTGTGATTTATATTAGGTTTATAATTCTCTATATATAAGGATTTGTTTGGTTTTGCTGTTTAAATAGTTATTTACATTCAAAAGCTTACAAATTTTTATCTTGCGATAAATGTTTAATATAATTAATAACAGATGGCAGCACCAACTCTCTTGTCTCTTTCAGATTGCTCTAATTTTTATTTTTTCTAGCTCCATTTCAGTTATAATTTATACACCAGGGTGTATTTTTAGCTAAATTTTGACGATATTGTTAAACTGTTATCTATTAATTTAATAGTGCATTTTAAATAATGTAATTAATATCTATTTATTTTATATTAGATTAAATTTGTTTTACAAGGTATTTCAAATTTTATTTCAAAATGTATTAACTGCATCCTTTGGTATCATTTACTGTGATTTCTTAACTGTTTTATTCACCTTAATCTTTTTGATATACTGGTTGACATGTGCACATGGATTTTTGTAAAATACTGAAATATTAATCGGTATGGTGTTTATTATTTATATTTTATATCCTATAAATATTTAAATACGTTTTATAGATTCTTCCATTTCATATTATTTGTTTCTATTCTGCTTTCATTTTTAATCAATTCACTTGATTTTTGTGGTTGTTTGGGCACAGGGGAAAATTAATTTTAGCTTTAGCTTATTTTTCCCAAAGAAAACAACCATTTTGCTTATATCATTGAATTCTGTGCCCTTGATAACGTAATTCAATGTATAAGCTTTTCAATTTTTGTCGGTGTCCACTTTTTTCTTCCATAATAATTCCTATAATATATATATATATATTTTTTTTAATACTTACAGCTTTAATTCATAATAATTGACGGTGGTAGGTTATGTTTAATTAATGTGATGTATATCTTGATATATATCCGATATTTATTTTTAAAATATCAAGATTTTTGATATTTTCGATATTTTTAAATTTTTGACATTTATTTTCAAAATATCAAGATGTTTGATATTTTGTATATTTGATATTTATTTTCAAAATATCATCGTGCAAGGAAATTTTGATATTTTTCACATTCAAAGCAAGTGTAAATGAAATTTCCACCTGTTATTGACTGTGTCATTCTGTAGATCATGAACTTTTGCCTCTGGCAGTGACTTTTTTAGGAAAAGAAGAAAACAAACCTTTTCCAAGCTTTATGTTTCAAACTTTTATTTATTAATGTAGAACTAATAATTACGTTAGACAGTTAATTCAGAACAGCCATTGAAAGATAAAATGTAATTCTAATAATCATTTATATACAGCCAGGGTTCGTTGATATATATCAATGGATATATATCCAGTATTTATTTTCAAAATATCAAGATTTTTTATATTTTCATATTACTTGATATTTATTTTCAATGTATCAAGATGTTTCATATTTTCTGCATTTGATATTTATTTTCATAATATGAATGTGTGCAAGATATTTTTGATATTTTTAGTCGTAATTCGTAATATTTCAGTGTAAATGAAATAAATTTTCAACTGTTATTGACTGTGAATCTGTAGATAAAAAACTTGTCTCTTCTGGATGTGACTTTTTTTAGCCAAAAAAGAAAACAAATATATTTTTCAAACTTTAGAGTTGAAGCATTTTTTTTTTAAATGTTGAACTAATAATTATGTGGGACATAATTAATTCAGAACAACCATTGAAAGATAAACTGACTAATTTAAATAAGCAATTATATATACAGCTTCATTAGAAAAGAATCTTTTCTCAAGTTTTGGTTCAGTTGAGTTTGAACTATACAGCATGTTAGGAAATATGAAATAAAACATTTTATACTTACATTTATGTTAAAATTTTTCAATTAAAAAAACTTTTTTTGTATTTAAAATTTTGTTTTAAAAATATCTGATTTTTTTTTAACTTGATCTTGATACTGAATCCTATAGTTAGTTTTTTTATAAGTGTATAAATCAAATTGTTACTGTTTTCAATTATTTCATCTTCAATTTTGTTCTAAGTGGAAAAAAAAAAAAAAAAAAAAAATGCATTTTTAGAATATTCTTTAAGCTTTCATGTTAAGTGTAATATATTTTAGTTTCTAATCTATATTATGCTCGAAAACATTTATTATCAGCGGTAAGTTGGCTGCTTTGAAAATATCGGATATATATCGAAAATATCGGATATATATCAAAATATCGGATATTTTTGATATTTTTGAAAATATCATGATATTTACGAACCCTGTGTACTGTACATGTGTAGTGTACAACAAACGCAGACTAATTACTTGAAATGTGTACATTTAATTTAATCATAGAATTTTTAAAATTGAATATTGATTAAGTATAATATAAATCTTAAATTATTTATAGTTAGAAGATAAAGTTTGCAAGATACGGTTTTAGAAAAATATGTATAAGCTAAGCAATCATATTCATAATAGTGGGGAATATTAGGAAAACAATATTTCTTATTTTGATCTAGACACACGGCAGTGTGTCAGCCAAGTTCGCCTGACATAGCCGTGTGTTATTTACACGAACCATTTCGAGCTGTTTTCATCTAATTTCAATGCTCTACAACTGTAAATCTATGAGACCTACGTACTTGTTATAAGAAATGAGTAGTAAGGCCACCCTAATTACCTAAAATCCAAAATTTTATAAATAACGCATGATTAATTTCCGAGATAATGATATTTGAAAATGTCTGATATCCGATAATTTTACCACTGACTGACTGACTGACTGACTCACTCATCAAAAAGATCTCGTATATCCACTACAGCTACAGACTTCAAATTTGGTGCGAAGTTCGTTTACACTATAAAACTAAGGAAAAAAATAAAAAAATTGTGAAAATCGATTAATTACCCACCTGGGGGTGCCCATTTTTACTTTACCGTTGCGTCTATTAGGCGAAATTTTAATTTGCCGTAGGAGGGGACGCTGTTCTGTCGCCAAATACCGCCAAGTTTCTCGCCAACATGGCGATATGTCGCCAAATTTGGCGACCAAAATTAGTCGCCAAAAGTGACGCCACTTTGGCGATATCTCTTATATTTCGCCAAATTCCCATAGACTTCCATTGAAAACCTATCTACTTACTGGGGGTTTATCTGGGTTTACTTTCTTACAGAAAATCAACAAATTGAGATATTCTGTCCGTCACAGAGCCCGTTCTCAGAAACTATACATGTTGGAGACGTGAAATTTGGCATATTTACAGCTGAACACCTCACATCAAACTACAAATCATAAAATTTTGAAAAAGTTGTACATTTAACCCTTTGCGCTCCCACATGTGTATTTTAAACAATTCTTTCTAAGTGAACCCTAATTAGGTTGGAGGCGTGAAATTTTGCATACTTATAGCTGAACACCTCACATCAAACGGGAAATCATAAAATTTTGAAAAAGTCGTACATTTAACCCTTTGGGCTTCCACATGCGTATTTTAAGCAATTCTCTCTAACTGAGCCCCTTATTAAATTGCAGATTTGAAATTTTGCATACTTATAGCAGAACACCTAAGGCTAGGCGACAAATCATAAAATCTTGAAAAAGTCTTACGCTTAACCCTTTGAGCTGCCACATATGTATTTGAAGCAATTCTTTCTAAGAGAGCCCCTAATTGAGTTGGAGACATGAAATTTTGCATACGTATAGCTGAATACGTCAGAGCACACGACAAATCATAAAACTTTCAAAAAGTCTATTATTTACTCCTCCGGGCTCTAACTTGTGTATTTTAAGCAATTTTTCTAACATCCGCCCTTTTCACCCGGGGAGCACTTTTCCAACTTTTGCTGACACCCTTTTGACCATTCTTTCATATTATGCACCATAGTCTTACATATTTTAGTTCCACTTTTTATCGCCAGGTGCACCTACTTATCTCGGGTACTATGGGCTCAATCCACTCGACTAATATATCTACGGATAGTATGTAAAACGGAGTTTCGTTCGGATAGAGGTTTGTTTAGAATAGAGTGCGCCCCTGGTTGTGAAATGTGGAACTAACAGATTTTTCAAAAGGATAAAGTGTTTTGAAAGGAATATTAAACAAAACCCTCTGTGCGATCTGCGATCACACTTACCCACTTGTTATTTTGAAAATCATTAGAGAAAAGTTTATTTAGTTAATTAAATTTAAAAATCCAGGGAGGGGCAATGTCCTTCCTCTGCACTGCCTCTTTGCCCGCACCCATGAATGAATGATACATAGTGTGGCATAAGCACATAACTTTATTTTTCACTTCCAGTACAAAAAAGCAGGCCCAGCTATAGGATATTTAATCGGAAAATTTAATAGGAGAATTTAATATAGGAATTTAATAGGAATTGTTGTTTCAGAAACAATAAAAATTTCGAATCAATACATTTCGTTTCAAAACATGCATTCAGTGTAGCAGTATTAAAATATAGATTTCTGCCGCAAATTGACAGCCAAATAGTTTGTTGTAGGAAATTTAAATTAAAATTGAATGTTGCTTGGTGAATAAAATAGTCTCATGTAAACACATTAAAAAACATTAAGTAAAGTGTCTAAATATATTGTAACTTTACAAAAAGTAATGATATCTAACAAAAACATAGCTGTGAAAAAAGGGAGCCAAGTTGTGTAAAGACAATGGCAAGAAAAGAAGTGATATCTAAGTGGGTGCTAAGTTCAAATAAAATTCACTCAAACTTACCTACTGAAGTATTATAGCATTTTTTAAATTGTTTAGAAATAAAAATTATTGATAGCATATTAATAATAAATCTAGAACTTGGCAAGTTTTTGATAAATGCTATGCCTATCAATTTCATGTCTTAATAAAATGATGATGATTAACAACAATGTCATTATAAAAAAAATTTATATGGTTATTATTATAAACAAATGACTCATGTTAAAGATTTGATAAACCAATAAATACACAAATACATTCCCGCTCGTCTTTGGTTATCATTCTGGCACCCACCCTTCGGAAACCTCAATGCAAACAGACTAGGTCTGAGAAAGAGGCCTGAGAAGGCAAAGCCTGAGGGCCTCAGGCAAGGCCTGAGAAAGAGACAGTTACCTTTAATCTTGTTCTTGGTCATTCCTCTAGAGACTGCACCCCTTTTTAACCCTTCAGGGGCAAAGAGCTTTTATTCGTGACTTGCTGAAATGATTCAATCACACCAGAATTTAAAAACAAATTTATTTCAAAATGGGTAAAAGCTTCTTTTCACGTATTTAATAAAATTAAACTTTTTAGTCCTGAATTCTAGTGTCAATGTGGCATTTTGCAGTTAAAATTAATTGGGATATATTTTATCACACCATCCTTCAAGGGGAAGGAGCAAGTTTAGATATAATAATGTCATTAATAAAAATAAATGACTTGTAGGTAAAAACTTGCCAAGTTCTAGATTTATTATTAATATGCTATCAATAATTTTTATTTCTAAACAATTTAAAAAATGCTATAATACTTCAGTAGGTAAATTTGAGTGAATTTTATTTGAACTTGGCACCCACTTAGATATCACTTCTTTTCTTGCCATTGTCTTTACACAACTTGGCTCCCTTTTTTCACAGCTATGTTTTTGTTAGATTTTGTTATACAAAAGTACATATAAAAAAAATGTGAATGTGTGAGATTATTTTGCACTATAAAAATTAAAATACGCTTCAAACATTTGTTTTTTTGTAAGAAAAGTTATTGTTTAAAAAAAAATCTTATTACAGAACAGACTATGTAAAATTATCAGACTCAAAACTGTTATGAAGAACACTGCTACTCGAATATATTTTAAAGAAATAATTTGTTGTGTTAAACAGATCATTCTGAAATGTTATCGTAATTTCGGGTAGATAAGCCGCGGCTTATACATGTTTAAAAGTTAAGTTTTACCTTTTGCGGCTTATCTGCCGGTGCGGCGTATACGAAGTAATAATGATTTTTTCCAGAAAAATAAATAAATCAGACTATGTAATATTATAGAGTGAAAAACAATATTAAAAATACTTCACGGATTAGAAATAACAATCATTTAAAAAAAATATCGGGAAGTTCTTTTTTATTTTAAAAAAGAAAAAAAATCTATGCATGGTTTCTTTCTGCATAACGAAAACGTATTACTCAAAGATAATGATCTCATTCTGATAACGTTCAACTTCCCACTCCACTCCAACACCGCAGAGTTCAATAAACAAACTGCGGATAGCTCTCTTCCTTTTTATAAACTAGGGGTTTGGGGGAGTGCTGTAATTTTCTAATAACTTTTTATATTTTAATAAAATTTTGTTACACAGCTTAATTTACTGTTATTGCAACTTGCTGAAAATTTTAACAAAATCGGACAATTAATAATGGAGATTTTAATAGCTAAGAAAAAACGGGTTTTGCTTTTCATTTTTTTCTTTTAAATTATTTATTCTGTTAGCTTGCAGCTCAATAATTTCTTTTTACTGCACTTATGCAAAGTGAAATTGCTGACACATTTAAGGAATCCTTTTTATGCTCAGTTTTGCCTAATTGCGGCGTTTTAATAGAAAAGAAAGTAGATTCTCTTGTTTTCTGTAAGTGTGTGCATTTGCGAATGTTGTATTTTTTATTTTCAATAATGAATGCATGTATGTAATTTTTATTTTAAAACTTTCTTAGAACATTTTATTTTAAATATTTACAGAATATATCAAATCGAGTACTAATTAATTTCTGTTAATAGACATTAATGTTTACAGTTAGTAGTGAAGAGATTTTTAAAAAAAATCTCTTTATACTCTCCCAACTTTTGCCAATCGTTCATGTTGTCAAAATGATTATTTATCATTACTTATTTTCAGAATTTTACGTTATGTTATTTAATTGATGGATTCGAATAAAAAATAGTGTTATGTTTTATATTAAGAATTCCATCAAATATATTTCTACTTGCCGATCCAAGGCTGAAATGTGCGATGCAATTGGATAAATTCACAAACCAAAAGTTATTTATTTATTTATTTATTTTCATTATTTGAATTAAATTTAAAATTCTAATTTTTAAAATGGTTTTAAAAAATGCGCGAAAATTTTCAATATGGCGTCTATAGTAGTACGTACATCACTTTCAATAAGTGCGGCTTATACACTGGTGTGGCGTATACGATGGAATTTCAGTTTTTTTCCCATTTTCAGACGTAGCGGCGTATACGCCAGGGCGGCTTATCTACCCGAAATTACGGTATTAAAAAATAACAAAGTTTGTTATGTGTTTTTTACTGAATCTTTCTTCCTGAAAAATAAATATCAAAATTCCATGATGGGGGACGAGGAATATCGGCAATTGAACACTTTAAAATACATTGCAACTTGGACATCGAAAGTTAGTGACAAAAAATTCAGTCATCATGTGGTGACTGGCGACTGTGAATCTGCACCTATACGCTGTAGTTATACAAAATTTCCCAGAAATATATAGCTGTAAACAGAGGAGAAATACAAGAAAATGTGTTAGATAACTATTCATAAATTTAGAAATGTAAAAATAAAATAGATGGACAAATTGCTTTGTATAATTCTAATGCATACTACTAACTCGTGTGTAATTTTTAAAGAAAATAAAAGGAAAAATGCAGATTCTAAAAACTGTTTATGCTATAAAGATAAAATAAATCACTTAGAACTATTTTCAAATGTTATCAACTGGTGAACAAAGAAGAGATGATGATGAAGAAATAGATGGCAAGGTATGTAAATTTAGTATGCATGATATTTCTTAGGACTAATAATTTGATCCTTTTGATGAAAAATACTACCTGAAAATAATGGAGAAAACAAACACCTATTCTTTCCTGTTTATTTTTTGATCTACTTGATACAGTAGACTCCCTCGAATCTGCAGAGGTTGTGCGGATTTTAGAATTTTGTAGATTTCTGGTCATTGCTTTGTTTACATTTTTAAACAGTAATTTGAATTAATAATGCAATCAAAATTATGATGAATGCTTGCAATATAGTAAAATGTTAAATAAAGTAATAAACTAAAATAATAAAAAGTTTGATAATTTAAAAAATAATTGAATTATTAAAAGTAAAGGTCAAGTAAAATAATTAACAATGTATAATTAAATATGCATAATAAAGATGAGATACATTTTCCTTGAATTATTATATGAAACTTTCCTCTTAATGGTACCCCATTAATTCACATCAAAATCCCCGTAGCAGAAACTGTGCAGCACAGCAGCAGCAGTGAGTGCTGCAGATTAATTTACCAGCTTAAAAATAAATACTGGGCTTAAAAAATCCACTTTGTTTTAAAGAGTTAATTGTGTTTATTACATTTTCTTTGTAAAATACAATTTTTGCTTATTTCATGTGTTACTATAAGAATTTATGACAGTAGCTTAGTTCAGCATTGTTAGGTCTTAGATAAATTTTGATTTGCTGCAGATCAACACCAAAAATTCTGCTACTGAGATCAAAATCATAAAGTAAAGAAGTTTTACTTCAGGTTTAGCCAGTCTTAATAACCAAAAAAGCTTTATTGATACATAAATATATTTGGTTAAAAGATTGTGATTCTGCAAGTAGCAGAAAGTTATGAATGTGTCTGCGACAGCAATTTAACGGGATTAAAATTGTCTGCTGGAGTAGCGTGTTATATTTTCTTATGTAAAAAATTATAAGTGTTAAAATAAACAGCGTTCTTACTGATTAATACCAGAGGTGATTCTGAGTAAAAAAAAAAAAAAAGAAAAATTCTGAAATTCACAGCAAATTTTCCGAAAGGTTACAACAGAGGGGGTGGTGGAGGGGACAGAGAGCTAAAACCCACTACCGGCACTTACTATGTGTTTTTCTTCGCGCAATTTTGATGAAATTTGCTTTTTTCGCGATTTATTGACGAAATTTGTCGTTTTTTTCGCGATCCTTTACAAAATTTGTGTTTTTTCCTCAATTCTTTGACAGAAATTTGTTTTTTCGGTGCCCCTGGGACGAAATTCACATTTTTCCCTGGATCTTCAGACGAAATTTGCGTTTTTACAGTGATCCTTTGGTGGAAATTTGCATTTTTCGCGATCTTTTGACGAAATTCCGCAAATTTAATTCCGATCTTTTGACATATATTTTCTTTTTTCCGTGATCCTTTGACAGTAATCTGCGTTTTTCGTGATCCTTTGACAGAAATTTGCGTTTTTTCGCGATCGTTTAACAGAAATTTGCATTTTTCCCCGCAATTGCCTGACTAAATTCATGCTCTTTCCTCGATTTTTTGATGAAATTCAATTTTCTTCTGCGATTTTGTGACAGAAATTTGCGTTTTTCTCGTGCCCCTGGAACAAAATTCACTTTTTTTTGGGGGGGGGGGGGGGATTTTGGATAAAATTCAAGTTTGTACAGCAATCTTTTGGCAGAAATTGACATTTTTCGAGATCTTTTAACGAAATTCCGCGTTCTTTCTGAAATCTTTTGAAATAAATTTGTGTTTTTTCGCAATCGTTTAACTAAATTTGCATTTTTCTCACAATCGTTTGACTAAATTCGTGTTCTTTCCGAGATCCTTTTACTAAATTTGCGTTTTTTCGCGATTGTTTGACTAAATTTGCATTTTTCTCACAATCGTTTGACTAAATTCGCATTCTTTCCGAGATCCTTTTACTAAATTTGCATTCTTTCCGCAATCCTTTGACGAAATTCTTGTTTTTTCTGTGAACCTGTGACAGAAATTTGCATTTTTTCCACTACCCTGGGACGAAATTCATGTTTTTTTCCGGGCCCTTTTGACAAAATTCGCGTTTTTATAGCGACCCTTTGGCTATAAATTACCGATTTTTTATGCAAACGATTGTCAAAATTGATATTTTTCGGCAACCATTTGTCGAATTTGCGATATTTTTTGTCAGAATTTTCATACTTTTTTTTTTTTTTAAGTTGGCAAATTTATCTGCAAGGTCCAAAATAAAACTGCGACACGCGTCACGCACTTTCTGCTACCGGGTGATTCTGATTACCAGTGATATCAGCAATATCTTGATTTTTTTTTTTTTAAGAAATAAATTTATATTTCCTTTATGTAAAACCATGAGTTCAGTCATATTATCAAGACTTAATGTATTAAAATACATACAGAATGATATAAAATTAAAAAGTCTGCAATTTTCTCCTTACATCTGTGGTGTTTGCGGATTTGAGGGAGTCTACTGTATTAGTTTTTGAAAGCATTCATACCTGTCAAAAAGAATTTGGACAATTTTGAGGGAAGAAAATATACTAGACAAAGTAATTTTACAAGAGTAAAAGAAGTCTGAGCACCTTGTAACGTTTAAATATGTAAAAATATAAAATATTTTTGACAGTTATAGATTGGGACTCGACATATAGTTTATACCAATTATTTAGGACACTGTTTTACCCTTTATGTACTGAATTATGAATTCATGAAAATTTTACCTTCTAAAGCATTTTTCATGAATTTTTGAAACCACATTAGAAGATTTACATAATCATTTAATAAATTTTAGAAGGATTTAGAAAAATTTGAATTTATAGCGATTTTGTGCAATATTTATAACCCCACTCAAATCTTTTATTTTAAATATTTTTCTTAGTATTTTGTAGAATTGGGAAATGTGCAAATATAATGTTTTTACAATAGAAATATAGGAATACAGTACAGAACCATTTATCCGGAATACTTGGGGTCAGATGTATTCTGGATAACTGTTTTTTCCGGTTAACTGGTTGTGCATTAAAGCAGCATCCATTTGATAAGTTCTGTGGAATATGTGTGGTTGTGGCATTATTTCTGATTTTATTAGATTACTTGGATTAAAAATCAATGCAAGGAAGATCAAAAGTTAGCCAGACTTTAAAAGAAGGTAATTTATGGGAATCCCTTAGGAACAAAAATTATTCTGTTTCCTCTGCATAAAATTTGAAACATCTAAAATACAACTAAATGTGATGACAAAAAATACTAGATGTCATCAAATTATAAAATTGTTTCAAGCAAAGCCTATATCAAACTGGCAATGTATGACACCTTTTTTTGCAAAGATTCTGAAATCAGTCTATCAGAAATATCATTCCGGATAACTGGTTTCTGGATTGCTATGTATGTAAGTATAATTGTGTATAATCGTAATCGTTTTTATTAGCTTTAACTGTAACCGTTCCCCTAACTGATTTGTTGTTGTCATTCCTTCGCCATCTCCCGCTCAACCATGCTGTTCTCTTGTTAATAAAGTTAATCTTTTTTAATCTAATATTTTCATCTATTACCATCTAAAATCATCAATGCAACAAATATATCTTGGTGTCAGAAGTTAATATTACAGTAGTATTTAGTACATCTATCGTCTAATTAGTATTTTTTGCTAAATTCGAAATACGTTGTCACGTCAGAGACAGCATGGCTCACAACTTTTTGCAAATGGAACAATTCGTTCCTGGTGATAATCCAGCAGAAGCCTGGATGGATTGGCGACAAAAATATGAACTTTTTGAAACTGCAGTTAAATATCACAAGAAAGAAGATGATACGCGAATCGCTTTATTACTTAGCATTATCGGCAAGGCTTCCTACAAAGATTACCTAACATTCGAGTTTCCGGCCCTTACCAATGGTCAAACTAGAAAGGTAAAAGACGTTTTAGATAAATTTGATGAACATTACAAGCCTTATCGTAACATCACTCTAGCAACTTTAGTGTTTAATAATATGATCCAAAAACCTGGTCAAAATTTTGATTCTTTCGTAACAGAAATTAAACTGCAAACTGATCAATGTGAATTTGGTGCAGCTTATGAGCGTAACGTCAAAGACCGCATCATACAAGGCCTACGTGATGATGTTTTACGTGAACGGCTTTTGAGAGAGCCTGAACTGTCCTTAAAGAAAACCATGGAAATATGCAAGTCTGCTGAACTGTCGAAACTACATTCTCTCGCCATGTCGCAACCTACATCTACATCATCTACGCACATCGACGCAATAAATCGCCAGAAAACCAAAAAATATCAAGGAAATACAGCAAAACATCAAAGCAAGTAATTCGAAGCCTACTTATAAGAACAAGCATCCGGCAGCTCAACATAAACGTCCATGCTCAAGATGTGGATCGCATCATGTGCCCAGAAATTGTCCAGCTTATGGGAAAACGTGTCATAATTGTCATATGTCAAACCATTTTGCCAGTGTCTGCAGACAACCTAAAAGGCAATTACCAAAGCAACAACACCATCAAGTTTCATCAATTGTTTGCAGTCCAGATATAGCTTATATCGGTGCTATTTCAACACTTGAGGAATGTGATTGGGTTCAGCTAATCCATATTGATAATCATCCCATCATGTTCAAGCTCGATACAGGTGCCCAAGTGAATGTGCTTCCCTTATCTGTGTTTCAGAAATTAAATAATTGTCCAGAAATTCATCCAAGTACCCTTAAAGTGTGTACTTACCCTGGTGATGCTTTACCAGTTGTGGATGAAAGTATTCTCAAGTGTTTTGTGAATAATATGTCCTATGATTTAAAATTTATTATACTGAATCTGAATGTACAACCAGTGTTAAGTGCAGCTGCATGCGCAGCTTTAAATCTCATACAGCGAATGGATTCCTCTACAGGGGTCGATCCAGGCAAAATTTGGGGCCTATTTAGGGCCCCTTCACAAAAATCAGTTTAATAAAACAGGCCCCTTCACAAAAATCAATTTAACAAAATGGGTCCCTTCACAAAATTCCTTTTAATAAAACAGGCCCCTTCACAAAAATCAATTTAATAAAACAGGCCCCTTCACAAAAATCAATTTAACAAAATAGGCCCCTTCACAAAATTCCTTTTAATAAAACAGGCCCCTTCACAAAATTCCTTTCCATGAAAACTTACTACTACTATTTATTATTTTTATTTTGTTAGGTTTTTAAATGGGTGATTTGTAAATAACACCAGTTCCAGGAAAAAAAAAAACTTTAGCATAAGGGTTTAAATAAGTTTTTGTTAATAAATGCTTAGTTTGAATTTGAGTTACTCGATTTCAACTTTCATTACAAAATGTTATTTTTCACAAAAATCTAATAAAATTCACAAAAATAACTTTTCTTTTTTACAAAATGGGCCCCAAGAAAAAAAACCTGCATCGACCCCTGCTCTGTACAAGTAAATGGAAAAAGTAGTGTTAATTGTGTAAATACAAATTTTTGTTTGAATTCCAAATCTAATGTAAATAATGACTCAACAAGTGTCACTTCACATTCTCTTTCATCTACTAGTGCTCATTCTAACCCATCTAATAATGTAAATTCTCCTCCATCTAAATTATTACAAATTTTGAATGAATATAATGATATATTTGAAGGTGTAGGTCGTTTACCTGGTAAACACAAAATTATTTTGCATGAAAATGCAGCACCTGTTATAGCAGCTTCTCGTAAAATACCATTGGCTTTAGAAAGTAAACTCAAAAATGAACTCTTAAGAATGGAACAAGATGGTATAATTGAAAGGGTCACTAAACCTACTGATTGGGTAAATCCAATTGTTATAGTTCCTAAAAAAGATTGATCAATAAGAGTTTGTCTTGATCCTCGTCCCCTTAACAAATATGTCAAAAGACAACATTTCCAAATTCCTTTGCAAGACCAATTGTTGTCAAAGTTGAAAGGTTCCAAAATCTTTTCTCTCGTTGATGCACACAATGCATTCTATCATATTCAGCTAGATGATGCGAGTTCTGATCTTTGCACTTTTATAACACCATTTGGCAGATTTTGTTTCCTAGTAATGCCTTTCGGATTAAATTGTGCTCCTGAGGTATGTTGTGTTGTGTTTATTTTGTTATCTCAACTTTGTATATAAATTTTGTACTTTAAATACTTAAAGTTAAATGATAAGTTTCGTCCTTGGATCTTTAATAAATAAATACATTAATTTAATAATATACAAATATTTTAGCCTTACAACTTATTAATACTTAACTCTGTAAATGTCTAAAACTTCTATTAAATTCCAATATAGATTCAACCTTTTATTTAAATCATAAACTAAATATGTCCATCGCGTTGTTTCTAACGGTGCTCATATGAAATCTTATAATATTTAGGGTTTTTAAATTAAAATACTTGAAAAGGCTAGTCTGAAGTTAATTAGCCAGGCTTCCATTTATTATTTTAAGAATAATAACAATAACTTCAAATTAAAGTACTAAATTATATATTATTTGGAATTATTTTATTTAATTAACATCATGGATAAGAGGTTTAGTAAAAGTAACATTTCACAAATCAGCAATGAAAATGACTAATATAATGAAACTAAAATAAAACCATACTAGATTAACTGAGAACACTCGGGTGGTTCCTTTAAATTATTTCATATTTCAAAACTTAAAACCGTTATTTGATTTAGAAATACTTAAATATAAATTCAAAAACTTACCAGGAGTTGAGCAACTGGTTTCCACATATTAAAATACACTGTAATATCCGTAATTAAAGGTCCCATAATTGTTCAAGCAAGATGTCCACTTTACACAAAAAAATTCCACTTATAAAACCACCATTGGCATCACCGCAAAAGATCCGCTCATAGTAAAAGTCTATACTAGATTCTAATCCATCATCCGCATTCCCCAATAAACAGCATCCTTCCTCCCATGCATCTTTCTTCTCCCTGAACCACTCACTATATACACTCTGTACACCCGGGCTCGGTCAAAGGCAATCTGCCCGTTTAGGCAGATAGGTCCATATTTGGTATATAATCGAAGGAGTTTCTTCTATTCGTAACTCTTTTACTGCATTCAGCTGAGCCTCCCATCCTTCATAAGTTTACTTGAGTTTCCTTAGAGGGCAAAGTAACATCGTGAAAGACCGACGGAGAGAGAAACTTCTCATTTTACAACGAACAGGCCCTACCTCGGAATTAGCCGCTGCTCAGCAAGAAGTAGTCAACTCCGTCCCAAAACTGTTTATTCTGTGCCTCCTCTCTTGCTCCTGGATGACCATCCATACTCTGCCCCCTCCCCCACCCCCCTTTTTTTTTTTTTTTTTCTTTCTTAATTAGTAAAGACAGGAGGTACCCAGACACTATCCAACTTTTAATTGGCTAAAATTATCTACGCCCCTTCTGACGCCATGAGTACGCTTGAATTTTTAAGTAATGCTAACCTCTTTTAACACCCTTAAGCTGCACAAATATCCCAGACATTCGCCGCCAAATTTATAGCTTTTGGAAGGATTAATGAACGTCAAGCCTAGATCTCCCTTCTTGAGTTTATTGCTGCTCGGGTCAAAAGCCCAGCCGAAAAGTGTGGAAATATCTCTCACATCCATTGAAATTCAATATTTTCATCCATCCTATACCCAACTGTAAACACAAATCTAACCACTGCTCTTTCTCTGTAATGAGAAAAACAGATAACTCAGACCCCCCCCCTATTTATCTAAACATGAACCCTCAAAAGAGAAAATAACAGATATTGCAGTTGTGTTACTTTCCTTTCCCAGTGTAAATTTTCTAATATTCCCGCACCCCTTCGAACGCACTATAACAGGTATATCAAATGTGTATGGTTAATATATTTGAAAACTGCCCAGAAATCGACCCATATTTTGATGATATATTGGTGTACAGTGCAAATTTAGATGATCATTGTGAGAAATTAAAGAAAGTTTTTCAAATTGCTAGAGAAAGTGGACTGAAGCTCAACAAAGATAAGACTCTTATCTGTGTATCTAAATTACAATATTTAGGTCACATAATTTCACCTGATGGTCTTTCTCCTGATCCCAAAAAAGGCTCTGCTATTACAGATTTTCCTGTCCCAACCAATAGGCAAGAATTGATATGAGATTCCTGGGTATGGCCACATATCTTATGAAGTTTGTGCCAAAATTTTCACAGGAAACTTCCATTTTAAGAGATCTATTAAAGAAAGATATAAATTGGCAATGGGATTCTCATCATAATGATGCTTTCTTGAGGGTTAAAGATCTTTTGCAATCAACTTCAGTTCTCCAGTTTTTTGACAAACATAAACCAATTGTGCTCTCTGTCGATGCTAGCTCCTTTGGACTCGGTGGTGTACTGCTGCAGGAAAGCAAGCCTGTAGCCTATACATCTGCAACATTAACCGATGCTCAGTCCAGGTATTCCCAAATTGAAAAGGAACTCCTGGCTGTGGTCCATGCTTGTGAGCATTTCCATTATGTCTATGGACAACATATTGTTATTGAAACTGATCATAAACCCTTGTTAGGTTTAGTGCAAAAGCCCTTTGATAGAATATCACCCAGACTCCAGAGATTACTGCTTCGTTTACAAAGATACAACTTCACTCTCACACATGTTCCAGGCAAACAGCTATGTGTAGCTGATGCATTTATCTAGAGCTCCTCTGCCTATTGATCCTGTTGTTACTACTGACATTGATAATGTCCATCTAATGGTCTCGATAATTGTCAATGCTTCACAATCTAAGCTGGATGAAATTAAAACAGCTACACTAGACGACTTAGAATTACAATCTGTCAAACATTACATTTTGAATGGCTGGCCGCAGAGAAAACATGATGTTAATGTTCTAGCCAAGTCATATTGGAACTAAACTAAACTAAACTCTGTGGCTATACAATCCAAGAAGGATCTGGGCCGACAGTGCCCATCTCTGTTTTCTTGACCCTGGGCCCCGAGGTGCTATGTAGCATGCGTCCCGGCCAGGTGGTCAACCTAACGCGAGATCCTCGGTGTTTAGTTCCCAAGCAAGCTTGGTACTCATTTTATCGACCCCGAAGGGATGAAAGGCTGAGTGAACCTTGCCTAGTCGGAAGTCGAACTCTCGACCTGCGGTGCGGCAGACAGGCGTGCTGCATATTGGAACTGTCAGTCAGAATTGCATATTGAAGATGGTTTCATTTGTCGTGGACAGAGATTAGTAATTCCCAAGTCCTGTCGCAAGGATATTTTACAGCGTACTGCATGTAGGTCATAAAGGCATAGTCACATGCAAAAATCTTGCCAGACAGTCTCTCTTCTGGCCAGGTTAACTACTGAGATTGAACAACTGATATCAAATTGCACTATTTGTTTACAAAATCAAAGGCAGAACATCAAAGAGCCTCTTCTTGATAGGAAACTACCTGATCGACTGTGGCAGAAAGTTGCTATCGATTTTTTTCATTTGAATTCTATAACATACCTTCTAATTGATTATTTTTCAAAGTACATTGAATTGCAACATTTGCATCATACAACAGCACCTGAAGTCATAAATGCATTAAAAACTTGTTTTGCACGCTTTGGAATCCCTGAAGAAATTGTCGCTGATAACAGTCCACCTCTTGATTCCAGAGAATTTTCTAATTTCTGTAAGAGTTGGGACATTTTTTTCAATCCCTCAAGTCCTGGTTTCCCCCGTTCAAATGGGCAGGTCGAGATATGTATACAAACCATCAAATCTAGCCTGACCAAAGAAACACAAGATCACAGGGATGTACACCTTGCTCTGATGGAATATAGGAATGCTCCAATCAGGGTTCGTTGATATATGTCAATGGATATATATCTTGATATATATCATGATATATATCCGATATTTATTTTCAAAATATCAAGGTTTTTGATATTTTCATTTTCATACATTTGATATTTATTTTTTAAATGTCGTATTTCTTGATATCTTCATATATCTGATATTTATTTTCAAAATATTTTTAGTCAAAAGAAGTGTAAATGAATTCTCCCACTCTTATTAAAAATTAGCCCATCTGCAAATAAAAACTAAAAAGAATAGCTCACAAAATATTCCCTACACTCCAAAAACTGTTTTTGGACTGCACTTGTAGCATTACCATCATAAGAAATCTATCTGTCTTTGAACAATAACCTCCCTAGCCTATCTCAATTCTTTTTGTAGACTGCACCTGCTAGAAGGTGATAAAGGGGTTAATTGGTGATTGGATATTAGTAAAAAAAATCTCAATTTTATAAGCTTTATGTTTGAAACTGAATATTTAAATGTTGAACCAAAAATTTGGTAGGATAATATTAAATTAGAACAGCCCATAAAAGATGATTTAACTTATCAGTTGTTTACAGCTTCTCCTTCAATAGATACATTAGAATCTTTTCTAGTTTTGGTTTACTTCAGTCTAAATTGCACAGTACGTTAGGGAATGAAAAAGCAGACAAACTTACATTCATGTTCAAATTCTTGAATAGAAAGAATAAAAAATAATCTTTATTTTGTATTTCAGAATTTGTTGTTTATTTTTTTTTTCTTATTTTAACTGAATCCTGAATTCTGTGTTTTGATGAGTGAAAAAGCAACTTTTACAGATAATTGTCTGTGTTTACAATTATTTGATCATAAATTGTAAGGAAAAATAAAAAAAGACATTTAGAATATTGTTTTATTATGTTTTCATGCTAAATGTAATATGATTTAGATTCTAATTTATATTAAGTCTAAAAATATTTATACTCAGCAGTAAACTGACAATTTTGAAAATATCGGATATTTTTGATATTTTCGAAAATATCACGATATTTACAAACCCTGGCTCCAATGGATGGTTTGCCTTCTCCAGCTGAAATCTTGATGGGTCGACGTATTCGAACTTTAGTTCCCACTCTCCCTAAAAGTCTTGCTCCTCACTATGACTGCAGAACAATTAAAGAAAATTTAGAACGCAGACAGCAACATCAACATAAATACGATGTACAGTCGTGGAAAAAAAAAAAGTAAACACCCCCTACTAACTCCTCAGCAAATTATCGTAGAATAAAGTTACTGGTACCAAACGATTGAAAATAAAGTCTACTTTTAAATGATGTATTTAAAATTTGCTTAGAGGGCCATCTACATATTAAAACGAACCCAAATTTCATTTTTTTCAATGGCAATACCCAATTTTGACAACATAAATGAACTCTACACCCTTCAATTAGCCCCAAAACAAATTTTTATGCAATTCGCACCAAAAGTTTCCAAGAAATTAATTATTTTAAAACGAGCGTATTTTAAGGGCTGTATCCAAATTGAAATTCGATACTCGATTGTTAAATGAGAGAGCCCCCTTCTTGATCAAGGCACCTTAAGCTCCACTCAAGCAGTCAATGAAGCCTGCTAGAACAGAAGAAATTTCAAAATATCTAGTGAGTTCTATCATAGACAGCCCCTTAAACCAACATTTTGCCGATTTTTACGCATAATTTTAAAACTACTTGGAAGAAAAATGTAAAATTTTGGATTTCTATAAAGCAGGACTTAATAAATCTAAATCCATCAAAAAAATTGTAGGTTGCATTTCATAATTTTTTCGAATATTAATTTCATAATTTATAATTCATATCATAAAATTATAAAATTTTCAAATTCAGCGTATTTATGTTTGGGTATATTAGTATTATTGCTACACAAAATATTAGCACATTAGGAGCATAATTTCAGGAGATATAAATAAAAATATGAAAATGTAATTTAATATTAGAAGCACTAAATTTTGAATGTTTATAATTCAAAAACTTATCATTCAAATGACTTGACATTTGGTGTCGGCATAGTTTGAACCGAAGTTTTGAAATATCTCGTTAAAATTGGGTATTGTCATTGAAAAAAAATGAAGTTTGGATTCGTTTTAATATGTAGATGGCCCCCTAAGCAAATTTTATATACATCATTTAAAAGTAGACTTTATTTCCAATTGTTTAGTACCATTAACTTTCTTCTACGATAATTTGTTCAGGAGTTAGTAGGGAGTGTTTACTTTTTTTTCCCACGACTGTACATTCTCGTCCACTTAAGCCATTGCATCAGGGACAAAAAATCCTATTTTGGAATCAGAACAAATGGCAGAGAGAAAAGATAGCTATAGTGGGACCTCAACCAAGGTCTTATACTATTGTGTCAGAGAATGGTAGACAATACCGTAGAAATCGCTTCCATATAAAACCCTTTAAAGCTTCACAAACATCTACACCAAGACCATCTGCTGAAGATTTATTTTCTAGTTCAGTTGATCCAGTGCCACCGACTCAGCCAGGTGTATTTCAGACTTCTCATTCTACTAACACATCTATGCCATTGCATCCATCATCCCAGACTAGTGATACCTGTGTCACATGTCTTGGTCGTGTGGTTACACCACCAAAACGTTTTACTGACTGATGTGGACATACCTATAACTTTTTATTTTTTCTAATTGTTTTTAAGTGGGTATTTTTAATCAAGTTTAATCCCTGTTTATATTGTCATTTCATGCATTTAAAAAAAAAGGGAGATGTTATGTATGTAAGTATAATTGTTTATAATCGTAATCGTTTTTATTAGCTTTAACTGTAACCGTTCCCCTAACTGATTTGTTGTTGTCATTCCTTCGCCATCTCCCGCTCAACCATGTTGTTCTCTTGTTAATAAAGTTAATCTTTTTTATTAATCTAATATTTTCATCTATTACCATCTAAAATCATCAATGCAACAAATATATCATGGATAAAGATGAAAATAAGCACTCGCCAGTCGCCATTCGGCGACTAAACGTGAAAAACTGGCGACTAAAAATATGGAAAGTACCGGCCAAATGCAGGATTTTCCAAAGGGATTTCTTCAAAGAATCGCGGAAAAAACCCCCGCGAATTTTGTCAAAAGAACGCGAAAATACCCAAATATCGTCAATAGATCGCGAAAAAGCTAATTTTGTCAAAGAATCTCTCAGAAACCCAAATTTCGTCAAGTGATCGCGGATAAAACGCAGATATTGCGAATGGATCGCGGATAAAACGCAGATATCGTGAATGGATCGCGGAAAAAACGCAAATATCGTCAATAGATCTCGAAAAACAAATTCGAATTTCGTCAAAGAATCGCGAAAAAAACAAGAATTTCGTCAAAAGATCATGTAAAACGCACATTTCGTCAACAGATTGCGGAAGAAAACGTAAATTTCGTCGAAGGATCGCGAAAAAAACCCAAACATCGTGAATGGATCGCGCAAAAACACAAATATCGTCAATAAATCGCGAAAAAACAGAAATATCGTCAATAGATCGCGAAAAACGCAAATATCGTCAATAAATCGCGAAAAAAACCGCAAATATCGTCAATAGATCGCGAAAAAAACCTTAAATATCGTCAATAGATCGCGAAAAAAACCGTAAATATCGTCAATATATCGCGAAAAAAACCGCAAATATCGTCAATAGATCGCGAAAAAACCCGCAAATATCGTCAATAGATCACGAAAAAGAAGCAAATATCGTTGATAGATCGCGAAAAAGACGCAAATATCGTCGATAGATCGCGAAAAAACACAAATATCGTCAATAGATCGCGAAAAAAACCCGTAAATATCATCAATAGATCGCGAAAAAACCGCAAATATCGTCAATAGATCGCGAAAAAACCCGCAAATATCGTCAATAGATCGCGGAAAATCGCGAATTTTGATAAAGTATCTTGTAAAAAATGCATAATTAGTGCCTGAAGAGACCCCCCTCAGCCCCCCCCCCCCCCTTTACATTTCAGAAAATTTGCTGTAAATTTCAGATTTTTTTTTAATTTTGAAAAGTACCTAAGTATAGTGGACTTATGTAGTTAGTTATTATGTAACTTTGCTGTTAACTTAATTTAAAATTTAAAATAGTTTGGAAATTAGTATCTTAAGTTTATTCAAAACAATATGAATTAAAATACTTTTATTTATTACATAAATTACTTATTTACTCTAAACTTATATATTTTAAAATTAAATATTCAGTGACATAAATATACTTACTGGCGACTAAAGCAATTATTCTCACTAGCCAGTAACTGGCTACTAAAAAATATCAACTTACCGGCCAGTGGCCACTAAGCAAATTTCCTTATTTTCATCTTTAATCATGGATAAATGGTTCCATACTGTATTTCCAAATTGAACACCCCCCTCCCCCCTCTCCAATCTCTTTAGAGTAAGCCTAAATAAAATTGTATTCATATTTTATCGTAAAAAGGTAAAATTACTCACACTATTAAAGAAGTAAATAAACTTTTTTTTTTTTTTTATCAACCTATTTGTTTTGTATAATTCTATTCTGCATATATTTTTTAAGTAAATTTGATTAATTATTTTGCTGATGTTTTCATGCATTTATATTGTGATAATTATGTATCATGGTGCAGAGTTTGATTTCTTTTAGCCAGCTTGCACTTTCATGCATTCAAAAATTAAAAAATATATATATATTACTTTCCAAGATTGATTTCCTAATAAAAAATGATATTGGTTTATCTAATCTGTAAAAAGATTTTTGATACTTTTATTTTAGACGAGTATAGGTTATAAATCGCCAAATATTGTTCCTAATAAAATCATTCTTATTGCATTCACTTCATTTAAAAATATAAACTTTTCACTCATTTCTTTTAAAATTCATATATATGTATATATGTACTAGCTGCCCTGCCCAGCGTTGTTCAGGCCTATAATAATAATCTTAAATGAACCTGAAATTTGTATAGCAGGTCCGTATAGGAGGGGGGCAAATACGGCTATATAGATGTTAAAAGTATCATTTTATATCTTTAGACCAGTGGTTCCCAACCTTTTATTGGCCACGCCCCACCAAAACGTCTGCAAAATCACTATGCCCCCCCCCCCCCCCTTCGCTTAATCTATAAATTATGTCTCTTATTATTTAAAAAAGTTAACTCTATTCACACATTGGAAGGATAATAGAGTCCTAACAATAACTATTCATTTCACTTTTTTAACTTATCAAAAAGGTTAATCTTGTGTCACAAATGTTTTTTTAACATAATTTTATGAATGCAATGAGATTATATATCTTCGCCATTGTGCCAAAAAGAGTTTTGTTGTTCTTTTCCTTTTTCCAACTTACCCCAAAGTTAAATAAAAGTGTTATACAGTTTGCATTTTTATCTTCACAAAATATCTTGAACAGAGACTTACATTTAACATTAAAATTGATAACATTAACGCATTTTATAATTCATTTTCATAACTTATTAAGAATTGATGGAAAAACTTTGGACATTAAATTTTCTTTCTACGAATAACACAATACACAAGAAGGATATCATTATTTTATCAAATTGCAGTATCCATTATTCCCCATCACAACACATTTTCTCTCTTTTCCTTTTCCCAATATCATTGTGTTCCATGTATTATCTGATTTTAAAATGTATATGTCATCATGCAAATTTGTTTACTGTGCAGGATGCCTGCACTAGAGCAATAGATTTTTACTATTTAGCCATTTCCTTTTCTAATGAAATTTAAGATTTGTCACTTTTATGGTAGTACCTCGTTCAGATATTTCATATATTTTTTAAGTTGAATATGTTCAAGACAGTCAAATATATGTATACTTTTAAGTAATTTCACATGTAAAAGAATCTTTGTGGAACATACAGCATAGCGAATAGAAGTAGAAAACTCATTCAATAAATGATCGAAAGCGTTTTGAAAAATTGTAAAACACAGTCCTTGAAAAATTATAGTGAGATTTAGTACTACAAAAAGATGTCAAAATATTTAAAAAAATTAGTCGTATAAATATTCCTGTGTTAAATTTATTTGAGACTTTTCATTGGGAGCATTTTAAAATTTCAATAAAAAACTATTTTTTAAATTTTGCTTGTATTCCATTTATTTTCACTCACTATTACTTTTTAAAAAGACAAAAGAAACTGATAACAAATGAGTGAGTAACAAATTTAAAATTGCCCCCCTAGAAAGTCAAAGTGCCCCCCCCCCCCCAGTGGGGCGTACGCCCCATGTTGGGAACCACTGCTTTAGACTGTTTTCTTTCGGCGCCATTCAGTGAGGGTCTTTATAAGTGAAAGAATTGTTTTTATTGGTGTAGATTAGCCATACTTAACCTTTTTTCTTCACAGGCTACAAACATACGTTTGAGATGTTAGGTGGGGCCGCACAGAGCAACACAACAAAGTTAATATTGTCAGTGGATTAAATTTTTTGTCATGAAAAAAATGCTTAAAATTTTTTTTAACTGCAGTATTTACAAACAATAAACTTTGTGGTAGATCTTTATTGCAAATGTTGTAAAAATAGGCTGTGAAGTTTTTGTTTGGAAATAGTAGGGTAAAAATATTTTGGTGGCAATTTTTTTCGCGATAAACGTTCAACACAAAAAATCAGTATTAGCTATAATGCGCATAAAACGTTACAATGTAACAATGTAGAATTTCAAGTTCTAAAGAAGAAGGAAAAATCATCAGGTTTTCTGTAGTAAATAAATCTTTTTTTTGCCCAATGCAAAAATTTCATTTTATTTTAATTGTGGAAATATACAGTGCAAATCTACTTAATTTGGAATAAAGTTTGTTTAGTGTTGAAGATTAAGAAATACATGCAACATTGTAGCACAAATGGAAGCACATATAAAAAGAGCTTTCTAATTTTAAAAAAATGGCATTTTAAGATGTTTTAACATAGTTTTAAATGAATTAAAAATATTAGGACAAATTTTGTCTTTGAAAATATGTAAAACAATAGTGAAGTTTTTGAGTAGTATTTTTTATGCACGACTTTATTAATTTTATAAATATGGATTAATGATTGTGTCTTGGGCCGCACATAAAATACCGCTAGGCCACATGCGGGTCGCAGGTTGAGTATGGCTGGTATAAGTTTAAAAAAATAACCATTAAAATTGCAAAAAAAAAAATACCAAACATTTTTTAATTAAATTGATTGGACACTGTATTAAAAAAAATAATAATTAGAAACCTTTAAAATTGTAAAAAAAATACAAAATTTCTTTTAATTAAATACATTGAACAATAAGATTTAAAAATGTAGTAATTTTTTTTAATAATTAGATTTATTTAGATGAAGTTTTTTTTTTCTTTTCTTTTAATAATTCAATTTTTTAAAGTTAACAATATTTACTGTATATATATATATATATATATATATATATATCAGTGGCGTGGCGTCCGGTCATCGCTGGATGCGGCGATGACCAAGCAATATTTTAAAACTCTTAATAAGCTTTTAAAACTCTACGATCCAGTTTTAGCAGAACATTTGGAGTTCATGTATAAGTGAAGGTAAGATTTAAAGTTTCTTTTTTGAACATTCAACCATTGAATTTTAGAGTTAATAATTTTTCACCACAAACTTAAATAATTGCGATGACCACCGAAAATTTTCACGCCACGCCACTGATATATATATATATATTGGCATATTGATTCACAAATACGAAACTTTTCAGTTTAAATACCCTTAAATGTATGATATCTATTTTAATTCAAATTCCAACTTAGTTTTTTTGAGTTTCAAACCAGAGACATTTCGTTTAAAATACCAACCCATTAAACAACTAACAAGGAAGGTCTCCTTACTGGGCATGCTCAGAATATTTTGAAAAAAATACCAATTAAACTACTTATATATGCAATAAAGGATCTGTCAAATTTAGCGGCAGAATTACAGTAGGAAGTCTGTAAAAAAATAAAATATTTCGATTATTTGGCGCAAAAAGATGAAAGCGTCATGCGATTTGGCGAGCAGTACTTTTCCTCGCCAAAAGCAAACGATTTTAATGCACCTGAAAATTGTTTAATTGACTTTTAGAATGTGTGTAAAAATTATTTAAGGAATTTAAACATAAACAATGAGAGAGTTTAATAAATACATTTTTTCGCATTACATATTTATGTTGCTTCTTATTTAATTTTATTACTTTAAAAACAATTTCATATATAAAAAATATTTTCATAAATTTAAGCGTATTCCAAAATAAAAGCAAGATTCATTTAACAGTTATTCATTTTAATATCAAAGAATTCGTAGTTTCCATAGCAACAAAATTGAATCGATAGTCTTCAATTGTACTTAATTTTGAGATATTGAAACAATTTTAATTTATTTTAATTTTGTTTTAATTCATAAAATTTGATATTTAACTTTCATTATAAATAAACAATACATATATATGACGCAACTAAAGTTATTTACATTAAATTTATTTAAAGAAGTTCAGTATGAAAAATTTTTATCTTAAAGAGTATTCACATAAAAATGCATTTTTCAAAATTTCATTTCATCGCCAACCGATGATAAATCGCCAAATAAACGAAATTTTCATTATTTTTTTACGAAAGTTCTATCGAGGTTCCGCCAAAAAAAAATTTATAAACATATATAGCCACATGAGAAGATCACTCTGTAATTTTTTTAGATTTTTCTGAATATGCCCGTATGGAGACCTTCCTTGTAAGTTAAAAATACTATGATTAAAAATTAAGGTTCCTATCGATGCATAAATGGTTTCTTTCTTTCTTTCTTTTTTTTTTTTTTTTTTTTTTTTGTTTCATTAGCAAAATAGATGGTTATTATTGTTCGAATTCTCTAAAATTTTAATGGATCGTAACTATAACTAAAACTAAGCCCTTTTTTAAATTTAATTTAAAAAAATATGCATATTTAAGTGAGAAAATGTTTAACCGAAATCGAGAGAAACCGCACTAAAATCCCTCGGTTTCTATTTTTTTTTTTTTTTTTTTTTTTTTTTTTTTTTTTTTTTTTTGTCAAAGTTTCCACACATTTTATTTTATAAAAAATGTTTCTACCCATCCAAATATTTTGAAATTTTTGTAGGTGATGTAAATCTGATCTATTGAGTTGCTCTAAAAGATTGTGTTAAAATACGGATGTTTATTTACTTTTGATGTAGAAAAATTATCCTCTCCATGAGGTGAAGTGACCTGCGTTTGATGGTGTATTTGAAAAAACCAATTACGCCATCGATTTGAAGAAGGTTTCAGCTTTATAAGCCTATTTTTGGTTTGCCAGTACCTTTAACCCTAGATCTACCGGGAATTTTATTCAAGTTTTAATAAAACGTTCTACACCAGAATTTTTATTTAAAACTATTTAACTTATTTATTTACCTTATTTTTGTCTGGTTTATATACTTAGTTTATTTTAAAGAAATTTCTGGTTTGAATGAATATTTTGTATGTACCTGTCGGGTCCAATGGACCCGTCTGGTAAACGGAGGGTTAAAATTGTATCCTGGAGGGGCATTGCAATATGAGGGAAAAACTTTTTTCAGAAAAACGACCTTTTTGAAAATTTTCTTTCAAAGGGTTAATTGCGGCATTTTTTATAAATTTATTACACCGTTTGAGATGTAAAAGTCTGATTTTTCGGAATATGTCTTTCAATTATAACTGTACCAAGCGGTTTGGTCCATGGAGGAAAGAGATAGATGGAGATGCAGTATGGTGGCTGGGGGCGACGCCAAAAAAGTAACCCTAAAATCCACTACTGTAGGCCCAAACACAAGAATGTTCTTTATCGAAAAAAAAGAAGAAAACTTTTAGTACAGTTTTTAATTCATAATACAGTGGAATGCTGCTTTAGAATGCTTAAAAATAAGCAGATCACTTTCATTTAGAGGAAAAAAATGCATGGATGATGTCAAAGAATTCGATCCCTATTCCAGGTGCTTGTTTTGTTTGGGCCTACTGAGGACTTTTAAATTTGAGCGATAAATGGCTTCATATTGCAAACTTTTTTTATGGCATACTGCATCTCCATCTATCTCTTTCCTCCATGGGTTTGGTCATTTTGGATTTAAAAAAACAAAAACAAAAAGGTCATGTTTCTTTCCTAGCTTCTTACCTGATGCTTTAATGAGTTTGTACGCATGCGCTCGTACTTCCTCAACCGGAGATCAAATAAATGACTTTTTGATGAGAGTGGGTTGCGATTGTTAATTAATTACTCAGCTAATAATTACAATTTTTAAAATCTGAAACTCAGGTACACTAGGAGATGCATTGAATTACGAGGGCATTTCGAAAAGTAAAGATACAATTGCTTGCATTCCTTAAAAAAACATTTATTTAGAAAACGTAAGTTACATCTTATTAACTGGATTATTTATTATTTTTCGACATAATCACCCCCGTTATCCAAACATTTGTTAAGTCGGGGCACAAGCTTTTGTATCCCACAGTCATTGAAGGTTTCCGCCTGTTGTCGGAACCACATTTCAACTTCATCTTTGATCTCATCATCGTTGTGGAATGATTTTCCTCCAAGATGTGACTTCAGGTAACAGGAGACGTCTATTCGCACGAATTGCTTCCTCCGTTCTCTGAAGAAGGGCATGAGAGATCACAGATGGCCGACCTGTTCTTTGTTCGTCATGAACATCGGTCCTACCTTCAGAGACATGACGACACCATTTCGTTACATTTTGTCGATTCATAATGTTCTTATAAACAGAAACAATTTCTTTGTGAACATCTGCTGGTCGCTGACCTCTTGCATGAAGAAAACGTATGACGGAGCGCACTTCGCATTTGGCGGGATTCTGAATCGGCGGAACCATTTTAAACACAACTTACTCCAACCAGAATCAACGTTGAAATGCCGAACGACCGCGAGGAGAAAGCTAACGGTTCAAGGTTAACACCTGTGTTGCCAACTTGCTTGCCAAAACTTTTCTTCTCCTCCGGCGTACGGTATATCTTTACTTTTCAAAATGCCCCCGTATCTTCACAAAATATTGGAGCCTCGTATGTGCACAAATTTCACTAGTCATCGCAGACACACACAGACAGAGTGATGTTTTCTTTTATTAGTATAGATTACAGATGCAGATTTGTGGTCGTCACATGGTAACTAAATTTTTTTGCTTTTGCCACCAAGATTTGTTGTCTAAGACACCATATGTTTTACAAGGACTCCCCTTTTCTGCCGAACAGCACTTTTTTTTTTTTTTTTTTTTTTTTTAAATCTTTTAATCAAATCTGCGGATTCTTCTCCATAATTCCAGGATATTTACTTTTTTTTTTTTTTTTTTAAATTGTCCATAATTTAAAAATATGACTAATCAGGGATACCACATTTCTGCAGGATCCGTAAATTTCTGCTTTCTTCTTATAAAAAAAATTATCTGTGATGTCTGTTTTATTGAGAAAAAAAATTGAGTTGATGTGCATCTCGAATTAATTCAGCAGTGGCGTCATACCATAATTAGCCATGACGCAGAAACATTCGTGCCGAGAAGTATATAGCACAAAATTAACACTCGCCAATCGTCGAGTAACAATTAAAACATGGCGATTAACTTTATTGTCCTCACTCGCCAAACTCGGTGGATGAAAGATCGATGCCAGGGAGGACAACAGTGAAATTCGTCCAGAATTTAAAGCGTCCAGATCGGTGATTCTCCCGAACGTAAGAAAAGGAAGTAGCGCGGGTGATTCTGTCCCGAATTTTCCAAAAGTCATTCCGTTCAGAAAATTTAAAAAAAAAAAAAATTAAATCGGTCATCAGTCTGAAAATTCGGATATAAAAATATCGCTAATTTCGATTATGGTCGCCGAAAAAAATCAATTTTGTCAAAAATTTGTGGTGAAAAAAACAAATTTCGTCCAAGGATCGCGAAAAAACGTGAATTTCGTCCAAGGACTACATAAAAATACGAATTTCATCAAATAATCGCAAATAGGAACCACAAAATTATTCAAAGTATCACAAAAAAACCGCATATTTCGTGAAAAAATTGCAAAAAAAAATGTAAATTTCATCAAAAGATCGCAAAAAAAAAAACAAAAAAAAAAAAAAAACACATACTTTGCCGAAAGATTGCGAAAAAAATCACAGATTTTGCCAAAAGGTCGCAAAACAAACACGAATTTTGTCAAAGGATCGCGGTAAAAGCGCGAATTTCGTCAAAGGACTGCAGAAAAAAGCATAGTTAGAGCCAGGAGGGGATTCCCCCCTCTGCTGTATCCTTTCAAAAAATTTGCTGTGAATTTATTTCTTTGCAATTAATAGTAAAAATAAAATATTCAAGATTTTATTAAAATAATTCTTAAAATATATTTAATTTTTGTCTCTTTTATGCATTGCATTAAGGCTGTTCTTAACTGCTCTGCTTAATAAGTGCAAAACGTTTTGACATATTTAGAAATTCATTTTTTAACGGAAAGATATAAAATTGGAAAGCCTGGCCATGGAAGCAATTTGGAATTGAACTGTTTTTTCCATTTTTTGATCAATCAATTACCTATTGAGTTATAAACCATTTCGATCACATCACAAACACGTTTTTTGCCCGCTCTTGAATGCTCTTTCTCCCTTCGCATGGAAATTCAGTTCAAAAGCCCACTTTGACTCTATTTTCTGAAAGATCTATTGCGTTTGCAAAAAAATGGAAAAAACAGCTCAATTACATAGTTTCTGACAGGGTTGGCACGGTTTAAACCAAGTGGTTTTAACCATGGTTTAAACCACGGTTTAAACCAATTGGTTTTTTTGTCAAAAAAAACATTTGGTTTTTTTAGAAAAAATCTAATATAATTGTCGAATGTCGAATGGTGCGAGTAACGAGATACCCATAGTTGCTGGTTCATTAACTACACTTATTAATTTAATTTACTTTATATACAAGAATATTACAGTAGAAGATCTTTATAATGCAAACCTAAAAACGCAAGGTTGTGCGTTATATAGAATTTTGCGTTATATGGATCACATCATTAAATTCACCTTGTAAACATGGCCAAATATGTCTGAAACATATCAAAATACATTAGAATATCTTTATACTGCATTCCTTGTTACCAAGAGTTATCCAAATTATAAATTTTTCCATAATATAGGTCAGACATAGTTAAATTTACTTTATAAACATGATCCAAATATAACTGACACAACCATCCCTTATATTAGACATTTTCAAAAATGTTTATTGTAATAATAGCATTTTTTTCAGTAAAAAGGTCTTAAATTAGAAGATAAAGTTGAACTAATGTATCAAATTTAGTCCTCTAGAGAGTAGCAATATTTTACAAAGTGAAAATGCAGGTGCTTTTTAACTGCAAAAATCATTGTTTACATCTGAGAAGTTGTGCGTTATATGGAGAATTGCGTTATATAGAATTGCATTATAAAGATCTTCTACTGTATTTACAGTTTATACATTATTCGAAGAATTATATACATTATTTTAAGAATATTGGATCCAGCGAACGCACCATAGGTCCGCAGAGATCGTCGAAAACCAAACAACTAAACTATTCTTAAAGGTTGCCAAACGGCCAAACCTAAATTACAGAAGAATGCGCCATGGAGGCGCGCGCGACAGTCAAGGTTAAGAGAAGCCGTAACATACCGGCCCCCGTTGACATGTGTCAACATTCAACATAATAATACTAAATATAACAATAAACAATAGGAATTAAATTTCTAAAAACAATATACACTAGTTTCCAAAAAAAATTACAAATATGCTACTTCCAATAATATACACTTAAGTTTTTCAAAGATGAAAATTAGATAAATTATAATGCAAACAATGGTTACACTTGAATATCATAAAAGACTATTATCAAAATTAGCACTCAATACACATAGCAAACTAATAAAATTAACAAAGTTTATAATATTTAATTAAAGAAAATATATAGATGCGGTAACAGTTAGATTTAGATTCTATGTGAAAACTGAAGCAAAGAATTGCGTTCTGTTATCCCAATTTTAACTTGATATACATAATAAACTGTTCAAAATAAAAATGTACAATAATGATGATAATAATGCAATGAGTTAAATGTTTTAAGATAATAGAAATCAGCAATCATCTAATGGAAGAGGACACACTTTTGAGACGGACCTCGTAACTATACCTGTTGCTGTTTTGATGTGTAAAACTCTGACTTTTTTATCAGAGCCATGTATTACTTTAAGGACACGACCTAATGCCCATTTGCCAGGAGGTAAATTATCCTCCTTTAGGATGACCATACATCCTTCTTTTAGATTTTCTTTTTCAATGTACCATTTTGTGCGCTGCTGTAAATTAGCCAAATATTCCGTGTTCCATTTTTTCCATAAAAGTTGGGTCATTTGGGTTAATTTTTGCCAGTTAGACAACCTATTATCATTAATTTTGGTCAAATCCGGTTCAGGAATTGAAGTAATTGGTCGGCCTATTAAAAAATGGGCAGAGGTCAAGACTTCAATTTCATTTGGATCTGACGACAAAGGGACTAAAGGTCGAGAATTTAAAATTGCTTCAATTTCTGTGGTTAAGGTCCAAAATTCTTCGAGTGTGACTCGAGAATTGCCTAAGACTCTTTTGAGATGATATTTAAAGGATTTCACCCCAGCCTCCCATAATCCACCAAAATTGGGTGAACAAGCAGGGATGAATTTCCAGTTAACAGCCTCAGAGAGAGGCCAAATAATTAGACAAAGCATCATCGGGTTTACATACCAGGGCATGTAATTTCTTCAACTCTTTATTTGCACCTACAAATGTAGTTCCATTATCTGACATTATAGTTGTGCTTTTACCTTTTCTAGCGAAAAATCGTTTCAGGGTGGCAATAAAGGATTCAGATTTTAAATCTGTTACTATATCCAAATGAATTGCCTTTGTGGCGAGACAAACAAAAATTGCAATATAAATTTTATTATAATTGCCCTTTCTCTGATTTTTATACTTAATCATAAAGGGTCCACAGAAATCAATCGCACATTTTTTAAATGGTGGGCTAGGGTTTACTCGTTCTGAAGGCAAATTTCCCATTATTTGATTCGCACTTATTGGCTTGTTTCTGAAACAGGTTATGCATTTATGAACTATTTTACGTGCTAAAGATCGCCCATTTATTACCCAATATCTTTGCCTGACATGATGTAATAAGGATTGTGGCCCTAGATGGAAAAACTTGTTATGAAAATATTCAAAAATAATTTCACTTAATTTATTATTATGGGGTAAAACAACAGGATGTTTGTTTTCAAAAGTCAGACTGGAGTTGTCTAGGCGACCTCCAACTCTGATAATTCCTGCAGAATCTAAATATGCATTCAAAAATTTTAATTTGCTTTTACCTGACAGGCTCTTCTCGTTCTTCAGTTGTTTTATCTCTTCAGAAAATGTAGAATACTGTACCTGTTTAATCAGGACAACTTCTGCTTTTTTCAACTCATCAATTGTTAAAGGACCACTTTTTTTTTCTTTATCATTTTTACAATTTTCTATAAATCTAAAAATATAACTAATAATACGAATCAATTTCAAAAAATCATTAGTCAAAGTAAACAAACAATTATACAGTAAATTTTCAGTCTTAACTGCGAGGTTAATGTCCTGAACTGATTTGAATTCTAACGCATAGTCATTATTTGTTTCTAGATCTACTGGATTATTTTCTGCATGCTGAATTTTGTCACGAAGAAAGTTCGGACCACAAAACCAAAGGTTGCAATTTAAAAGTTCCTTAGCGTCCAGTCCTCTAGATATTACATCAGCTGGATTATTATCCGATGTCACATGCTGCCATTGGTAAGAGTCTGTAAGTTCTTGTATAGCAGCGACTCTGTTACTCACGAATGTTTTTAACAAATGGGGTGGTTTTCTAATCCAAGCAAGTGAGATCGTGGAGTCACTCCAGAGAACGATATTTTCTATTCGAATGTCCAGTGACGGTAGAACTTTATGAATTAGTTTCGCTAATAGGAGGCAAGAACATAATTCTAAGCGAGGAATCGACACTGTTTTTATAGGAGAGACTCTGGATTTGCTGCACAATAGTTGTGCAGCAGGAGATCCTTCAACTGGTAAAGACTGAACATAAATTGCAGCTCCATAGGCTAACTAAGAGGCATCAGCAAACCCATGTATGATTATGCAATCTTCATGAAAAACAAATCTAGAAATCTTTAAGTTCTCTAACTCTGAGAGGGTGGATAGAAAGTCATTCCATTCTCTCTCCAGAAAATCCGGTAATGGCTCATTCCAATCGATTTTGGCTAACCAGAGCTTCTGCATAAATATCTTAGCCCTTGTTACTACAGGCCCAATTAATCCTAACGGGTCAAATATTTTTGAAATTAGAGATAGAATATCTCGTTTACTATAAAATTCTTTGTTAGGAATTTTCAATTTATACAGAAAACAGTCACTCTGTGGTTCCCATAGAACACCCAAGGTTTTTACTGAAGTACAATCTGGCTGATCATCGAAACTATATTCGGTGGCAACCCTAGTATGAGATTCAACTAATTCTCGATGATTTGCACACCATTTGTGCAATTTCATGTTTCCACGATTCAAAAGTTGAATTAATTGTAATTTAAGGATTTTAGCTTTTTCGAGAGTTGATTCCCCAGAAAGAAGATCATCTACATAAAAGTCCTTTAAGACGACTGACGATGCTAGAGGTAAGTTTTTTGTTCATCTAGAGCTAATTGCTTAAGAGCACGAGTAGCTAAATAAGGAGCGTTAGATGTCCCATAAGTCACTGTATTCAGCTTATAAGTTTGTACTGGCGCGTCAATATTGTTCTTCCACAAAATTCGAAGAAAGTCTCTTTGCGAAGGATTAATTAATACCATTCGATACATCTTCTCTACATCCGCAGTGAATGCATATCTATGTTTTCGAAAACGAATCATAATTAAGAATAACTCTTGTTGTGGAATTTTACCCTTTAAAAGGAGGTCATTCAATGACAACCCAGACGTCGTTGGCATTGACGCGTTAAACACAACACGCAAGCGTGTAGTACTTTTTTCTGGTCTGTAAACTCCATGATGAGGTATATAATTAGAGTCCTTTATGGGTTCCGATTCCTCCACTAACTCCATATGATTTAAATTTTTATACTCGTCCATAAATTCCGAATACAGAGGTTGCAAGTTCGAATCCCTATCTAATCGGTGCCAAACTTGATCGAGTCTTTTTTCGGCTAATTTTTTTAATTCTCCTAAAAATGTAGCATCCTCCATAGGCATGCTCACAACGTACTGACCAGTGGCAGTTCGATAATGCGTAGTTTTAAAATGATTTTCGCAAAATTTCTCTTCTTCACTAAGCAACGAACTGGAATCATTAATATTTTCGATTTCCCAAAATTGTCGCAAGGATTGTTCTATTTTTTCATTTTGAGTGAGTAGACCACAATATTGAGAATCGTTTGGGGAATTACTCACAACACCGCTAGCTACATATCCAAACACGGTGTCTTGAAATAACAAGGTTTGTGATGAGCAGCGAATTTGGCCGGATTTCAATAAATCAAAAAAGCATTGAGCACCCAATAATAAATGTATTTTTCCTGGTATATTAAATTTAGCATCCGCTAACAAGATATTTGTGGGTATATCAGTAATGTCTACTCGAATGGGCGTAAGTGGGGTTATTTCTGTAATTTTTGGCACTAAAAGAAATTCCAGTTCCCTTGTGAAATCTCTATTTTTATTTGAAATCACAGTTTCAATTTTATAATTCAGTGTCGTAGCTGTGCCATTCAGCCCAGATATAGGAGCAAAAACCTTTGTTTTCTTTAAACCCAATTTTTTTGCAAACTCAAATGATACACAATTAATTTGACTGCAAGAATCTAATAAACTTCTTCCCTGAATAAAATTCCCTTTACTCGTTTTAATTTCAATTATTGCAGTTGATAAAATGACGCTTTTATTCGAAGAAGGAAAACAATTTGAAAGACTTTGCGAAACTGCTACATCAAGCGCCGCATTTCTTTCCCCCCGGTCCACTGTCTGCTCTTTTTCTGCCTTTTGATTTCGAGATTCATTATTAGAAACAATTGATTTATCTCTATGTAATAGAGAGTTATGAGATGAAGGCGATTTACAATGTTTACATATATGTTTTGACACACAATTAGAAACTAAATGAGATTCCGAAAAACATTTCAGGCAAAGCTTATGCTTTTTAACGATAGCATATCGTTCACCAAACTGCATATTAAGAAATTTCTTACATTTATATAGAGGATGAAATTGATCACAAATAACACACTGCCTCTCAGAACTCGAATTTACTAACAAAGATTTCGATTTTATTTCACTACTGATTTTTGATCTAGTTACGTTTCTATTTATACTTTCGAGCGATTGACTTCTTTTTTCTAAAAACTGCATTAAACTGTCAAAGCTTGGGACTTCAGATGTGTTTATTGACAATTCGTATTGTTTCCAAGACTCCTTATCCAATTTGTCTAAAATTATGGTTGTAAACAAAATGTCCGAGAGTTTATTTCTCTCAAATCCTAAGTTGGTTAGAGCCCTGATATTTTTGTTTATAACATCTACTAATCGCCTTAGTTCTTTAGATGACTCGTGTGCAATTCTTTCGAAATCTAATATAGCCTTTAAATGTATATTCACCATAATTCGTTTATTCTCAAATCTATTTTCTAATGCTTTAAACAATGAATCAAATGTGTCTTCTGGAGTTTCTAATTGTTTAGCTTCATTTTTTAATGCGGAATGTAAATAATGTAATTTCTGAATTTCAGATAGTTGTTCATTATTCGTAACAATATTGTTAAATTCGATTTTGAACATATTCCAATCCTCATACTTTCCACTAAATTGAGGAAGTGAAATTTCTGGCAATTTGATCTTACAATTACTAAATTTTAATTCAGGACTTTTAGTTTCATTTTTATCAGAATTTAATAATAGATTGAAACTTACCTCTAGCTGTTTCACTCGTTCTTCCAACTCCATTAATGAAGAGTCGATTTCCGTCATATCATGATCGTCAGGAGCTGTTGTGTAATAATCAGTACGTAACAAATCGATGTTATTGGAAACCTTTTCAAGAGTCTTGAGTTTTGTATCGATTTTGATTTTTGACCACGTAGCGGTCTCATCATTTAGTAGAGTTTCTAGCCTAGTGAGCTGAGCTTTTAACGAGCCCCTCGATCTGTTTAAGGACACTAATGTGACCATTTCAATTGGTAATTTCACAACAACTAAAATACAATCCTAATGTAAACGAAGAATTAAAACCAAAACCACTTCCGGTGAGCGGACCAATGTCGAATGGTGCGAGTAACGAGATACCCATAGTCGCTGGTTCATTAACTACACTTATTAATTTAATTTACTTTATATACAAGAATATTATTTACAGTTTATACATTATTCGAAGAATTATATACATTATTTGAAGAATATTGGATCCAGCGAACGCACCATAGGTCCGCAAAGATCGTCGAAAACCAAACAACTGAACTATTCTTAAAGGTTGCCAAACGGCCAAACCTAAATTACAGAAGAATGCGCCATGGAGGTGCGCGCGGCAGTCAAGGTTAAGAGAAGCCGTAACAATAATATTTTCTCTTTTTTTAATTCAATTGTTTTAAATTATAAATAGAAGTAATTTCTACTTTTAACACTTCATCTCAGCAGTGTACATGAGATATAATGAGCCTAGGCCATGTTTCTATGCATGTAAAATGAAAATTAGCATGTGCTGATGAACATATCTGGTACCCTAAAGATTTTTCTTAAAACATGTGAAATTAGAAAAGATAAAATAGATAAATAATATTCAATATTTTGCTTAAAATATTTTCATTTAAAAAATGCAGATTATTTACAGCAGTTAATAACAAAGTACACTGATCTTTAAGATTTTGGTTAGGTTGTAATAGAATTTTCTGGATTGGGATTGGGGAAGATTATCCTTAAAGAATTTAAAAGAGTAACTTAAGATATCAGATTGAATAACACAGCTTGTAAAAATTGAGTGCTAATTATAGCATTTCAATAATAGCTACCAATCAATCTTTTCTGTTAGTTGCTGAATCTAATGGCCAAAAATGTTGACTTGGACACTTGCAGTTATCACTCAGAAAACAAAATAACCAGAAGTATTTGGATATTTAAAAAATAATAATAACAACCACAGAATAATCTATCTATCTATACTAATATTATAAAGAGGTAAAAATTGTTTATTTGTAGGAGGTAAGCTCTGGAACTACCAAACCGATTCCAAAAGTAATGGTATCAAAATGATGGTGTTAGTCCAACTTAGAACATAGGCTATATCTTTTGTCCGTGCCACTAGCCAAAAGGGGTGCAGGAACAAAACACGTTCTAAAAATGTGATTTTTGTGTTACTGAAGGTCCTAGAAACATGAAATTTGGAATGGTAGTTACTAATAAGATGCTAATCATCTCTAAGGACATTTCTTTAAAAAATCAAAATTAAAAAGGGGTGAAAATGTGCGAAAAGCGTTCTAAAAAACGTTCTAAATGGCGATTTTTATGCAATTTCGGGAAGTACCAAACCGATTTAAAAAATATGGTGTCAAAATGATGGTGACAACCCTTGCTCCAACATAGGCTACATTTTATGTCTGTGCCTCTAACCCTAAAGGGGATGCAGGAGCAAAAAAACGTTCGAATTGCGATTTTTGTATTACTGAAGGGTCCAGATACCTGGAATATGTCACGGTAGTTACTTATTAGATATAAATGATTTCTAAGAACATTTCTTAAAAGATTCGAAATTTAAAAGGGGTGAAAATGCACAAAAAGCATCCTAAAAAACGTTCTAAATGGCGATTTTTACGCTATCTCAAGAAGTAGCAAAATGATTTAAAAAATAATGGTGTCAAAATGATGGTGACAAGCCTTGCTCCAACATAGGCTACATTTTATGTCAGTGCCATTACCCCCAAAACGGTTCAAGAGCAAAACAACGTTCTAAAAGGCGATTTTTGTGTTACTGAAGAGCCTAGAAACATGAAATTTGGAATGGTAGTTATAAGATATAAATGATCTCTAAGAACATTTCTTAAAAAATTCGAAATTTAAAAGGGGTGAAAATAAGCGAAAGCAGTTCTAAATGGCGATTTGTACGCAATCTCAGAAAGTACCCAACCTATTTCAAAAGTAATGGTTGGAAATTGATGATGACAGCCCTTGCACCAACATAGTCTCTATTTCATGTTGGTGTCACTATCACCTAGGGGTTGCAGAAGCAAAAAACATTCTAATTGCAATTTTTTTGTTTTACTGAAGGGCTTAGAATCCTGAAATTAGGCAGGGCAGTTATTTATAAGATACAAATGATTTCTAAGAACATTTCCTAAAAAATCGATATTTAAAAGGGGTGAAAATGAGCGAAAAGCGTTCTAAACAACTTTCTAAATTGCGATTTCTACGCAATCTCAGGAAGTACCGAACGAATTAAAAAAAATAATGGTGTGAAAACGATGGTGACAGCCCTGACTAGAACATAGGCTGTATTTCATGTTGGTGCTACTATCCCAAAGCGGATGAAGGAGCAAAAAACGATCTAAATTGCATTTTTTTTGTAATGCTGCACGAGCTAACAACTTGAAACTAGGCATGGTAGTTACTTAAAAGATATAAATGATCTCTAAGAACATTTCCTAAATAATTCGAAATTTAAAAGGAGTGAAAATGGACAAAAAATGTTCTGAATTGTGATTTCTAGGCAATCTCAGAAAGTACCCAACGGATTTCAAAAGTAATGGTTGAAAATTGATGATGACAGCCCTCACTCCAATATAGGATCTATTTCTTGTTGGCGTCCCAACCACCTTGCGGTTGCATTTTAAAAAACTTTCTAAATTGTGATTTTTGTGATACTGAAGGGGCTAGCAACTTAAAGTTTGGCATGGTAATTACTTATGAGATGTAAATGCTCTCTGAGAAGAGTTCCTTAAAAATTTTTAATTTAAAATGGGTGAAAATGAACGAAAAGTGTTCTAAAAACGTTCTAAATAGTGATTTCTACGCAATCTCAGGAAATATAAACCGATTTCGGAAGTAATTTTTTCAAATTGATGGTGACAGCCCCCGCTCCAACATAGCCTATGTTTTACATTGTTGTCACTACCACCTGTGGGTTACAGGAGCAAACAAATTTCTAAATTGCGTTTTTTGTGTTACTGAGAGAGTCTAACATTTTAAATTTGGAATGGTAATTACTTCAAAGGTGCAAAAGCTTTCTAAGAATCGTCGAAAGAAAATCCCAAATTTAAAAGGATGAAGTGAGTGAAAAGCGTTCTAAATTAAGATTTTTATGCAATCTTAATGAAAAACGAAACCGATTTCAAACATAATGGTTGCAAATTGATGGTTATAGAACCTGCTCAAACATAAGCTATATTTTTATTTTATGTCGGTGACACAACCCTAGAGTGTTGCAGAAGCAAAACACTTTCTAAATTGCAATTTCTGCAGTACTGAAGAGACTAGAAACTTTAAATATAGCACGGTAGTTACTTATAAAATATAAATGTCCTCTAAAAACAGTCGAAAATAAATTTGAAATTAAAAAGGGGTGAAGCGAAGGGAAGGAAGGAAAAATATTCTAAAAGAGTCCTAAATTGCAATTTCTATGAAATCTCAGGAAATAATAAACCGGTTACAGAAGTGATTGGTTGCGAATCAAGTACGATAGTACCTGATCCTATACAGCTGTATTTTATGCCGTTGTCACTACCACCTGGTTGGCAGGAACAACAAGAAATCCTTTAAAAACATCTAAATTCCGTTTTCTATAGAATATTAGGAAATATCAACCTATTTCAAGGTTAATGTTGGCAAATTAATGGTGACAGTCTCTGTTTCAACATTTTTCGATTTCACAACATTCTATTTCACTAACACCAGAGAGGTGGTAGACTGTTAGACAAGAAGCTTGGAATTTGAGATGATGGTTAATTTTAAGATGTAAATGTGTTAAGATGGTTTCTAAAATATTCAAAACTTCAAATGAATAATGAAATGAGCATAAAAGTCTCAAAATACTTTCTAAATTATCATTTATTTGGAATTAGTTTTAGTTCTTATTAATTAAAATCTCATTTCTGCAGGGTTGGCTTTTTACTGGTAAAAACTGGTTTTTACCAGGACATGGTAAAAACTAGGTTTTTACCAGAGTTGCAAAAAAGCCGGCTAAAATTTAAAAAAGCCAGGCCGGTGGCTTTTATTGGTTTTAACCGGCTTTTTTTGGCCAAAATTGGCCTTTTTTGGCCATAATTGGCTTTTATACAAAGAAGTAGAGCCGTACCGAGTACTCGGTAAATACTCGGTACTCGGCAAAATTTTGGCCGAGTACTCGGCCAATACCGAGTAGTTGTAAGAATTTCATTTTTTAAGCATATGATATGAATTTAAAACTGATCTGTAAAAAGTTATTCGAATATCAATGTATAATATATGGAGTAATTCATAAAACTATTTACTCGGTATTTAACAATATGTCTACAAAATATAGAAAAAGTTAAGAACAAAAACCCTCATAAAATAATTCCAGATTAAAAGTTAGTTTCACATTTATACAAAGAAAAATAAGTTCTTTTTAAATATATAGGAAAACAGAAAAGACTATTATTTTGGATAAAGAAACTGAAAATACAATAAATGTAATAAAAAAATAATAATTAAATTTATTATATTTCAAATAATGGTGCATAAACACCAAACGTTCTACATTATCAGTAGCCAGGGCATTTCTTTTACTACTATAAATTTGGCCTACCTCTGAAAATATACATTCAGAATAAACAGTAGTTGAAGGTGCACATAAGAATTTATTTGCAAGGTTGCACATAATCGGAAAAGTCCCCCCCCCCCCCATGCAAATGGATCGTCAGTTTTACATAAGTCTTCTGTTAAGAAATCCTGTATCGCTTTTTGTACCTCTGTATTTTTCTCTCTTACTTTTAATCAAAAGAAAATAAGGTAAAGTTACAAAATAAATATGAAATGTTTTGCATTATTCAATGAATTGTTACAGTAACCAATAAACATTTTTATTTTTGATAGACAGATTTCAGGTATCAGGATAAATTAGAGGGTTGAAGAATGTTTTAATTTTATATTGGTTAATAATTGTACTTGTTATGTGTCAATTCTCCTTTTTTTGCTAATGTTTTGTATTGTCAAAAATTGTCTTTAACCCGGGAGAACTCGCTGCATGAGATTTTCTCTCTCAGTCGTACTTTTTAAGACTCTTATTTAAATCATTTTTCATTTTAATTAAAATTTCAAAATGTTTTACAATTATTTTACCTATTTTGTGAATAAAAGTACTAAGCCAACCAAAAAAAGTTGATATTATATGAATGTAAAGTAAAAGAAAAGCAATTGGGCATTCTCACTAGCGAGTTCTCCCGGGTTAAAAGGTACACAAATAAATTTCCAATTTAATTAGCTAATTTATATATACTATATATGTATATTATATACACATATGTACACATAAGCTCACATTATGTGCACATCAGGGTTTTGTTCCTTATTGCCCAACTACTCGGTATTCGGTACTCGGCTACTCGGCCAAAGCACTACTCGGTACACCACTACAAAGAAGCATTGTAATTATAAACTACACATTTTAAAATGTTTTTAATTAGTTTTAATGACATTTAATTGATTTAGAGTTTAATAAGTAACCCAATTTCCCAATAATGAGGACATTAATACTGGAATAAAACTTAGATGGTTTTTCTAGTGATTTGTAGTCAGAATTGCAAATATGTCAGCTAAATTTTAAAAGGGCCATACCAACAGCCAATTATTTCAGTTTTACTGCTTTATAAAATTAAAGAGGACAATTGTTACTTAGTTACATGTTTTATTACTTAATTTTAAGAGCTATTAATATACAAGTCTTATTTTATTTCTAGTAAACATTTAAAATTATACATAGTCTTATTAATAAAAACATTGCGAACAGCATATGCATGAATATGCTTAACAAGCTTTTCAAATTTTATTTAGAGAATTTTTTCTTCTTGTTTAAATGCTCTATTTTTTATACACTTATGTACCACTCTCCTCAAATATTATATCCTTTCTAATTTCTCTTTTAACATTTATAACTTAATCTCTCCATATGGACACACAAGAATGTTTCCATTTTGATGTGCTACATTTTGTCATTAATTAAATATAATTTTTAAAATGTGTAGTGTATGTGGAGCTATGTAATATAGAATTTCAAAATACCAGTTTAGAGCCTAACTTATATTATTTTCAATGTTTATATACATATATTTTCAGACATAATGCCTTCACATTTGCCTTCTAGAAGTTATAGACTTATTTATTTGACAAAATGCAATAGAAATCTATAATTTTTTAAGTAGAAAATATTTATAAGTGTATTAAAAATTAATTGATCCAAATTTAAAACAAATTAACTGTAAACCAACTTTAAAAAATAAAAGCCGGCTTTTTAAAAGAGGTTAAAAGCCGGCAACCCTGGTTTTTACCGGTAAAAACCTAAGGATACAATAAACTCTACTAGTCATTAAACTGTATATAAATACTATTGATTGAAGCTGTATTTTCATGTAACTGGTGCATATATATATATTTATATATATAAAGAGATGGGAAATAAAGAATTAATTCTCTAAAGCTGCTGATATGGTACTTTAATCATATAAATTTTACCATATTTTCTATTCCCCATCTATAAATAGAACAACAGATGTTCAGTATCGGTTTTGCAAAGCAGGGTTTCCATTTCACTTGTACTCTAATACATGTTGATATACAGAAGTATTTCCGAAATCATCATCTGATAAGTGAAATACCAGTTGCCAAGCGAAGTATAATGGAATAACCATATAGAATGTATCTCCGCATTTATAAGAATAATCATGCATTGCTTGACATTTGCAAAAATCATGAAACAGATATTGATATTAGAATTCAAAGATTACTGAATGACTAATTTATTTAAACAAGTGAAGCATCTATTTCAACAGCTACAAGTAGCCAAAGCCTTAAATATTCGTCAGAGCAGATGCTTGTTTTGAATGGCTGAAATTAGTGCATTGTTCTGAATTAATTCCATATAAAGATCTTGTTAAAAAACAAATTGATTTGCTTTTAGAGTCCTTTCCCCTTTTAGCATGTATGACAGATCCAATCTTGTTAAAAAACAAATTGATTTGCTTTTAGAGCCCTTTCCCCTTTTAGCATGTATGACAGATCCAATCTTGTTAAAAAACAAATTGATTTGCTTTTAGAGTCCTTTCCCCTTTTAGCATGTATGACAGATCCAATGTACAAAAATCAAGATCTATTAAGTGAAACACAAAAGGAAATGGAAAAGGAATGTCTCATAGATTTCATGCCAAATTCCCTTTCACTCCTCTTGGCATATGAAGTTGGAGGACAACCATTTCCAAGAAGCTGCTTTAAAACAAAAGATGTAAAAGCCAAAGTTCAGTGGAAAGCACTAAATAACAAAGAAATAAATCCTGAATTCATACATTTAATGATGAATCTCCACTCCATACCTTATAGTTCTTCATCCATAGATCTATTTTCTTTTTTACTTTTCACATATCCACAGTAAATTAAGAAGACTAAGGTGTACAGAAAGCTACAAAGCTTTTTATAAAATGCTAAAAGGCTTCAAGGGTATAGACTGGTAAACTGTACTAACATTTGTACAAATTACATTATGTGATAATTAATATTGTAAGCGTTAGGATTTTATTAAAATGATTAAGGTTTATGATAAAAGTGTACTTATAATTTTCCATTTCCTTTCAGTAAAAATTAGTGAACTAGTCTCCATTAAGATAAATATAATAAATATTGTAATGTGCATTCTCATAATGATAGTTATAATAAGCATTAGGTTTTAATAATGATAAATGTGCAATAATATCTTTAAAATTTTGAATTCTTGTAGCTGGTAAACATGGATGAATGTCTTCCAGGCTTTTTATATTCCTTAAAAACCACTATTTTCATATAACATTCTTTTAATTACCTAATCAGAAACTAAATTAGGTGAATATTGCTGAATGGAAACAGTGGTGTAAAATACCCGGAAAACTTTCACCCCTGGGAAAATGAAAAATTGAAAAATAAATTTTCATAAAAGTGACAAAAAACAGTCATACTCATAAGTTTTTCAAAGATGGTAAAAACCATGGTAAAAACATGTTTTTCCAAAGACGGTAAAAACCATGGTAATAACCGGTAAAAACCATCAGACGGTAAATACCGTCCAACCCTGCATTTCTGTCTATTGCACTTTTATAATGACGTTTAGACAAACTGTGGCTAAATTTGTAATTTTTGAATTATTCCAAAAAATGTACTGCTAATAAAAAATAGTCATGCAAATATCACTTGGCATATTTCAACTATTACGCGAGCAAAGCCGCGGAGTTTGCTAGTATATTATATTCATGAAACTGCATCAAATGTTTATTGATTGATTATTATATTATTTATCAAAGGATTCTTCATACGATTTTCAAGGTATCAATGTTTCACTGTGTAGAGCAGTTTACTTTGAACATAAGACATAGCTGTTGCTAATAATTTTTAAATTAGAAATGATTTCAATTTTCTATATAATTGACTGTAATTATTTAATTTAAATATTTTCAAAAGTTATATTACTTGTATAATATCTAAAAATGTTTATTTTATCAACAGATGCAATCAGACAGATCTGTATGCAATAGGAAATTATATTTTTAAAACCCCCGGTTTAAACCAAATAAACTGGTTTTTTTTTGGTTTTTTACAAAAAAAACCCGTTTTTTTTCCAACCCTGGTTTCTGAACAACACCACCAGCTAGTTTCATGCATTTTCAAACAAAAATAAATTAAAACTTATGTCAGAAAGTTGCCCTTTTGGATTTGAGAACACCCTTAAGTATGTCTAAATATCTTCAAGTATGTGTTTGACTTTTATTTTGACAGCAGTAATTTCTTGGTTATATTTTTCTGTTAGGTGTAATGCCAGTTTTTTTTTCAGTTGAGTGTAATCCTATCGAATGGTAGGTAAAAGATATTAGTAAATTACAATGTTGATAGTTAGAAAAAACACAATTTTGTATGAAGCGTTCATAACCTTGTTTCTGGCCAGTGAAAAAAATCAGTGTACTGGCCAGTGATCATTGGGTAAAAATGTTAATTTCGACCTATACTGAGAAGAAAATAATTTTGGGTTCCACTTCCACTCATTAAATTTTTAGCTCAGGATTATTCAGATATGCTCTTACAGGTAGGCAATAGATATCAGAAGGGTTTGTAACTATCATACAGTATTTATACAATAAGATACAGTGTTTATATGATATACAGTACAAGATCTTTATAATGTAATTCTCCATATATAACGTACAACTTCTCATATGTAAGTAATGAATTTTACAGTGAAGAAGTACCTGCATTCCCACACTGTAAAAAATAAAGCTGCTCACTAAATGCTGCTACTAAATTTGATTCATTAGTTCATCAAATCATATCAAACTAGTATTAAAAAATGCTCTGACGAGCACCAAAAAAGGCTAATATGCTTTTAAATATGAAAAAGGGTTTGACAAGTGCTTCTAATTGGGCATGAAAAAGGACAAGGGTTCCCTTCTTGGCTGCAGCTCACTGTCAATGCCAACTTTGAAAAAATCATATTTGCGCTTTTTCTATATAAAATAAATTCACGGTACTTTAGTGAAACTTTCCGTCGCGCTTTACACGTTAACTGCACTGCGCATGCGTCTGCAATGCAACTTTGTACAGTGCACTGTGTACCATTATTTCTCTATAAATTATACTACACTGTACATTCCTATTATGCTTTTAATTTTTGAACCTCAGCGCACACTCACACTGTGCTTTTGTACTTCCGTATTAAAGGTGTCTGCATCTAATGTTCGTTTATAATTTACATGCATTGTTGTACTGCATAGTACATTGTACAGCCACAGCCACTTGCATATAATTTCAACAATCAATGAATGCATTATACTGTTATGCGTGCACATGTGGAATTGTTCCTGTGCAGAGTGCTGCAACAGTCTGCACTGCACTACAAATCAGTTTTTTGTACAGTTCTACACTGCGGGCGTGCTTGGTGGCCCTGCATGAGTGTGATACGCTGCAGGAACTAAGGTTTTTGGTGCTATGTCGCCTTACATTCATGTTTAATCAGGCTGCGTCGTTATATTACACATTCTTATTGTAACTGTGGCTGATGTTTTTTTATATGATAAAAGCGCAAATATGATATTTTTAAAGTTGGCATTGACAGTGAGCTGCAGCCAAGAAGGGAACCCTTGTCCTTTTTCATGCCCAATTAGAAGCACTTGTCAAACCCTTTTTCATACTTAAAAGCATATTAACCTTTTTTGGTGTTCGTCAGAGCATTTTTTAATACTAGTCATTTAAAGTTTTTGATAATTATATATTGAATATAAATAAACCTGAGTTGCTTTTAAATATTCCCAATACTTTTTTCTTATTTCGCGCAATAATGCACTATTTAACCAAGTAATGCACACTGTTTTAAGAGGTTCAAGGTTTTTAAATCAAATTCACGTTATTTTTATTCATAATTTAATTTACTTGGGCTCCCTTAAATATAATTAATTTAATTCCTTAAACTGATATTAGTTTTTGTTGCATCAAAATATCTCAATTTGTTGATTCTCTCTAAACAAGTAAACCCTATTGGTTTACAATGGAAGTCTATAGGAATTTGGCGATATATTTACAAGTTGATGACAAATTTGGCGACAGAACAGGGTCCTGCCTATGGTAAACCCCCCCCCCCCCCATAGGTATGAAGATGCATTAAATGCTGTTCTATAACCAATGAGATGCGTTTCATTCGAGCGTTGCCATTAAACAATTAACAACTAATCGTAATTTCTGTGACACAGACGATAGCGTAATATATATATATATTATCGAGGAAATCGAAGGTTTAGGCCATATCGTATTGTTTAGCTAGACCGGTTATACTAATATCGTTCTCATGTTTTGCTACAATTCCTTTTATCGAACAGTAATTCGCTTAAGCTTCTTACTACTGCTATCACTAAGCACTTTTTCATTCTTAGAAGCTATAATGAGAGCTAAAACTAGCGCAAACCTGACTAAAAGTAAAACAAAAAGTTAATTTTTTTACAGTAATAAAGGTACACAAAGTACTCTGATATGCACACCTTACTCCAAACTTGACTAATAACACGAGTTATGTAAGGGTTGCCAACTGAACTATTCGGCAGGCTTGGTCGTGAACTGAGATATTGCACGCCAACCAAGTCAAATTTTGATCACCGAAGTTGGACATAAACCGAACTGGTCATAAACAGAGGCGGTCGTGAACCGAGGTTCCACTTATATTTTGACCTATAAGTTTGCAAATATGGCATTATTTATATATTCAATGGCGATGATCATTAAGCATCTTGGCGATGAAACTCACCGATTTCAAAGTAACGTTCAGAAGTGTACTTGAAACGCCACAGATGGCATATACGCATCACGTTGACCCGATTTTTTTCTGACGCCAATGTCATATATGAACCGGGGTACTTAACTGGCGCCAAAGTTTTGTTATTTTGCTTGATATGGTAACCCGGATGTTGTTGTTGATTTATTAATAAATTGTTTATTTACTTTTATTTTCTTTTTTAAAATTATATAAATTGTTTTGTTCTATCGTTATTAATTAAACTTTTTTTAATTTATTGTTAAACCCTTTTTAAAAATACATATGTAACTGGTATTCGAAAACGAGGTTTTCGCCAAATTGGCATCAGAGAAAATATCGCGCCAACGTGGTGCATATATGACATCTGTACCATACTTGGTACAACTTGATTATCCTGTCGATCAAAAAATTACTGCCAAACTATAAGATTAAATGACAATAATGGATGATAGTAAATGTTACATTCACTTGACATTAAACACGATACACGTGTTTGTTACGTCATCAAGTGATTTTAATTCAAGTTTGGCACAGATGTCATATGCCCATATTGGCGTGATTTTTTTTTTTTTGCCAATGTCATATACGCACCGGGTACTTAACTGGAAACAAAGTGTCGTTATTTTGCTTGATATGGTAACCCGGATATAGGTGATATATTAACGAGGTTTTCGCCAAATTGGCGTCAGAAAAAATCGCGCCATTATGGAGTGTATATGACATCTGTGCCCAAGTTTTTATTAGTATTTTTATTAATGTTTTACTAATTTATTTATTCTTCCATTATTTAAAATAAAAATTATGTCAGTTTGTACCATTTGGCGAATAGTTTGGTGAAATTGGTCGACGGGATAATCAAGTCGTACCATATATTTTTGCTGTACATTTTCGACAATATCTCAAGCAAAAGTACCTAAAGTTAAACGAAACCCTAATTATTTAAGGCACAGATGTCATATACACAACGGGTTTGGCACGGTTTTTTCTGTGCCAATTTGACGAAAATCGAATAGCAGTTACATATATATTTTTAAATTACTTTCTATTATTTAAAAAAGGAAATAACAATAAATAATGAAAAGTTTAATTAATAACTATAGAACAAAACAATTTATATAATTTTAAAAAATAAAATAAAAGTAAATAAAAAATAATTGATAAATAAACAACAATAGCTCAGTTACCATATCAGGCAAAATAACGCCATTATCGAGCCAGTTATGTACTCTGGTGCGTATATGACATCTCTTCCTTATTTAAAATAGATGGAATGGTATTTTTTAAGTTTATGCTTAGTATGTGAAGTATTTACATTACTGCATAACTATCGCTTGTGTAAGTCAGGATGTTATGACGATAATTAAAAAAAAACTTACATTTAGCTCCTGATCAGAAGATTGGGATTTACCCTAGTTTTTTTTTTTTTTCCTATCAACTCGTTTGTGCTCCATTGTGTCTATTACCCCAGTTCAAAATATTAATCAAGAAAGTTTATATATGTATTTATGAAAATTATGCATTATCTGCTTAGGTTGACGTCGGTTTCAAAAATACAAAAATCTGTTAGTTGAATTTCAATTTTTATTAACTTATAAAAACAAAAGTACACGTGCTATCCTTTTTTTTTAAATATTGTACTGCTTTTTAGGGTTAACACGAAAGAAATTATTAAATTAGAAAATTAGAAAATGAAAAGGAGAGATTTCTATAATTTTATGGAGACATTATAAAAGACAATTTCGATTTTCTCAGCGACCGTCAAACATACAAAGATGAAAAAAAAACCTATTCTAAGTTTTAACAAGAGGATCAAAATAAAACAAAAACGAAGTTAATTCATCCACTGGAACGTTAGCTACACTTTGTTGAATTTTGTGTCTTCATTTTTTCGTTTAAGATTAAATAAACTACTGAAAGCTACAGTAATTTTTTAAATGCTATCAGTTTATTCGTCTCGTCGAGTTCTATCTTTCAAAAGAAAAATCATTGTCGTATGTCAACTGGTTCGCCAGAAATTTAAGAAAGTCGTTTGCATTTTCTATTTCTTAATCATATTATAGCTTAACGCTACCGCGTTTGCTATGATATAAAAATACTGAAAAAATCAAAAGCCGTCATATTTTGAAAATAAATATCGGATATATATATCATTATATATATCCTTTGAGATATATATACACTATATGGCCAAAGGTGACCGGTCACTTGCGATTTTTGACGTTTTGTTAAATATCTAGAAAAATACATGAGGAATTAACCTGAAACTGCCGGTGTGTACACAGTATAGTATAGGTCATATATTTCCGCAAAGATTTTTTCCCAAAACCCCATAGGGGACCGTCAAAACATTAAAGAACAAATATCTTTTGGACAACCTTGCAAAAACTAATGGAGCAAAAATGTTTAAACTCGAGATTATTAATAAGTGGCTTATTGTATTGTACTGTGTTCATTTTTATGATGATAGCATGTATACTCGTAGAGAAATTAATGTTTTTATAAAAACAGTCCCAAATTTCGCCAAGTTTTTTGCTTATAATTTGCAGAGTTCTTAATAAAAAAAAAAGTTCTTTTCAGAAAATATGACGAACAACATTGTACACAATACTCTGCAGTCAGAATTAAAAAATAATAAAAATTGGATGAAAAATGAGCAAGTTTACTAAAAAATGTCTCACTGTGCATGCGCGAATGCAATCAAAATATAATGTACATATTGTGTTAGCTAAATGTATAGAGCAACTTTTGTAAAAGTCTCAAAAACATAGCCTGAAAAGTCTGATAATAATCATTTATAGAATAAGCTCAAAATTCGTTGTTCCCAAAATGAAGCAAAAACATGAGGGGTTGTATCCACATATCCATTGATTAGTGCCAATTTAGCATACACAATATTGCACGTACTACTGTATTTGGATACAACCCCTCATCTTTTTGCTTCCTTTTGAGAACAACGGATTTTGAGCTTATTCTATAAACGATTATTATCAGACTTTTCAAACTATGTTTTTGAGACTTTTACAAAAGTTGCTCTATACATTTAGCTAACACATTATGCACATTATATTTTGATTGCATTCGCGCATGCGCAGTGAAACATTTTTTAGTAAACCTGCTCAGTTTTCATCCAATTTTTATTATTTTTTAATTCTGATTGCAGAGTATTGTGTACAATGTTGTTCCTCATATTTTCTGAAAAGAACTTTTTATTTTATTAAGAACTCTGCAAATTATAAGCAAAAAACTTTGCGAAATTTTGGACTGTTTTTATAAAAATATTAATTTCTCTATGGGTATACATGCTATCCTCATAAAAATGAACACAGTATATTACAATAAGCCACTTATTAATAATCTCGAGTTTAAACGTTTTTGCTCCATTAGTTTTTACAGGGTTATCCAAAAGATATTCATTCTTTTTCAATTTTTTGACGGTCCCTATGGGGTTTCGGGAAAAAATCTTCGCCGAAATATGACCTATACTATACTTTTTACACACCAGCAGTTTCAAGTTAATTCCTCATGTATTTTTCTAGATATTTAACAAAACGTCAAAAATCGCAAGTGACCGATCACCTTTGGCCGCCATATAGTGTATATATATATATCAACAAACCCTTCGTTCCCAAGGATTGTGGATAATAGGTCCTGTACTGTATAATAATAAATGTATTGTAAATTATTGTTATTTTGTATAGTTTTATGTTTAATTTTTAAACTATCTACTCATACATATTTTTTTTTTTCTTTTATAGAACAAAAACAGAAAAGAGAATGAAACCATCCACCCACCAAGGCAAAAGCTATAAATCTATCATTGGTAAAAGAGAGCTTGTGTGTAATAAATGTGGTTTTGTTACATTTTCATTGCATCTATTGTACAGTCATAAGTATAAATGCAAAGGAAAACTTTTGGGAAAACCTGTATTTTGTTCCTATTGTAAACGTAAATTCAGTTTTACCACTTTATATAAAAAGCACAAAGTTACCTGTGTGAGAAAAGCACTAAGAAGGAGATTTTTAAAAAATAAACTTGCAAAGAAACATTTTGTACATGAAGACAAGTCCAAACAGGTTTCATCATATAAGTTTTCTCTTTCATGTCCAATTTGTCATGCTTCTTTTAAATCAAAATTAAATTTTGTTAACCATTTAAAACAGCAAAGTTGTAATATTCAACAAACAAAAACAAAAAAATCTTTTTCTGCCAGAAAATCTTTAAATAGTCATAAAAATTCTAAGGTTTCAAACATTTATGATGAAAATGTTCATTCCTATGTAATACAACAAGAAGATGATTTTATTGATGTGAAAAATAGAGAACTACATCGTTGTTTATGGTGTAAAAGTGAATACCCATCTGAACAATTACTTTTTATGCATTTTAAAATCAATGAACAATGTGCTATAGCATATTACAAAAAACATTGCCCTGATGTAAATAAAAAAGTATCTGTTAAAGCAAGAAAAACAATAAGTGTGAAAGCAAGAAAATCATTTCCTCAGAGGAAGTATGTAGAAAAACAAATTAGCTATAAAGTTAGCTCTTACAGTAGTAGAACTGCTAGAAAATCACTAGCTTCATCAAAAAAAAAGAAAGAACCCAACAAGTTTCATAGATCCAGTATCAGCAATAAGTTGAACCAATGCCCTGTTTGTCATGAAGATTTTCCAGATACTTTTACTTTTTATCAGCATCAAAAACTGAAGAATCATTGGGGTAAAGCTACAAAAACATTAATTGTCAGTTGTAAATGTCCATTTTGTGACAGGGAATTTATGCATATTAAATCAAGAAATGCCCATGTATATAATCACTCGGATAGATCTGAAAAAGAAATTAAGTCTTTTCTTAAAAGCTGTACTTGTAATGTATGTTCTCAGACTTTTGTGTCTGAAACAGCAAAATTCCAACATATGAAGATTGAACATCCTAATGACATGAAATATTTAGCTAGTGGTTCTAATACAGCAAGTGAAAATGAATATGGTGATAAACATAAGATGTCTTCAGTACCATCATCAGTTAAGAAAAAACTTAGACAAGAACCTAATTCATGTCCTGTATGTTCAAAAACATTCTCTCATACTGTACTTCGGAATAAACACTTCAATGAAGTGCATTTAAAAATATTTGAGTGTCAGTTTTGCAATACCAAATTTAAAAGTACATCTAGCTTAACAAACCATATTCAATTGGCTCATGGCAAAAACTTAGATTGTAAAGGTTGCACTGCAAGTTTCAGTAATGAATTGGAACTTTTGCAACATATTTTGAAATATCATCCAAATGAGGACCCAAGATTGCTTTTGCCTTCCAAATCCATAAAGAATACAGCTCCTAATGAAAAAGATCAAAATATTGTAGAAAACATAACAGTAAGACATTCTGGCGAAACTAGTTCAAATAGCATCTCTTCAAGGAAAAATATTGAATATTACTGTGATGTCTGCGATATTGGTTATCAAAAATTATGTGGATTGCAAAAACATCGCCAGTCAAGATTTCACAAAGATACATTAGAGAAAAGTCTTGATGCTTTTCAGAAAACACTTTCTAATTTACCTTCTTCATCTCCACCTACGTTACCTCGAATTGTAAAGCAGCCTGAAATAATAACATGTTCAGAATGTTCTGATGAATTTACCAATATAAAGGATTTTGTACCCCATCGTTTAAGTCATTTCAGCGTTCAGAGTAAATATTTGAGAATTAATGAGTTAAATCCTTACATGTGTGAAATATGTTCTGATGTACTAGATAGTCATTCAAAAGTTCAGCTGCATTTATTTTGGCATTTGCAAGTTGAGTCAACATCTAATAAAAATAATAATATAGGGAATAGTAAGAATGATACTATTGTTCCTGATCGCCTCAGTGGTCAGCATGTTGCTAAAAAATCATTTAGCAAACCAAAAGAAGAATATACTCAAGAAGTTGTTATTGGTGGAGTTTCTAAGCCATTATTTACTTGTGAGGCTTGTAACATTGGATTTACAACAAAAATACATTACAATATGCATGTGCGAAAACTATGCAAGAAATTAAAATCTGTTAAACATGTTTCAAATTCTGAAAATGATGTAAATAATGAATCACTGGACACTGCTGAAACTGACATTGTTCACTGTGGAAACTGTAACTTTTTATTTATTTCAGAAACAATATTTGGACAACACAAACAATTCTGTATTAAGTGTGATTTTGACAGTGATTCTGAAGAAATTTCAGATAATCTGGATGCTGTTAAATCTGCCTTAAGTCAACAGATTGTTGTAGCTGGATGTGTTACATGTGCCGCTTTATTTGATAATGTTGTAAATATTGAAACACATATAATTGCTCATCAAACAGATGAGAATGCTATTTCTGACGACGTTGCTGACCTTTTGCATTGTGCCCTTTGTAACTCTTTATTTACTTTAAGTGCATTTAACGAACATAAAAATTTCTGTAAGATACCTGTAAATATCAGTAGAAAAATTACTAAATCTAAACATGTAGATGTTTTAAAGTCTGCATTAGAATTAAAATGTGCTGTGGCGGCTTGTATATCATGTGGATTGCCTTTTGATGATTTAGAAAGCTTTTCTGAGCATTTGATACTTCACCAGACAAATCAGATTCAGAATGATACTGTTGATAAAAGAAATATCTATGGACAAACTTCAAACAATGAAACAAAACAGAGTGCTGTTAATTTTGGCAGTGAAACTTCTTTAGTTGATAATGCCACAGATTTCTTAACTGGGGATTTGATGAGCAATATTGAATCAGATGATGAGGAATCTAAATTATCCAATAAATATTTTGATAATAATGACGATTCATTTGTTTCTTTAACGGCTGGTGAAAGTAATCAATCCCCACCAGAGCAAGTTAATAACACATCAAATAGCTTAAAAGAATTAAGAGAGAACTTTTCGCAACTTCTTTGCCTTTTGATTTCAGATTCTGAACTCATGCAAAAGTTGGGGTTTGGTAAATTAGAAGTTGATGATGTCCTTGTGAATGTTCTTAAACAAATGGGACAGAAACCTTATACTGACAATGGACCTAAGATTGATTTATTTCGCAAAAACATCAAGATGCTTTTAGGATTGTGTTTAAAAGATCAGTTTTTACAAGCTATTGGAAAAGATAAATTAGCTGATGAAATGGTTGTTGAAGCATTAACTATATTTACAAGTGAAGAGATGGCATATGACTCTGAATAATTTTTCTTTACTAAATAAGTTGTAATAACATGAAAACATATTTAATAAGACAATCAGATTAATAGGTTTTTTTCCCTCATCAAAAAAGTAAAATATTACTCAGTTTTTTATTTTATTTTTTATTTCAAATGTGTGCTTTCATTCTTATCTATGTCTTTTAGAATTGAAAAAGTTCAAAAAATATATAAATCCTTATAGCATTTCTATAATGTTAAGGTTACAAATTAGAGTTGTCAAAGATTTTTATGAAAGGGAAGAGGGTTATGGGATTTGATTTTTAGATTTTACATTTATTAGGCTAATTTAACATATTTTTCAGATTAAAACCTTCAATTGCAGAAGTGCTGTATACTTATGTTTAAAGTATCTTTTTATATGATTAAGATTTTGAAACTGATATTGCAAGTGTTTTAAATTTAAAATAAAAAGTTGCATCAAATTGTATCACAACACTCTTATTTAAAATCCTAAAGCTTTAATATTTTTAAAAATGCATTTGGGAAAAAAATTAATGATTTTTACTTTCACAAAAATGAAACTTGATGTTTAACTCAAAATTCTAAATTTAGTTTGGCATTAAACGAGATCTCAATTGATCTTAAATATCTCAACCTGAAATCTGTGATTTTTATCTTTTTTAGATGCAGCAAATAATTCTTTAACAAAATAAAATATTGACAAGATGCTTCATAAGGCCTTAAACTTTTCAAGTTTTGTTCTTTATTATAAAACTTGAAAAGCAATTTGTGAGATTTGTTAATTTGAAGCTTGTATATTATTACTGTTTATTATATGTTAATCTAAGTTTTTTAATAATAAATTTATCACTGAATGAATTCTGTCATTTTAACATAACTGTTTTTAATAATGTTTAATTTTTGCACCACAGAACATATAACATGATTTAAAGGGGGGGGGGGGGGTCTTTTTGATTTGATGTTATGCTAACAAAGATAGTTAACTCAAATTATCAATATATTTAAAATTTTGTAAAGGAGCAATTTAAAGAAGAAAAAATTCAAATATTTTTTTTAAAAAATGGTAATACTGTGAAAATCAATGAAACAAAATTAAGAAGAATCTCCTTTAAAAATTTTAGCAGCAACTTACAGGACAATTTCAAAAGAGCTACCATGGAGGAGTGACCAAAATGTATACTACCTTATTTGATTGATTATTATTTAAATGCACATTCTTCTCATTGAAAAATAAGTTGTATCTAAACAAAATATTGCATAAGTGACTATACATCATAATGCATAATCAAACTTGATAACTCACATGTAAATCTAAATTATTTTTTTTAAAAATACGATTACTATTATACAATGATGCTTAACTTTGAAAAAAAAAAAAAAAATGCTAAAACAGAAGACTGCCCCCCCCCCCTCCCACACACACACACACATTTTCGAAAACTGAATTAAAAATTATATGCTTAATGAATTTTAATAACTTTTGAAGCAATACTAGTATACATAAATAAAGTTAAGTGGTTTAAGATATAATTTAAGAATTAAATTTCAGCAATAGGTAGTTTATAATAGCACAATAATGTCCTGTCCCGTCCCATTGAGAAAAAAAATTGATGCATTCCTAGATCATTATAGTTGATTTTAGTTTGTATATGTTTTTGCACTTTGTTTATTCTTAGTAATGAAAATTTTACTGCTCATTGCATTTATTTTGTTTGTAACATGTATTTAAAAATTATTTTAAAGCCATCTATCTTTAAATAATGTCTGAAATGTTTTATTTTGGGAAGAGTCTATTTGCCAAAAGAGACACACAAACTGCTAGGTATCATTTATGAATTTGTAATTCAAATTTCATACCTCTCAATAAAATATGCGGATAAAATAAGTATATTTATGTGAAAAATTTAATGTAAAAATACAATGTAAAGAAAACGATAAAAGAGCAGTTGACTTTTTTATTACAATTATGTATTATGATATTTAATATCTCTAACAGTTTTATGTATATATATTCTACAATTGCAAGGTGTTTGTATGACTTTCAGATATTTTTCCGAAATAAAATTTATCTTAGCATTTGTATTTAATTTTCTTTTTTACACAAAATTAGTATACACTTTGTTTCCTTTGTATTTATTTATTTATTTTTTACTTTATTTATTTATTTATTTATTTTTTAAACTTACTTTGAATAGTGAAGAAAAATTTATACCGATTGCATAAAATGTATTTTATTTTGAAATTATCCTGTGGAATCTTCCCCATAACATATAGATAAAACTTTTAAAATCTGTAGTGGAGCAAAAGTACAGGAAATAGTCCAGTCATTTGGTAGAAAATAGGGGAAAGTTTTGGTGTAGTTTTGATATCTGGTGCCTTTATGTTTCTTGGGTCGCTGAACACGAATCTGAAGTTTGCCAACAAAATTTATACCGGGAAACACTTTTTTTGGCAAAAAACTGGAAAAAAAACGAGATTTTCTTTGTTTTTTCAAAATAACTTCAAAATTATGCATTTTACGCAAAAGTCCTCAGTACATAAATTAAAGAGGATAAAATTTCCTATATTTTACGTATTAAAAGTTTTTTTCTCTGATCAATGGTTTAGCCGTGACAACGCCGCAAAAATGGGTGTGAAAATAAAAAAATTCTGAAAAAACGGGAATTACTGCAGTGCACGGTGGGTGATTTACCGATTCTAGCTGGCCATAATTATTTTTGGCGTCAATGTAGTCGCATCGCTATGAAATGGAAAAATGTTATTGATATTCACTATTGAATGTTAGGTATTGCAAAATGTTGCGTGTAGCAGTCATAATTTCGTTACAGGGACATTCAAAAGTATTTCATTATATTACGGCCTATGGGGAAAAATCGTTTGTGTTTTTTTTTTTTTTTTTTTTTTTTTTCAATAATGTTTCATAATTTCAAACACTTTGAAATTTATATACATATCTATGAAGTGCACTACAAGATTATTTCTTATAGAATATGGTATGGGTAGTATTTTTCGATCATTTACAGGGACACTAAAAAGAATTATGTTACATTACGGCCTATGGAGAAAAATTGTTTGTGGTGTATTTTGTTCATGTTACACCTTTTCAAAAGTATTTAAATTGATATATATCTCCGAGGTGCTCTATAAGATGCTTACTATTGAATATGATGTGCCATTGATCTTTCATATACAGAGGCACACAAAATAAATCAGTTATATTTTTCTGTCTATGAACAATAATTGATGGAAGTGCATTTTCAGTTGTGGAACACTTTTTAAATTTTAAAAATTGCATACTATTTAGCGTGTATAAATTCTATAAATCATATATAGAGCTGTGCAAGACAACTATATACCAGCTTATTGCCGGAAATTGCTAACGAGGAATTTTCAACTGTGCTATGCGTTCACTAACAGTTCTAAATTTTAGCATATTGTGAATTATATGATAAATCTATAGTTCATATACAGGGATGTACAAAATTTTCAGCTATTTTTTCGATTTTGGTTGAAATTGTGTTTTCAAACGTGTTATATGTTTTAAAAATTATTACTTAGACATCGTTTTTCACGTTATTAAACTCAGAGGTTTTATTATAGTAGCCCGAATGCGTTCAAAAATGTTCCATAATCTGATTAACGCATGATTTTACGTTCTTCTTGATAATTTTAATGATACTTCCTTAACGGTATGGAAGCTAAAGTGATATTTTTATTATAATAAATTCTAAAATTTCTTTTTCTAAAATTTAAAGTATGGGACAAACATTCGACAGCATTAATGAAAATTGCTGTGTTGCATATTCTGTTGTATATTCATTTTTATTTCTGCACAAACCTTACAGGAAACCTAACAGGAACCTTATGTAAAGATAGTGAATCATAAGATATCATGATTACTATATCATGAGAAAATGCTTGCATTATGTTTTGCATTGTATCAAATCTGAATTTGGAGAATTTGTCTGGATCAATTTTGTAACCACTCAGAATTTGCAGCCAAGTAATATATTTTAAATGATTTTGTCCCGATATATCTACATACAACTGGCAAATTTTGTCCAAATTTGGTCATAAATTTAAACATTTCGCTCTTGCAAAACTTCATGTGCTCTTCGTTGTAATTTTCCTCTATAAACAAAATATTTTGAATGACATTCATATTTTCGTTACATTTTAAATCTTGTTGCCATTGTATAATGGTGCAAAAGTTTATTTATGTGACTAACTTAAATTCTGCTGTCTTTGATTTTTAAAAAAAAATGGTACTTGAACTAAAATGTCAAGAAAAAGTCATGCCAGAAGGTATCAAATATTTTTTTATTAAAAAAACATTTATTTTATACTGTTGGTAGTAATAAAAACACCCACTAATTCTATACGTCTATTTTCTATGCTGTAGATGTCTGTGAAAAGCAGGGACCCACAAGTAAAAGAAAGCGGAAATAATATTTTTTTGTTTTTTAAATAAATGTTCTTACTAATGTACATGTTTATTTATAATTAAATAATGATTCATAATTCATTCATAATAGTCGTCCTATTTATTATCAGCAACTTCATTGTAAAATGTAGTCATTCATATAATCTTTAGTATAATTTATAGTCAATGCTTGTGTAAAATGGTCAGTTTTCATGTTAAATCTACGCACAGCGGCGTAATTCCCGTTTTCTCTGAATTTTTTTGATTTTCACTCCCATTTTTGTGGCGTTGTCACGGCTAAACCATTGATCAGAGAAAAAACTTTTAATACATAAAATGTAGGAAATTTTATCCTCTTCAATTTATGCACTGAGGACTTTTATGTAAAATGTATAATTTTGAAGTTATTTGGAAAAAAACAAAGAAAATCCCGTTTTTTGCCAAAAAACGTGTTTCCCGGGATAAATTTTGTTGGCAAACTTCAGATTCGTGTTCAGCGACCCACAAAACATAAAGGCACCAAATATCAAAACTACACCAAAACTTTCCCCTATTTGTCCTTTTTGAGCACCTAATGCCTGGACTAAAAAAGAAAAAGTGTTTTAAGCTCTTTCAGCAAATAAGTACATTGGAGAATCATGGGCCTAACAGAAGACCCTGGCTAGCTAAATTTCATTGAAATCTTGTAGCGTCTGGACCAGTCAATGGACTCTACATTACAGATAGAATTTTATATCTATATCCCTCATAGAATTTATTTTATATCTATTATCCATGCAAATTACAATCATCCCATTTTGCTCATAGATTGCACATAAAAGGAATCCTATTGACAGATGAACATGCTACTTTTCTGCAAAAACATGGGATTCTGCTTTTTCACTAAATTTTATCATCCCTAGGATCGATGCAAATCTGCATTAAAATTTGTTGACATTTTTAAGAAGGGGGAGGGGAGTAGCAGTATCGGACGAAATGCAACAAAAACATGAGTACAAACACCACCAAATTGAGTTTATTTCTCTCCCTTTCTCATTCGACCTTTTCTTTCCTGTGACCTACCACGCATTTAGTCTGCATATAGAAACGGAACAGCATGAAAGCATAGCCAGGCGCACGCAACTATCGTCTGTTTTGTCTGAAGGATTGCAGAAAAATTGCAAATATCGTGAGACAATTGCGGAAAAACGGAATTTTCGTCAAAGTATTGCGGAAAAACGTGATTTTCGTGAAAGGATCTAGGAAAATGCAAATTTCGTCAAACGTTCGCAGAAAAATTTGTCAAAGGAACGCAAATTTTGTCAAAGGATTGAGAAAAGAACACTAATTTCGTCAAAGGGTTACAGGAAATTGCATATTTCGTCAAAAGATTGCAGAAAACGTGAATTTCATCATAAGCCGCAAAAATGAAAATCTGATGGGGTCTTGGAAAAAATGCAAATTTTGTAAAAGAGTCACAAAAAAAATGCAAAAGGCTGTAAAAAGAAAATGGGAATTTTGGCAACAAATTGAGAAAAAATAACTAATTTCATCAAAGGATCATGGAAAAAATGTGAATTTTGCCAAAAAACACAAAATTCATCGAAGTATTGCAGAAAAAACAAAGGGTTATGGAAAAAAAACCCAGTTCTTTTTGTGTGTCGGGTTGAAAAAGTTCAGCTTTTTTTTTATTATTGAACCTGTAGCAAATCTGAAAATTGCTCAAGAATCAAACTGCTTAATAATACAAAATTTTAAAATATTAAAAGGACACCTCAAAATGTAAAATGCTATTTGCTCACAGATATGTGCATCAAATCACTTTAAACTGAATGGTCTTTCTTGTTTAGCTGTTTTCATTCTTGGTCTTTCCCCGTTTTAACATGAGTTAGCATCTCTTGAAATTTTTGCATGCTATATAATAATTCTTCATCCAAAAACTATTTTAATTATTTTTCGACAGAAACCTCAAGTTTTGTTGTAGTTTATCACTAAAATCTATTTTTAGGTTTTCACAGTTGTTCAGCTGTACTAAGGTATTTTTCTATATTTTATGTTTCTTCTATGTTCCTCATTTCTTTTCCTCGTTATTCCTATATTTCTAGGGTGTCAACAATTTTAATGAAATGATTTAAATCAGTGATTAAATCTTGATTTTAATCAACTGTTTTTTTTTTTTATCATAAATTTTCTAAATGCTTAAAATTACATAAAAAGTATTAAAATGCAAGATGAACATAATTTAGAAAGTTTCTATAGGTATTTTGCCTTATGAATAAACAACAAAAAAAGAGCTTTAAATAATTGTGTCTAAGTTTAGACCAGTGAGTCACAGAATAATCAAGGTTTGTCACAAAAACATATCTTTTATTTTATCTGTTAAAAAAAAAAAATATATATATATATATAGCAAATACCAGAGGTCTGTCCCGTTTTTTTTTTTTTTTTTTTTCCCAAGGTCCTATTTTTGTGAATTTAATTATTATTTTTGTGAAAAGAGTCATTTCACAAAAACCCATTTATTCCTAGTCTCCCAAAATTGGAGGCATTTGAATTTTGCAGAAATAAAATAATATATTTTTTAAAATGTCATATTAGTATAAATAATGCAATAATTATGATATGTATATACAGTAGAGCACCACTTATACGTTTCTCGTTTATACGTTTTTATCATTTATACATTTTTTTTTAATGGTCTCGGCAAAATCCAATGGATATTAACGTTAAATAATTTTATTTATATGTTTTTCCTTAAATCTCGGATTTCATTTATTCGTTTTTTTTTCAACAATTCAAGAAGACAGAAAATGTGCATTTAAACCTCATATTCCCAACTCCCGATTGTCTAGTCTTACAAAAGGCATGTGACCTTAACCAACACCTGCCCAGCTGAACAAAAGCCTTACCCTAAGGAATGTGAACATCTCACTTTCTACAGATAAGGGTTGTTGTTGTGCTCTCCCCAGGCCCATCAGGGCAAGTTCTTTTCTCGGCAGCTTCAGTGTCTGGATTTGTATGGTTCACTAGCGGTTCACGATGACTTCGTGTAATAGAAAATCTCTGTTGTTAAAGGAAAAAATGTGCATTTTTTAAAAAGTGGATGAAAACCAACATTTAAAAGAGTGGATCTTACCAAAGAATTAAATTTACCAGTTTCAACTTTAAATACGCTAATTTATAAGCTTAAAGATCATCGAATAAAGCCATCATCAAAGTGGTTGTAGTGCTTCAAAAAAACTTTCGAGTCCAAAGTGGAAAATTTGCTGATGTTGAAAAATTGATTTTACAGTGGTTTAATCAGTGTCGTAGTGTAAAAATTCTCCAGCGGTCCTTTGCTTATGGAGAAAGCATGAGAAATTTTGAAGAAGCTGAATGTGGAATGCAATGCATCATTTTCTCCAGGATGACTTCACAAGTTTAAATTAAGACATGGCATAACAGGCAAAACTGTAACTGGAAAGTCTGGAGATGTTGACTGCGAAACAGTGGATGATTGGATTCAAAACCAATTGCCAAATCTGATAAAAGGATATGAACAAAAAGACGTTTTCAATGCAGATGAAACCGGTTTGTTTTATAATCTTCTGCCATCTAAAACTGTTGCAATCAAATCGAATACGTGTCATGGTGGAAAAAAGAGCCAAGTGCGATTAACAGTGATATTGTGTGCCAATGCCGATGGATCAGAAAAATTTGATTATTGGCAAATCAAAAAAGCTCCACTGCTTCAAAAATGTGAAAGCTTTACCAACAATGTACCTGGCCAATAAAAAATCATGGATGACAATGTCTTTCTTTACCGATTGGGTAAAAGAATTAGATGATAAAATGCAAAACCAGAAGCAGCGAATCATTTTATTCATTGATCAATGTCCAGCTCATCCACCTGATACGGACTTTCTAAAAAACATAACTGTCAAATTCTTCCCTGCAAATTGTACCAGCAAATCGCAGCCACTGGATTTAGGAGTCATAAAATCCCTAAAACAACATTATCGAAAACTTTTGGTGAAAACAGCTATCACCAGTTTAGACCACGGTGACTTCGAAAATGTGAACATTAACATCTTACAAGCTATGAATTTCATAATGATGACTTGGCAAAATGTTTTACCCAAAACGATAAAAAACTGGTTCGGCCTTAGCAGATTTTTAACTCCAGTGGATGTCAATCTTATTGAAAATGTCGACCCTGATCATTTTGCTCTAGGGATGCAACGAATAGTGATTTGGCCGAATACTCACTTTATTTTTTTTTTCTCAATTTTAAAATCAAAAATTAAATTAAGGACTAATTGAAATTAATTTTTTGTTTGAGTGTTCAAAAATCATAACAGCTGAATGTATTTTTTGTAATATTTTAAATACTTTGATGCCAATAAGAAATAAGATAACATATGACTTTCAAAAATGTAAATAATAATTTAATTCATAGTTTTTTATTTAATCCATAGATAGTTCTAGTAATTTATATATATTTGATCTAAAATAGAAACTTATTACCTCTGTAAAAATGAAACTTTTTTTTATTTTAGTAAAATCATTTCACACCCCAAAATATAAGAACTTGCATGTGTCCTCTGTCTTTTTATATCCTTTCTCATTCAACTCAAACTTAGTAAATTTACATTCTGTATGTAAAGAAAAAGATTGTTTTCTTAAAATATAGTTATTCATTCCATTAAAATATAATTATTCTTTTCTGCTACCAAGATATACTTTTCTCTTTTCTTTCTCTCAAAAGTAACAAGCCCCTCATAATCAGGGTTCGCAAAACCCCCATTTTAAAAAAAAAAAAACCCAACCCGCATGGGCTTTTTCGGGTTTTTTCAAAAGTTTAATATATGCGATATTACATTATTTATATATTATACATATAAAATTTCAGCTTGAGTGTTTTCAAAAACTACCCGGTGAATTTTTTTTTCAGATTGTATCATTCGATAAAGAATATTCCTGCAGTGGTTTATGCGTCAAATATACAGGGATAACTATGATTTTTGGCAATAAATTTCGTATTTTATTGATATTTCCCGCGAAAGGGTTGCATGTGATTATATTGTGGCGATATTATTGTTGGTTAAAGAATGGAAAGGGCTACATCAGAAAATAATGTAAACATCTCGCAAAATAAAAGAAAAAAACATTATTTAATAAAAAAAAGAACAAACAAAAATCATTTTAATGAGAGATAAATTTAAATAACGAAAATAATTAATTTAAACATGAAATAAATGTTTATAATGCTTAAAATTGAATTTAATGTGAAATATTTCAATAGATACAACACTTGGCGATTTATCGCGTGGGCCAGGTTAAGAAAAATGTGTACTACTTGATTATCCAGTCGACCAATTTCTCCAAATTATAAAAATCTTTAAACTATTCACCAAATTATACACGTGAAAGAATGTTGCCACTCATTATTTTCAGAAGCAGGTAACATTTACGAAAAAAAAAAAAAAAAGAAATAGACTATCACCTGATAATGCTGAATTATTATTATTTCTGCATCACAATCTATGTTTATTGAAAACATTTTAACTGTTTTTTTTTTAAGGCAAATAACAACATTACAATGCTATTCTTGAAAAAAAATATGTAAAACGTAAATGCATACTAATTAAAAGAATTTAGTACTTACATTTCTTTCATTACTTAATAAGAAATTATTACACACTTACAAAAATCACTTAAATTATATTTAACTTTTAAGTATATTTTACTAAAAAAAAAACTTAAGTATTGCAACATATACGACTTAAATATCTTATATATATAATACATCTATATCTAATCAATCATATATTTATGTTCTTTATAGGTATAATTCAAAATATTATTGAAAGAAATATTTTTTTATGTAACAAGGGATAAATGTTAAACTTCCCATTATGATAAAAATAATTTGAATTTGCTTGTACAGCTGTATTAAAATAATTTTTAATAGATTAATTTTAAATTTAATAGATTAATTTTAAATTTAACAGATTATGTTGGCTTATTACAGATACTTTTTGTACTTACTGATACAGCATAAAATTTTTTTAATATGATTCCTAAATTAGCCTCTTATATAAAAATGGGTAGATAAAACCCACTCGGAGTATGAAAGTTAATGGGAAAAAAAAGTGTTAGTTAATTTCAAATAAAATTTTCATTATACATGATGAATATAAATTGTCAAATTAAAAAGTTATACTGTGTAAATATAAAAACATTTATTACAGTATTATTCGGCCAAGGCCGAATATTCGTTGTATCTCTATTTTGCTCCACCAGAAAACTGGTCAGATTTAAGTGATGTTACTACGTTTGAAGATTTTGTGCAATATGATTCGGAGCTTGCAACATGTGCTCTTCTAACAATCAATGAAATGATCGCAAATGAGGAAACTAGCAGTGAAGAAGAGGATAATTGCACTGAAAAGCCACTGCCAAGTTTTCAACAAGCTTTGGCAGGTTTTAACACCATTCAAGAATACCTCATTAGCAATGATTTGAATGATAATATTAAGATGGCACTTTTAACTGTGAACAATGAACTTTTTTTCTGTCATTCCAAAAATTCCGTATAACAAAATATTTTGTAAATGGTGAATGAATATGGATAGTAGTAAGTTGTAAATTATATCTGGAATAGGAAGTTTAGTATTACATACTTCTTGTATTTCATGTATTTTAATTTATCACTGATTTTTTTATTGTTGGTAGTTACAGAAATGTTCATACTTTGGTGAATTTCGTTTATACGTTTTTTCATTTATACGTTTTTTTTCTTGGTCCCTCGAAAAACATATAAACGGTGCTTCACTGTATATATGATTAATAGATTAAAAGTTTTTTGCTAGCAAAAGTGCTATTTATGTATATAAAGTATAATTTACTATCGCTATAAAAATTTCCAAAACTGAAATCAGTTCATAGATTGAGATCTTGCACAGTGTGTATCTACCATTCTGAAAAAAAAAAAAATTCTGAGTTTTTTTTTTTTTTTTTTTTTTTTTTTTTGTGAAAGGCTGTTTTTCCAAAATTTATTTTTGTGAAGAGTCCGTTCTACTATCATCAAATTTTGTGAAGAGTCTGTTAACGGATTCAGTTTTCCCCCTGGACAGACCCCTGAATATAATATTTTACAACTGCAATAATTATGAAATCTTAAACTAAAACTTTGCGAGA